>CM016619.1:52468277-53668277 GCA_005393395.2 Gossypium australe | reverse complement strand
CTTAACTAAGTGAAATTCATGTGGCTTTGTGGCGATAAGTGCAGGGTATCAGTGCATGTAAATGTGAGCAATGGTTATGATATGTGTTTGGGATGTGGTAAGATTGAATGAGTAAGTATAACTATGAGGAATTGAATTGTTCTTGAATAGTAAGTAGTGATCTTGATTGATAAGTATGCGGTATGACGTTCATTGTTTACATATAGACTTACTAAGCTTAAAGCTTACTCCCTTTTCTTTTCCCATGTTTTATAGTGTCGAAGAGCTAGCTCGGGATACGGAGACCCTCAAAGGATCAGCTACACTATCTACACATTTGGTATAGTTAGATCATTCTTTTGAGTATGGCATGTATAGGGACTCAGTCTTTGTTAAGTGTCATTTTATTTTGGCCAAATGTGTTGGCTTGTCTTAAGATGAATTCTTTTGTATAAGGCCATAGTTGATGGCTCTTTCTTATTAATCTATGAGATGATGATTTTATTCATGAATGTGCAAGTTTCATGGTTGATTTATTGGTTTACTTATGCATGAATGAGTTGGTTGCTTAATGTGGCTTATGATGGTGCAAGTAGGGGTGGAGAAAGGGCTTGGTAAGTAGCCTTGTTCATGTCCACATAGGTAGACACACGGGCTTGTGTCTAGGCCATGTGTGACACACGGTCTGCCCCATGGGCGTGTGGTTTGGCCATGTGCCCCCTGCATCCTAAGTTGGCAAAACAGAATGCCCAATAGTAACCACACCAGCTTAGACACGGCCGCGTGTCTCAACCGTGTGAGAGACACGACCTTAGGATATGGCCACGTGCCCAAGCCGTGTGAAGTCTGCACCTGAATTTAGGAATTTAATTCGCCACACGGTCTAGGGACACGGGCACGTGCCTTGGCCGTGTGACTTTATGGAGATGATGACGTCAGAAACAGAATGTCAAGGTGTAACACCCCAAACCCGGACAAGACACCACGTCCGAATCTGGTATGCTACGGGGAAAATTGTTTCTAAGAGGTTCAGATTTTTCGTTTAAAAGTTGGATGAAAACATGGTGTACTTGTAACAAATTTGGGTAGTCTTATTTGGAAAACAGTTGATGTATTCGAAACCCGGAGATTTTGAAAACTTAGCCAGAATGTATAGTTAAAACAAGTTTAAACCATTTAAAACCTCATTAGTTGCTTAGTGATACATAAAACATTTTAAAACTTAGAAGAACTACAAGTTTGAAATTGAAACCAGTTGTATTGGTTTATCAAAAAGGCTTAGGGTGATACCCGATGGCATAGTTTAAAACACGTTGCGTTCTAGTTTTGAAAACATTATCTTTCCAAATTTTAGTAAAATTTATTCCGAGTTATTTTGTTAAGGCATATCAAAATCAACTTAGACCATGGACAGCATAAAACATAACTTAAAAGGCCTTTTACAATCCGAAATAAAACCCAATTTAAAGTAATAAGCTAAAGTACCAAAAATTATAGAGTCTGAGTAAAAACTTTATTCGGCATGGCATGTGCTCCCCGAGTCCATCCCGGCTCCAAGTCCGCGTCTACGAGTCACCTGAAATGTCAAAGGAGAGGGTGAGTCGAGTGACTCAGTGTGTAAATCCCACTCCCGAAGAACAACATGCTAACACACATCATACATAGCAATATAATCAATGCAACCCGATCCTAACCATCCATATCTCCTTTTCTACCCCGTGTGGTACCAAACCACTGGTGGTGCCAAACCACTGGTGACATATAGTCACAATGTGCTCCCAAAGCACTGGTGTCCCAAAGACACAATATCCGTCAATGTGCTACCAAAGCACTGGTGTCCCAAAGACACAATTGTGCTACCAAAGCACTGGTGACCGAAGTCACAAATCCAATGATGATGGGGCCAACCCATCGTGTGATACCAAATCACTAGCAGACGATCCCATATCTCAAGTGGGGCCAACCCACGGTGGTCAAACCACAGGGACAAGTCGCAATGAGGTGCCAAACCTCTGGTGTCCCAAAGACACAATGTGCTACCAAAGCACTGGTGACCGTAGTCACAAATCTGGTGATGGGGCCAACCCATCGTGTGTTACCAAGACACTAGCGTCAATCCCGTATAATCATCTGTGGGGCCAACCCACTGTGGTACTGAGCCACTGGGACGAGACGCTGAGGTACCAAACCTCTGGAGGTGCCAAACCTCTGGTGACCCAAAGTCACAAAGTGTGCTACCAAAGCACTGGTGCTCGTCAGCACAATATATCACTGCTCCCTCCTCTCGTATCACCCATACATATCATACTCATGGGATTATGCATCTCATACTAACCATGCATATCATGCCAACATACCAAGCATCACAACTCATAACATGCATAACATAAATCATGATATCATGCTTCATCATTAGTACTCATAATAGAACAGACTTACCCGAATCGTACCCATACCCCATTTGGGTATCCATTTGTCCATCATACTGTTTATAATTTTAACAGGCAAACAGGTTTATTAAGAACATTACTAAGTAGAGGGTGTGTTAGTTACACACCTGGTAAAACCGAGTCTAAAGATCCCTACGAATCACTCTGAGTCCCTTGATTATCAAGCCCCTAAAACAATCGGCCAACATAGAATTAGGCACTATGACATTCGGCCAACAACCACATAGACCAAAAGGATTAATGCTTGAACCCTTACCTTGCAAATGTTTGGTTTCCTACCAAACTCGAACCAACTAATAGCCCCTTTGATAATCGGTCACCCCTAAAAAGAGAACTGTTAAACACTTGAATAATCTTAACCGAAGTCTAAGGATTGAACTCACAATAACATTCCAATTACTTACCCCTCACTTACCAATTGGTTAACAGAGAAATGACTTCTTCCGCTTGATTCCGCAATCCAAAGACCCTATAATGAAGAGATTAAACCAAACGGTTAACACCCTTCCAACCTGGCCATAATCGGCCCTTAACCAAAACATAACCAACAAAGATCGCAAGAGGGAGATATGGCCATTCGGCCTTGCACTTACCAACACCAACCAAATATTCAACCAAGAAACCACTAGGGGGAGGGAGAGAAGGTTCGGCCTTGGTGTTTTACACACACCTATATTCGGCTTCCAAAGGTGAGAAATGGAGTGTAAACAAGAGAAGAATTAGAGATTACGGCAACAGGTTTTGAGAAGAACAAAAGAAAGTTTGGCAAGTTGATATGGGTTCGGCACACCAAAAAGATGGACAAGAAGAATGGAGAAATCGGTTGGGGAAATGGTGAGTTTCGGCACTAGTGTTTTTCAAGAAGAGAGAAGAAAATGAATAAGAAGACAATTGGTACTAGTTTCGGCTTATGCAGGTGAAGAAGAAGAGAAAATGCAAGAGTGCATTCGGCTACAAGAAGGTTGAAAGAAAAGCAAAACAAATTCGGCAAGCCTTAGAGGTTTGGTATTTCGGTTTTTTTTCAAGAAGAAAAGAATAAGAGACTCTCTTAAATTTTCGGTTTAAGCTATTGACAAAAGAAGAAATTTTGTTCACTACTTTTTTGACCGAAACAACAAAATGCCAAATAGAATTTCGGCCTAGTCTTCCCACTTACTACCACAACCGGCCACTCCCCAAAACTCCCCCAAATATTCGGCCATATCCCCCCAAAAGCTCCCATACACTCATTTGAATTGAGTGGACCAAGTCACACTCCTATCTTCACTCCACACCTTCCATTTGAAAGTGGAGACCAAGTCATAGGAGGAATTCAAGTTGCTCCCAACCTCTTCCTCCATGCCGTCCAAAAAGAGTGCCAAAAATGGCCACTCCGCAGCTCGAACACAAGGCCTCCACCCCCTGTGAATGACGCCACCTAGCTCCCAAGTAGCACCTTGCTCAACCACTTTGCCAACACTTTATTTGTGCAATAAAACCACGAAAATAATTCTTAAACCCCAGCTTCCTCAGCTCCCTTCACTTAACACCCAAAAACCAAAATTTCCCCATTTACTCAGGCATACACCTAGGCTATAATTAAGCCCCGGAATCATAGAAATAGCAACATAGCATACTAACAACATGCAGAACATGCAACAACGGAACAGCCCCTAACCCGGGATATTACAGTTCTACCCCCCTTAAAAATAATTTCGGCCTCGAAATTACCTGGTCAAAAGAGTTGCGGGTATTGCTGTCTCATCGTATCCTCGGGTTCCCATGTCGCTTCTTCTACACCATGATTCCGCCAAAGTACCTTAACCAAAGGCACAGACTTCCTACGCAGAACCTTCACATCTCGATCAAGAATCTGTACAGGCTCTTCTTCCATAGTCAAGTCTGGATTTACCTCGATCTCTTCCACTGCTACCACATGCGACGGATCCGAACGATACCTCCGAAGCATCGAAACATGAAAAACGTCGTGAATCTGACTAAGCTCTGTTGGCAATTCAAGCTGATACGCTACTGGCCCAACTCGCCTCAATACCTTATACGGCCCAATGAACCTCGGACTAAGCTTGCCTTTCTTTCCGAACCTCAACACCTTCTTCCAAGGCGAAACCTTCAGGAAAACTCGATCTCCCACAGCAAACTCTATATCTCTTCGCTTAAGATCAGCATAAGACTTCTGCCGGTCCGAAGCTTCCTTCAATCGAGTCTGAATCACTTTAACCTTGTCCTCAGTCTCAGCTACTAACTCGGGTCCCAACAACTGACGTTCACCTAACTCCGTCCAACAAGTAGGTGAGCGACACTTCCTACCATACAACGCCTCATATGGAGCCATCTTGATGCTCGCTTGGTAGCTGTTGTTGTAGGGAAACTCAGCTAACGGTAGAAACTCCTCCCAACTACCTCTGAAATCCAAGACACAACTTCTCAACATGTCTTCTAAGATCTGAATAACCCTTTCTGATTGTCCGTCAGACTGCGGGTGAAAAGCCGTGCTGAAATCCAAACGAGTACCCAGAGCCTGATGCAATGCCTTCCAGAACCTTGAAGTAAACCTGGGATCCCTATCCGAGATTATCGAAACTGGCACACCGTGCAACCTCACTATCTCTGAAACATACAGCTTCGCTAGCTTCTGAAGCGAGTAGTCAACCCTCACCGGAATAAAGTGAGCTGATTTAGTCAGACGATCCACCACTACCCAAACTGAATCCTTCTTGCTTGGCGTAAGCGGTAACCCACTGACAAAATCCATGGTTATCCTTTCCCACTTCCACTGCGGAATCTTCACAGGCTGAAGCAAACCCGATGGCAACTGGTGCTCCGCCTTGACCTGCTGACAAGTCAGACATTTCCCAACAAACTCTGTTACCTCTTTCTTCAACCCAGGCCACCAAAACTGCTCTCTCAGATCCTTATACATCTTGCTACCTCCAGGATGCATAGCATGAGGACTGCTATGTGCGTCCTGAAGAATCTTCCGTCTTAGCTCAACATCCTTAGGCATACAAGCCTTACCCTGAAAACACAGAACCTCATCACCAGACAAGCTGTACCCCTCCAAACCACCATCCTGCACCTGCAACCTTCGTGCACTCAGAACCTCATCCAACAACTGTTTCTCTCTGATCTGCTCAACCCAAGTAGGCTTAACCTGCAGCTCTGCCAAAATACTCCCGTCGTCATACAAGCTCAAATGGGCAAACAATGCTCTTAAGTCCGAAACAACCTTACGGCTCAACGCGTCTGCTACCACGTTAGCCTTGCCCGGATGATACTCAATCGAGCAGTCGTAATCCTTCAGCAACTCAACCCATCTACGCTGCCTCAAATTCAAATCCTTCTGAGTCAGTAAATACTTCAGACTCTTATGATCCGTGTAGACTATCGATCTCTCCCCATATAAGTAGTGCCTCCAAATCTTTAAGGCGAAAACTACAGCCGCTAGCTCCAAATCGTGCGTCGGATAGTTAACCTCATGTGGCCTCAGCTGCCTAGAAGCGTAAGCCACAACCTTACCTTCTTGCATCAGCACACAACCCAAACCCGTATGTGATGCATCGCAGTACACGGTATATTCCTTACCAGCCTCAGGTTGAATTAAAACCGGAGCCTCAGTCAAGATCTTCTTTAACTTATCGAAGCTCTCCTGCTGTTTCTCAGTCCATACAAACGGAACTTCTTTCCTTAACAACTTGGTCATCGGCGCTGCTATTAGCGAGAAACCCTCAACAAACCTTCTGTAATATCCAGCCAAACCCAGAAAACTACGAATCTCAGCCACTGACCTAGGTGGCTTCCAATCCAGAACAGCCTCAATCTTGCGAGGATCTACTCGAATACCCTCAGCTGACACTACATGACCCAAGAACGTCACTTCTCTAAGCCAGAACTCGCACTTACTGAACTTAGCATAGAGTTGCTTTTCCCTCAGAATCTGCAGCACCACCCTCAAATGCTCATCATGCTCTTCCTCTGTCCTTGAGTATACTAAGATGTCGTCTATGAAAACCACGACGAACTGATCCAGATACTGCTGAAACACCCTGTTCATCATATCCATAAACGCTGCCGGTGCGTTAGTCAACCCGAATGGCATTACCAGAAATTCGTAGTGCCCATACCGAGTCCGAAACGCTGTTTTATGGATATCAGCCTCCTTAACCTTCAACTGGTGATACCCAGATCTCAAGTCGATCTTCGAAAATACCGCAGCACCCTTCAGCTGATCAAACAAGTCATCTATCCGTGGCAACGGATACTTGTTTTTAATCGTCAGCTTGTTCCACTGGCGGTAGTCTATGCACATCCGCATGGTACCATCTTTCTTCTTAACGAATAATACCGGCGCACCCCACGGCGAGACACTTGGCCTGATAAAACCTCGATCCAATAACTCCTGGATCTGAGCCTTAAGCTCCACCAATTCCTTTGGTGCCATCCTATACGGAGCAATAGACACTGGCGCAGTCCCGGGTAACAGATCAATCCCGAACTCTACCTCTCGATCTGGCGGCAAACCCGGAAGTTCCTCAGGAAACACATCAGCAAATTCCTTAACAGTACGAACCTTCTCAACAGCAGACTCTTTAGCCTCCAAGGCATACACATGAACCACATACGCTTCACAGCCCTTCCTGACCATCTTCTCCGCTTTCAAAGCAGATACCACATTTGATAAGTAATCTCTCCTATTACCTATCATGGCCACTTCTTCACCATCCACCGTCTTAAGAACCATACGCTTAGCCGCGCAATCCAACCTCGCCTGGTACTTAACCAGCCAATCCATCCCAAGAATCAGATCGAACTCCCCAAACGGCAGTTCCATCAGATCAGCAGCAAAAACTACCCCTTGAAGTTCTAGAGGTACATCTCTAAACAGTTTATCTACCACTACAGAGTGACCTAGAGGGCTAATCACAGTCATCTGCCTAGAAGTTATCTCAGAGTCTAAGTCCATTGTCTCTACTATACTACTGGCAACATAAGAGTGCGTAGAACCCACATCAATTAAAGCAGTATAAGGAGTACCAAAAATCAAGAACGTACCGGTTATGACGTCCGGTGCGTCGCCCTCCTCTCGGCGCCTCGCAGCATACACTAATCCCGGCTGCCTAGCCTCAGAACTACCTGCACCTCTGCCCGGTGCTCCACGGCCCCGACCAGAACCATTACCATTTCTGCCATTGCCACGGCCCCTCTGCGGTGGCGGTCCATTACCTCTGAACTGATTATGGCCCTGACTCTCAGACTGAATCCTGGCCATCCTGCGCGGACAGTCCCTTATGCGATGCTCCAGAGAACCACACTCGAAGCAACCCTTACCTCCAGTCCAACAGCCACCCCAATGAGATTTCCCACACTGATTACACTGCGGCGGTCCCTGCCTAGCAGCAACAAACCTAGCAGACTGATTCTGCCCACTCGGTCGAGCCCTCTTCTGCGGATTACCCGACGAACCAGAAGACCCAAAGCTCCTCTTAAGCCTACTCCTGTCCATGCTCTGTCTTACTGACTCCTTAACACCCTCGGCTACCTTAGCCTTCTCAACTAAGACAGCAAACTCGCGCTCCTGCTGTGGAGCAATCAGCAGCCTCAACTCGTCTCGCAGACCATCCTCGAAACGAACACACCTCTCATGCTCAGTGGCTACAATGCCCCTGGCATACCTACTCAGCTTCAGGAACTCAGCCTCGTACTCAGCAACAGTTTTACTCCCCTGAACAAGCCTCAGAAATGCCTTTCTCTGGGAGTCAATGTAACTAGCCCCGATGTATTTCTTTTGATAAGCAGTTCTAAAATAATCCCATGTCACATCCTCTGCTGCCACACTGTCCCGCACCGTGAGCCACCACTGATATGACTCATCCCGGAGAAGCGATACGATACCCTTCAGCTTCTCTTCAGCTGTCAGGTCCAGATCATCCATGATCCGCTCAGTTGCCTCCAGCCAGTATTCAGCAGTGCTAGGAGCAACACCCGAAACACCTCGGAAGAATTCGGCCCCATTAGCCCGGAGTCGCTCAGGAACTGATTTCCTAACTCCTGCACCACCACCCGCTCCAGCTACCCTTTCCAACACTCGCAGCATCGCCTGTGACACTGCGTCATCCCCAGTCTGATCTTGGAACTCACCACCTCCAGCTGGTGGCGGAACCGGTATCTCATTTTCTGAACCCTGCCCAGATCCTACGGGCTCAGAAACCGTCATCCTACCCCTACCTCTACCACGAGTATTACGACCACGTCCACCTCGAGTGCTCATGTCTAATCTTTCTACGTATCTGATTAGAGAATTTTATGCATCAGTATTTAGTCCACTTGTTTAAAGGCAAGTCTTATGAACATTAAAGAGGATTTGTTTTCGCAAGTTCACAGAATCCTATCAGTTTCAATCTCTAAGGTAGTATACTATTGCTAGTCATCACATCATATCATATCCAATCAATTCACAAAGAATAGTCCGGGGTACTTACCTGGGCGAACTGGTGCCGGAGACTCGGTGCCATGCCTTTCAAAACCATACTTTCAAACAAACATTTAAACAGACTTTTGAAAACCATTTTGGGCCTCAGGCCCACAGCCGAGCCTTTGAACTTGGCTCTGATACCACAAATGTAACACCCCAAACCCGGACAAGACACCACGTCCGAATCTGGTATGCTACGGGGAAAATTGTTTCTAAGAGGTTCAGATTTTTCGTTTAAAAGTTGGATGAAAACATGGTGTACTTGTAACAAATTTGGGTAGTCTTATTTGGAAAACAGTTGATGTATTCGAAACCCGGAGATTTTGAAAACTTAGCCAGAATGTATAGTTAAAACAAGTTTAAACCATTTAAAACCTCATTAGTTGCTTAGTGATACATAAAACATTTTAAAACTTAGAAGAACTACAAGTTTGAAATTGAAACCAGTTGTATTGGTTTATCAAAAAGGCTTAGGGTGATACCCGATGGCATAGTTTAAAACACGTTGCGTTCTAGTTTTGAAAACATTATCTTTCCAAATTTTAGTAAAATTTATTCCGAGTTATTTTGTTAAGGCATATCAAAATCAACTTAGACCATGGACAGCATAAAACATAACTTAAAAGGCCTTTTACAATCCGAAATAAAACCCAATTTAAAGTAATAAGCTAAAGTACCAAAAATTATAGAGTCTGAGTAAAAACTTTATTCGGCATGGCATGTGCTCCCCGAGTCCATCCCGGCTCCAAGTCCGCGTCTACGAGTCACCTGAAATGTCAAAGGAGAGGGTGAGTCGAGTGACTCAGTGTGTAAATCCCACTCCCGAAGAACAACATGCTAACACACATCATACATAGCAATATAATCAATGCAACCCGATCCTAACCATCCATATCTCCTTTTCTACCCCGTGTGGTACCAAACCACTGGTGGTGCCAAACCACTGGTGACATATAGTCACAATGTGCTCCCAAAGCACTGGTGTCCCAAAGACACAATATCCGTCAATGTGCTACCAAAGCACTGGTGTCCCAAAGACACAATTGTGCTACCAAAGCACTGGTGACCGAAGTCACAAATCCAATGATGATGGGGCCAACCCATCGTGTGATACCAAATCACTAGCAGACGATCCCATATCTCAAGTGGGGCCAACCCACGGTGGTCAAACCACAGGGACAAGTCGCAATGAGGTGCCAAACCTCTGGTGTCCCAAAGACACAATGTGCTACCAAAGCACTGGTGACCGTAGTCACAAATCTGGTGATGGGGCCAACCCATCTTGTGTTACCAAGACACTGGCGTCAATCCCGTATAATCATCTGTGGGGCCAACCCACTGTGGTACTGAGCCACTGGGACGAGACGCTGAGGTACCAAACCTCTGGAGGTGCCAAACCTCTGGTGACCCAAAGTCACAAAGTGTGCTACCAAAGCACTGGTGCTCGTCAGCACAATATATCACTGCTCCCTCCTCTCGTATCACCCATACATATCATACTCATGGGATTATGCATCTCATACTAACCATGCATATCATGCCAACATACCAAGCATCACAACTCATAACATGCATAACATAAATCATGATATCATGCTTCATCATTAGTACTCATAATAGAACAGACTTACCCGAATCGTACCCATACCCCATTTGGGTATCCATTTGTCCATCATACTGTTTATAATTTTAACAGGCAAACAGGTTTATTAAGAACATTACTAAGTAGAGGGTGTGTTAGTTACACACCTGGTAAAACCGAGTCTAAAGATCCCTACGAATCACTCTGAGTCCCTTGATTATCAAGCCCCTAAAACAATCGGCCAACATAGAATTAGGCACTATGACATTCGGCCAACAACCACATAGACCAAAAGGATTAATGCTTGAACCCTTACCTTGCAAATGTTTGGTTTCCTACCAAACTCGAACCAACTAATAGCCCCTTTGATAATCGGTCACCCCTAAAAAGAGAACTGTTAAACACTTGAATAATCTTAACCGAAGTCTAAGGATTGAACTCACAATAACATTCCAATTACTTACCCCTCACTTACCAATTGGTTAACAGAGAAATGACTTCTTCCGCTTGATTCCGCAATCCAAAGACCCTATAATGAAGAGATTAAACCAAACGGTTAACACCCTTCCAACCTGGCCATAATCGGCCCTTAACCAAAACATAACCAACAAAGATCGCAAGAGGGAGATATGGCCATTCGGCCTTGCACTTACCAACACCAACCAAATATTCAACCAAGAAACCACTAGGGGGAGGGAGAGAAGGTTCGGCCTTGGTGTTTTACACACACCTATATTCGGCTTCCAAAGGTGAGAAATGGAGTGTAAACAAGAGAAGAATTAGAGATTACGGCAACAGGTTTTGAGAAGAACAAAAGAAAGTTTGGCAAGTTGATATGGGTTCGGCACACCAAAAAGATGGACAAGAAGAATGGAGAAATCGGTTGGGGAAATGGTGAGTTTCGGCACTAGTGTTTTTCAAGAAGAGAGAAGAAAATGAATAAGAAGACAATTGGTACTAGTTTCGGCTTATGCAGGTGAAGAAGAAGAGAAAATGCAAGAGTGCATTCGGCTACAAGAAGGTTGAAAGAAAAGCAAAACAAATTCGGCAAGCCTTAGAGGTTTGGTATTTCGGTTTTTTTCAAGAAGAAAAGAATAAGAGACTCTCTTAAATTTTCGGTTTAAGCTATTGACAAAAGAAGAAATTTTGTTCACTACTTTTTTGACCGAAACAACAAAATGCCAAATAGAATTTCGGCCTAGTCTTCCCACTTACTACCACAACCGGCCACTCCCCAAAACTCCCCCAAATATTCGGCCATATCCCCCCAAAAGCTCCCATACACTCATTTGAATTGAGTGGACCAAGTCACACTCCTATCTTCACTCCACACCTTCCATTTGAAAGTGGAGACCAAGTCATAGGAGGAATTCAAGTTGCTCCCAACCTCTTCCTCCATGCCGTCCAAAAAGAGTGCCAAAAATGGCCACTCCGCAGCTCGAACACAAGGCCTCCACCCCCTGTGAATGACGCCACCTAGCTCCCAAGTAGCACCTTGCTCAACCACTTTGCCAACACTTTATTTGTGCAATAAAACCACGAAAATAATTCTTAAACCCCAGCTTCCTCAGCTCCCTTCACTTAACACCCAAAAACCAAAATTTCCCCATTTACTCAGGCATACACCTAGGCTATAATTAAGCCCCGGAATCATAGAAATAGCAACATAGCATACTAACAACATGCAGAACATGCAACAACGGAACAGCCCCTAACCCGGGATATTACACAAGGTTTTCACACATGGGCTAAGACATAGGTGTGTCACGGCCTTGTGAGAGACACGAGCCATGGACACGGGCATGTGTCAGGTCGTGTGAAAACCACTGTAGGTTTGAATTGAGAAATAAATTTGCACGGACAAGGGAGATGAGCGTGTGTGATAACACGGCCTGCCCACACGGGCGTGTTCCCTTCCACACGGGCTTGTGGCCCTGTTTTGAGCAAAAATTTTCTATGTGCTTGTGAGTTCCTGATTCAATTTCGAACTACACTTTATGTATGTTTTGGGCCTCGTAGGCTCGTTTAAGGAGTGATATGAATGTCTACAGAAAGTTTTAAATTTGGGTGGAAAGTTATGTAACGGTTTGTATGGTTGCTTGCTTGTAAGTTTGGTAATGCCCCGTACCTTGTTCCGGCGTTGAATACGGGTAAGGGGTGTTACAGAATATGTGTGTATTTTTGTGTTTAATGGTAGAAAATGCATGTTTATGGTTAGAGAAGCGACTTTTACTAAGTGATTTTCGGTAAAAATGCCTAAAAGGACTAATCTGTAAAAGTTATAAAATATGTCATAAAAGTGTGTTTTAATGGAAATTGTGGGCTGTTATAGTTATGAAAATGGTTCGGCTAGGCTTAAAGTACAAAGAAATTGAATAAAAATCAATTTACGAGCATAGGGGAAAAAGTGTAAATATGACAAAGTTTAGGGGAAAAAATGTAAATTTTGCCAAAATGTGAATTTAGGCTAATTTGAGTAGCAGGATGAATAAATGAGTTAAATGTGTTGTTATAGATCAAGGAAAACGAGATTCGGACTTAGAACGAGGGAAAAATAAAGAATATGACGAATAAGTCATTTTCACCGATTGTGCTACCGAGGTAAGTTTGTATGTAAATAATACATCATTTTTTTATTTATGTTTTAAAATTTTTTAATATTATATGAGATATGGTTGAATATGGAGTAATTATTTGATGTAAATTATGAATTGTGATTGATTATGGATGATTTGGTAAAATGTTAAAAAGTGAGAATTCCCGGTTGAACCTTCAGAATAGAAAAGATACGAATGAGGTAGCTAGGTCACATGTGTGGTACTAAATGTAGGCCACTATGTGTACAAGAGAGCTACGAGATGGTTTTAGGTTACGTGTGTAGTACTAAGTGCAGGCTATTATGTAACACCCCAAACCCGGCCCATACGTTTCGACCAGATCTGGTATGCTACGGGTTGTACATTGAAAACTTTTGCTTTGTTGGTTTTTGGAAATCATAAGTTAATTAGACAATATTTGAATAAATAAGTGACCTTTGAAAAGAAAACCTTGTATTATTATTATTCCGTATAATTAAAAAATTGACATAATTTCAAGAGTTGCAAATAATAAAAACTACTTAGATGGATATAAACTATGGGGCCTTATTACCTAAATATTCCCAAAATAAAACTTAAAGGAAAACCAAAAATAATCTATGAAAATAAAAAGACTTGATGGCCCCTTGAGTCCGTCTCGGCTCCTATGTCCATGATCTACTGCTCATCTGAAAAGTTAGGGAAAAATAATAGTGTGAGTCACCAAGACTCAGTGTGCAAATCCCGAAAACACATAAAAGGCTTGGGCCCACAAACACATTATGTGTAACATCCTGAAATTGGGCTTAGAAGAATTGGGCCCAATGGGCCTTGAGCGTAGTAGCGTTTCAATTTTTGGAGAATAAGAGATCGGCTTAAATGCAAGTTGGACTTATTAGATAAGTGATTTTGGAAGGTTAGAGGGCTTCTATGAAGTCCCAGGATCGAACTTTGGCTTTGGGGAAATTTTGGTTTTAGGTGAAAAAAACCCTGGAAGTTGGCAGGTAGGCCTTAAGAAAAAAATGTGGAGGAAGATGACACAAGTGGAGTGTGTGGTGTAGTGGCAAAGTGATGCCACATAAGAGACAAGGGGGTGACACCACAAGGAAGGAAGGAGGTCCAAGGTTCAAGTCTTGGCTTTTGCATTTTGGTTTTCTTTTTACTTGGACCTTAGAATTTGGCTATAGGTTTAAATTTAGTTGCGCATGGTTTAAGACACAAGAAGAGCTTGTGGCCAAGTGGTTAGCGGCGTGGATTATGTTGCATGGGAGCCTGGGTTCGAATCTCATGAGAAGCAAGGGAGTATTTATTTTGCGGATTGGACGGCAAGAGTTTCAGTTGAATTTAAACTCTACTGACGAAGGGATCCCACATCGGAACGATACAAAGAAGAAGGGTGAAGAGCTAGCTATATAAAGAGCATTTCAGGAGGAGAGTTAACATACCTAGTTGGCGTTGGGCAAAGGAGTGCTCGGAGCGCGGTTTAGCAGCTTCAGATTCCTATCAAGTGTGTAACTCTCTCTACCCTAGTCGTAGAGTGGCAAATGCCGAAGTGCTGGTCACGGCAATAGTAGCCACACGAGCGTGCGAGCGCACGTGTGCGGCTTCGACGCGATAGTTGAGGCCATCAGTAGTATTCTTGTGGGTTGAGGCTGCTTAGGGCCACGATGGGCCGAAATGGGCCCATGGGCCCGTGGGCCCAATTGAATAAATTGTATGATAGTGTAGTATAAAGTGAATTAGACTAGGTGGAACTTATATACGTGGCTAGATTTGTGTTAGGTGGGCCACACGAGCGTATGGGCCCGAATGGGCCAAAATTGGGTTTTAGGCCCAATAGTCCGGTACAACAGGAAATGGTAGCTGAGTCACTCGGGGCGACATTAGGCCTTCAGAAAGGCCATTGCAGGTGCGAAATTACTAATTTATCATTGGAAGGGTAAAGCACCAAAATACCCCTGAAAGGTAAATTACGAAAATGCCCTTGGTGGGTAAATTACGAAATGCCCTTGGTAGGTAAAATTACGGTTATACCCTTAGAGGTTGATTAGCGTGATTATGTTGTTTTATGTCTATCTGATTATGATGGTAATTCATGTTATACTTATATTTGATATATTAGCATACATGACATACTGCATACACGAATTATTATGTCATATTGCATGGGTATGATGAGAGGAGGGGGAAGATATGATTATTTGTGACTTTGGGTCACCAGTGGTTTGGCACCACCAGTGGTTTGATACCACATATGATTATTTGTGACTTTGGGTCACTAGTGGTTTGGCACCACCAGTGGTTTGGTACCACATATGTTATCTTCGTGACTCGTCCCAGTGGGTTGGCCCCACATATTATATTAAAAGGGATTGTCACCAGTGGTTTGGCACCACAGTGGGTTAGCCCACATATGATTATCTGTGACTTTGGGTCACCAGTGGTTTGGCACCACCAGTGGTTTGGTACCACATATGTTTATTTGTGACTTTGGGTCACCAGTGGTTTGGCACCACCAGTGGTTTGGTACCACACGGGGTAGAATCAGGAGTTTCGGATGGTTAGGTTTTTGGGTTGCATGTCATGCATACTTGTTTATGAACTGTGTAAGGGCCTGTTATCTTCAGGATGGGGAATTGCACACTGAGTCTCGGTGACTCACCCCTTCCTTTACATTTTGCAGATAATTCCTAGATCGCGGATATGGAGCCGGGATGGACTCGAGGTGGCCATGCTCAATAGTTGGCTTCATTTTAAACGGTTAAATTTCGATTTTACTTTGTTTTAAATTTTGGGGTTTTGGTTGTGTAATAAGGCCATCTATATTTTTGCTTTGGGTTTAATTATTTATTTGAATTTGTGTTAAACATTAAAGCATGACTAACAAGTAAAGAAATTATAAAATGAATGTTTTCACAACCTTAATAAATTTCGAGATTTTTCCAAAACTTTACCATCGGGTAAATAAGTGAACTTGTAACAACGATAAGTCAACTCGATTCTCTTTAAAACAAACTTTGAGATGATTTTAATAAACTACTTAACGCAACTTTGGTTTTCATAAGATTAAGTGTTTTCTTCGCAAATTGACTCAACAGACTTGTCTTCCAAAAACGTTTTACCCTGTGACATACCAGATTCGGTCGTAGCGTTTTGACCGGGTTTGGGGTGTTACAATTATGGTATCAGAGCCTAGGTTCCAAAAACTCGGCTGTGGGTTTGGGTTCAAAAATGTTTTCAAAGGATGGTTTGGATAATAGTCCAGAAAAATATATATCTGTTTTCTGGAAGTATGGCACCCGAGTCTCCGGCACCAATCTGCACTGTAAGTTTCCTGATACTTTGCTTTGTTATATGCTGTATTACTGGTATCTATTCTGTGTGTTTGGTTTGGATGTGATGTTTGGATATAGAGGTGGTTGCGTATGAAATATTTGTCTATTTTAATGGCTAGGTGTTTTTGAGTATGTGTAGGAGTTCTAAATTCTAGTTAAAAGTATATTAGTGTTATTAGAATTAGAGTGCGCAGCGTGGGCGTAGTGTTGTAAGTTAAGATGTACGACTGTTAGTTAGCTGTAAATTTCGAGGACGAAATTTCTTTAAGGAGGGTAGATTTGTAACATCCTAAAATTGGGCCTAGAAGAATTGGGCCCAATGGGCCTTGAGCGTAGTAGCGTTTAAATTTTTAGAGAATAAGAGATCGGCTTAAATGCAAGTTGGACTTATTAGATAAGTGATTTTGGAAGATTAGAGGGCTTCTATAAAGTCCCGGGATCGAACTTTGGCTTTGGGGAAATTTTGGTTTTAGGTGAAAAAAACCCTGGAAGTTCGCAGGTAGGCCTTAAGAAAAAAATGTGGAGGAAGATGACACAAGTGGAGTGTGTGGTGTAGTGGCAAAGTGACGCCACATAAGAGACAAGGGGGTGACGCCACAAGGAAGGAAGGAGGTCAAGTCTTGGCTTTTGCATTTTGGTTTTCTTTTTACTTGGACCTTAGAATTTGGCTATAGGTTTAAATTTAGTTGCGCACGGTTTAAGACACAAGAGGAGCTTGTGGCCAAGTGGTTAGCGGCATGGATTATGTTGCAAGGGAGCCTGGGTTCGAATCTCATGAGAAGCAAGGGAGTATTTATTTTGCGGATTGGACGGCAAGAGTTTCAGTTGAATTTAAACTCTACTGACGAAGGGATCCCACATCGAAAAGATACAAAGAAGAAGGGTGAAGAGCTAGCTATATAAAGAGCATTTCAGGAGGAGAGTTAACATACCTAGTTGGCGTTGGGCAAAGGAGTGCTCGGAGCGCGGTTTAGCAGCTTCAGATTCCTATCAGGTGTGTAACTCTCTCTACCCTAGTCGTAGAGCGGCAAATGCCGAAGTGCCGGTCACAGCAATAGTAGCCACACGAGCATGCAAGCGCACGTGTGGGGCTTCGACGCGATAGTTGAGGCCATCAGTAGTATTCTTGTGGGTTGAGGCTACTTAGGGCCACGATGGGTCGAAATGGGCCCATGGGCCCGTGGGCCCAATTGAATAAATTGTATGATAGTGTAGTATAAAGTGAATTAGACTAGGTGGAACTTATATACGTGGCTAGATTTGTGTTAGGTGGGCCACACGAGCGTGTGGGCCCGAAAGGGCCAAAATTGGGTTTTAGGCCCAATAGTCCGGTACAACCGGAAATGGTAGCTGAGTCACTCGGGACGACATTAGGCCTTCAGAAAGGCCATTGCAGGTGCGAAATTACTAATATACCATTGCAAAGGTAAAGCACCAAAATACCCCTGAAAGGTAAATTACGAAAATGCCCTTGGTGGGTAAATTACGAAATGCCCTTTGTAGGTAAAATTACGGTTATACCCTTAGAGGTTGATTAGCGTGATTATGTTGTTTTATGTCTATCTGATTATGATGGTAATTCATGTTATACTTATATTTGATATATGTTAGCATACATGACATACTGCATACACGAATTATTATGTCATATTGCATGGGTATGATGAGAGGAGGGGGAAGATATGATTATTTGTGACTTTGGGTCACCAGTGGTTTGGCACCACCAGTGGTTTGGCACCACCAGTGGTTTGGTACCACATATGATTATTTGTGACTTTGGGTCACCAGTGGTTTGGCACCACCAGTGGTTTGGTACCACATATGTTATCTTCGTGACTCGTCCCAGTGGGTTGGCCCCACATATTATATTAAAAGGGATTGTCACCAGTGGTTTGGCACCACAGTGGGTTAGCCCACATATGATTATCTGTGACTTTGGGTCACCAGTGGTTTGGCACCACCAGTGGTTTGGTACCACATATGTTTATTTGTGACTTTGGGTCACCAGTGGTTTGGCACCACCAGTGGTTTGGTACCACACGGGGTAGAATCAGGAGTTTCGGATGGTTAGGTTTTTGGGTTGCATGCCATGCATACTTGTTTATGAACTGTGTAAGGGCCTGTTATCTTCAGGATGGGGAATTGCACACTGAGTCTCGGTGACTCACCCCTTCCTTTACATTTTGCAGATAATTCCTAGATCGCGGATATGGAGCGGGGATGGACTCGAGGTGGCCATGCTTAATAGTTGGCTTCATTTTAAACGGTTAAATTTCAGTTTTACTTTGTTTTAAATTTTGGGGCTTTGGTTGTGTAATAAGGCCATCTATATTTTTGCTTTGGGTTTAATTATTTATTTGAATTTGTGTTAAACATTAAAGCATGACTAACAAGTAAAGAAATTATAAAATGAATGCTTTCACAACCTTAATAAATTTCGAGATTTTTCCAAAACTTTACCATCGGGTAAATAAGTGAACTTGTAACAACGATAAGTCAACTCGATTCTCTTTAAAACAAACTTTGAGATGATTTTAATAAACTACTTAACGCAACTTTGGTTTTCATAAGATTAAGTGTTTTCTTCGCAAATTGACTCAACAGACTTGTCTTCCAAAAACGTTTTACCCTGTGACATACCAGATTCGGTCGTAGCATTTTGACCGGGTTTGGGGTGTTACATTATGAGCCCTGGCCCATACACAATGGCAACAATCATAATCACATGATAGATAATAAATGATGCAAAGCCCAACCCATCCTAGAATTCCATCCTCTACACACCAACCCGTACCAACCATCACACCTTGGGGATTTCTACAATCAACCCACCAACCGCTACACACCATATCGACAGTCATACTGCCTACTCCTTATCAATCAGGAATTTTAACGTGGGTTTTCTACCACCGATCACCAAGTGACCTAACATTTCATTTCCTGGATTTTCTACCACCGATCACCATGTGATCTAACATTTCATTAGGTGGGTTTTCTACCATCGATCACCATGTGATCTAACATTTCATTAGGTGGGTTTTTTACCATTGATCACCATGTGACCAATCATGCTCTTCCCCTTTTCATATCAAACCCATCCCATGCATACATTCATGCAAAATCAAACAATCTACTACCTAAGAGATTACAGTCTTTCTCATACATCGATACACATAGAGAAGTTCTATGATTACGTACCTGGCATTCCTTGCCTAACCCTTTTTGGGTTTCATTCGACTGTCTACACAGCCACTTTCCGGCTGTTTAACCCATAACATAAATGTACATATATTCATACAGATTGTTAGTGTGTTAGAGATCTACACACGACTGTTCATACAGCCTCATTTTCCGGCTTTTCAGCCCCTAACAGGTATAATACAAAATAAAACTTATGTGATAAGGATCTACACACCTGATTACTGTTAGAACGAGACCCTCTAAGTCAACACTATCCGTAGCCAACACCACCGCTATCTGCCTTTAAATCCCAAAAAGAGATATGAGATTCAGGGACTAGTGTTTTCGGCTTTTAGATCTAAGAGATCTACTTACTAGAGAAGATTCGGCTACTCCCAGAGGATTCTGACATTTTTCAAAAATCAGGAAGAGAAGATGATTCGAAGAAATCTATAGAGATTCGGCTTTTAGAAGAAAGAAGAGTAGAGAATAATGGAGTTTTTGGCTTTTAGAAGAAAGAAGAGAATGATGGAGTTTTTGGCTTTTAGAAGAAAGAAGAGAATAATGGAGTTTTCAGTTTTTAGAAGAAAGAAGAGAATAATAGAGTTTTCAGCTTTTAGAAGAAAGAAGAGAGTAATAGAGTTTTCGGCTTTTAGAATAAAGAAGAGAATAATGGAGTTTTCGGCTTTTAGAAGAAAGAAGAGAATAATGGAGTTTTCGACTTTTAGAAGAAAGAAGAGAGTAATGGAGTTTTCGACTTTTAGAAGAATGAAGAGAATAATAGAGTTTTCGACTTTTAGAAGAAAGAAGAGAATAATGGAGTTTTCGGCTTTTAGGAGAAAGAAGAGAAAAAAATAATTGGGTTTTCGACTTTTAGAAGAAAGAAGAGAATGATGGAGTTTTCGGCTTTTAGAAGAAAAAAGAGAATAATGGAGTTTTTGGCTTTTAGGAGAAAGAAGAGAAAAGAATAATGGGGTTTTCGGCTTTTAGAATAAAGAAGAGAATAATGGAGTTTTCGGCTTTTAGAAGAAAGAAGAGAAAGAAAAGGTGGAAACCCTAAATGTCGCAAAATAAAGAAGAGAACCCTCTCTATTTATAGAAATTTCGGCTAACTCCTAGCCTTGTAGATAGCTCCTATCTTTTCTCCTTTTATCTTCCATATTATCAACTATAATATCTACATTATCTTATTCATATAAATCCTCCTATTTTTGAGCCTTGTTGCCCTCCACCTAACCCAAATGCCGAAAATTAGCTAACTTAAATTAAAAGAATTGGGCTCCATGAAACTTAAATTTTGGGCTCTTATCTCCCTTGTTGTGGCGTCACCTCCTTGCTCCCTAAGTGGCGCCACTGACCACTGGGCCACAAGCCCATTTTGATAATTTAAACATAGATACCAACTTTTAAAACTCTATAGTGCCCAAACAAAAATTTCACCAAGGCCTTGACCACATCCTGAGCCCAATTTGGACCCCTAACAGTTAAATTAACTCATTACTCATTTTCACCCATTAAGCGCATAGGCCCAAAAATTCAGGATGTTAAATATTACGTGTACCAGACGGATAGGTCGCATGTGTAGTATTAAGTGTAGGCTACTATGAGTACCCGATAACTTCGATCACATGTGTGGTACTAAGTGCAGGCCACTATGTGTAAGTGATGGTTTTGGTCACATGTGTAGTACTAAGTGTAGGCTACTATGTGCACCAGATAGCTTCGGCTACAAGGGTGGTACTATGTGCAGGTCACCGTGTATCTGTTATTATTCCGATGAGTTCAATAGGAAATTGACTAAGTGAAAATACATGTGATCATGTAATGACTAAATGTAATTGAATATGATTATGTGATGAATAAGTGTAGTTATAAGTGTGAAAATTTATGAACAATGTGCTCGATATTTGATCGAACCTTCGGTAAGATGAAATGGAGTAAGTGAAATTATGAAAGAGTAAAGTTAGCAACAAAATAGTTTTGGACAGAACCAGTTATGTGACTTTGAAAAATCACCAAAAATGGAGGAAATTGAATTAGAGGTTGGATAAGATATGAAATTAAATATTATTGAGTCTATTTTCACATAAAAGAAACGGTGTAAGCAAAAAAATTCATATTCTGAGATATTTGAATTTTTTGAGATAGAGTTAGAATGATTTCGGAATCCCCTGTTCTGACTTAGGAAAATATTTAAAAATTGTACAAAAAATAATTATGGGTTATAATTTACATGCTTAAAATCTTTAATGACTATATTTTTAAAAGAAACAAATGGGAACATCATTTGAATCCCGTACGAGGAGATAATTAATTTTTAGTGCATAGGGGTTAGAACTGTCAGATAACGAAATAGGGGAGACTTTAAAGAATGAACTATACTTATTGACTAAATAAAAAGTTCTAAAAATTTTATGGTAAGACGATATGTGAGTATAGTTTCAGGAAAAATTAGCGGATCTTAATTTGGAGTTCTGTAACTCAAGATATAAATAATTTAGTGGATGTGACTCTAGTAGACAGCTTGAGATAAACACAAGTAAATAGTGAAATTTTGTGCAATTATGATTGTATTACCTTGAGAACATATTGTGAGGATTGGTAAAAACATATTAATTAATTGCTTATTATTTACATGCTAACTTACTAAGCTATATAGCTTACCCCTCTTCCTTTCCTTTTTCCTATAGTGTCACAGATGCTGGCTTGAGTTGGAGGTCGTCGGAGATTCTATC
Organism: Gossypium australe; assembly: GCA_005393395.2. Classification (NCBI taxonomy): domain Eukaryota; kingdom Viridiplantae; phylum Streptophyta; class Magnoliopsida; order Malvales; family Malvaceae; genus Gossypium; species Gossypium australe. The sequence goes on along the minus strand of CM016619.1, from coordinate 53,645,971 downwards.
ACACTAACAAGTTATTGATTGGTATTGTATCAAAGATTTTCAAGTATTTTTAAGTCTATGGCATGTATAGGGACTTGATTATGTGTGTATATGTTAAAATGAGTTGGCCTAGAATGTTGGCCTATGTTATTAGAAGGTTATTGTTGTATAAAACCGTTTAATATGGCTAATAATTGTTATGTTATAAGTCTATGATGATGCATTTCAAGAATGTGTATGCTTGCATGTGTTGGATGAGTAAATGTGTGATAATTATGAGTGGTAAATGTGATTGGTTCTGTAAGTTGCATGATGTGAATGGTTAAGTGTGTGTGTGATTATACATGATGAATGTGGTTTGTAAATGGTATGTGGATTTCTTAGTGTGGATGTTTAAATGCTTAATAATACCATGTTGTGTGATGATAAATTTGTATAAGTGTATAAGTGTTTTGGGGTGGCAAAGGGCTTGGTAAATAGCCTTACTTGTGGTCACACAAGCAACCACACGGCCATGTGCCCAGGGTGTGTGAAGTCTGCTCTTGATTTTTGAAAATTTAGAATGCCACACAGCCTAACACACGGGCGTGTATCTCGACTGTGTGAAGGACATGGCCTTAGACACGGGCGTGTGCCCCTGTTTTTCAAGAAATTTTTTAGTACTTTCAAAAATTCTCGGTTTAGTCACGGACCACTTCCAAGGTATATATTGGGCCTCGTAGGACTATTTAGGACTCAAAGATAAAAATTTGAAAAGTTTTAATTTAGGTGAAATTTTATGACTCGGTTTACAAGTGTATGAGTTTCGGTAATGCCTCGTACCCTATTCCTGCATCGAATACGGGTAAGGAGTGTTACATTTAGTGGTATCAGAGCTATGGTTTAGTCGATTCTTGGACTAACATAGCGTGTGCAAGAGTTTAGCTATACATGCCATATGTGAACTGTGATAGTGTGATATCTCCCGACTCCGATGAGATTGTTTTGTTAAAGCAGGGATGCTTTCCAACCTAGCTACCATTGACAATGTGGAAAAGGGGTTAAGTAAGTTCATGTAACTTAATGAATATATTGATTTGCCTAAATTGGTTCTCTATGATTTGCGATGATATGTATGTGTCAATGGATATAATGAATTAACCATAAGTTGAAGAATATGGATAAAGTGTTATCGTTCCGATTGAACATGGCATTTCGATAAATTAGAGTGACTTTTTGTAGTGAATAACATGAAAAATTTGTTTTGAGATGAGCTTATTATGATTGGTTGATATTCATATGTGATAATGCTGAATGTGTTACTAAGATATTTGAAAATGTGTTCATGATTAGTAGAAACCTAGGGATGTGTAATCAAAGTGCATGATATTGTGTTGGTATTGAATGCTATGCTATATGCGTGTATGTATGAGAGTAAAAAATTTACAGGCTTTGTAATCTTCACCCCTTTACCGATATAGTGTTATATGACGAAGTTCATGAGATTTACATTGAATAAGCTTACAAGTAGGGAACTAAAGAGTTCAGTGGTGGAATAATTATGAGAGAGATATCAGATTATTCTAAAGATTATTTGGAAAGTACAGTGCCACGGTTAGAGGAGAAGTTAATCTCAGCTAATCGACTCATTCAGGTATGATGTCTGAAGATTGTACTTACCAGGAATTCTTTTGAACTGACTTTTGTTAATGAATGGAATATTATGGAATTCGATAGAATTAGTCAGAAGAACAATGTTTGCATTGTAAAGATGTTTGAGTATGACAGCTATAGTTGAGTAATTTATGACTATCTCTTCTAGGTAATCTATGTATTCTTACATTCTTAAAGGTATTTGTAATTGCTCATTTTCTGATGAAAGCATCGTTGGTTTGGTTGATTTATGATCGAAATTCCTCTATCTTCTATTGGTATTCTATTCTGTTACGTCTGAGATAAAAAGTTAATAGTGAATTCATATGAAACTATTCTTCTGTTTCTTCTGGCTGTTGTCTGTTTACATTTTTATGGAAAATGTATTATCTCTGATACAATTGACTTCAGAATGTATGAACAGTGTTTCTTTTTCTTCTTGTTTTCTCTGAGGAATCGTCAGGATCTCTATTATTTCATATGAGTGGTGTTCTCGGACATTCAGTATGGTCTTGTATCTCGGATTTCATCATCTCGATTTTCTTATCATCGTTATTGTTTAATTTATCAAGCATGGCTTATCCTTAAAGTTGATATTGGTAATAGTGTGGATTATGACAATTCAAGTTTAAATTGTATATTGGTTTTCTTTCTTTGGTTAATTTTGATTATTATCAGTAAGTTCAAACAAGATGTCATGTTTCATCTGAGTTAATGCAGTTAGTATATATCTGTGACTAGCATGTTGAAAGATTTTGTGTAAATATTGACTTACCTTTGGGTAAAGCAGAAATACTTGTAGATACTTGAATAAAAAATCTTTGCTTATTTTGTGAGTGTGGTTTCAAGGTTTACCTTATTGATGGTGTCCGAATTCTAGCTAAACTGAAAGCTAAAATGATGTTGCCATTATAAACCAGAAGAGCTCAGAAATGGAATGGTAAGTGGTAAATTAAACAAATACAGTATGAACCAACTTTTAATTCTGAAGTTTAGATCAGATCTGATTACTGTTACTATTATCCCGAGATAGAATTTATGTACTGGGGAACTCAAGGCTTATGAGAGAGTTTCTGTTTAGCGCTCACCGTAATATCTTCTTTGTTCATCCAAAGAGAAATAGAAAGTACAGTGATTTGAAGTAAATGTTCTAGTATACGGATATGAAACCGATATTTCTGATTTTTGTGTTCAAATGTCATTTTTGTCATCAGAGTAAGGCCAAATATCAAATGCAATCAGGACCATTATGGTCCACGATGATACTGGTGTAATGTTGGGAAAAAGATACCATGGATTTTGTATCGGGATTCTCTTATCCCCGGAAAAAGAGAGATGCTACTTGAATTATGATTGATGGATGATAAAAATTCGTAAAACTATTTGGAAATCCGAGGGTTTTATCATCGGCTATGGAAAAAAAACTACAGGAAATTCTGAGCACGAGGTTGAATTGAATTGTGATTTTGGTAAAAAGGTAGAAGCAATTTGTAAAAGTTGAAAACTGTTTCAGATCGACGTAAAAAGCTATACAGAAGCAAAGCCTAAATATATTGGATTCCAGGTCAATAACAGAGTGTTTCTGAAAGGATCGCCCTCGAAGAGGATTATTCGGTAACGTGTTGGAAACTTTGAGAAAAGATGCTAAACCTCATTCTGGTAAGATTTTTGGGGACAAGAGAATGGATTTTAAACATATAAATTCTAACCCGTAATTATTTTTGTACAATTTTTAACTATTTTCCTATGTCAAAACAGGGGATTCCGAAATCATTCTAACTCTGTCTCACAAAAATTCAAATATCTCAGCATAAGAAATTATTTTGCTTACAATGTTTCTTTTATGTGAAAATAGACTCAATAAGCTTTAATTTCATATCTTATTCAACCTCTAATTCGATTTCCACCATTTTTGGTGATTTTTCAAAGTCACACAACTGCTGTTGTCCAAAACTGTTTTATTGCTAAATTTACTCTTCCATAATTTCACTTACTCCATTTCATCTTACTGAAGGTTCGATCAAATATCGAGCATATTGTTCATAAATTTTCACACTTATACCTGCACTTATTCATCACATAATCATATTCAATTACACTTATAACCCTGCACTTGTCACCACATTGTCACACATAATTTCACTTAGTCAAATTTTCTCGATGAACACTTCGAAATAATACCGGATACACGGTGGTTTCGCACACAACCCACCCATAATAAACACGTATTCATGGTGGTATCACACACAGCCCACCAATAATCACATATTCACGGTGGTATCGCACACAGCCCACCAATAATCACATATTCACGGTGTTCATCCGTATCCTTTTTCTATTCCGAAGGTTCATCCGGGAATTTCCTCACTTTTCATCATTTTAATAAATATCAATAATATTCACTCACATTTCAGATAATACATTAATATGTAAAAACATAAATAAAAAGGATATGTCATTTACATATAAACTTACCTCAATACAAAATATGCCAATTTGCAATTTAGTCCGAAACCTTGCCTTTTCCTCAGTCAAGGTTGATTCCACGTTCTTCTTGATCTCTAATGACACATTTAGCTTATTTAATATACACATTATTCAAATCAGTCCATAATCTTCCTATAGAAAAATTTACAATTTAGCCCCTAACTTTCTCAATTTTACACTTTAGTCCCTGGGCTCATAAAATGAAATGTGTTCATTTTTCACACACCCAAACCTAGCCGATTCATATTCTCTCTTATAGAAGCCCATAATTTTAAATATTTTACATTTTATACACATACTATTTCATCTTTTGCAAATAAGTCCTTTTTATCAATTTCACCAAAAATCATCTAGCAAAAGTTGTTTATCACACTTCGAACTTTCATATTCTACCACTAGACATAAAAAATACATGTATTTCGTCCATGGGTAAAATTTTAAACACAAATTCTAGCTCAAAATAGTGGTAGAAATAGCTAAATCGAGTTATGAGGATTTCAAAAATACGAAGAACATCAAAAACTGGGCTAGGAGGTACTTACAATCAAGCTTGAAAGTGAAACAAAACCCTAGCTATGGCTCCTTGCAATTTTCGGCACTTAGGGAAGAATATGGACACCAACTTTGACTTCTTTTTCCCTTTTTATTAATTTATTAACTAAATGACAAAAATGCCCTTAAGGCCCTTCCTTGAGATTTTTCCCTTCCATGTCCATTTTTGTCCATCATGAGATATAATGGTCTAATTACTAAATAAGGACCTCTAATAAATCTTCTAATGTTATCTCATACTTAAAACTTCTAGAATCTCATCTTTTTCAATTTTTGCAATTTAGTCCTAAAAAATAAATTGATCACTAAATCATAAAATTTCTTCATGAAATTTTCACAAAACCATGCAAACATGTCATAGACCTCATAAAAACCTTAAAATATATATTTCTACTTCGAATTTATGGTCTTGCAACCATTATTCTGTTTAGGCCCTAATTCGGGTTGCTACATAAGAATTCATTCCCGTTATTATTGTTGAAATCAAAACAATTCTTACATATTTTAAAGATCAATTAGATGAAAGGAGATGAATATTCCATCACTTATTTTGGATGTTCAATCTATTTATTAAAGGGTTTTCATACTACAAAACAATGGTCCAAGATAGAACCTTCTGGAACACCCTTAACTCAAATAAATAATGATCACAGTCAAGAATGCTACATTCAATGCCCAAAGGCATATTCGGTGATCCTATAAAAAGACGTTGTCTACCTATCAATTGGGGAAATTTTGATAATTCGATACAATTAGTTGATGTTAACTAGTTATGGTTCTAGGCCTAACTATGTTATCTATCCTTGCTTGTAATAAAGACCTATAATTTTTTTGGCAACACTCTAGCCATTAAAGCAACCCAAAGGCTTAAATGGCCAGTTAAAGGTTCATGTAAACATCTTATACAATCTCTTTCGTAGTGGTACTATGGCACATCACATGACATTTTTAAGAGACTTTCAACAAGCTTTTCATTGGTCATTATATATCTGATTCTCCAAAACATAAGCCTTTATTATCATGGCACCATTCATGCATAAACCAATTTACCATGTAATGGCCTGAATTTTTTCAGTGTCGAAAAAGTTGATTTTGTACAAGAATTGGTTCTTTGAATCATTCTAGGAAGTTAAACTGGAAGGTTTCCATGAATGGCTATATGGGCTATTTTATAATTCATTATTAGTAGACAATAAATAGGAATTAATCTTAATTTAGTTAGTATTGAGAAAATTAGAATTTGAGGCATGGAATATTTTATAAGGAAATAAAAATTTGTGGGACAAAAGTCTCAAGACTAGGAAGTAGGTTTGGAATTGGATGAGGGATTTAAGAGGATATAGGCCCAAGGGCATAAGTGTGAATCTACCAATTGCTAAAACCCATTGGAGGGAATGATTACTTCTAATTCTCATTTCACAATTTCTTTGTGAAAACTATGAATTTCATTTTCTTTAAAAATCTCTCAACTCTCTCAAACAAGTTTTTTTATTCTTGATTTTAACCACTAAATTTTAGTAAGGTAAACATGTTTCTCATCATATCATTCATCATTTTAATATTTTAATTCATGGTTTCCTATTCTCATCTATCATTCTCATTTCCATGAAAGTTACCATTGATAGGAAAGAGTTGACTCTTTAAGTTCTTCTTAAATTCAAATATTTTATATTTTACATTTAATTCATTATAAATTTAGTTTTTAAAGTCATAATTTCACCATTTTTCAACTTTTTCTTCACTCACATTAAATGCATCCCAAAGAGAGAAAGAACTTTGATTTGTGTTTTCCTAGAGATTTTTTGTTAGATTCTCGGAGTTAATGAGCTTAGAATAGCATTAGAACAATACATTTCATATTTGATAAATATTTAAGTGAGTTTTCGAATTTTAGGATAAGTTATAAATAGAGAGGATGTAACACCCCATATCTGACCCAATCACCGAGTTTGACCTATGGGATGCCACATTTATTCCCAGAGCAACTACAATCCCAATTACAATTCAATTAATCAATTAAAAATTAAGCTCAATATATAATTATAACATGTTATACAATCAAATTTGGGTCTTAAATGAGCTTATGAAAGCTCTCTTGATAAACTGAGGTTGGTTAAGGACAAAAATGTAATATTTTCAAAATTTCTAGATTGGTGTCGCAACGTTGAGGTGACTTTTCTAGAAGATAAGTGTTGTCGCAAAATCGGGGGTTCATGGTCGCAACGCTACTCTCTATCTATTTCACGTCCTAATGTTGTTGCGACGTTGAGGGTCTGTCGTCAGGACGTCGCCTATTGTTTGCACAATATCATATAAGCATCAACCAATTTCCAATCCAATTTTTCACCTATATTCATCAAAAATACCAATTGACATTTTGACACAATCAAACACTTATATGACCATTTTTACAGTTCAACCATTTTAGACCTTATACCATAAACATGACAATTTAAATCACATGAACATTAGCATAACCACATCATTTTTAGGCCTTATGCTATTCTTAAATATATAAATTCAACATTCTATATGATTTCTTTTACTCTAGTTGACACTTCCCATCCAAGGTACTAATATTACACTTACAATTAAATACCATTACAAATATAGATACATGCCACATTAGATAACAAAATGAGACTATACAAACTCGATAAATTGAGAGTTGTGATATGGATGCTACTTTACTTTTTAGGACTTCGAGATCTACTATGACTTGTGCATGAAATAAACAAACTATACGCTGAGTAATGAATCTCAGTGGTTCTTTCATGATTATATACAATACAATATTAACATTAACATGTTAAGAATGCAAACTGACATAATATACTTTCAACCATTCAAATCTCATGTATCAAGTTTAGGCATTAATCCATTTAACCAATTTCATATAACATATCATTGCCATGGTTTATAACCACATAACACATTCATTTTCATTTCATTTCAAACTATCTATCCATTTCATTATCTCGTTCTTTCTCAAATCTATTGATTCGTTTCGTTACCACATCAGCCTTCAAGGCTAGTTTAAGCTGGTTCGCATGATCTTTCACATGTTGTCATTTGATACATTTCATATATGTTCACATATTATACCATTTCATATCATGATTCAATTCAAATATCATTTATCAATTTTATGTTTATAATCCCTATTAATCGTACATGGGCTCAAGATCAGATACACAGATTATCCAACCATAACACCAATATGACACCTAGTGCCTCATTAGAATGTCCAAAGTAAATATTGTGCTCCGTGCCTCATTAGTATAATCGAAGTAAAATGTGCTCCACACCTCAACGGACGTCCGAAGTAATAATGTTCTTTCCGTCTCATCGGGGTAAAATCAAAGCATAAACCTGTACACAAATCTAATCCTATGACATGAGAACTATATCCGACTCTGCCCGAACAGTTAATAGGGTAACGAATGTTCCAATTACATATCATTTAGATTTTCACATATCATACTTCCACACTATTTTCGTCATCATTTCGTATCACATATCATTTAGCAATTCAAATCATGCTCATTTTCTACTATACTCATTTCAATCTAATTCTCGACATTATTATTATGTATAAATCGAGTCAAGAAGTTGTAATACATTTACCTTAATAGGTAGATTTGCAACAATCACATATATGCATATATTCATATGTATATGTATTTATGTATTGAACTGAATCATAAAATTCCAAAATTAATTTGTCACTCATCTACAACTCTCGTCTTTCCTTTCTCTCGCGACGGCCTTTTGTCATCGTTAGCTACGTTCGATAATTCAATTATAAAACTATGTCAGTTCATATCCCAATTACATTAAAATACATAGCCAACATATTTTGCATTTTATTCGTTTTAGTCTCTATATCTGGAATGCTCGTATTTTTCAATATCTAACATCAGATTAAAATATGAGTTCACATTCTTTCATTGGGGACCTTATACTTTCTATCTATAGAATAATTTCTTAATAATTTTTAATTTATTCAATTTAGTCCCTAATGTCACAAAGTTATTTAACAAGCTTAACTTAATTTTCAACTTAGTCCTTAACATATTCTAAGTTCACTATCTAGTAATCTCTTCAATTTCGAGCCTAGTTCATCAATTTCTCTCTAATCGCGACTTGTTAAACATCAACTAATTAAAAAAATTAATACATATGCTATCTAGATCAAGCTCCGATTATTCAAATTCCATAAAAATCAAAGAAAAATAACTTAAGTACCTTAATTAATCGAATGGTCGAATGCTTGAATAGTTTGGAGGTTTTCTTTCTTTTCTTTTAATGTTTGACGACTTTTAAAGGAAGAAGATGATAGATAATTTGTTCATCTCCACTAACTTATCTATCTGTATACTAAAATTAAGATTTAATTAAACTAATTAATCATGTTTTACTCAATTAAGTTAATTATTTACTTATTAAATATAATTATAAAACTAATGATTGACATCATCACTTTCCACTATTTCATATTTAAACTTGGTTAAATAACCATTTTGGTCCTTTGGATAGTTGCTATCTAGGTCCTCAAACATTTTCTAAATTAAAACATAATAGAATTTGGAATTTTACAACTTAGTCCCTAAGCTTTAATTAACATTTTTCTCAGTTAAATTACTTAATTGATCTTCAATATATTTTCAGATTAACTTCATTATAATTATATTTCATCATTATGGACTTGGTTTATAGAAATGAGGTTTCAGAACTGCATTTTTTGACATTGAGAAAAGTTGGGTCATTACAGAATAGTGTTGAGATTTATGGATGTTCTTGTTGGATTTTAGTGTAGTTAAGAAATTTTTTAAGGTATTAATTCTAGATGTGGTATTAGATTTCAAATAAGGTAAGTTTAGATTAGAGTTTGGGAAATGGTTCCTTAGTGGTCGTAAGAAGCGAAATCAATGTCTCGTTTTATTGAATCACATCATTTCACTAGGTTTAGGAATTTCAATTGTTGTTTTATAGTTAATCTAACTTGACTTTTTTTTATAATGATTTCAAAGATAAAGAAGTTGGTGAGAGCTCTAAGTTGAAAAGAAATAAGAAAGCATCGAAAGCATAGTCGATTTTAGTTTGTGCATTCTAATTTTTTATTTTATCTTATGCTTATGTTTATTGTTTCCTTAGAGAGCTTTCATATGTTTGATATTAATTGTTTAATTGGTAAATATTATGGTTTTTTATGAACTTCAATATGAATATGAAGTAGCTTATATGAATGTTGATGCTTATGGTGTGTTAGTTTAAATTATGGAATAATGATGCTATTGATCTATTGTTATGTTGATTGTTATTAAGTGGGGAAAAATATGTCTAAAATGCTTAATGGTCTTATTAATCAATATCGAATAATTCTCGAGTGTAGTTGACATGTCATAGGATATGTTGAGATCTAAAAAGATTTTGTGTTTACGGGTTAGCTTAGTGTGCCCCAGAAATTTTTTTTTTTGTTATGACTTGCGTGATTCTTAGGGATTGGTTGGATAGGTCGTGTTAAACATGCACCAGAGATTTGTTATTGCGTATCTTACTATTGTGCTTATGCACCATTTTTCAAGATTTGGTTGAATATTTATGTATCTGTTTATGATTCCAAGTTCTGTTAATTGGGGCAATGCTTTTATAAGAATGCTAATGAAATCTTGTTATGTAACACCCCTCACTCAGTCCAGTCGCCGGACCTGAGCAATAGAATGCTATGAACAAATACCACACAATTACAAACAATTTATAATCCAAAATCACAAATATTTTTTGATAATCACATACGTGTATCGTTTAATCACACTAATTAATCATTTTCAAGAAAATATTAACTATACAGAAGCCTAGGAACAATTCGGGACTGAACAGGGATCAATTTGAATTAAAAGAAATTTTTGAAAATTTTGAAAATGGGGTCACACGACCGTGTGGCCAGGCCATGATAAAGCCCAGACCATGTGGCTCAGAATCATGGCCGTGTGGCCAAACCGTATACAAATCAAAATATGGGTCACACGACCATGTCCTAACTCGTGTGAGAAATCATGCACCTAAAATTAATAAGACACATTGCTATGTGAGAAGGCCATGTGTGGCACATAGTCGTGTAACAGCCCATGTCCTAGGCCGTATGCACCTAAAATGGCTTCTAAAACAAGTCAATTATTCACACATCACATAGGTATCAAGCCAAACCAAAATCAATCATTTACATACCTTAAAAACTCATTCAAACAAGCTTAAAACATATTAAAACATTCAACCTAAGTGCCTAACCAATGTGCCCTCATTGGCACCACATTTAAATCATTCAAAGCAACTCAAAATGGAATTGATAAAACATACTAATATTGAGCACATTATTTGATGTTCATTCTAACATTACAACTTAGATACAAAGACTCCCAATTTGATACTAACATCACAAAGCATATCATGTATTAACTAGTTCTAAACAATCATCAAGCATAAAGCCAAATATGTAACCAACTCTTTCATGACAACATTAAGCAATTAACCCAAAGCAAAACACTTCCAAGCTATCAACAAATTGATCATTTCAAACACGCATGTACTTAATTACACACCATTAAAAACCATTAATATACAAAATGACCAAAACTAGAATATCACTACTTAGGTACATGCTAAAACCAAACAAAAAGACTATTCACCATATTTGAGTTTGGGATCGTTGTTGGAAGCTAAATCGGTGATAGAACTACTAGGTACCTAACCTACGCATGAGAAAAACAAACGTATTCTGAATATAACTTTGTGGTATTTCTATATTCAATATTAAATTATAATATAAATTATGTAATGCATGACTCAACAAATGAGAGTTCAAATTCAGATTAAGATAACTATCTACATGTCAAAATATATAACTCATTTATACAGTCAAATTTTACATTTATGAATCTATAATACGATATCCACTATTCATCCCTATTTCAATTTATTATAATCTATTTCTCGATTCCACAACATAATTTCATAAACCAATCATCAATTCACATATGTTCTAGCACAACTCATGACAAATTAAATCCAATTGCACGATTATAACAATATATCATATTTTCAAATCTATTCAATTTAGTCCTTATCACGAAAATTCGAATCGATTTAATTCAGATCATTCTATCACTTCCAACTTACCTTGTATTATTACCATGCAACGTAGTTCATAAATACAACAATTGAAAAAGTTCAGGTTATAGAAATACAAATTGTAAATTTCGAGATATTCGTCGATGACTTTATCTTTTCCTTTCTGTTTTGAGGAATCTGAGTTGACGTTAGCTACGAATTAACATGAATACACCAAATCATCAATACGCAATCATTTTCACATTCAATTGCTAATTTATGCGATATTTTCATTTTATTCAATTTAGTTCCTAAAATCGGGACTAACATAACTTTCACATTTAACCCCAAATTTTTTTGTATCAATTTCAATCTAAGCTAAATTAACTTCCTATTTCTTATTTCTTCCCCTAAATTTTGAAATTTTTGCCATTTGATCCCTATTTCTCAAAATCAACAATTAACTTACAATTTGGTCCTTTTTCACTTCTAACCTAAAAATCTATCAAATTAGTCCCTAAAGATTTAACTACTCAACAATGGTAACATCTAAAATATTTAACAGTAGCAAAATTACGACATGGGTCAGTTAGATAGAGTTACCGAGATTCCGAAAACATAAAATTTACAAGAAAAGAGACTAAATTGACTAACCAATTTTGAGCTTGAATTTTAAAACCCCTAAGCCGCGAGTTCTTCTTCCCTTAAATATTTTGGTGTTTGCATAAGAGAAAGATGAAAATTTTTTGGTTTATTCCCATTAACATTATTTTATTAATCATGGTCTTATTTTATTTATAATTTTATTAAAATTTTTATAACATTTAAACAATTAAAACAACCGTATTACAGTCCACTAGCAACCCATTGGTTTAATTACCCTTTAAGTCCTCTTTAATAAATTCTAATTAGAATTCTTTTTCACACGTCTATCTCTTACGCCATTTAGTCCCTATACTCAATTTGAGCCTTAATTTGATAAAATTACTTAACCAAAATTTAATTTGCTTCTAATATAACTCTATAAATATTTAATAAAAATATTTACGAGTCTGGTTTATGGAAACGAGGCCCTGATACCTCAATTTCTAAAACCACTAGCTTTAGAACCAATACACTTATACCTTGTCTACCTTTCCAAATAACCAAAATTATTAAACCAAACTTTAGTAGAATATTATAATACTCTCGTAAATAGTAATAAATAATATCTACTCACTCTATCATCAGAAAATAGAATTTTGAAACCACTATTTTCAACACCACTGACTTTCGAGTCGTTACACATTATGAGGGTTTGTGATTGAAAGATCATGTTTCCTTAAGTTGTGTATTTTAACTAAGTATGCAATAGTACTTCATGTTAGGAAATGACAATGATATGGTTTTAATGCTTATACTTGGTTTTATAATGTTACAAATTATCTTAATGATATGTTTTATGATGTTGTGATAATGAATGTTGATGTTTATTTAGTATTCTTTTAATTTATCTTAAGCATATGGTTATGATAAAAATTAGGTCTGCACCACTAAGCTTAATGGAAAATCTCGGTGTGTGAATTTTTGTTTCTATGCACAGGTTATAAGGATTTTGAAGTTTGGTTATCATGTCACATGGCATTTTTCTTCTGAGGAGTTCTCAGCAAATCTATTAGGTTTGTAATGTTTTTTTAGCCTATATTGGTTTTATCAGTACTTAAGGTTTTAGTATGGTCTTTGGATATTTTTTGTTGAATTTTAATGTTGCTTATGATCAATTGGAAAAAATGGTACATATATGACATGTAACGCCCCGGAATTTGGGCCTAGAAGTATTGGGCCTTGAGCAAGGGAATGGTTAGGAGACTGTGCATAAAAGTTTATGTGAGCTAGGAAATGACACAATTAAATGTCTTCTTTAGTGGTTAAGGGTCCTGAGAAGTATTGGAGAAGTCCTGGGTTCAAACCTGAGCTCTAGCAAAAATTTTGGTTTTAGGTGAATAAAACCCTGGGAGTAAGTAAGTAGGCTTTAAGAATAAAATGTGGTAAAAGGTTACACAATGAGAGTGGGTGGTCTAGTGGCAAGGTGGCGTTACAGTTGGCAAGAGGTCTGAGGTTCAAGTTTTGGGATGAGCAAGGGAGGTTTTATTTTGCAGTTGTGACGCCTAGTGGTTGTGTTGTAGTGGGATTCTTGTGCTGAAATATGTTGTGCATTTTGCTCTCCATTTCAAAAAAGTTTACCTCCTGTTGTGCTGTTTTTCTCCCTTTTGTGTATTGTGTGTTTTGGTAGCCGAGTAGCATTAGTGTCCATTCGAGTAATTGAGTTCTTGTTCTTCAAAATCGTTCTTTGCTGGATCAACTTCCTTTCTCTCCCTCATTGGTACTTTGCCTTTACTTATTTTTGGTTTTGGGTAGCTGAACATTTCCTCCCTTCTTAGCCAAATATTGTTTGTGCCATCAATCCTCTCCCTTGTCCTTGATTGTCGATTCTCTTCTATTCTCCCTTTCTCTCAAGCCGTGATGGATGACCATCTCATCTTTCTCTCGATTCTAACTTCACACTCTGGTCACTCAAATAGTTTCTGTTGGCAGAATATCGATTGGTAGGTCCCTGCATCTCTACTCTTTCGGCTTTTCTCCTCTATTTCTTTAGATGCTGATTCTTATATTCTTTTTTACCTTTGTTATGGTGTTCTTTCGAGTTTAAGGAACTCGTGAGGAGTGGAGGAGTCCTCTAGCGCCATAGAAAGGATTGGACCCTTCTCTTTCATTCTTGACTAAAGGTAATACTACTCGCAGTGAATGATCTGAACTGGAATATGTTGTCGTGGGTTGGTATTGACCGAATATACTTTTCCTTTGTTTGGGGTTTGCGTTTTCTTTAGGCTGATAATCATAGATTCAACCCATATGTATAAGCAATCCTAATTACTAAATTCACTTTATATGCAGATAACTAACAAGGAAGGTTGAGATCTTATTGTCAAGCGATTGATAAATACCTTGTTTAAATGTAGGATGGTGCTCGTGGGCTGTTAGCAAGAGTTCGTATTCAGGTGTGTATTAGTACCGTAATTGCTAATCGGTCAAAAGTCGAGAGAGTGTGTATCTGTACACCATAAATCATTACTGTTGTAAAGCCGAAAGGGTGTGTGTAACTGTTTTTCGTAAATGATAGTCGGCTTAAAAGCCAAAAAGGGTGTGTAATCACACTATCTCCGCTATGAATCGACAAAAGCCGAAAAGCCAAAACTTCGGCAGTTGAGGCATCACGAGTGTGCGATCGCTCGTGTGGTAAACCGAGCCCACAATCATGGGCGATAGATTGTAGAGGCCACTACGAGCGTCCTCGTGCTCTTAGGCCGTTATGGGCATCGTTGGGCCGAAATTGGCCGTGTGGGCCCAATGGGCTCGTGGGCCCCAGACGGATAAAATTTACGAAAAGTGACAGAAACTGGACTGGGCTATGTAGTTCACGTAGCCGCGATTAAATTTGGGCCAAATGGGTCACACGAGCATGCAGGCCCATTTGGGCTGAATATTGGGCTTTGAGCCCATTTACACTGTTATGACCATGTAGGTTATCTGTGTCGCTCGAGGCGACTATAGACCTTCGGAGAGGTTGTTATCTGTACTGAGACCCTAATATAAGTAAAATGACCGAAGTACCCCCATAGGGTAAAATGACCGTAATACCCCTGTAGGGTAAAATGACCGTAATGCCCCTGTAGGGTAAAATGACAGTAATCCGTAATGCCCATGTAGGGTAAAATGACCGTAATACCCCTGTAAAGTAAAATGACCGAAATACCCTCATAGGGTAAAATGATCGAAATACCCCCATAGGGTAAATGACCGAAATACCCCTATAGGGTAAATGACCAAAATACCCTCATACGGTAAAATGACCGAAATACCCCCATAGGGTAAATGACCGTAATGCCCTTGTAGGGTAAATAACTATTTTGCCCCTCGAGGGTAAATGACTGACTTGTGCTGTGATTTGACTATGATTGTATGGCTATGGTTTGATTGACTTACCTGTGAATGATATGACTGATTCTGAGCATGGCATACTTCATACACGACATACTGTATGGCGTTGGGATATTGTTACGGAGGAAGTGTACGGCCGATGCCGTTCTGTACAAGGCTTTTAGCCTTTCTACGATATTTATGGCTTTTAGCCGTTCTGTTAACCGACAGTGGTGCTACAATATTTATGGTTTTTAGCCGTTCTGTCTACAGCGCCGAGCCGTTCTGTTGACTTAGTGCTGCAACCGGTGCTAAGCTTGGTGTGTTGGCTGGGTGGGTCGATTTAATCCCTACAGGAGTGTAAGGTTGGACAGGAGACGGAGTGCAGGGTTGGTTTGGGTATTTATGCATCGCATACACTAATTCTGATATTGAAATGGGCTTAGGCTCAGATACATGTGATATGTGACTTTTGATATGGGCTCAAGCCCGACCGAGGCTGATGGGGGCTAAGGCCTAGTTGCCACCATTACTAGAATGGGCTAAGCCCAATTGGTTCTGTTATGGGCTGTGACCCAAATGATATTGTTTTGGGCTTTAGCCCACATATACTCTGAACTGAACTGAACTGTTACTGTTACTGGGCTTAGGCCCAGACTGATTCTGTTTCTGTATTCTGACTGTTTCTTTAATAAGGGGATTACACACTGAGTTTTTCGTAAACTCACCCTATTTTTAACCTTTTAGGTAATCCCCAGCGTTAGACGGTTTGGTGCTGCGAGGGACTCGGAGATGGCCACACTACTGCTCCTGTTTTCATTACTTGGCTTTTATTTACTAATAGTTTTCATCTGGGTTTTTATATTTGTAATAAGGTCTCTCCAATTTTATAACTTTCGATCTGAGATTTTAATCATTAGGATTTATACTTGTTAGAAGTAGAACGCGGTTTTCCCAAAACGATAACTGTTTTCAAAACACTATGTTTCCGCAACTTAATTTTTAAATACCACGTTTACATAAATCATTGCTTTAATTTAAGCTTCTGCAACAATAAGGTCTGAAGGTAATAATTTTTTATAAACCTCGATTGAAAATATCAAGAAGGGTTTTCAATGGAAACATGGTAATCGCTGAAATCAGAGTTTTAAAATTTATAAATAGAATGATCGAACCTGGAAACTAACTCTAACAACGATTAAAGACAAGTGTACCTATCGAACAGTAGTATAGCTTAGGCAAGACCGGATTGTCGAACCCAAAGGAACTAAAAGTACTAATACTAACTTTTTTTTATTATTTAGCCTAAAATAAAGTGAAGTTTCTTTAATCTAAATTAACGACTACCAAGCTAAAGATGCAAAGACAAAAAGAACGAATTGAGAAATAACTTGAAGGAAAACTCAGTTGATCACGACGATACCCTCAGGAAGAATCCACCTAGACTTCACTTGTTATCTAACACTGAACCATACGATTTATTCACTTAGTTTGATCCGTAGGACTCCCTAACGTATATTAAACCCTCTCTCGAGGCGAATAACGTCTAACCCTAGGGAAATTAACGGAAATCTCTTTCTCGAATAATAACCCCCTAGAATAGTAGTAAATCAATCTATGGATTCCCATATTAGGTTTCACCCTAATCCGACAAAATCTCATCACCCTATCCCTAGGCGTGCGATCAACTCCGCTTAATTATGCTAGATCTAATCTTAGGCAGGGTCTATTCCTCCTCCACCTAAGCATATCAAATTTGGATTAAGGACACATAATTAAGAACAAACTAAGTATTTATCATATAATTCAGAAAACAATAACAAGATCCATCTAGGTTTCATCCCCTTCAGGTATCTGAAGGATTTAGTTCATAATAAATAAAGAAAACATCTCAAGAGAAAAGATAAAATAAAACATAAGAAATCCCTAAAACTCCCTGAAGGAACTGAAGGAGAAATTCACCGTCTTGAGTGGAATTCTGGCTTCTTGGGATGGATCAACTGGCTAACTTCGAGTGATTCCCACAATTCTAACCTTTTTGGCTTGGCTCTTTGGCCTAGCTTCACCGCCCCTCAAAGGTGGTATTTAGGGGGTTTATATAGGCTACTGGAATGTGTTTCTTCGCCCCCAAAGTATCCAAATCTGAATGAAATTGCTTTTTGCCACGACAGGGACACGGCCAGGTCACACACCCGTGTGACTAGTCTTCAAGCCGTGTTTGGACTTTTTTAATGAGGCACGGCCATGTGACTCGGGGGTAAGGCCGTGTTCTAGATGCTTGACAAGGCACGGCCGTGTGGTCTTTGGGCCAAGCCGTGTCGATTTCATGATATGGCCTATTTACTCCGTTTTGGGCCCGTTTTATGTTCTTTTCATCCTTGGGTGCTTTCCTGGGTATAAGACATGAAAAGAAAGGATTAAGAGCACCTTTTTATATGAATCGAGGCTTTAAATCATCCAAAAGCATACTAAATGTGGGATTAAAATATGTTACTATTATAGTTTATCAAATAGCCCCACACTTAAGCTTTTGCTTGTCCTCAAGCAAAATTCTCAACTTACAATTAAAACAAACTTTCCATGATTCATAATTCCTATCAACAATGTCTCATCATAATTCATATATAATTTATACATGGATGATCTAACTCGAAGAGTCCTAAAGATTCAAACAATCAAAGTCATAATTTTGTAGCACAAAAACGTAGGTGTCTCCCCTTATCTAAATAATTACCTTTAATTCAAAATCAACAAGGATTGACATCCTCACTAAAGATTCACTCAAATCACTCGAGGTGTTTAAGGTTCAAAATTAAGCTCTCAGAAGTCGAACTTGAAAATTTAATCCCATAGGCTTGCCTGAAAATCAAATCTCCACCATTGTAATATGAGATTATACACAAATCAAAAGGTCTTTAACAGGGTTGTAGCGGGGCTAGGGTTAAAGGTGTGGATAAAGGCTAAGTTAGAAGGTTAGAATCGAGACTGACTTGACGATTTGCCTAACTAACAAAAATTGAACTAATCCTAAATGATTACATCAATTGAAAACTAATAATACGAGCTTTTTCCTCAAGATGTGGAATTTTAACATGTAAGCTCATTTAATTATAGAACTAATAATGAAAATACTTCGATTTTTTTAAGAACAAACTAATAATATTACATAATAATGAATGAATCTATTACTTAAAAATAATAGCTAGACAACACATCAAATCAAATATCGATATAAGGGTAGTCAAAGGGAATGGTGATAACAAATACAAAGGGGTTTTGGGTTAATATTTGCTGGTGAGTCAATAAAAAGGGTTGTTAGGATCAACGGGGTTTACTAGGGGTTAGTTGTTAAGGTAGGCTATTTAGTGGAGTGAGTGGGTTAAATCCTAGGTGCTTTTATCATCTCAGTATATCAAATCATAGGTGTGGTCTCAACATGTATAATCGAGGCAAGTTCTAGAATAACAGTTCAAAATTGACACACTCATAATCAATAAAGTGAGTATAAAAAAGAATATATGCTCTATAAGGTTCAAAATCCCAAAAAAGTTAAGGGTGTTTTGACATCAACCTTGTAAATTTCAAATTTCAAAGCAATATTCAAATTTAGGTTAACAACCTAGCAAAAAAAAAATTTTTGAGAAATAGACTTATCATGCTTGATTCTCTAATATTCTTCAAATTTAATCATCAATGCACAATTAACTATGACTTAATCCAAAACATATCAATAAAAATCATAGACCATCAGAAATTTCATCCTAATTAGTAATATGAGGCAATTTCTTAAAAACAAGACTAAATTCAGGGATTTAAGAATAATGAAAAAAGTTTGGTCGGATTTGAGAATAATGCAAAAAGTTAGGCCCTTTCTTCAAATAAATATTTACCCCCCCCCAAACTTAAGATGTACATTGCCCTCAATGTACAAAGATAAATATAACATTCACGGGATAAATCAAAAGAAAAGGGGAAAGAATACTCCCTGAATTTTGGATGGTGTCCATGGAGGATGGTAGGGGTCGTGGTGTGTATGTTTGAAGGAGTCGGTTGGATAACGATCCTATGCTAGATGAAGAAATTAGGGAGCTCGTAGAGGATTAACCAGGGATTATTAAGACACATTTAAAATAAACTAAATATACAATTTAAAACAAGAAAGAAAAAGGAAAGGAGACTAAGAAGGAAAATAAAAATAAAAGAAAAGGTGGATGGACCGAAGAGTCCTTATTGGTGGATGGTTCGCGAGGTGGGTATGACTTCTAGGGCTGCGGAGGTGCTGGCGGTGGCGGAAGTGGCATGACTCCCTAGCAGCTTGGCGAACCTGACACTAAGAAACTAAAATAAATTAAACTAACTAGAGTAGAAGAGAAGTAAAGATAAGGAAATTGAAGCAAAAGAAAAAAAGAAAAATAGAAACTAAATGGTCTCAAAGACCCTTGGCTTGGTGTTTGGATGAAGCAGCCAGCATGAACTTATGTGTAGGGTCTCCTTTGTGGAGACTATGCTTGCCTTATTACGCTTCTTCTGCATGATTTTAGTGTAGCTCAAGAGTTTGGATACCTTTTCTAAGTAAAGAAAAGAAATTTTGAAAGAAAAAGAAGGGAGAAAGAAGCTGGGGAGAAAGGGAAGGGCTATGGGGTTTAAATAGGAGCTCAAGTCTGGCACGTCCCCACGCCCGTGGTCTGAGGGCATGTCGAATCGCACTGCCGCCTCGAACGACCGTGTGTCCATGCGTGTTGTTTCACCAAGCCCGTGTTTCAGCCAATCATGCCCATGTTTGAGAAGTCAGTATGTTGACACGGTTGGGGGGCACGGCCGTGTTCTACCCGTGCTTGGTAAGTCAGTAGCTTCACACGGTCGTGGGGCACGGCCGTGCCTGATAACGGTCCGTCCCGGGTTAGGAGGCGAATCGTTAATGTTTGCCCGATCGTAAATTAGACAGTTTCTCGTTTAATTAACAAAGGGATAATTTTATTGGAAAATAAAATCTCTGAAAGGTAAAGATATGTGTTAGGATGGATGGATACGTATTTGAAACAAGAAAGAACCTTTAATAAAAAATTAAAGACCCGAATCTTATATGTTTCAAATTGATGGAAGGAGTTTCGAAATAAAACCGAGACCCACTATCTAGCGAGATAGGAACCAACGGTATGATATTCCAAAATAAAACCGAGACCCACTATCTAGCGAGATAGGAACCAACGGTATAGGTAGATGAACGCCACACCCGAAAGGATGATAAGTTCGAAAATAAGGAAAGAAACGACGCCACTAGAAAACTAGATAAGTCAATTCAAACCTCGAGAATAAGGAGAGTGAAAACTCACCAAAAGAAATTCTTCTTTTCATTCAGATTCAAGTTGTTATCTACAAGAATGTAAATGTGTAATATTTATAGGCCTTATTAATGATGGCCACTTGCAATTAAAAATAAAACACTTAAATTATCCTAATTTTAAAAAGATTGTGCCGTCCCATTATGTTAATAAAATGGCCAATATTTTATCTTCAATTGCTCCAATTGCCGTCCCATTAAGTTAAAAATATGGCCAATATTTTATCTTCAATTAATTTCACCATTGTTTATTTCTCCACCACCAAGTTTAATTATTCTTCAATTATCTTCAATTAATTTCACCATTGTTTATTTCTCCACCACCAAGTTTAATTATTCTTCATTCTTCAAGTACTAAATATTTTATGTGCCGTCCAACATATATTCACTTAAAATTCTTCATTCACCAAATCCATGCTCATCCCAAGTGCACCGTCCATCTTTGAAAAGACCATGGTTCTTCCATTTATTTATTATACACCTTCCACTTTGATTTTATCCATTCATTCTTCAGCTAGTTAATTTCTCCACCATTGTGCCGCATGCTCTTCATGTTTGTCCTCTATCTACCAATTGGTCTTGCATCATTTATACGTGTAATCTAGGGCTTCCATTGTTGTCATCAATCGTGGATCAAACTACAAGATACAAACCATCATTAGTAAAATTTTCGACTGAACATAAATTAACACACACTTTAATCAATTTATTTAAATACTAGATAAAACACACTATTATTCACTATGACAAGGGATTTATTAAAAACTTGTGTTATTTAAACAAATAATGAGAATTTAAGAAAATGTAACAACTTCTGAAAATTTAATCAAACATGCGTATTTTATAGCGTTAAATATTCTAGTAGTTGGACTAGCTAGTATATTCAACTCTAAAGAAATTGTAATAGCTCAGCATGTTTTTGGAATCTTTTCTATCGCCATTCCAAATTTGTGCCACTAACACCATTGCGGCATCTTTGAATTGTTTGGTTCGGGAACGTGTAATTGGTCCATTAGGTAGTCTCATCGGGTCATTGTTAACATCCGTTACAGGCGTCGTAGGTGAGCTCGTATCATCCCCTCCCTCTTTAAGTTGATTCGTCCTCGAATCATCACCTACATCGAAAGGAGAAAGATCAGAAACATTAAAACTCGCGCTCACATTATAGTCACCTGGCAAGTCCAATTTGTACGAGTTGTCATTTATGCGTTCAATGACTTGAAATGGACCGTCCCCCCTTGGGAGAAGTTTAGATCGCCTTTGCTTAGGAAACCTTTCTTTTCGCATATGAACCCAAACCCAGTCCCCTGGTTCAAAGAGAATTCGTCTACGACCTTTGTTAGCTCGTTGGACGTATTGCTTGGTTCTTGCTTCAATATTCTCGCGCACCTTTCGATGCAGCTCCTTTATGTATTCTGCCTTTTTCCTAGCATCAGAATGGATAAATTTATCTGAAGGCAGTGGCAATAAATCAAGAGGAGTGAGAGGATTAAACCCGTAAACAATCTCGAAAGGTGAAAATTTAGTTGCAGAATGAACAGTTCGGTTGTAAGCAAATTCGATGTGGGGCAGACAGTCTTCCCATGTTTTGAGATTTTTTTGCACCAATGCTCGCAACAAAGTTGTTAGGACTCGGTTCACTACTTCGGTTTGTCCATCCGTTTGAGGATGACACGTGGTCGAGAATAGTAGTTTTGTCCCTAACTTTCCCCACAGAGTTCGCCAAAAGTGACTTAAAAATTTTACGTCCCGATCAGATACGATCGTCTTCGGAACTCCATGCAATCGTATGATTTCCCTAAAAAACAAGTTGGCAATATGCACAGCATCGTCAGTTTTAGAACAAGGGATAAAATGGGACATTTTAGAAAAACGATCAACTACAACAAAAATCGAGTCCTTCCCAGTTTTAGATCTAGGTAGTCCAAGGATGAAATCCATGGAAATGTCGACCCACGGAGTGTCTGGAATAGGAAGGGGCGTATATAAACCGTGAGGCTGGACCCGTGATTTGGCTTGTTTGCAAGCAATGCAACGTTCACAAATTTGTTCAACATCCTTGCTCATTCCTGGCCAGAAAAAATGTTCTTGAAGAGTGGACAATGTTTTGTCTCGTCCAAAGTGACCCATAAGGCCACCACTATGTGCTTCTATCACAAGCATGTCTCGTATAGAACCTTGCGGTATACAAATCTTGTTTTCCTTGAAAAGGAATCCTTCATGCCTGTAAAACTTATCAAAAGCACCACTCTCACAAGCATTATAGACATTGCCAAAATCAGCATCGTTAGCATACAATTCCTTAATATGATGGAAACCAAGTATTTTAGAATCAAGAAAGGTTAATAAAGTGTACCTTCGTGATAATGCATCCGCAACCACATTTTCCTTACCTTTCTTATACTTAATTACGTACGGAAACGATTCTAAATACTCAATCCATTTTGCATGTCGTTTGTTGAGCTTGTGCTGACCTTTAATATACTTGAGGGCTTCATGATCTGAATGAATAACAAACTCTTTCGGCCTCAAGTAATGTTGCCACGTTTCAAGCGATCTTATTAGAGCGTACATCTCTTTGTCATACACGGGGTAATTGAGTGTAGCTCCGTTCAATTTCTCGCTGAAATACGCCACCGGTCTTCCATTCTGAGTTAGAACGGCTCCGATCCCTACTCCTGATGCATCACATTCAATTTCAAAAGTTTTAGTAAAGTCAGGAAGGGATAACAATGGAGCTTTAACAAGACATTCTTTAAGAGTCTTAAAAGACCGTTCTTGCTCATCGGACCAATGGAAAGCTGAATTCTTCTTGATCACGCTCGTTAAAGGAGCGGCTATCGTGCTGAAGTTGGGCACGAATCGACGGTAAAAACTAGCCAACCCATGGAAACTTCGTACTTGGCTAACCGTTGTGGGACGGGGCCATTCTTGGATGGCTCTAACCTTCTCTTGGTCCACTTCTAATCCATTTGCACTCACGACGTATCCTAAGAAAATAACCTTGTCAGTACAAAAAGAACATTTCTCGAGATTAGCGTACAATACCTCTTTTCGCAGTGTTTCTAAGATCGCACGTAGATGTTGGAGGTGATCCTCCAAAGATTTGCTGTACACTAATATGTCATCAAAATAAACAACACATGATTTGCCAATAAAAGCTCGTAAGACATGATTCATAAGTCTCATAAAAGTACTCGGAGCGTTTGTAAGTCCGAATGGCATTACCAACCATTCATACAAACCTAACTTTGTTTTGAAAGCCGTTTTCCACTCATCACCTTCCCGCATCCTAATTTGATGATAGCCACTTTTGAGATCAATCTTTGTGAAGATTCGAGCTCCACTTAACTCGTCGAGCATGTCATCGAGTCGGGGTATAGGGTGTCGGTATTTGATGGTAATCTTGTTGATGGCGCGACAGTCTACACACATCCGCCACGAACCATCTTTCTTTGGCACTAGTAACACCGGTACCGCACATGGACTAAGGCTTTCTCGGATATATCCCTTTTCTAGCAATTCAGTGATTTGCTTTTGGAGCTCTTTTGTTTCTTCGGGATTGCTCCGGTACGCAGGTCGATTGGGCAGAGAAGCTCCCGGCACCAAGTCAATTTGGTGTTCTATGCCTCGAATGGGCGGTAAACCACTTGGTAACTCTTCTGGAAATATATCCTTGAATTCCTGAATCAAAGACAACACAGAAGAAGGAAGATTCTTGGGTAAGTCGTTAGTGTTCAAAAACGATTCCTTGTATAGTAAGACATACATCGGTTGTCTCACACACAAAGCTTTTCGAATATCTCTTGCTTTTGCAAAAACACTCATTTTTCCATTTTCTTTTTCTTCCTTCATTTCCTTTTCTTTTTGTTCACACTCTCTCGTTTTATCACTTATTTTCTTGTCCCTCTTTTTTTTAAAATTCTTTTCTTTTTCTTTCTCAATTTTCCACTCGCTTTCTTTTGATTTTTCTATTGATGCCTTCATTTTTAACTGGTCTTCGTAAACTTGCTTGGGTGTCAGCGGGGCTAGTGTCACATTCCGGCCCAAATACTTAAAAGTGTATCGATTAGTGTAGCCGTCATGGATTGTTCTCTTATCAAATTGCCAAGGACGTCCAAGCAGGAGATGTCCTGCTAGCATTGGAACCACGTCGCACAAGACCTCGTCTTGATACTTCCCTATTGTAAAGGGAACCAAAACTTGTTTCGTGACCTTAAGTTCTCCTGCGTCATTAAGCCATTGTAGCTTATATGGATGAGGATGTTTGGTGGTAGTCAATCCAAGTTTCTCCACCAATAGGGTGCTTGCCACATTAGTACAGCTTCCTCCGTCAATAATGACGCAACAAATCTTCCCCTTTACTTGACAACGCGTATGGAAAATGTTTTCGCGTTGTTGTTCATTTTCGACACCTTGTAAGCTGAGGCTCCTTTTTACCACCAAGATTTCTCCACTTTCTGCTTGTTCCATTTCTTCCTCTTCTTGGGAGGTCTCACTGGCTTCATCTTCCTCTTCACTTCCGGACTCAATCTCGCCATTATCTCGGACAAACATAGTGTTTCGATTTGGACATTGACTTGCAATATGTCCTCGTCCCAAACATTTGAAACACTTAATGTCTCGGGATCGATTCGGAAGAGCTTCCATTTTGCCTTTGCTCGTTTCACCGATCGGCTTGTTAGACTTGGGTGCGCCACTGGTTTCTTTGGCTCGATTCGGTATGTCCCTTTTGTTGGCCACTTGCCCCCACTTCGATGTTGAAGCTTGATTGGGGTTTGCTCTAGGCGTAGCTTTTCGTTTCAGCTGTTTTTCTACCTTTATAGCCATATGAACCATTTCGATAATATCGATGTAATGATGTAATTCTACAATATTTGCGATATCTCGATTGAGGCCAGCGCTAAAACGTGCCATGGTGGCTTCTCGTTCTTCTTCCACATTGGCTCGGATCATGGCTACTTCCATCTCCTTGTAGTAATCTTCTACGCTTCGGTGACCCTGGGTTAGACTTTGCAATTTTTGATGCAACTCGCGGTGATAGTAGGTAGGGATGAACCTTTTCCGCATTAGTGCCTTCATTTCCGCCCATGTGGATATTGGGCGTTCACCATCCCGTCTTCGACTCGTCGTTAGTTGATCCCACCAAATAAGGGCGTAATCAGAAAATTCGATGGCAGCAAGTTTTACCTTCTTATTTTCTGAATAATTGTGACAGTCGAAAATTAATTCCACCTTCTTTTCCCACTCAAGGTAGGCTTCCGGATCGGATCGCCCTTGGAAAGCAGGAATCGTCATTTTAATGTTTTTTAAATCGTCATCGGCCCATTCTCGATCCCTTCGCTCACGGGCTCGAGGATTTCTTCGCCGTTCATCGTGTTCAAAAGCCGGGTTGCTGTCGGCTTCACTTGGTTCGTAGACTTCGTTGTCACGTAACCAAGGTTGTTCTCGTCCCCTTCTTGGAATTGGAGGGGTGTTTGCTCGAGGTCTTCGTTCCTCTCTTCGATCTAATTGTTCGGTGATTGTTCTGAACATACGTGTGATTTCTTGCAATGCTGTTTGCACATCCTGATTTCTCCCTTCGGGATCATTTCTTCGGGGTTGTAATCCTCCCCCACCTCCGGCGGCGTCGGATGCTTCGTCACTTATTACTCGATGTTCGGGGTTCCTAGACATGTTTTTAAAACAAATTTAATGAATTCCTCACTACAATCCTTACTTGTTCACTCACAAAGAAAATTATCACACTCACACTCGTGTTTTTACTCAATTCTGGCTTTTTTTTTTTTCTTAATGTATTCACTCTTGCCTTTTACCGCTCGAATTCACTCTTCTAGATTCTAGAAGGTTGTCTTTGACTTACTAGCTACTCGTAGGTCGTTTCGAGAGTTAAAAAGGTAAGTTTGGTTGATAGCTGGGAAGCAGTTTAATGTAGAAAAGCCAAGAGATGACCAAGATATGTTGAAGGAGGTAACAATTGCGAGGAAGTCAACTATAGTTGATTTCCAACATCTTATAGAGCTAACTAATTATACAGACAAGGGCTCGTCTCAGTTAGTATACTTTGTAAAACACTGGGAATATAAGCAAAACAAATGTCGTTTCTCTTCTTAGAGAAGAACTTGACAATCTAAACAGGCTAAGGTAGGATTTTTTTTTTTTTTTAACTCGGAAATTTTTTTTTTAACCTCGATATTTTTTTTTTTGAACCTTTTTTTTTTTGAAACTTACTCGGAAATACTCAAGACGATCAAAACGTGCCTAATTTGATTGGCTCTAATACCAGATGATAACGGTCCGTCCCGGGTTAGGAGGCGAATCGTTAATGTTTGCCCGATCGTAAATTAGACAGTTTCTCGTTTAATTAACAAAGGGATAATTTTATTGGAAAATAAAATCTCTGAAAGGTAAAGATATGTGTTAGGATGGATGGATACGTATTTGAAACAAGAAAGAACCTTTAATAAAAAATTAAAGACCCGAATCTTATATGTTTCAAATTGATGGAAGGAGTTTCGAAATAAAACCGAGACCCACTATCTAGCGAGATAGGAACCAACGGTATGATATTCCAAAATAAAACCGAGACCCACTATCTAGCGAGATAGGAACCAACGGTATAGGTAGATGAACGCCACACCCGAAAGGATGATAAGTTCGAAAATAAGGAAAGAAACGACGCCACTAGAAAACTAGATAAGTCAATTCAAACCTCGAGAATAAGGAGAGTGAAAACTCACCAAAAGAAATTCTTCTTTTCATTCAGATTCAAGTTGTTATCTACAAGAATGTAAATGTGTAATATTTATAGGCCTTATTAATGATGGCCACTTGCAATTAAAAATAAAACACTTAAATTATCCTAATTTTAAAAAGATTGTGCCGTCCCATTATGTTAATAAAATGGCCAATATTTTATCTTCAATTGCTCCAATTGCCGTCCCATTAAGTTAAAAATATGGCCAATATTTTATCTTCAATTAATTTCACCATTGTTTATTTCTCCACCACCAAGTTTAATTATTCTTCAATTATCTTCAATTAATTTCACCATTGTTTATTTCTCCACCACCAAGTTTAATTATTCTTCATTCTTCAAGTACTAAATATTTTATGTGCCGTCCAACATATATTCACTTAAAATTCTTCATTCACCAAATCCATGCTCATCCCAAGTGCACCGTCCATCTTTGAAAAGACCATGGTTCTTCCATTTATTTATTATACACCTTCCACTTTGATTTTATCCATTCATTCTTCAGCTAGTTAATTTCTCCACCATTGTGCCGCATGCTCTTCATGTTTGTCCTCTATCTACCAATTGGTCTTGCATCATTTATACGTGTAATCTAGGGCTTCCATTGTTGTCATCAATCGTGGATCAAACTACAAGATACAAACCATCATTAGTAAAATTTTCGACTGAACATAAATTAACACACACTTTAATCAATTTATTTAAATACTAGATAAAACACACTATTATTCACTATGACAAGGGATTTATTAAAAACTTGTGTTATTTAAACAAAATAATGAGAATTTAAGAAAATGTAACAACTTCTGAAAATTTAATCAAACATGCGTATTTTATAGCGTTAAATATTCTAGTAGTTGGACTAGCTAGTATATTCAACTCTAAAGAAATTGTAATAGCTCAGCATGTTTTTGGAATCTTTTCTATCGCCATTCCAAATTTGTGCCACTAACACCATTGCGGCATCTTTGAATTGTTTGGTTCGGGAACGTGTAATTGGTCCATTAGGTAGTCTCATCGGGTCATTGTTAACATCCGTTACAGGCGTCGTAGGTGAGCTCGTATCAGTGCCACTTTGTCGGTGCCCGTAGGGTAGTGGTTGGATCCGTGACGTCGAGATTAGTTGGGATTTGATTCACATGGCCTTTGCTATGTTAGTACGGGGATTCTGGTGGTCCACACGGTCACGGGCACAGCCGTGTATAAGATCATGTGGACTAGATTTCTGCACTTTTGTGTTAGTGTAAAACTAAATTTTAAAGAAAGAAGCTAAATTTAAAAGTAAATAGTGTTAGTGCTCGCGTTGCCTCCCGAGAAGTGCTCGTTTATAGTCTTAAGCTAGACTTTCCTCGACATTGAAAAAAATCAGGGAGGTTTAAAGGTTTGAATATCTTCCCCCGTACTTACAGTTCTATTTTCTTGATAAGGTTTAAGTCGAGAAGTGTGTACCTTAAAAGTGTCGAATGTTGGATTGCTTACCTCGACTGGTCCGTGCGCGAAGATATTGTGTACCTTAAGAGGAATTTCTTCCTTTGCTTTTAGGTCTGTTGTGGCGATGCGAGGATCTGATTTGTCTATCAGTACCTGGTCTCCTATTTTGAAGTGATTCGATGTTCCTATGAGCTCTTCTGGGGGCTCCTTAGGTTTTATTTCGTTCAGCTCCTGTTCCTCTTTGATTTGTGTTTCCTGCTCTTTTAGTTTGTCGACCCTTAAGCTTTGTTCCTTATTTAATTCTGTTGTGTCGGCTTGGGATCTATGATTTGGCTCAGGGTTGTATCCTTGTGGTGTTTCCTACGATGAATGTTGCACAAATTGATTATCAAATGAATTGTCTTTCTTACCTTCATCGATTGTTGTCCTGGTCGAGTCAAGAGCTTGAAGACTGATTGATTCGTTACCTACACAAAGTATGAGTTCTCCGGTGGCAACATCAATTTTAGTCTTGGCAGTTGCTAGGAAGGGTCTTCCTAAAATTAAGGGGATAGAGTTATCCTCATCCATGTCTAAGACAACAAAATCTACTGGAAAAACATGTAACATCCCCAAACCCGGCCCATTCACTACGACCGAATTTGGTTATGTCACTGCGGAAAGACAGTTGAAAAATCTATTTAACTTAGAATAAATCATTAAAACTTGTTAACTTTTGAAAAACCATGTCCATTTATGATTATAAGAAAACCTTGATGTTATAAGATTTGCCAAATTAAAACTTTATTAACTTATAAATATAAGTTGCTAAAATAAAACCATCTTCTCATAGTAATTCAAATTAATCAAACCATAATTAAAATAATATCCAAAAATAATAATAAAATAATTCTAAGGCCCTTATTACAACCCAAATATTTAAACCAAGTACTTAACATAAAATGTTCAAAATAATTAAACTCTTCCTTCTGCATGGGCCACCGTGTGTCCTCTCCGATCCCGGTCCAATTCTACGCATCACCTGAAATGGTTAGGAAAAATAGAGTGAGTCCACTGACTCAGTGCATAATCACAACACCCATTTCCACACATATGGGCTTGGCCCATAACCATACCGTTCTCATAACAAGTCATGCAAATATGCATCTCAGCCCAACCTACAATCCAACGTAACACCAACCTTAGCAGACTCCCCCTGCCTAAGGCCGTGGCTAATCCACCACTGATCACATCGTGATCCTTAAACCTTACCTTGGCAAGCTCGCTGCTCAAGGCCGTGGCTGAGCCACCGATCAACCAAAGTGATCCCAAAACCATAGTCTGTCTACGGTGATGCACATAGCCATCACCCGCCGAGATGGGCACCGAGCCACACCTCCCTTGAGGTAGCACAAAGCTAACCATCAAGCGCTAATGTAGCCTGAGCTAACATTAGACCACGTACATCATATGTACACCCTTCCTTCCTCCATCCAATCCAAATCCCATGCAAGTATGTAAATGCCACATGTTAAGTCATCATATAAATAAGCATACAGCTCATAACATTACCACACCAAATATATATATATATATAACACAATAATATAATATCACCAACTTACTCACCCAGTATCCGATTATCCAACATAAGCATTAGCAAGCAATTAACTGAAGGAAAATGGTGCGATGATTACGCACCTTATCACTTGCAGTTCTAAACTTTCGATCCCTACACTATCGCTCAATGAAACTACAGCTATCTGCCTATAGCTATCTCCTGCCGCTGGCCCACACCCCGGTGGCCAATCCCGAACCGCCGAGACATCCCTCTTCTTGAACTTCGGGATAGATGCCTTCCCTTGCCCACTCTGACTGGTTGTTGCCTCCATCAGAACACTTAATCAGAACAACGGGTTAACCCTCCAAATCACAATCTAAGAAACAAATCTTAATAAATATTCTTACCA
The DNA here is from genome assembly GCA_005393395.2 of Gossypium australe. NCBI lineage: Eukaryota > Viridiplantae > Streptophyta > Magnoliopsida > Malvales > Malvaceae > Gossypium > Gossypium australe. Next base: position 53,614,776 of record CM016619.1, on the reverse strand, counting down.
AAATCACTTACCAAGCTGACTGCTAACAAACGGAGGCTTAACTGACTACTTCAAATTCCAGAGTATCTTAACAACGGTTGCAAACGAAACCCAACGAGGTCTATGCTAATATTCGGCCAAGGTGTTACCAAATAAAAGAAAAAGGAGCACGGCACAAGGATGGAGTGTAGATTCGGCTATCAATTAAAGACAATCAAAGGAAAGGGAGTAGGGGTTTCGGCTAAAGGTTTGAGAAGAGAAAGAAAGGTGTGGGGGTGTACTTTCGGTTTAGCAAAATGAAAGAAAAGGGAGGGATGCAAGCTGAGTGGTTCGGCCAAGGGTCCAAAAGAAGAAACAAGGAAGATGGTATTGGAGGTTTCGGCAACCAAAGGAAATGGGGAACAAGAATTCGGTAAAGGAGCACAAATGGTGAAAAGTAAAAAGGTGAGCACCTCCCCCCTATTTATACTACTAAAATCGGCCAACAACTCATCCCCCACCCAATCCCAAAAATCCTCCTACTTTCACTCTCCACCAACCCTTCAAATAATTCAAAATAAAAACCATCACATCTCTCCTCCTAGCCATCCATTCAAAATGGTTTGAACAAGTCAAACCTTATTCCTTACCTACCTAGCCGAATTCAAAAAAGGAAGACCAAGTCTTCATCCATCTTTTAAGCCTCCAAAAACCGTCCAACACCTTACCAAGTTGACGCAAAAACAAAGCCCTCCTGCTGCCCTTACGAATCGAACATGAGACCCCTTCCTCCTTCAAGTGGCGTCACCTTCCAAGCTCTAGAGTGGCGCCTCCTTGCCACTCTGCCACACCAATCTTTGTGCCTTATTTCCACCAAAAATTCTCTTAAGGCCCCCTCTATCCAAGCTCCCCTTTTAATCCCTAAAACTAAAAATTTTTCAAAGCATTCCACCACTACCTAGGGTTCTCCGGACCCCTAAAACTAACCCAACCACACACTAAAGTGTGCCAACACCTGAGCTAAGCACCAAAAGCCTAACCCCTAAAACCAGGGTATTACAATTCTACCCTCCTTAAAATAATTTCGTCCTCGAAATTACTTGTCTAGACTAACAGTCCAATTCCTCCCACTACGCTATGGCTGCGCACTCTGATCTTAAAGAGCTAACATACTTCTAGGCACAGATTCTAACATACTCAAAGTTCCACATACATTACGAGCAACAAAACAAACAACCACCCAAACGAGCAAAACAACAGAGAATTTTCCAGACATAAGATACTTACCCGCTGACACATCATTATCCTCCCTCCGACGGACCGCATAAACCAGACCTGGCTGTCTTGCCTCAGTGGCACCATTACCGTGGCCTAATGCTCCATGACCTCGGCCGGAACCATTCCCTCCATGGTTCGGACCACGACCTCTTGCCGCTTGCTGACCACCTCTGCCGGGCTCCACATAACCTTGACCTTCTGTTCGAGTCCTATTCAGACTCTGGGGACAATCCTTAACCAAATGAGACTTGGACTTGCACCTAAAGCATTCTCGAACCCGATTCCAGCACTCGCCAACATGATACCTTCCACACTGGGCACACGGACGATCTGAATTCCCAGCAGCTGGATTAGAAACACGAGCAGATGTCTCGACCCTCGGTCTTTTCTAAAACCTCTCAAACGATTCTGACGATCCCGAGCTCCTCTTATCACGGTTCCTTTCTCTGTCCCTATTCTGTCTCTCAGCCTTCTTGACCTCCTTAGCTATCCGAGCTTTCTCCACTAATACAGCGAAGTCTCTTTCCCGTTGCGGAGCAATCAAAACCCGCAGCTCATCCCATAGCCCATCTTCAAATCTGACGCATCTCTCATAATCTGTTGCCACGATGCCCCGAGCATACCGGGTCAAACGTAAAAACTCAGCTTCGTACTCCGCTATTGACTTGCTACCTTGCACCAGATTGAGGAACGCCTTCCTCTGAGCATCCACATAGCTCGCTCCGACATACTTCCCTTCGAACTTGATCTTAAAGTAGCCCCAGTCCACTCGATCAGCAGGGGTACTTTCCTTAACCGTGAGCCACCACTGGTAAGCCTCATCCCGCAGCAACGAAACAACACCCTTAAGCTTCTCCTCTGCAGTTAAGTCTAAGTCGTCCATAATCCTTTCCACTGCCTCAAGCCAATACTCTGCCACGTTCGGAGCTACCCCAGTCACTCCTCTGAAAACCTCAGCTCCATTCGCCCTAAGCCTTTCGGGCACTGACTTTCGAGTCCCACTGCCCCCATTGGCTCCTGCCACTAGCTCAAGCACCCGCAGCATAGCCTGCGATACTGCGTCATCTCCTCCAGTCTGATCCTGCTGTTCCACCTCCACAGCTGGTGGTGGCACATCGCTCTCTGACCCATGGCGTGACCCAACCGGTTCCGATACTAACATCCTGCCTCTACCACGTCCACGAGTATTGCGACCACGCCCCCTAGAACTCATATCTAGCGCTTCGATTTAGTCTGTTTAAAAAGTTTTATGCATTAGAAATTTTGTTCCACTATTTTATCCACGAGCAATTTTATGAAAAGAGGTTTCTGAGAGTAATTCTTTCGAACAATCAAGTTTCATTCCCTACCCAGGGGTAATTCCGTCATTTCCTAAAGAGGGGTATTTCGGTAATAACTCAGGGTCAATTTTGAAAATAATTTTTCCAACTTAAAGATATTTCAAAATTTACAAAATCTCGGGGTCATCTTGAAAATTTTGTTTCAAACAAAGTGTGTTGCAAAATTTCAGAAAGCAGGGTTATTTTTGTGTAATTTTGAAAATCATGGGCATTTTCGTAAATTCTCCAAATCGGAATATCACAATATTTCACAAAATAAGATTTTCTGATCTTTGGTAAAATAGGAATATTTCAGTAAAAGTCGAGAGAAATCTGAGAATTTAGAAACCAAGGGCATTTTGGTAATTTTATCAACCTGGGGTATTTTTGTAAATTTTCACAAACTAGGGTATCTTAATATTTCGAAAACTCGAGATTTTGGTATTTTGTAAAGTAAAGATCATTTTATCAAAAGTCAAGGGTAGTACGGTAATTTTACAATACAGGGGCATTTTTGTAATTTTGCCACTAGGGCATTTTGGGAAATTTTGTAAATCGACAAGTGTCTTTCAAATTTAGGGCTTCACAAATCAAAGGGGTAAGTTTGAAAAATTTTAAAACAGAAGGTTTAAAAACAGCAAGGCTAATTCCCTTTCGGGTTTTAATAACCGGTTTAGCCTATGAACAAGTCCTCTTGGTTAAGGTGAACCGTAGCTACGCACCAGGTAGGATTCGAGTAAAGAGGAGGTGAGTCGCTAGGACTGCTTAAATACCAAGCTCTTACTAAATGCCACTCCTAGACATGCGTACAGTGGTTACCACACCTTAACTCGGCGACTTACTTCAGAGGTTTGTTTAAGAGCTTTAAGTTTTATGCAAATGTTTGAGTAGACTAATCCTAGGGTCCAATAGTCTTAATATTCTAATCTACGAGCCCAATCTAAGCCCATAATAAATCATACAAACAAAACACTTCAAAAGTCCGAAGCACTTACCTGGTGGACTTCGGGCCGGAGACACAGGTGCCATGCCAGAATAACCTGAAAACCTTTTTATAAAAGCCCACATTTCAAAAAGCCCATTTTGAAAACGTTTTTGGGCCCAAAACCCTCAAAGCCGAGTTTTGAATCGGGCTCTGATACCAATCTGTAACATCCCCAAACCCGGCCCATTCACTACGACCGAATTTGGTTATGTCACTGCGGAAAGACAGTTGAAAAATCTATTTAACTTAGAATAAATCATTAAAACTTGTTAACTTTTGAAAAACCATGTCCATTTATGATTATAAGAAAACCTTGATGTTATAAGATTTGCCAAATTAAAACTTTATTAACTTATAAATATAAGTTGCTAAAATAAAACCATCTTCTCATAGTAATTCAAATTAATCAAACCATAATTAAAATAATATCCAAAAATAATAATAAAATAATTCTAAGGCCCTTATTACAACCCAAATATTTAAACCAAGTACTTAACATAAAATGTTCAAAATAATTAAACCATCACATCTCTCCTCCTAGCCATCCATTCAAAATGGTTTGAACAAGTCAAACCTTATTCCTTACCTACCTAGCCGAATTCAAAAAAGGAAGACCAAGTCTTCATCCATCTTTTAAGCCTCCAAAAACCGTCCAACACCTTACCAAGTTGACGCAAAAACAAAGCCCTCCTGCTGCCCTTGCGAATCGAACATGAGACCCCTTCCTCCTTCAAGTGGCGTCACCTTCCAAGCTTTAGAGTGGCGCCTCCTTGCCACTCTGCCACACCAATCTTTGTGCCTTATTTCCACCAAAAATTCTCTTAAGGCCCCCTCTATCCAAGCTCCCCTTTTAACCCCTAAAACTAAAAATTTTCCAAAGCATTCCACCACTACCTAGGGTTCTCCGGACCCCTAAAACTAACCCAACCACACACTAAAGTGTGCCAACACCTGAGCTAAGCACCAAAAGCCTAACCCCTAAAACCAGGGTGTTACAAAACAAATTTGTCGATTTTTACAAGAACATCTTCGATAATGCCCCTAAGAATTCTAACAGTTTTATCAGCTAGTTGAATACTCATCCTAGTTTGTTTGGGCTTCCCTAGACCTAGTTGTTTAAACAATGTATAAGGCATGACATTTATACTTGCCCCTAAATCAGGAATAGTAAAACAAGGAATAGTAAAACTCGCTGGATCTTTTTGCTTCCGTGGTAGTCTATTTTGTAGCATTGCTGAGCATACTGCGTTCAATTCCACATGTGGCTCTTCATCTAATTTGCGTTTGTTTGTCAAGAGCTGTTTTAAAAATTTCCTCGAACCTGGCATCTGAAAAAGAGCTTCAAGAAGAGGTAAGTTAATATGTAATTTCTTTAAAAGTTTAAGAAACTTACCGAACTGCTCATCTGAATCGTCTCTTTTCATCGCTTCGGGATAAGGTATGCGAGGTTGGTACTCTTTGATTACCAGTTTTGGCTCTTCTTGTGCTACCTCTATTTTACCTTCGTCTACCTCTTTGTTTGGTTCGTCTAACCCTTTGCTATCATGAGCTGTGATGGCTTGAATTTGCTCCTTTGGGTTGATCTCTGTGTTACTTGGTAGACGTCCTTGCGGTCGTTCTGCCATTAACTTTGCAAGTTGACTGACTGCATTAGTGACTTCCCCAACTGACTTATTAATTTTTTCCATTGACGCTTGTTGATCTTTAAGTGTTCTCCCAGTTTCTTGGAAACGGTTTTCCGTGTTTGCCATAAATTTTGTCAGCATCTCTTTGAGGTTTGGCTTCTTCTCTTGCGGATAGGGCTGATTTTGGAAGTTTTGAGGAGGTTGTTGCCTTTGATTTCCCTGATTTCCTTGACCTCCCCACGAAAAATTTGGGTGGTTCCTCCAACCTGGATTGTAAATATTACTATAAGGGTTATTATTGGATCTGAAATTGTTACCTATATAGTTCATCTATTCGCTCTTTGTGCCCGGTTGGTAGGGTGGGTACTCAGGATTCGCCACAGTTCCACTTGCGTCGCATTGCATGACTGGGTGTACCTGTGAAGAACACAAACTATCAAGCTTTTTATTTATCATCTCTATCTGTGTTGATAGTGTGGTCATTGTATCGAGGCTGTAAACTCCGGCTGATTTTGTCTGTTTAGTCCTTGTAACTTGCCACTGATAGTTATTCAGTGACATCTCTTTAATGAACTCGTAGGCTGCTTCAGGAGTTCTATTGTTCAGGGTTCCACCGGTGGCTGAATCAATTAATTGCCTCATTGAGGGGTTTACGCCGTTATAGAAGGTTTGGACTTGTAGCCATAAGGGTAAACCGTGGTGCGGACACCTTCTCAAGAGATCCTTGTATCTCTCCCATGCGTCGTATAATGTCTCTAAATCCATCTGCACAAAAGAAGAGATATCATTTCTTAATTTGGCTGTTTTGGCCGGTGGGAAATTTTTCAGTAAAAATTTTTCAGTCATTTGTTCCCATGTAGTGATTGATCCTCATGGTAACGAGTTTAACCACTGTTTGGCTTTATTCCTTAATGAAAAGGGAAATAACCGAAGACGTATGGCATCATCAGAAACGCCATTTATTTTGAAGGTATCACAGAACTCTAAGAAATTAGCTATATGAGTGTTTGGATCTTCGTCCTGCAAACCATCAAATTGAAAAAATTATTGAATCATTTGTATTGTGTTAGGCTTTAATTCAAACTTGTTAGCCGCTATAGCAGGCCTAACAATACTTGATTCTGGTCCTGTTAAATGTGGTTTAGCATAATCAAACATAGTACGTGGAGCATTATTTTCCCCCACATCATGTAGTTGTGGGTTATTCTCGTCCATCCCTTCAATAGGATTGGATCTGCCCTCTTGGTCTTCCTCTGTATAATTTAAGGCTCACCTGATTTCTCTGCGAGTCCTACGAATGGTAGCTTCAATTTCACTGTCGTATACTAATGGTCCTTTCGAGTTCCTTCTAGTCATAAACTAGAGGTACCTACTAGAAAGAAAGAAAATTTAGCAAAAATTTAAATTTAACCTAAAAATAAAATTGCGAAAAAAATAAAAAATAAAAAATAATGGCTAAAGTAATAAAAATAGAGCTTAATTATGCTAGATCTAATCTTAGGCAGGGTCTATTCCTCCTCCACCTAAGCACATCAAATTTGGATTAAGGACACATAATTAAGAACAAACTAAGTATTTATCATATAATTCAGAAAACAATAACAAGATTCATCTAGGTTTCATCCCCTTCAGATATCTGAAGGATTTAGTTCATAACAAATAAAGAAAACATCTCAAGAGAAAAGATAAAACAAAACATAAGAAATCCCTAAAACACCCTGAAGGAACTGAAGGAGAAATCCGCCGTCTTGAGTAGAATTTCGGCTTCTTGGGATGGATCAACTGGCTAACTTCGAGTGATTCCCACAATTCTGACCTTTTCGGCTTGGCTCCTTGGCCTAGCTTCACCGCCCCCTCAAAGGTGGTACTTATAGGGTTTATATAGGCTCTTGGAATGTGTTTCTTCACCCCAAAGTATCCAAATCCGAATGAAATTGCTCTTTGCCATGACAGGGACACGGCCAGGTCACACGCCAGTGTGACTAGTATTCAAGCCGTGTTCGGACTTCTTTAATGAGGCACGGCCGTGTGACTTGGGGGTAAGGTCGTGTTCTAGATGCTTGACAAGGCACAGCCGTGTGGTCTTTGGGCCAGGCCGTGTCGATTTCGTGATATGGCCCATTTACTCTGTTTTGGGCCCGTTTTATGTTCTTTTCATCCTCGGGTGCTTTCCTGGGTATAAGACATGAAAAGAAAGGATTAAAATATCTTTTTATATGTATCGAGGCTTTAAATCATCCAAAATCATACTAAATGTGGGATTAAAATATGTTACTATTACGGTTTATCACATGGTTTTTGAAAAACACTTCAATGTGACATGCTAGATTCGGCCATAAGGTCTGGTCCGGGTTTGGGGTGTTACATGAAACTTTTGGTATTTATGTTGCACTTATAATTGATCTTCAATGAAAGATTTTTTTTTGTGTAAGTATGTTCAATTTACATTCATTACTCAATGGACCAAAATTTGATTTGATGTGTTCCAAAGCATGAATTTCCATTTTGTTCTTGTTTTGGCATGTTTGGTTTGTTAGCATTGTTCTCGGCTATTGTTAGTATGTTTATGTGCTTGTGTTTGAGGCATGATTGCAAGACCAATTTGGCTTAAAATATGGTAATTTATTATGAAGTATCAATACCTCATACCAAAGTATCGAAACCTCATAGTGGGTAGTGGTACCCACATACCTAGTTTTGGTACTAATGAAAGTTAATAACTAGAATTTTGAAATAGGTGAGGATTGTATCATTACATGGCCTTGAGAGTATCGGTACATGCTTGTGTAACACCTCTAACCTGTATCCATCGTTGAAATAGGGTTACAGAGCATTATCGTAAATACATAACTCAAATCATTCATTTCTAACATTTCAAAATCATTGCAATATCCAATCAAAACATGCATAATGTCCCTAATTCGAGCCCTCGAGGACTTAGAAACACTTCAGAAATGATTCGAGACTAAATCAAAAAAATTTAGAAATTTTAAGAAAAATTTAGAAAAATTTATACTGTAAGGGTCACATGGCCATGTGGCTAGGCTATATGACTCACACGGATGAGACACACACCTGTGTCTCAGGCCGTGTAACATTCAAAATAGGGACACACAACCGTGTCCCAGCTCGTGCCCATGCCCATGTAACTCACTGACTTGGGCTACATGGCCAAGCCACACGTCCGTGTGCCAGGCTGTGTAACTCCCGAAATGCAACCTTTAAAACTTACAGGGGACACACGGTCATGTCGTACGGCTGTGTGTCACACACGGCTGAGACGCACGTTCGTGTCTTAGGCTGTGTAGTTAGGAAATAGGCCAAATTTAGGCCATTTCTTTCACCCAATTCAAGCACATAACTACAAATCATTTGCACATTCAATCAAACCTTAAAACATACTTAAAACATGCATAATAAGACCAATTCGAAAGGTCATTCATCCATACAACCAATATGCCAAAAGGCACCTCAAACTCAATGTAACAAACATACCTAAACATGTGCATATTTATCCATTTATCAACTAACTTGTTTCCATACCAAAACATATCACAATTGACACATACCAACCTTACCATATTAGATTTGTGCCATATAAAAATAACTTTACCGTTTGGACCACTTCTCACATGCATCAAAACTATCTAAATGACACCAATCTAGCCATTACCAATTGGTACCAACAACTAACATATAAACATACCATATATCAATCATGCACATCTATTCAAACCTTTCCAAAGCATACCATAACTTAACCATATTATGGTCAATTAATCACCTACCATTTTAGTCATTTAACGTGCATTAACACATTGTCAAAAATAACATACATCAACAAGGCATCAAAAGTACCAAGTTTTCACAATCAAAATGACATATGCATGCCAAATTCATCAACTATTATAAACCACAAGTCCACTTATACATGCCATTATAGCCGTAACCAAGATACCAAAATCTATCGTTATAATCGTTGGATAGTGTGATGGATCTCCGATAAGATTCCAACCCGATAGAGCTTCCGGTAATATGTAAAGTAAGGGATAAGCAACTACGTAAGCAATGAATGCTTAGTAAGCTCGTATAAACTTTAAACATAACATTCCATTTCAACATTGAACTTTATAGATTAAATATAAACCTATACTAATACCTCAAGATTTATCAACTACATAACCATCAACTCATAAATGAGTAAGTCTATCAACATCATATATATTTTTCATTCCTAACTAAATAGTATTTTATACCAATACCTCAAGATTTATCAACTACATAACTATCAACTCATAAATGAGTAAGTCTATCAACATCATATATATTTTTCATTCCTAACTTAATAGCATTTTATAAACATTATACACCATTATTAACCTTTTCATAAAACTATGAATTATTTCCTTTACTTACTTTCCATTCCATTTACTAAGCATAAACTTAAATAACAACATCAACTCACTAATTAGTATATTTATTCACATTATAGGTAAGTTCATCCATAGCATATGTAATTTCTCATATATAAGTACATCATTCAATTCATCAATCCCTTTTTCATCATACCACATTTCAATAATGAACTTATTGTTTCATTACCTTTTCTTACCCATTTCATTTTTATAATACCAGACATAAGCATAAACATCAATCATAATCTTAAGCTTGACATAAGCCTAATCACCATCATCAATACACAAGTTAGTGCATTAATGTATACAACTCATTCGGAGTCAATCACATGATAAACCATTTTATAAGAAAATACACCTTTTGAATCATACCAGTTTTTCATAAACATAAGCATATTCCTATTTTTGTCATTTACCATTTCATTGTATATCATTAATATTAGACATGATATAATGTAACCATAAGGTTAGCATAAACCTAAGCATCATCCACAATCTCAACTGTTGAATTTATTTATGTTTAGATCAATATTCAATAAATAACAGATCTTTCAAATTCATTAAACAAATTACTTTACAGAGATTTTCCATTCAAAGAATGACTTACGAATAAGAGTACATTGTTAGATAAACCGAGCACACCAGATAGAAGCTCATAAGAGCTGATCCAATAGAAATGCACCAAACAGAAGCTCATAAGAGCTAGTTCACTCGAAACACGCCAACAGAAGCTCATAAGAGCTGCACAAAAGCTCATAAGAGCTGATCCACCTGAATCACATCAAAGAGAAAGTATAACGTGAGAGTTCGCAACAAATGCTAAACTTCAATTTACTTGGGTAATATAGAGATATCTCCCTCCAATACCATCTCCACTCTAAACCCCCATAATGCACCAAAACACGAATGTACTCTATCTCGAGTTTAATTCAAATTGAACATCAAATTCAATATTATAACTCAGATAATGATTCATTTCTAACAATGAAATATATATTATATCATGTAATACCAATCACCTATTTATATAAATTTTAAGTTTTAATCGTACGAACTTACCTGGCCAAATTGCAGATATGTCAAAGTACAAGGGCTATTTGGTAATTTTCCATTCTCCTCGATTTTCCACTCGATCTTGATCTAAATTAATAATCTCATTCAATTTATTAATTTAGACAGTCAAACAATGTATTTTATGCAATTTAGTTATTTTTGACATTTTTACAAAATTACCCCTAAAATTTTACTTTTATTCAATTTAGTCCCTTAGCCTAAAACGCAAATTAACAATTTTTATTGCAATTTCCCACTAGCCAAATGTTCATGGCATCAAAAACAACCTATTTTTGAAATAATTTCACAACTACTTGTATTTTTATTATTTCAACAATTTAGTCCCTAATTGGAGAATTAATCAAAATTACTTAACAAAATACTTTTAAATATCAACCAACATTTCAAATTAATAATTTAATAACTAAAATCACATAGGTTCATCAATGGAAACATCCAATATCTTTAACAGTTTCAAAATCAAAGGTACGGGCTTTCTGGACCTAGTTGCAACGATCTCAAAAATATAAACATTAAAAGAAATAAACCCAAATTTAGCTTACATGCAAAGGAGGACTTTGGTCGAATTCTTAAGCTATCATCCATGGCTTTTTCATTCTTTAATTTCGGCAAAACTCATGAAAAAAAAAAGATGATAGCTTAATTGTTTTGTTTTTAATATAATTTAATTTATCAAATTACTATTTTAACCTTCGTTAATAATTAAAATAAACATAAAATTCAAGCCCATAATTGTCCACTAAATCCTTGAATGGTTTAATTACCATTTTAAGTTCCTTATCCTTTATTCAATAAGCTATTTAATCACTCAAATCAAATAGTGATCAAATTTTACATCTTTCACGATTTAGTCCTTTTTAATTAATTAACTATCGAAACGTTAAAATTTCTTAACGAAACTTTAATATAATCTTAATGACACTCCATAAATATTTATAAAAATATTTACGACTTGGTTTATGAAAACGAGGTCCTGATACCTCGTTTTCTAAACCACTTGACTTTAGGGTCTTACCACTTGAACTTAATAAATAGTTTACAAAGCATAAATTATCAATCAAAAACCTTTTATAAGCCATATTTGACTTGTAAATATTAAATAATAATGTTTAGGAACTTAATCGTTGGATCCGGTGGCCCCAAAACTACTATTTTCGACACCATTAAAAAACGGGTTGTTACAACTCTCCCTCTTACGAAAATTTCGTCCTCAAAATTTCTCACCTGATACAAGCCATCAAGTCGAGTCTTTCTTCCACCTTTTCAATCGAAGTCCATAAAAAATCAATCATAACTCATCTCGATCCAGAATTCATTTTAGAACTTGATACTATACCTGAACTTAACTGAACAACCATGATGTTCTCGTGTCATACCATGCAATCTCACAATCTCAGAAATATACAGCTCAGCTAACTTATCAAGTGAGTAATCAGATCGTACCGGAATAAAATGAGCAGATTTTGTTAATCGATCAACTACGACCCAAATTGCATCTTTCTTTCTCAGAGTCAATGGCAATCCAGAAACAAAGTCCATTGTCACTCTGTCCTATTTAATCATTATCGGTTGTAACAAATCAGACGGAACTTGATGTTCAGCTTTAACTTGCTGACAAACCAAGCGTTTCGAAACAAACTCTGAGATGTCCCGTTTCATACCATGCCACCAACAATGTTGCTTCAAATCATGATACATCTTTGTACTTCCCGGATGAACAGATAAACGACTATTATGGGCTTCATTTAAAATTAGCTGAATCAACTCTAGATTCCACGGAACACAAATCCAATCTTGAAATCTCAAACAATCATCCTCATCAACTCGAAATTCAGATTCGGAGTTCAAACTACATTAAGCTCTTTTCGCTAGTTACTCATTATCAACTTTCTGAGTATCACATATCTATTGTAAAAACAACGATTTCGCTTTCAATTAAGCCAAAACTGAACCATCATCAAATAGGTCCAAATGAGCATTCATAGCACACAACGCAAACAGTGATTTCTGGCTCAGTGCATCAGCAACAACATTTGCCTTACCCAGAATATAATCTATCACAAGCTCGTAATCTTTCAATAGCTCTAACCATCTTCTCTGTCGTAGATTAAAGTCTTTCTGAGTCATAAGGTACTTCAAACTTTTATGATCTGAAAACACGTGGCATTTTTCACCGTAAAGATAATGACGCCAAATTTTCAATGCAAAAACAATTGCAGCTAGTTCAAGATCGTGTGTCGGATAGTTCTTTTCATGCGGCTTCAATTGTCTCGAGCATAAGCTATAACTTTTCCTTCTTGCATCAAAACACATTCCAGACCATTCAACGAAGCATCATTGTAAATCACGAATTCTTTACCCGGTTCTGGTTGTACCAAAACTGGAGCTTCAGTCAATAGAGTTTTCAGCTGATCAAAACTTTTCTGACATTTATCAGACCATTCAAATCTCACATCTTTCTGAAGCAATCTAGTCAACGGAGTAGCTATCATCGAGAACCCTTTTACAAATAGATGATAATAACCAACGAGTCCCAGAAAGCTACGGACTTCAGACACATTCTTCGAAGGTTTCCATTCCAGAATAGCAAAAATTTTACTTGGATCAACTCGTATTCCAGAGGCTGATACAATATGTCCTAGAAAACTAACTTCTTGCAACCAAAATTCACATTTACTGAACTTTGCATACAATTGCTTATCCCACAGAGTTTGCAAAACAATTCTTAGATGCTCAGCATGCTAAATCTCATTACGTGAATAAATCAAGATGTCGTCAATGAACACAACAACAAATTGATCTAAATAGGGTCTGAAAATTCTGTTCGTCAAATCCATAAAAATAGCAGGAGCATTGGTTAATCTGAAAGGCATAACTAAAACCTCATAATGCCCATACATCGTTCTGAAAGTAGTTTTCAGAATATTTAAGAATCTTTTACTCGCAACTGATAGTATCTCGATCTCAGATCTATCTTTGAAAACACAATAGCTCCTTTTAGCTGATCAAACAAATCATCGATTCTAGGCAGGGGATATTTATTCTTTACAGTCACTTTGTTCAACTGACGATAATCAATGCACATTCTCATCATGCCATCTTTCTTTTTCACAAACAGAACAGGAGCACCCCAAGGTGAGAAACTCAGTCTTGCGAATCCTCTATCGGTCAATTCTTGCAACTGTGACTTTAACTCTTTTAACTCTGTCGGTGCCATTCTATACGGAACTATCAAAATAGGATTTTTTTTCCGGGTAATAAATCAATACTAAATTCAACTTCAAGTATCAGAGGTATTCTCGGTAATTCTTTAGGAAACATATTAGGAAATTCACAAACAACTGGCACTGATTCAACTTTTCTTTCAGTTACTTTCGAGTCAATCACATAAGCAAAATAAGCTTCACAACCTTTTCTCAAATAATTCTGAGCTTTCAACACAGATATCACAATAGGTAACCTAGTCAAATCATTAGACTCAACCCGAACTATTTCATCATTCTGACATCTCAAATCAATAATCTTTCTTTTGCAATTCACGACAGCATCATGCAACGTCAACCAGTCCATACCCAAAATTATGTCAAACTCATCAAAGGGTAATATCATCAGATCAGCCGGAAAACAAACATCTCGAAACATTAACGGGCAGTTCTTGCATACTTTATCAACCAAGACACTTTAACCTAAGGGGTTCGATACTTTTATAACAAACTCAGTAGACTCTATGATCGTTGTTTTATGTGATGTCAAAGTCTTAAAATTTATATAAAGAATGATCGAACCTGGAAACTAACAATGACAACGATTTGAGGCAAGCGCACTTATCGAATTGTAGTATATTTAAGGCAAGACCGGATTGTCGAACCCAAAGGAACTAAAAGTACTAATACTAACTTTCTTTTTATTATTCAGCCTAAGAATTAAAGGGATTTTTATCTAATCTAAAATTAACTAACAACTAAGCTAAAGATGCAACGTCAAAGAGAATGAATTGAGGAGAATAACTTTGGGACAAACCAATTGATTAAGACAATACCCGAGGAAGAATCCACCTAGATTTCACTTGTTATCTAACTCTGAACCAGACGATTTATTCACTTGACTTGATCCGTAAGATTCCCTAACGTATATTAATCCCTCTCTCGAGGTGACTAACGTCTAACCCTAGGTTGATTAATTGAAATCTCATTCTAATTAAAACCCCTAGAATTGCATTAACTCAATCTATGGACTCCCATATTAGGTTTCACCCTAATCCGGCAAAATCTCGTCACCCTATCTCTAGCTGTGCGATCAATTCTGCTTAATTATGCTAGATCTACTCTTAGGCAGGGACTTTTGCTCCTCTACTTAAGCACATCATACTTGAATTAATATCTCAGAAATATCAACACAAGAATTAAGAACAAGTCAAATATTTATCATATAGTTCAGCAAACGATAACAAGATTCATCTTAGGTTTCATCCCCCTCAGGTATCTAAGGGTTTAGTTCATAACAATAAAAGAAAACATCTCAGAAGAAAAGATAAAATAAAACATAAGAAATCCCTAAAACCCCCTGAAGGAATTGAAGGAGAGATCCTCCATCTTGAGTATGATTCCGGCTTCTTGAGATGAATCAACTGGCTTTCTTCGAGTAAATCCCCACAAATCTGCCCTCTTTGGCCTAGCTGGACGCCCCCTGACTAAAGCCTTGGGTTCCCCCTTTTAGGTTATACTTAGGATGTTTATATAGGCTTCTAAATGTGTTTTTTCTCCCCTAAGTATCCTAATCCAAGTGAAATTTCTCTTTCTCACGGCAGGGACACGCCCATGGCACACGCCCGTGTGAATCGTGGCCAGGCCGTGTTCGAGACTGTTGAGTGAGGCAGGACCGTGTGGCTTGGGCCTAGGCTGTGTTGATTTCGTGATATGGCCCATTTACTCCGTTTTGGGCTCGTTTCTCGTTCTTTTCATCCTCTGGTGCTCTCTCGGGTATAAAACATGAAAACAAAGGATTAAGAGCACCAATTTACACTATTCAAGGGTTAAATCATCCAAAAGCATGTTAAACGTGGGCTTAAAATATGTTACTATTATGGTTTATTAAATAGCCCCACACTTAAGCTTTTGCTTGTCCTCAAGTAAAATTCTCAACTCATAATAAAAACAAACTTCCTTAATTCATAATATTCATCAATAGTGTTTCATCATAATTCATAGATAATTCATACATGGATAACTCAACTCAAAGAGTCCTAAAGATTGAAACAATCAAAGTCATACATTTGTAGCACAAAAACATAGGTGTTTCCCCTCATCTAAATAATTATCTTTGATTCAAAATCGACAAGAATTGACATCCTCACTAAAGATTCACTCAAATCACTCGAAGTGTTTAAGGTTCAGAATTAAGCACTCAGAAGTCAAACATGAAGAGTTAATCCCATAGGCTTGCATGAAAATCAAATCTCCACCACTATAATATGAGATGATACACAAATCAAAAAGTCTTTAACAGGGTTGTAACGGGGCTTGGGTTAAAGGTGTGGATAAAGGCTGAATTAGAGGGTTAGAATCGAGATTGACCTAACAAATTACCTAACTAGAGATATCGAACTGATAATAATTACATAAATTGAAAACTTGTACTACTAATAATAATACTCTGATATGAGCTTCTTCTTCACCAATTGGAATTTAAACGTATAAGCTCATTTAATCACATAACTAATAATGAATAAACTTCAATTTTTTTTTAAGAACAAGTCAAATATAAAGGATGAATTTAACGATTGAAATAAATAGAATAGTTAAGCAACTAATCAAATCAAATCTCGTCGTAAGGGTAGTAAAAAAGGAATGGTGATAACAAATACAAAGGGTTTTGGGTTAATATTAGTGGTGAGTCAATAAAAAGGGTTGTTAGGATTAAACGGGGTTCACTAGGGGTTAATTATGAAGGTAGGATTTTAGTGAAGTAAGTGGGTTAAATCCTAAGTGCCTTTATCATCTCTGTATATCAAATCAAAGGTGTGGTCTCAACATGTATAATCGATGCAAGTTCTAGAATAACAAATCAATGTTGACACACTCACAATAAAAAGTGAGCATGAAAGAATGTATGCTCTAAAAGGATCAAAATCTCACAAAAATTTTGGGTATTCTGATGTTAACCTCTCAAATTTCAAACTTCAAGGTAATGATTAGATTCAAGTAGACAACTTAAAAAAAATTTCTGAAAAATAGACTTATCATGCTTGATTCTCTAGTATCCTTCAAATTTAATCATCAATGCACAATTATCAATGACTTAATCCAAAACATATTAATAAAAATCATGAATCAAAGGAAATTTCATTCTAATCATAATATGAGGAAATTACTTTAAGAACAAGGCATAATTCAGGGATTTGAGAATAATGCAGAAAGTTAGGCACTTTCTTTTAATAAATATTCACCCCCCACACTTAAGATGTACACTGCCCTCAATGTACAAAGATATATATGAAATTTAAGAGAAGGGAGAGGTGAAACTTCCTGAATTTGGATGATTTCCTTGAGTTGGGAATCCCGAGGTGTGGTGGCTGCTATCGAGCTCTGCGCTAGATGAAGAAATTGGGAAGCTCGTAGAGAGTTAGCCAGGAAATAATAGTAATAATTTAAAATAAACTAAAAATATATTTAAAGACAAGAAACAGAAAGAGAAAGAAAATAGAAAGTAAAATAAAATTAAAAGAAAAGATGAATGGACCGAAGAGTCCTTATTGTTAGATGGTTCGCTAGGTGGGTGTGACTTCTAAGGCTGTATTGGGGTGGCGGTGGCCGAAGTGGCGTGATTCCCAAGCAGCCTTTAGAATCTAAAACAAAGAAACTAAGATAAAATAAACTAATTTAAGCATAAGAAAGTCAAAGAGAAGGAAAATAAAGAAAACGAGAAAATAGAGATAACGACTAAATGGCCTCAAAGACCCTTGGCTTGTCGAGAGAATGAAGCGGCCGGCATGAACTTAAGTAGATTGGTCTCCCATGGGGAGACTGTGCTTGGATCCTTTCGCTTCTTCGACATAGATGTGGTGTAGCTCAAGAGTTAGATGAAGGACTAAAGAGGAAGAGTATGGAAGGGGAGGGATCTGAAGGATGGGTTGAAGGAAAAGAGACGGGGGTAGGTGAGAAGAAGGAGGGGTGGGGGTGGGTTAAATAGAATTTTGGGTCTGGTGCTTTCCCACGCCCGTGTACCATGGGCGTGCCAGTCACACGGTTGTCTCGCACGGCCGTGTTGTGCGTCGTTCGTTTTCTCCACACCCACGTTCAAATTTCCACGCCCATGTATGATCTAACAGTGCCGGCCATGGCCGCACCGTACGACCGTGGCGTGGTAGTTGGAATTCGTGACTCGAAGATATGATTCGTCCTGACTCGTACCGTCTCTGCCATGTCAGTACGGAGATTAGTGGTGCCCACACAGCCACGGCCACGGCCGTGTGCAAGGCCGTGTGGCATGAAAATCTGCACTTCTGGTCAGCTTATAATTAGATACTAAAGTAGAAATAAAAATAAAATTCAAGGAATGTAAAAATGAATGGAGTTAGTACTCGGGTTGCCTCCCGAGAAGCGCTCGTTTATAGTCTTAAGCTAGACTGACCTCTCATTTACAAAATCAGGGTGGTCTAAAGAGTTGTACATCCTCTCTCATGTTATCAGTTCTACTATCATGGTGAAGTTCAAGTCGAGTAGCGTTTACTTTAAAAGTGCCAAATATAGGCTTACTTACCTCGACTGTTTCGTATGGAAAAACATTGATTACTTTAAAAGGGATTTCTTTGTTTGTGGTAGGGTCAGGAAGAGATATTCGAGGGTCTGCTTTATCTAGTAATACCTGATCTCCAATTTTGAACTTGTCTGTCTCGTAGAGTGGCTTTGGTTCTGCTTCATGTATCTCTAGTTTTTCTTTTAGATGCTTCTTCCACTCTTCTAGT
Source organism: Gossypium australe (assembly GCA_005393395.2). Classification (NCBI taxonomy): domain Eukaryota; kingdom Viridiplantae; phylum Streptophyta; class Magnoliopsida; order Malvales; family Malvaceae; genus Gossypium; species Gossypium australe. The sequence continues at coordinate 53,596,159 of CM016619.1, read as the reverse complement.
ACATTGATCTGAATCCCTTGTTCCTCATGAGTTATTTCTTTGTTGGCACGAGGTCTAGGATCGGGTTCACTTGTGTTCTTTTGTAATACTTCCTGAAAAGAAAGGTTAACCGAATGGTTATCAATAGAATTTTCTCACCTTGATTATTTGATGTCCTAGCTGAATCGAGAGCTTGAAGAGTGATTGTCTCGTTACCTACATAGAGTATGAGTTCACCTGCGTCGGCATCAATTTTAGTCCTAGCAGTTGCTAAGAATAGTCCTCCTAAAATTAGGGGGATCGTGTTGTCCTCATCCATGTCTAAAACGACAAAGTCTACTAGGAATACGAATTTATCAATCTTAACAAGTACATCTTCGATTATGCCCCTAGGGATTCTAATAGTTTTATCAACTAAATAAATGTTCATCCTAGTTTGTTTGGGTTTCCCTAGACCTAGTTGTCTAAGCATTTTATAAGGCATGACATTTATGCTTGCCCCTAAATCAGCTAACGCATTATCAATAGATAAACTACCAATTAAGCATGAAATTGTAAAACTCCCTGGATCTTTTAATTTTCGTGGTAGTTTGTTTTGCAACATTGCTGAGCATACTGCGTTCAATTCCACATGTGATTCTTCGTCTATCTTCCGCTTATTTGTCAATAGCTTCTTTAAAAATTTTCGAGAATCTGGCATCTGTGAAAGAGCTTCAAGAAACGGTAAGTTTATATGTAATTTCTTTAAAAGTTTAAGAAACTTACCGAACTGTTCCTCTATGTCATCCCTCTTTATTGCTTCAGGATATGGTATGCGAGGTTGGTATTCTTTGATTACCAATTTTGGCTTATTATTTTCTTCAACCTTCCCTTCTTCTACCACATTCTCTTGCCTTAAATTGGGCTCGTCTAGCCCTTCACTATCCTGAGCTGTTATGGCTTGAATTTGCTCCTTTGGGTTAGTCTCGGTGTTGCTTGGTAGGCTTCCTTGTGGTCTTTCAGAGATCAGCTTAGCAAGTTGCCCTAACTGATTCTTGATCGCTTGAATTAATTCTTGTTGATTTTTAAGTGTTGTCTCGGTGTTTTGGAAACGTGTTTCTATATTTTGGAAACGTGTTTCTGAGACTGCTATTGTAACAGCCCGATTTAGGGCCTAGTCGGAATAGTGGTGCGAGACCATAAATCCGAAGTAGTAATATGAGTTTTTAAGGTATTTGAGATGGTTGCATGATATTATGAAAGTTTCATGAAGAAATTTTATGAAAATTTCTATTAAAGGGTCTATTAGGACTAAATTGCAAAAGTTGCAAATTATGAGTTTCTAGAAGCTTTTTGTATTAAATAGCTTTAGAATATTAATTAAAAATCCTTAAGTAGCAATTTTCCCAAATTATAATTTTTGGACAAAAAAGGACATGAGTTAGTAAATGGGGAATTTTTTTTTTAAGAGAAGGGCATTTTGGTCATTTATCAATTAAATGATTAAAAAGGGAAAAAGTTGATAAAAATTCTTATTCATCTTCCTCCTTGTGCCGAAAATTGGAGAGGCTCCATAGCTAGGGTTCTTCAATTTTTCAAGCTTGCTAATCAAGAAAAACGAAGCCCGGATTGGAACCGAGGCAAGAACAAAGTCGAAGACTAAATTGCATATCTACATACATTTTGTATATCGAGGTACGTTTGTATGATTTCCAAGCTTCATGAATATTTTCATTGAATTGCTTGTTATGTTGTCAAATATACATTACTTTCATGAGAATGTTTAATGGTATGCTATACAAAAAAAAATTAACGAGATTAAGCATGAGAAAGTCCCGATTGAAGTTGAATTACTTAGGATACTCGATCTACCACATGAGATAAGAAAGTCCGTATAAGACCAAGCCAATGCATGGCATCGGCAATCAAGCAAAGTTATAATGTAAGTCCAAGACAAGTCTTGGCATTGAAGAGTTATTATGAGATGAAGACCCATGTAAGCCCAAGCCAAGGCATGGCATTGGTGAGTCTCCAAGTAAAGATGTCATGTAAGTCCAAGACAAGTCTTGGCATTGAAAAGTTATCATGAGATAGAGATCCCATGTAAGTCCAAGCCAAGGCATAGCATTGGTGAGTAACAAGAAAGATTTCATGTAAGTCCAAGCCAAGGCTCGGCATTGACCAGTTCATGAGTAAAGATACCAAATAAGACCATGTTAAGACATGGCAATGGTAAGTTCCCAAGGGAACACACAAGGAAGACTTTGAGTAAGTCCATGTCAAGACATGGCATCAATACCAAGATGAGAGATCCCATGTAAGGCCATATCGAGGATATGGCTTTGGCATCGAATTATATGTGGGATAAGATTTCGTATCCTCGGTTATTCATAGAAATTCATCGGGCAAATGAGTAAAGCTTAAATGAGATAGCAAGAAAATTAAGTAAGCAAAGCTATTATCAAGTTGAAAATGAGTATTATTCATGTTATGAATGATGAATTAGAGATTATGATTATTATTGTAAAGTATGCTGATCTATGTGATCAAGTGATACAGGTATCTTGTCCACCTCACGAGTATGAGACTAGTAAGTGTCATGAGATATATAAGAATCAGTAAGAGTAAGTAAGCTTAAACAGCTGAAATTATGATGCCATTGTTTATGCCAAAGGGTTTATGTTAAACAAACATATTGCTATGTGCATTCGATGCAAACTTACTAAGCTAAATGCTTACGACTCTTATCCTTTCTTTCCATGTAGTCCCGCCAAGCTAATCTCTTGGATCATCGTTATCGGAGTTCGAAGCGCACTATCAATCACTATTTTGGTATAGTCAAGTTGTTTTTATTAAGTATGGCATGTATAGGAAACACTTCATTTTGAGTATATGTTTAAAGAAGAGCTAAAGTATAGGCTATCAAGCTTATTGTTCTTTTGTATATGGCTAAGTGATAGGCCAAGATGGGCTATGTATGTATGTCTATTGATATCAATGAAGCATGTAGTATTGTTCATGAAAGATGTAATCTGAGTTGTTGAATTGAATATGAGATTGATCTTGATTTCAGGATGGCAATTGGCTTGGTAAATAGCCTTTAAATGCCCACACGGATAGACACACGGGCGTGTGTCTAGGCCATGCGTCCCCTGCACCTTAGTACCTTAAGTCAGAATAGACTATGGGTTAATCCCACGGCCGTTTGTTTAGGCCATGTGTAACACACAGTCAGAACATAGGCGTGTGCCCCAGGCAGTGTGAATATAGTCAGTGTCGACCACGGTTGGAAGACACGGGCGTATCAAGGCCGTGTGAATATAGTCAATGTCGACCACGGCTAGAAGACATGGGCGTGTCTTAGGGGTACATGGGCGTGTCCCAAGCCACATGGACGTGTGATCCCTGCTTTAAAGAAAAGTTTTTGATTAAGTTCCAAAAGTTTTTAGATAGTGTTTAAGGTCTCATAGGCCCATGAAATGTATGATTAGACTAAGAAAGAGAAGTTTTTAATTCGGAACAAAATTTTACAGCCCGTAAGTGCATGTTTAAGAAAGTTCAAGCACAGTAATGTCTCATATCCGGTCTCAGCCCTGAACTCGGATATGGGGTGTTACAGTTATGAATTTTGTCAGTATCTCTTCAAGGTTCGGCTTCTTTTCCTTTGGGTAGGGCTGTTGTTGGAAGTTTTGGAGTGGTTGTTGTCTTTGATTTCCTTGACCACCCCATGAGAAATTGGGGTGGTTCTTCCAACCTGGATTATAAGTATTACTATAAGGGTTATTGTTAGATCGAAAATTGTTACCCATATAGTTCATTTGTTCGCTCTCCATGCCCTGTCCATAGGGTGGGTACTCAGGATTCGCCACGCCTCTATTTGCGTCACACTGCATAAATGGATGTACCTGCGAAGAACCGTATAAACCATCAAATTTTTTATGTAACATCTCTACTTGATTTGATAGTAAGGTTACTGCGTCGAGGTTGAAAACTCCGGCTGCTTTGGCTGGCCTTGTCCTTGTAACTTGCCACTGATAGTTATTTAACGACATCTCCTCTATAAACTCGTAGGCTGCTTCAGGAGTTTTGTTGTTAAGGGTTCCACCGGCTGCTGAATCGATTAATTGCCTTGTTGAAGGGTTCACACAATTGTAGAAAGTTTGGACCTGTAGCCACAAGGGTAATCCATGGTGTGGACACCTCCTCAACAAGTCTTTGTATCTCTCCCATGCATCGTAGAGTGTCTTTAAATCCATCTACACAAAAGAAGAGATATCATTCCTTAAATGGCCGGCAGAAAATATTTTAATAAAAATTTTTCGGTCATTTGATCCCATGTAGTGATTTACCTTTGTGGAAGAGAATGCAACCACTGTTTGGCTTTATTTCTCAAAGAAAAGGGAAATAACCGAAGACGGATGGCATCATCAGAAATGCCATTTATTTTGAAGGTATCACAGAATTCTAGAAAATTCGCTAAGTGTGTGTTAGGATCCTCATCCTGCAAACCATCAAACTGAACAAACTATTGTATCATCTGTATAGTGTTAGGTTTCAGTTCAAAATTATTTGCAGCAATAGTAGGTCTAACAATACTTGACTCAGTTCCTGTTAAATTAGGTTTAGCATAATCATACATAGTTCGAGGAGCATGATGTTCGGCCGCCTCTGGAGGTAGCGGATTCTTCTCAGCCATCTCTTCTATGGTATTAATTTCGGCTTCTTGCTCTTTTTCTATGTAGTTTAAGCTTCGCCTTATTTCTCTACGATTTCTGCGAACTGTACCTTCAATATCACTATCGTAAATTAGGGGCCTTGTCGGGTTCCTTCTAGTCATAAACTAGAGGTACCTGAAAGGAACAAAAGAGGGAAGAAAATTTAGAAAAGTAAAAATAAATTGCAAAAATAAAATAAATATAATATGGCTAAAGTAATAAAAATTAAGCATTCTTAATATTTTAGTTCCCTGGCAACGGCGCCAAAAACTTGATCGTTGTTTTATGCGATGTCAAAGTCTTAAAATTTATATAAAGAATGATTGAACCTGGAAACTAACTATGACAACGATTTGAGGCAAGCGCACCTATCGAACAGTAGTATAGTTAAGGCAAGACCGGATTGTCGAACCCAAAGGAACTAAAAGTACTAATACTAACTTTCTTTTTATTATTCAGCCTAAGAATTAAAGGGATTTTTATCTAATCTAAAATTAACTAACAACTAAGCTAAAGATGCAAAGTCAAAGAGAATGAATTGGGGAGAATAACTTTGGGACAAACCAATTGATTAAGAAAATACCCGAGGAAGAATCCACCTAGATTTCACTTGTTATCTAACTCTGAACCGGACGATTTACTCACTTGACTTGATCTGTAAGATTCCCTAACGTATATTAATCCCTCTCTCGAGGCGACTAACGTCTAACCCTAGGTTGATTAATTGAAATCTCTTTCTAATTAAAACCCCTAGAATTGCATTAACTCAATCTATGGACTCCCATATTAGGTTTCACCCTAATTCGGCAAAATCTCGTCACCCTATCTCTAGCCGCGCGATCAACTCTGCTTAATTATGCTAGATCTACTCTTAGGCAGGGACTTTTGCTCCTCCACTTAAGCACATCATACTTGAATTAATATCCCTGAAATATCAACACAAGAATTAAGAACAAGTCAAATATTTATCATATAGTTCAGCAAACGATAACAAGATTCATCTTAGGTTTCATCCCCCTCAGGTATCTAAGGGTTTAGTTCATAACAATAAAAGAAAACATCTCAGAAGAAAAGATAAAACAAAACATAAGAAATCCCTAAAACCCCCTGAAGGAATTGAAGGAGAGATCCTCTGTCTTGAGAATGATTCCGGCTTCTTGAGATGAATCAACAGGCTTTCTTCGAGTAAATCCCCACAAATCTGCCCTCTTTGGCCTAGCTGGACGCCCTCTGACTAAAGCCTTGGGTTCCCCCTTTTAGGTTATACTTAGGATGTTTATATAGGCTTCTGAATGTGTTTCTTCGCCCCTAAGTATCCTAATCCGAGTGAAATTTCTCTTTGTCATGGCAGAGGCATGCCCATGGCACATGCCCGTGTGAATCGTGGCCAGGCCGTGTTCGAGACTGTTGAGTGAGGCACGGCTGTGTGGCTTGGGCCCAGACCGTGTTGATTTTGTGATACGGCCCATTTACTCTGTTTTGGGCCCGTTTCTCGTTCTTTTCATCCTCTGGTGCTCTCCTAGGTATAAAACATGAAAAAAAAAGGATTAAGAGCACCAATTTACACCATTCAAGGCTTAAATCATCCAAAAGCATGCTAAATGTGGGCTTAAAATATGTTACTATTATGGTGTATCACTCTACAGGCAAAGTCTTACTGGATACTAAGTTCATGCATATATACGAATGAGTAGAACCTGGGTCTATCAATGCAATCACAGAAGTATCATAAAGAGTAAATGTACCCGTTATAACATTTAGAGATGAAGCTTCCTCACAAGCTTGGATGGCATATGCTTTGGCAGACGCTCTGACTTCAGATCTCGCAATTGATTCTTTCATAGTTCTCTGACTACCACTAATATTCTTTGTATTTCGGGAAGGACTACCTCTAACTGAAACATTATCAGATCTCGGATTCTGAATATTCTCTTACTCAACAGATTCTAAGCAATCTCGGATGAAATGGTCTAACGATCCACATCTGAAACATGCTCAGTCATTCAACCTACAACTTTCCAGATGTCTTTTACCACAGTGTTTACATTCAGGTCACTCAGATCGGACATTTCCAACATTGGCCATAGAAATAGCGGGAGCTTTGAAATTTGACTGTGATCTAACTCGATCTCTGTTCAATTGTCCCACATTAGCTTTTGATCGACTTTGTTCATCTCTAAATTTCTTTGAAGCAGACTGAAATGTTTTACTCAGAAATCTCTTTCTCGCATCTCTAGTTTCAAAGTCAGTTTTTCTTTTCTCTTTCCCAAGTGCCTCAGCTTTGCAAGCTCGTTCAACCAGTACTACGAACTCTTTTATCTCAAGTATGCCAACTAATAGTTTAATATTCTCATTCAGACCATCTTTAAATCTTTTGCACATTATTGCCTTAGTTGATACACATTCTTGAGCATACTGACTTAATCTCACGAATTCTCTTTCATATTCGGTGCCAGACATGCGACCCTGTTTCAATTCCAAAAATTCTTTTCGTTTCTGATCAAAAAATCTCTGATTGATGTATTTCTTACGAAACTCAGTCTGAAAGAAATCCCAAGTAGCGCGTTCCTTTGGAACCACAGAGATCAAAGTCTTCCACCACTAATAGGTTGCGTCTCGTAACACAGAAACAACACATTTTATGCATTCTTCAGGACTCAGAGACATCTCATCAAACACTCGGATAGTGCTCTCTAACCAAAACTCGGCTTTCTTAGCATCATCATCACTATTGGCCCTGAACTCCTCAGCCTCATATTTACGGATTTTATCAACCGAAGGTTTATTTAACAGATTCAAATTCATAACCGGAGGCACAACTGAAGTTTGAGGGGGATTAGATAGGGGTGGAGGTTGCGAAACAGTCGGATTATTTCTCACATACTGAGTGAACCACTCACTTATCATTTGGAAGAAGGCTTGTTTAGCCTCTCCCTCTTGACTGCTCGTACCTGGTCTCGAATCAGACGGTGCTGTTCCTTATGTTAGAGCAGGTGCGTTACTTTCTACAACGTCAGCTACGGCTCTTTCGGGATCCATTACTATATGATAAACACATTTTAAACGTCAGGATTCGTCACACTATCACATTTCATACATATGGCATGTATAGCTAGACTCTCACACGATACATTAGTCCAAGAATCGACTAAATTGTAGCTCTGATACCAACCAAATGTAACACCCCTAACCTGTATCCCTCGCCAAATTAGGGTTAAGAGGCATTACAGGACAAACGGAATCTTTTACTAACATTTCATAGCAAAATCTGACAAATCACATCAAAGTGTCCCTTAAGTAGGTCTACGAGACCTGAAACATGCTTTAAAATAGGGCCGAGACTAAACTAAACACATACAAAAATTCTCAAAAATTTAAAAATTTTTCAAAGTTACAGAGGTCACATGCCCGTGTGGGCAGGCCGTGTGCCTCACACGGCCTCAGACACGCCCGTGTATCTAAGTCGTGTCAAAACAGGGCATACATACTGACTTGTCTACACGACTGTGGACACGCCCATGTGCCTCACCCGTGGTTGCTACTGACATGATCCACACAGCCAGTCACACGCCCGTGTGTCTTGCCCATGGTCGAGTCTGACTTGTTTTGAATTTCAACCACGAGGGACACGGTCGAGCCACACGCCTGTGTACTCAACCGTGTGGGTAATTATAGGCCATTTTCAAGGCTAAAATGCCACCCACACATTGGTGTATCCCTACAAGAAACATACCAATTCAATTCATGACAAAATAACCAACTTTTCCAAGCATTCAATTGCAACAACCTATGCAATATTTAACTCAACTTGTTCACAAACATTTCCAAACATGATTCATTCACAAACCTACCATTTCAACATAATTATCATTCATCAAACACATATTCTCACTTTGCATCTATAAGCTTACCATTACCTTGACTATTTCATAACCATGGAATCATATTAAAACCAAACATCATAAGCATGATTCTTCATTCTTTCCACAACCATTTAACTAGCCCTATCACATGGCTAAACACATATTTCAAACATAACTCAAAGTAACTAGCCTATACCTGTCATGCTTTAGTATATACATTTCCAAAAGGGTACCAAAATAAGATTGAGTAGTGTGATGACGATCCTTGACAATTTCTCGAGCCTTCAGTAGCTTTGACGATCTATAAAACTGAGCAAACACACACAAAGTAAGCTTTCAAAAGCTTAGTAAGCCATATACAAATAAACCTAACATAAAATGCACATAATTACATTGATACAATGTCATTAATGTTTCTCATTTGCAATTTCATAACAAGATCTTTAGCTCATTTGTTTAGCCATAAATTGCCAACATATCACATCTCAAAGCATCAGTTATGCTCATAACATATTCAAGCATATATCACATAATATCTCATCAAATCCATACATATATTCGAATTGGTAAGTTCATATATATACACTTACCTTTCATACACATGCATAGTGTACCTTTCAAATGTACCTAACTCGCTTATACATTTCACGAAGTCTCTCATTTCTCGAATTTGCCCGTTGATCCGTTCGTAACTAATAGGATACTCAGAGTGCTCGAAATAATCGTACAATGCCAACGTCCCAGACGTGGTCTTACATGTAACCAAATATTGATGCCAATGTCTCAAACAGGGTCTTACACGAATCAATATGATGTCAATGTCCCAAACATGGTCTTACACGTAAATCTCATATCAATGCCAACGTCCCAAACGTGGTCTTACATGAAATATCGAATCAATGCCAACATCCTAGACGTGGTCTTACATGATATCACATATCAGAAACCTATGTCATGACATATGTTATCCTATCTATACCTAGGTTCGTACGGGACTTCTCTAACATTAATACATTGTCGATACTTCCTCGGAATTCAATATTATCATTCTCGTATATATTCATCACAATGAGCTTTCATATGAACATACAGAAATTAATACAAATACACTTATTTGTATATAGACTTACCTCGGATTCGGTTAATGTACGGACTCAACTATTCGATCACTTTCGACTTTCCGCGATCTAAATTCGATTTCTTCGGTTCTTGATCTATACATATTCAAATTTAATCCATTTATTCACCAAATCATTCAATTCAATCCAAAAACACATATTTAGGGCAATTTACAAATTAGCCCTTACATTTTCACATTTTGACATTTTAGTCCTTATTTCACAAAATACACAAAATACACAAAATCTCAATACACCCATGCTTAGTCGAGTTCTCATGTATTCCATACAAGTCCATACATTTCATTTATTACACAATTTAGTCCCTCAAAATATTATTTTCTTAATTAAGTCCAAAATACTAAAAATCATCAAAACTTCAAAGACAAAACATGTTAATCTAACTCATATATTTCATATTTCACCATCAAACATCACAAAACTTGTGTTCATCAATGGCACATTTCAAAATGTTCATCAATTCACAAAATTGAAGCGTGGGTTTTAAAGTACACTAAGCAATGATTACAAAAACGTAGAAATCATTAAAAATTGAAACCGAAACATACCTTAATTTATGCTTCAAGCTAGCCGAATGTTCAAAGCTTTAAACTTTCTTTTCTTTTCTTATTTTCGGTGGTGGATGATACCAAAATAATGAAACCATTATTTTATTTTATGTTTTAATTAGCTTATTAAACATTTTACAATTTTAACCTTTATTAAACCTTACAAAAATCATGTATAATATGGACATAAATGTCCACTAGCATAAACAAAGGTATAATATCCACTTAAGGACTTCACTTTTAATAAGCCATATCAAATCAACATATTAACAAATAGCATATCACTTTTATCTTTTATGTGGTTTAGTCCTTTTCTCAAATTAAGCACACAAACTACAAAATTAATTCACAGAATTTTCACACATGCTTAATCACGTATCATAGGCATAGAAAATAATGTTAAAATATTTTTCTAACTCGGATTTGTGGTCCCAAAACCACTATACCGACTAGGGTCTAAACCGGACTGTTACACTGGTTTTCATCTAAATACGTTTTGGCATATGGTGTAGACGAACTCCAAAATAAGTACGAGAGAATAAAGGTTTCCATGTCAAGTTACTAAGGTTAAAGGAATGAGAATTGTGGCTAAGTAAGATCATTTTTTTAATATGAGTTACACTAGTGGTATAGTGTCCCTGTAACTGTGGTTCTGTACTAGTTAAGTCACAAGGTAAGCTGGTTAGGAACTAACCAAACGTGAACTAGGATAGTTGAAAGATGAATGGAAATACTCAATTAGGTTTTTTAGAAGTTGTAGACATTGATAAGACAATTCAATAGTGATGTGACATTTGTCAAGTTCCAATGAAGACTTTGATTATATCAATAAGTCTTTAAGTTTGACTAAAGAGAGTTCTCTTCTTCCCTCTTCAAAAATATTGAAATCTAAGGCTGGAGGAAATGATAGTATTTTTTTAATTTTGTTCTGTGACCTTGGATTTTATCGGTGATTTCTCTGTGCCAAGGTAAGTCTTATTGTTCTGTGAAAGTAGATCTGTATGAGTGTAAGAAGTAAATAAGGCTCTATTTGAGTATTATCTGGGTAGGATGATTGTAAAGGTTATTTTGATGTGTGTTGGTGGAAAATCTTCTGTTTTTACAAGGCAATGGTTTCTACAGTTCTAAGAAGACCTTATGCCTTAAACCCAAGCTGCTAAACATCTTTATCAGGTGAGTCCCTAGACTAACTCTTACATATAGTATGCATGTTCTAGGAAGTTCTATGCTAAGTGATGAAATAGTGAAAATGAAACTAGCAAACTGTGATGAAATAAATCTTATACGAAATGAAAGGTTCATGATCATGCATGTATGAAATGTATGAAGTTTGATGGTTTAAGTATGACGCATGATTCTAAATGATTATGGTGTGCATATGAGTCTAAGAGCATGAATATGTCTGTTATAAGCAAGTATTGTATGATGATTAGATGCATGATGAGTCTGTGTTTGTCTCCAAAGTCGTCAAAGGGGTCCGTCGAGACTAAACACACGAATCTTTGGAAGGACAAATCCATGGCCATGGCACTTAAGGACTATATTGTGTAAGACCATAACTGGTGGGTTATGGCATTATATGGGGAAATTTAAGGAAGGCTATTACCTAATGGTTTTTTGTGAGTCCTAGAATGATGAGAGGAAAACTTCATTAAGTGTGAGTTTAGGCAAATCCCTATCGTTTAAAATACTAGTTAAAGGATAGCCTTTGTGGAAAAAATCTGGATAGGAAAGCCTTTGTGGCGAGTATTGGAAGTCAAGAAAAATCTTTATGGCAAAACTTTGAACAGGAAAGCCTTTGTGGCAAGTACTTGATGTAAAGGACAACCTTTGTGGCAAATCTCAGTAAAGGTAAGCCTAGGCGGCAAACCTCTGCAAGGAAATGCCTCTGTGGAAAATATTAGGATAAGGAAGTCTTTGTGGCTATCTCTAAAAAAGAATGCCTCAGTGGCGTAGTTTAAAGAATGGCCCTTGTGGCAACCATGTGAAAGAAACACCTTTATGGAAGACTCTGAACGAAAAGAAAGGAATCCATGGTGAACTCTGATAAAATGACATATGAAGTCTTCTGAAGGAAAGATAAGTATGGCGAATTATGAAAGAAAAGTTTTGTAGGAAGTGTTAAGGCGAACCCTGTTTAGTATCAAGGTAAGAACAAAGAAGCTTGAGTGCGCCAGCATGAGTAGAGAACCAATGGTATTCTTTCTGTAGGGCCATCTGTAACGAGAATGGTTAAGGAATCGTGAAAGAATAAAACGAGGAATACAAGAGTAGTACAAAAGATAAGAATGCAAGATACTACCTCTGTGTAAAGCATGACACCCATGGTATAATTTATACAATCTAAGGGATGTATCCACCGGAGTTAAGTTGAAGAATAAGAGATAAGGAGTTGGATAAAAGAAGTTCTCAAATGAGACTCAAGTAAATGAGGGTTTACTCACTAAGTCTTATTGAACTTACGTTTGTGTTCTTCTATCACAAGTAAGTCGATTGAGGCTTAGCTAGGAGGGGCGACGCCAAGGCTATGCCTAAGGAGGAGCGCGTTGGGCTATTATGCATACAGTGGCATGATCAAGTCTGATGGTAATAATGTAAACAATTGAGAGACTCATTTAGAAGGCTTAGGATTATATACAGACCATGTCAGTAATACGGTCGAGCCAGTGATAATACCTAGAAGTAAATGACTAGAACTATGTAATTAAGTCATACTATCATCATGTAAAGCCTATTATGGTCATTGTAATTATATACTATGGCTTACATGTAAATTTAGCTAGAAGATTTTTCAATTGAGTTGTAAATTTTTATAAGTTAGTAAAAAGGTCTATAATGGAAAATGTAACACTTGAGTTCTAGATTCAGTAAATCGGATTGGGTCGATGGTGTTACATCCTAAGCCCCTATTGGAACTTGACACGTGTCATAAACTTTCAAAACTGCCTTTATAAGTTGTTTATAGTTGTGAAAATCCAATATTTTTATACATACTTGGTTCGTCCCTTTGTTTCATTCCTAACTACCTCGTTTGAACGTAACTAGCACCGTAACTCAATGAACTAGGCGTACAATACCTTCAGCGATGACCCTAACTTACAAAGTTCTTAGTACTCTTACCAATCTCTTCTTCTTTATAACTCAATACGCTCTAAGAATAGTCTCTTGCATAATCTTCTAATTGTTTACTATGCACTCGATCATTATGCCAAAAACAACAATTGGGCCGATAGAACTATGCTTTACGAATTATTCTTAGCCTACCTGCTAGAACTTAGGACCCGCCAAAGTTGGGTGTTAAAATTTAGCTACAAATAGATTCTACTTTTCGTGAGTACTTATGATAGTTTTGATTTTGGTTCCCTATAGAGAAAGTGAACTTTGCCCACTGTAAGGTTTTAGTTTTAGTTTTGTGTTTGATTTGTGATAAGAGCTCATTCTCGTAGCAACCAAGGGTTTGAGGATAACGGAAAAGAATATTTTGTAGAAAGTCAAGATTCAACAAGTCTCCCTAGTCTAGAAACATAAGTACTAAATTTGGTGAATTTTATTGCCATAGATATCACAAAAATGGTTCGCTTTTATGATAATTTTTGAGATTTCGCTGTGTAAAAAAAATGCTTTTTATAAACAATTTTTCCAATAGTTTCTTCTTTAGAAATGTTTCCCAAATGCCCTATTTGTAATTTTATCATACATTACACATGCTCGCATATTTAGTAAGCATAAATTTAGTCATTTTGTAATTTACTACAATATTAAAGGATTAAGACCGTCAATGTGCTAGGATAATCGAAAACTTTGTATCCATGGTGAACATCTTTGAGCTCCACATATAATTGGACTACAATATTACCATTTTCTTAGTTTCAAATAAAATTATCTCAACATCATCATTAAGAGTCACTACAACATACTAAACGTCTCCTTTGGTGGACCTCAGAAATCTATACTTCAACTAGATATTCTCTTTATATTTCTAGCTCAAGTTTTCCTATGAATCCTCCTTTCCATTTTCTCCAATGTTACATTGTCCTTAAATGTCCTATTAATAGGATGAGCCAATTGGAATACGACTTCTATATTAACCATCACAACCGATCTATTATAACGGACTAGGTTGATAAATTAGTTTCTCATTTTGCCACTTGAGCCTTCAAAATATTAAATTACTAATATTAGGAACAATACTAGCAATTTCAATAATTTTTAATACCATCCAATAAAGAACTAATTTGCTACCATAACAATAAAAAATTATAGTATGTAACACCCCTTACCTGTATTTGACACTTGAACCAGGTACGAGGTATTATCGTACTTAACTAGTTCAATCATACAGCCTTGATCTATAAAATTTCGTTTCAAAATAAAACTTTTCATTCAAGAGTATAATGTCCTTATTATGGGTCTACGAGACCCTAAACATACATACAGAATGGTTCAGGATTAAACTAGAAACTTTTGAACACTTAGAAAATTTTGACATAAAACAGGGCACACGCCCGTGTGAAGGGTAGGACACGCTCGTGTGGCATATCACATGCCTGTGTTCCACACCCATGTGGAACTATTTTTCAATTCGAACCTACAGGGGTTTTCACACGGCCGGACACACGCCCGTGTCCCTAGCTCGTGTCCCTCACACAGCCACGACATACCCGTGCCCTTGCCCATGTGTGAAAACCTTGGCATTCTGTTTATGACGTCATCATCTTAATATGGTCACACAGCCAAGGCACACGCCCGTGTTCTTAGACCATGTGTCGAATTAAATTCCTAATTTTAGGTGCAGACTTCATACGGCCTAGGCACATGCCCATGTCCACGGCTGTGCCTCCCATACGGCTGAGACACACGGCCATGTCTCTGTCCGTGTGTTTACTACTGAGCATACTGACTTGTGAATCTAACATGCAATGGGACAGACGGCTAATCGACAGGCCCATGAGGCTGACCGTGTGTCACACACGGCCTAGACACACTCCCGTGTGTCTACCCATGTGGACATTGGAAAAGCTATCTTCTAAGCCAAATGCCACCCTACATAACAACTATACCTATGCCAATTCAATTCAACATAAATTTTGATCATAAGAAACTTCTAAGAACTCACAATCCAAGACATTCACACAAACATACACTTCATTCACCCACGGCGAATAACTCGGTCTTGTGAAGTCTTTATTCGTTAACTCTTGTAACTGTGCCTTCAGCTTTTTTAGCTCTGTTGGAGCCATTCTGTATGGAGCAATAGAAATAGGGGTAGTACTAGGAGTTAACTCAATCCCAAATTCAATCTCTCTAACCGGAGGTAGCCCTGGCAATTCTTTTGGGAAAACATCTAGATACTCACATACTATGGGTATCGATTCAATTCTTAACTCAGTCTCTCTAGCATTCATCACAAAAGCAAGATATGCTTCGCACCCCTTTCTTAGATATTTTTGAGTCGACAAGGAAGATATCACTACTGGCAATCTGTCTTGCTCGTCTGATTCAACACGAATAAGATCCCCACTTTCACATTTCAACTCAATAAACTTCTTTCCACAATTCACTATCACATCATGAGCAGTTAACCAATCCATCCCAAGAATGACATTGAATTCCTCAAATGGCAATAACATGAGATTACCCAGAAAATAATGACCCCTAATCATCAAAGGGCAACCTTTGCATACTCTATCGACCATTACACATTTGCCTAGGGGATTTAACACTCTTATCACAAATTCGGTAGACTCTACAGGCATGTTCATGCTAGAGACTAATTTCATGCAAATATATGAGTGGGTAGATCCTGGATCAATTAAAGCTATAACATGAGTATCATAGAGAGAAAATGTACCCGTGATCACGTCGGGGGAGGACACCTCTTCGTGAGCACGAATGACATATGTTCTCGCCGGTGCTCTACCCTCAACTCTTGCAGTCCGCTCTCTAGATGAATTCTTGCTACTCATGTTATTTCCTGGGCTTCTCTGTGGTCTTCCTCTAGCAGTACTTCCCGGTCTTGCATTTTGAGGCTTCTCTTTCTCACCCGCCTCGGGGCAATCTCTAATAAAATGATCTAGAGATCCACACTTGAAACAAGCCTTCTCGTTTGCTCGACACTCACCAGGATGATGCCTGCCACACTGCGGGCATTCCGATCTACTCGGTCTGGTGTTGCCAACACCAGCAACCGAAGTAGTCTGAGCCTTAGACCCCGGGTATTGTCTACCCTTACTTCTACTTGAAAAACCAGCTGAGGTGGTTGATCGAGTAGTGAAATCTCTTGACTTCTTGGAGGAGGATTGAAATGACTTACCTAACTGTCTCTTCTTCAAGTCGCGAGACTCAATTTTAGTTTTCTTTTCTCTTTATCCAGTTCCTCGGCTTTACAGGCTCTATCTACCAACACCACAAATTCTTTTAGTTCGAGGACACCAACAAAAACACAGACATCTTCATTTAAACCATCCTCGAACCTTTTGCACATGATGGCTTCTGTCGATACGCACTCTTGAGCGTATTTGCTGAGCCTTACAAACTCACGCTCATATTCAGTCACCGTCATTCAGCCTTGCTTTAGCTCTAAAAACTTTTTCTTTTCTAGTCAATAAACCTTTGACTAATGTACTTCTTCCGGAATTCCTCTTGGAAGAATTCCCAGTTAACTCTCTCCCTTGGTACCACTGACACAAGGGTGTTCCACCATTGATAGGCCAAATCTCTTAAGAGAGATACCACACACTTCATGCACTCTTCAGGCATGCATGACAACTCATCGAATACCCTGATGGTATTCTCAAGCCAGGATTTTGCCCTCTCCGGATCATCATCCTTACTAGCCTGAAATTCGTCGGCTCCCTATTTTCGGATCTTATCTACCGGAGGCCTCTCTCTTCTTACTACCTCTACCACTTGAGGGGCTACAGGAGCGGGCTAAGGAATAGGTGGGGATGGAGGGGGTTGAGCATTAGGATTTGTTCGAATGTACTTAGTGTACCAATTGCTCATATGGAGAAAGGCTTCTCGAGCCTCTTCCCCCTGACCCAAAGTCTCGGGTCTACTCTCTATTGGTGCGGTCCCTTACGCGGGGGTCGACACATTACTCGCAGCATCATCGGCTACAGCTCGGTCGAGATCAGAAGTCGTCACACTATCATTATACAAATACTCTTACGTACGACATGTATAGCTAGACTTATACTTATGCTATGTTAGTTCGAGAATCGACTAAACCGTAGCTCTGATACCACTAAATATAACACCCCTTACCTGTATTCGACGCTTGAACCGGGTACAAGGCATTACCGTACTTAACTAGTTCAATCATACAACCTTGATCCATAAAATTTTGTTTCAAAATAAAACTTTTCATTCAAGACTATCATGTCCTTATTATGGGTCTACGAGACCCTAAACATACATACGGAATGGTTCAAGATTAAACCAGAAACTTTTGAACACTTAAAAAAATTTGACATAAAACAGGGCCACACGGGAGTGTCACACGCCCGTGTGAAAGGTAGGACACGGTCGTGTGGCATATCACATACCCATGTTCCACACCCGTGTGGAATTATTTTTCAATTTGAACCTACAGGGGTTTTCACACGGCCAGACACACGCCCGTGTCCTTGGCTCGTGTCCCTCACACGGCCACGACACGCCCGTGTCCTCGCCCGTGTGTGAAAACCTTGGTATTTTGTTTATGACGTCATCATCCTAATATGGTCACACGGCCAAGGCACACGCCCGTGTCCTTAGACCGTGTGTCGAATTAAATTCTTAATTTCAGGTGCAGACTTCACACGGCTTGGACACACGCTCATGTCCACGGCCGTGCCTCCCACACGGCTGAGACACACGGCCGTGTCTCCGCCCATATGTTTACTATTGAGCATACTGACTTGTGAACCTAACATGCAATGGGACACACGGCTAATCAACAGGCCTATGGGGCTGGCCGTGTGTCACACACGGCCTAGGCACACGCCCTTGTGTCTACCCATGTGGACGTTGGAAAGGCTATCTTCCAAGCCAAATGCCACCCTACATAACAACTATACCTATGCGAATTCAATTCAACATAAATTTTGATCATAAAACACTTCTAAGAACTCACAATCCAAGACATTCACACGAACATACACTTCATGAAATTCATCATCATAAAACATACGAACTTGTCAAGTATTGGGCAATTTCTAAGGACCATTTACAAAATGAATTGAAAAACATATTAGCCAACACTTTGGCTAATAAATATGACATAACAAAAAGACCAAGTCCTATACATGCCATACTCAAAATGAATTTAACTTTGCTATACCAAAGAGTGGTCGATAGTGTGATTTTTGAACTCCGATGTTCCAGAATTCTTGAGCTAACTTGGCAATGCTACAAGGAAAAGAGAAATGAAAGGAGTAAGCATAAAGCTTAGTAAGTTCGCATGAAAATAAATATCAACATAAAGCTCATATTGTCATCCATCCATGGCATTGGATAAAAACACAAAGTCTTAAGTACTTTTCCATAACTTACTCATACTTTCTCTTAGTGAATACATACCATGTCACATATCGTAAACATTTCTCGTGAATTACTCACGAGTACCTGTATTCACTCAATCACATAGCTTTAGCACCAATCTCATTTCTATTTCAAGCTTAATTATTTACCCCATTAAATCACTTGTGATACTCAAAGATACATGTTATCGTCATTCACATAAATAAGAAGCCAATGCTACATCCTAGATGTCGTCTTACATGGAGTCACCTCTGAGTGCCGATGCCATATCCCAGATATGGTCTTATACGGGTTCTCAATTCGGTGCCGAGGCCATGTCCCATACATGGTTTTACACGGGACCTTATCCATCTCATGTCTCGACAATAGTATTCTCACATTTATTATAGTCCAACCGGGACTTCAACATCACAAATTTCATCATTTTTCTCATTCAACACCATTACTCAATTTCATAGAAATATATGCATCGTTATAATATCAAACATTCTTAAATATACTAGCATGATGTTGAATTTATCACATACAAACTTACCTCGGCTTCAAAATAGACCACTTGCTGATTTTAATCCGATACCTTGCCTTTTCCTCGGTCAAGGTTAATCCCTCATTCTTCTTGATCTATATAATAGCAAATTAGCTCATTTAATAACCACATTAATCAACACATTTCAATAATCATAGTTGGGCAAAATTACCATTTTGCCCTTAGACTTTCACAAAATGACTATTTTACCCCTAGACTCGTAAATCAATTCTAATCAAATTTCTTCCTTTAACGAGCCTAGGTGAACATTTATTTCTCTTATAACAACCCTTAATACTCATTATTTCACACATTTACCCCTTATTACACAACCTTTACAAAAAGGTCCTATTAAGTGTTTTCATGGAAACACTCGTCACAAAAGTTGTCTATCTAACAACTAAGACTCATTTCCCTCCATAAAAACTCAGCAAACAACATAAACTCTCTCATGGTAACACCTTAAACTTTCAACCATTTTGCAAAATAGTTCCCTCTTTAGCTATCTTAAGCTTTAGGGGTTTCAAAAGTACAAATATTATCAAGAAATGATCACTAAAACACTTACTTGTAAGGAGAAAAGCTTGCTAAAATTTTTGAGCTCTCAAACCCTTATTTTGTTGCTAATTTTCGGTGGAAGAAGATGAGTGAATAGAAGGATATCATATTTTCTTTATTTTATTATATTTCATCAATTTAATCCACCTAATGCACCAATTTTGACTAATTTTGACTTATTTGTCCCCCTATGGCCGACCATGACCTTTAGAAAGGTCTAATTGAAAATTAAAGGCCTCCAATTAAAATTCTATGGCTATTAGGCACCTTTAGCTTATAAAATAGAACTTTCGCACTTTATGCGATTTAGTCATTTTTTGCGATTAGGCATGCAATCGCTAGAATTAAAGCACCAAAATTCTCATGCATCTATACAATCATGATATAACTCATAAAATAACATTAAAATAATTTTCTCCGACTCAGATTAGTGATTCAGAAATCACTGTTCCGACTAGCCCCTAAATCAGACTGTTATAGTATATAACATATTCAAAAAATAATAATAACACAAATAACATTAAAACAAAGAAAAAAACACTTAGACGATACATCGATATGTATCGAGGTTAAACTAACTAATTAAGGTCAAGTTCGTATTAGTTGAAGTACAGAATTATTGACGAAATCTTTGAAAATACCCATGATATATCCATAAGTATCGAGGTTAAGGTATGGTTATCTCATCATACCCTAAATGGTGGGAATCATATTGCATGATGAATCTCTAGTATAAAAGCAAGACCTTGGCACTTATGGATGTTGTAACGCCTCAAAAATCCTTAATATTTATTTTCGTATGTTTATGACACAATTCTATGCCTGCTTCAGTGATTAAGTGTTCTGGGAAGTGTCTGAGAGGTCCCAAGTTCAAGCATTAGCTTGGGAATAAACCCCTACCCCTAATTAGTAGGCTTATAAATAAATGTTGGTAAAACAAGTCAGAATGGGCCTGCTGGTCTAGTGGATAAGTGGAGTGTCATTATGCTAGAGGTCTTGGGTTTGAGCTGTAGCCGGAGTATTATTTTTGCTAAGTGGTGCCGTGTAGTGTTTGAACTCAATTGAAATGCTGAAGTGGTAGAGGTGTAGTGGGAAGTGTGGAGAGAAAATAAAGGGATTTGGATAGTAGGAGTGGTTGTATGGTTTTAGGAGAAATTTGAGGGATTGAGGGATTAGTTTTTTTCCTCAAAGTTTCTGACGTTTTGCTCTCTCCCTCTCTTGCTTCATCTTTCCTTTTACATACTTTTCCTTTATTCATCTCTACCTACTGTCGAAACTCTGCCTTTCCTTATCCTCTCTTCTCATTTTTCTTCTTTGGTCCCCCTTATGTCTCCCCTTTTGCTCTTGAGTGCGTTTCGTTCTTCTCTTTTGTGCAAACTTTAGCCACTCGTGCAGTAAGTGGTAAGTTGTTGACATTGTTTTGATTGAGTAATTTTTGGTAAACTAACTATGGGGTTCTGGCAGCAGCATATCGTGTGGATTGAGGCTCCTTTCGTACTATTTCTTAGCAAGTCGATTGGAAACCTTGTAGTAAGTGTTCATTGCTTTTTAGAGGAGTCTGTTGGTTTCGGGATTTGTTGTTTTATTGTAAAGAAAGATTGATTGTGGTGTTGGATTGGTCAATTGTAGGTATTGAAGTGCTCAGGAGGGCTTAGGTATCGAAAACACTATAGGTGTGCAAACACAACTCTACAAATGAAAATCGGCGAAAAGCCGAAAAGTGAGACTATTGACACCACACGGGCATGTGGTTGCCCGTGTGGTAGGCCGTGTGATCGATGAGGCAGACCATGTGCGATTTATGGGGTGGGCCAAATTGGGCCGTGTGGGCCCCACACGGATGAACCATACGGGCGTGTAAGATTATTGGGCCAGGCCGTGTGATCCACACGACTAAAGCCGTTTTGGGCCTTGTGGGCCAACATGGGCAAATTACATGGGCTTGTGGGCCCATTTTACTATTTTGACTGCTAAGTTGCACGGGTCGCCCGAGTCGACTGTGGACCTACTGTAGGGTCGATAAGATTACCTGGCTCCCTAATTGATTGAATGACTGTTATATCCATGTACTTTATATATATATATATATATATATATATGTAAGTCTGTATTGTGAGCATGTTGTTAAAACTGTACTGAATACATATATGATACCATGATTTGGCATGACATGATTGTATGATGCATTGCATGGGGATGGGTTTATATGGATCGGAGGAAGTGTACTGAAAGGCTTCGAGCCTAACTTACTGTCTAGTGTCGCAACCGTTACTACTTGGAGTGTAGGGATGGGTGGGTTGATTATATCCCCACATGGAGTGTAGGGTTAGACGGAGATGGAGTGTAGAGGCTAGCTGGGTAGGACTTGTATACTGATTACTGATACTGCAATGGGCCAAGGCCCAAATGCATGACTGCCTCTGTACTGAGATGGGCTAAAGCCCAAACTAATACTGTCACTGATTCTGAATAGGGCTTAGGCCCAGACTGTGATTGCCTTCTGTCTGTCTATTTGTGCTATCTGGGACTACACACTGAGTTTTCGTAAACTCACCCTTCTATTTTAACTGTACAGGTAATCCTCAATCATAGGCAGATCGGTGAGGCAGAGGACTCAGCGGTGGCCACATGACCCACTTCGTTCTATTTTAGTACTTAATTATAATTTTGGTTTTAATTTGGGGTATTTTACTATAATAATGGCCTTTTTGGATTTTCATGGTTAATTTGAGATTTCTATTATTTTGATTTACAATTGCTAGTAGTAGGGTTAATTGAGTTTTCAAAACGAATCAAATGTTTTAACAAAATACACTCAAATACTCAAATTGATTAAAAAAGCTTCCGCTATAAGTGACGTTTTGAAAATTAATATCGTTTTGAAAGAGAATACTTTTGTGATGATGAGCTACGTTTTGAAAATGAACAACGCATCCTAGAATTAACATAAAATTTTGTAATAAGGCTAATTCGAAAGGAGGTTTTTACGACAACTCATTTATTTCCAAAACACTAGCATGTGACATCGTCAAGATTCGACTATAATGTCTAGGCCGGGTTTGGAGTGTTACAGATGTCGAGTTTTCTTCAAAGATTATCCGCATAGACCTTCAAACCCATTAATGTTAAGGTTACTTAATCTTGAATAATAGTTAATATTTAATACACTGATAATGTTTAATTCTATGCATCATCGGTTACTGAAATGATGACACATCATCATAAAATTTTAAAGCTAAATTAATTTAACTTATTTTTAATGATGTATCACCTCTTTATTCAATTGTGATGAACATCAAATATTAATATTTAGAAAAAACACATTTAAAAATAATAATTGTGAAACATCCTATTTTAGGAAAAAAAATGCAAAAAAAAAAACCGGATTGATATTATATTGGTTTAATGAGTATATTAGCACACATGTAGAACTCCTCTAACTCTCTTACCAACTATGTTTTTTGTTTTTATAAAAAGGTAATGATTTAATTATTAATTATTATTAAAAAAATACAAGTTGCTCCAACTTTATTTTGTCTTGTCTTAAAAAAAAAAGGGAAGAAGTCAACAATGGCTTACAGTTCTGTTTTCACCACAAAAGACCAGCATAAAAACAAAGAATAATAGGAAGCAAGTTACTAAGAATATCGAGGAAAGAAAAAAGCTTATGTTTCCATAGCTTTTTCATTTATTTGACTTGCATTAAAAGAAACAATGATTATTGAGATTTTAAAATATGATACCTAATGATGCGTTTAACATAATGTTATTGTTTTTAATGTAGCACATCATGTTTTTCACGTAGAGGACAATCCCGTTGTTATGTAAATCTGAAATTGATGAAAAGTAAGAGAAAGAGCGCGATCCCAAGCGACGTAAATTCCCCGACATCCACCCACAAAATCTCCGGTTCTTCCTAGGTAAATTTACTTGTATCTTCTTTTTATATTCTACTTTCTAATAATAAAAAATATATTTATTTATAATTATAATAATTCAAAAATCAAAACTAAATTCTAACACTGAGAAAATCAAATGAAATGGTTTGTGAGACGATTTGTATCTATTTTTTGTAATCAGATAAGTATAAATTATCTTCTAACCAAAATCAAATCTAATTGCTAATTGACGGTGTTTTTTTTTGGGCATCCATGGTCAGCCCTGTACAAATCACGCGCCAAAAATCAAATCATGCGCGTTTTACTCGCGTGTCTCTTCCACCGACTTCCGCAACTTCGCTATAAAATCATCCTAAATAAAAAAGTTTAAAAGAGAGTATTATACGACGTCGGATCCTTGACTGACACCCCTCTTATTGTCTTCTCCGCCGCCGTCCTCCGCCCTACCGAAGAAATTGAGACAAATTATTTATTTAAGATAATATATAATATTTTTTATATATAAATGGGAAATTCTAAAATTCGTCTGCGCAAAAGTCTTTCTACAATAACCAATCCTTATTTAATCCCAAAAAGGAGCCACCGCATTCTTTCACGATTCTCTTACATTTGTTTTTTCTTTACAAAAAGTCGCATCTAATTTTGAGACCGCCAACGCCAACTGTCGAGGAAACTTCTCTCTAATTTCTTCGTTGAAGTGATGCGATTCGAGTGGATTGGATCCAATACTTTGTTTCTTTATGTCCGGTAAACCGGCTGGGTTTCACAAGTGCTTTTTTTTTTAGGGTTTCTAAAAGCAAGGGTTCTCGGTTTCTTTCTTCTTGTTTGATGTTGATGATGGGGGAAGATAACCGCAATGATAGCTTCGGTATCTTGTCAAGTGGCGATCTCTCCGCTGATTATAAGTTCGATGATTTCGTTGGGGATGGTATGTGCATAGATCTCGACAGCATCAATCGTATTCTTGAGGAGAACTCTGATCCTCCGCAGGTAGTTACTTTCTTTTGCGGTTTAATTTGGCGCCACTTTTAGGGTGTGGAGTGTGAAGATTTTAGTGGAATCCTACTCTTTAGTTGTGAAATTTTGAAAAGGAATTTGTTGTATAGATCACGTACTCTTCATTGGAAGCCTAGGAAATGAGTCAATGGTTGCTTATTTTAGCTGATTTAATGAGAACATAGTTCATAGCTTGTTCGAGATTGAATGAAATTGAACTTACTTTATTTGGAACTGTTGCATTCTGCTATGATTGTTTTGGAATTTATTTAACTCAAGTACTTCCTTGCTTAATTTGTAAATCTGGAATCCAAATTCATCTCATAAATTGTAATTGACTTTGCGTACTTTCACTCTTAAACTCGAGGTTATAGATTGTGGAACTGATATTTCATGGCTTTTTGTTAGCCCTTGTTTCTCGGTAAAAGTTCAATCTTTTGTTCTATTCTTCTACTAGATAGGTTATTCTTTCTTTGTTAAATTGCAGAGTAATCCAGAAGATCTATCGCTTAGAAATATGTCTCAAGGGGAGTCGGATCTTGAATCCATCCAGTTTCAAAGTGGTAAAATTTCTTTGCACAAACATTTTTCTAAGTTTCTGTGTTTTATATATATAATGAAAATTTGATGATATTTCCTTGCTCGGGGTTTGAAGAATCGCCTTGCTCGGGGTTTACTTTTGCAGATTGTTTAAGAAATAATTCCGATGATTCAGATGCTAGGGCAGGGTCTACTGGTGGCTCCTTTTATTATCATGGGAATTTAGAACTCTCTGCACATGATTGTTCACTGGTCCAAACATCCTCTGCAAGTTTTAAAGAGTGGTCTGCAATTTGTCAAGGGACATCCTACAGAGAGAGAGTTGAGATTCCCAGCTGTAGTACTGCATCTAGTTTTTCTGAGATAGATGGCAACCATGTGTTAGATCATGGAGATAATTTAAGATTTGATCTTGTGGATGATAAAACTAGCTCATTGTTCATGAATACTAAAGAGGAGTTCGGCTACAAAAGTACGTTACCCACTTGCTATTTCAATCTAAACATTGTCATTAGTTGTGCATTTTGAAATTTTTGCCTATTTCTGTGCCCGAGTTTTTTAGTGGAAATGCTGACTCTTGTTTACTGAATATTCAGATGCTTTGCACAGCCCTGCTGATGAGAATACAAACTTAATATTTGATCAGTATGATCCCTGTTCAGTTATAAGTTGTTACATGAATGGAGAGGATGCATATTTTGCTGATTCCTCAATGCAACACTCGCCTGGTTCCCTAAATTTTATGTTTGAAGAAAGTAAGGAGGGTGAAGTTGTGGAATTTCCCACTGAGAGTGCATGCTCCAGTAGTAGGATAATATTCAATTCTCAGGGTGAGATTGATAATAGGTCTGTGTCACAGCTCTCAATGAATGGTTTCTCTGATGTAAAGAAACTTCATTTTGATGGTGAAGGGAATGGACATGTTTTACCAGCCTATGGAAAATTTTCATACACTGCCAATGATGGACTCTTTGATGACAAAGGTTCGCTGCAGCCATTCACTCATTCTCAACCTTGCATTTCAAATAACAAACAAGCAGTTTATGAAAAGAATGAAGATAACAAACTGATCACATCTGGCAATATTTTCTCCCATTCTGCTGAACCTTTAGATGAAGCTAGCTGGAGAAAGTCTACTAACAGGGCTGCTAAGTCATTATCTCTTGATGAAGCCTCAAAGCAGTCATCTGATATTTATCCTTCTATATCAAATCAGGATTTTACGGTTAATGGCAAGGATGCTCATCATTACAATCATGACATTAATCTAAATGTTAGTAGTCAATCTTTCTTCAGTGAGGGACATTTAAATTTAACTTCTCCAGAGCACTATTTTTCCAGTGCATACCCAATTACTTCAACCAAGATGCAGTTAGGTTGTTTTCAGGATGAAAGAGAAAATAAGTTCATTCCTTCAAGGAGTATGGGTCTTTCAAAAGTCAGTCCTGAATCTATTCATAGCAATTCATCAGATTGCAGATCCCATGTTGATGATGACCCTGATATATGCATTCTTGAAGACATTAGTCAACCTGCCCGGTCAAACCAATCTCTGGTGCTTGTGAAGAAGACTTCAAGTTTGCCAAATACTACATCTAGTACTCAGCTTCATAACCCAGGAATAGGGGGTATCAGGCTCAAGGGAAATGATGAACAGTTAATTTTTCGGGTTGCATTGCAGGTTAGTGCTACTCGTTTGAGATTGCACTGTTTCTTGCTTTTATGGATTGTTTAATCAAAAGAATTTGGTTAAATTTCTGGGGATTTCGACCATTACAGTGCACTTTGCATAACTGGCTAAGAAGAAACTGTCTGTGGCTTATTTTGTGTTATATCTTTATTTAGTTATGTGTTATCTTTTACCTGAAGAAAAATTGTCATCTTTTAGGGAGTGGTTGAATGAAATAGTGCCCCTAATGTTTTACTGGTCTCTTCGAAAGAATTCTACTTCCTGAACATGCGAACTTATTTTCTCTGACTGACAAAAATGTTAATTATTATCTGTTATATAGTGGCTAAATATAATAGGGTCTTAATGATATGCCAGTCAATTTGATGGAACCATGATTTGATAAATACTTCCAAAACTTCAAAATGTTCTCTTTGATATCTTCTTTCTGGTGTTTTGGCCTAAAGGAAAAATAATGCTTTGGAAGAGAGTGAACTGAAGGCTTGATAAAAGATGATTGTGGTTCTTTCCATTATCAAACCTGTTTAATGAGGGTGTGATCATGAGAGAAGTATTTTCTTTAGAAGGATTTGTTTTAAAGAGATTATTCTTTAGACTTTCCTCTTTTCGGTTTCTGCCACTCTACTGTTTTGCTTGCTATTATTTCAAAGGGACTTGCCTTTGGCCTGAGGATCTTTTGAATGAAGTACTGCTGCGTAAACTGTTATAATGTGTAATGAAAAAATTTGACAAACAAAACTAGTTTAGAGTATCTCAAGATACTTCTTGGGTTAATTCATATCTGCATAAAAAGTGCAGATTTCCAGATGAAAATGGTTTGCAGGATAGATGTTTAGGCTACTTTAATGCTTCTGTGTGAGTAAAGCATTGATGTTGCCTTGTTTCTGATCTATATTTGTGGCCGCTTTTATTAGAATCAATGTTATATGTAATGTTTATGGCTTTATGTTTACCTGATTAATAAAATTGGTGCCTCACAGGGCCTTTCTCAGCCAAAATCTGAAGCTAGTCCTCCGGATGGTGTTTTGGCAGTACCTCTTCTACGCCATCAGGTCTGAATTGTTCCACATCATATGTTTTCTTTATTATTTACTCTGTGAATGTTGAGCTTCTGTGAAGTTTTGAACTTCAGAGTTGGGAATTGGTATTTGCATAAGGTGAAAATGGCTCCAGTTGAAGATTTCATTTTAAGAGGACATTTAAATATGGCTTTTGAATTTGAATGCCTACAGTGGGCATGACTTGTTTGCTGGAAAGAATGAGCATGGCTAAAAAATACTTACATCAGGACCAAGTTGGATAAGAGTGGACTTAAAAAAAGTAGTTAATGTGGTGATTGTTTTCTAACCTCATTTCCTGAGAGGTGCAATGTCAATTTTTGAGACTTTTCTTTTATTTTCTTTTAGTGTTAGATATTTCCTTACCATTCATAGATGCAGTCCAAGAAGACATCTTAGACAAAGAGCTTTTGTTATTTTGTTGTAGTTTAATTTAAGGTACTGTGCTATTTATTAATTATGGTGTTACTGTTTCAAAAATTGTTCTTTAAATGTTGCTTTTCTGACTTTTGTATGCTTGCATAGCGAATGCCAAGCTTCTCTTGTGTGTTCATGTATGACTGTGTTCATTTATGAGTGTTATGAATCTAGTCCAATTCTTTCTGAATTAATCCTTGGGCAGAGAATTGCTTTGTCATGGATGACCCAGAAGGAGAAAACTGGCTTACACTGTATGGGAGGAATTCTTGCAGATGATCAGGTCAGTTCCATTTTTGAGGCTGTCATACGCTTGTTAGATAACTAGTGAATCATGTTTTCATATATATTATTTCTTGCAGGGATTAGGAAAGACTGTGTCAACAATTGCACTTATTCTTAATGAAAGGCCTTCATCTTCTAAAGCATCCTCTCAAGATGTGAAAAAGGTTGAGTTGGAAACACTAAATTTGGATGATGATGAAGAGATGAAGCAAGATTCTGATAACAGTCATGTCATGTCAAATGGTGCTTCAAAGAAAAGCTCTTCTCCATCAGGGCAAGCAAAGGGAAGGCCAGCTGCTGGAACACTCATTGTATGTCCCACAAGTGTATTGCGGCAATGGGCAGATGAGTTACACAATAAGGTGACGAAAGAAGCTAATCTCTCCTTTCTAGTGTACCATGGAAGCAACAGGACAAGGGATCCTTTAGAGTTGGCAAAGTATGATGTTGTCCTTACTACATATTCAATTGTTAGCATGGAGGTCCCAAAACAACCTCCTGTTCAAGGAGATGATGATGAGAAAGGGAAGTTGGAAGGTGACCGTGCTTCTTCTCTGGATTTTCCACCAAGCAGGAAAAGGAAATACCCGCTTAGTTCTAATAAAAAAGGAGCGAAGCACAAGGAGGTTGACGATTTGCTTCTTGATTCTGCTGCTCGACCTCTTGCAAAAGTTGGATGGTTTAGAATTGTTCTGGATGAGGCCCAAAGCATTAAAAACCATAAAACTCAAGTTGCTAGGGCCTGTTGGGGCCTTCGTGCTAAACGAAGGTGGTGTTTGTCTGGGACTCCAATTCAAAATGCCATTGACGACCTTTATAGCTACTTCAGATTTCTGAGATATGACCCATATGCTGCTTACAAATCATTCTGTTTTTCCATAAAGACCCCGATTGCTAAAAATCCAGCGAAAGGCTATCCAAAATTGCAAGCTATCTTGCAAACAATAATGTTACGCCGCACGAAAGGTACTAGCTGTTTTAGTTTAAGTTGGTCGTGCAGTGAAAATGTGATTCTTCTGTTATTTGCATGCAACTAATTGCAATCACTTATTTTAATTTTTTTGTGTTCTTTTTGCAGCTACACTTCTTGATGGGGAACCAATTATTAACTTGCCACCTAAAGTGATAGAACTGAGAAAGGTGGAATTCACAAAGGCGGAACGTGACTTCTATTCCAGACTGGAGTCTGATTCACGTGCTCAGTTTAAAGTACGGTTTTTCTTAGTCTAACTAAATTTAGATATCCACTGTGTATCGTATACATTTCTTGTAGCTTTACAGGATATACCTAATGGTATGAATTGTTTATGTGGTTTTATTATGCTTCTATTACATTCTGTTTTTATTTGCAAATTTTTGAAATCTTTATCAGGAGTATGCAGCTGCAGGGACTGTCAAACAGAACTATGTGAATATCTTGTTGATGCTTTTGCGGCTTCGCCAAGCCTGTGATCATCCTCTTTTGGTCAGAGGTTTTGATTCAAACTCTTCATGGAAATTGTCAATTGAGACTGCAAAGAAGCTTCCTCAGGAGAAGCTAACATTTCTTCTAAGTTGTTTATCATCTTTGGAACTCTGTGGCATCTGCAATGTATGTGGTTCTTTCGGCTTGTTCCTTTAGTTCGTTTTCATCTACTTTAATAACTGCTTCTCTTTTACAGTATTTTGATTATTTATAATTGCCTAGGCATGTTTCATTCAACTAGGAACAAATAAGGATTTTAGGAACAATTAGGAACAAATCCACTTTAAAGGATTTGAGTGAGCACACAAGGATTCATTCAATTAGGATTAGATGAAATAATTGTTTGCGTATGTTTAAATGCTTCAGCTTGGGGTATGCTGAAGGATCATATTGTGCTCTATGGTGGCTTGTTTTGCCTTTCATGGCTAAGTACCAGAATCATCTATTTGGCATAATTTCTCCTTTTAGTTATTTATTTTTTTATTATTCTTCAACTTTTTAAGTTTTAATCTTCCGTTCTGACATCCATGCTTATGTTTTGTAGGATCCACCAGAAGATGCTGTTGTCACTATCTGTGGTCATGTTTTCTGCAACCAATGCATCTCTGAACATCTTACTGGTGATGACAAGCAGTGTCCCACCAAAAATTGCAAAGGTCAATTAAGTGCGTCTTCAGTGTTTTCGAATACCTCGTTAAATAGTTCTCTCTCTGAGCAGCCTGGTCAGGATAAGTCTCTTGATTGTTCTGGTTCAAAAGTTGTTGAGGTAGTTGGGCCTTGTTCTGAGGATAGTTTGAATGATTCTTCCAAAATTAAAGCTGCCCTTGAGGTCCTTAAATCACTAGCTAAACCTCAAGATAATAGATTAAGGACTAGTGGCTGCCCAGAAGGTTCCTCTGATCTCCATTCTTCGGATTCACTAAATGGCCTTCCTGACGGAAAGGATCTGGTTATGGGTGCAAGTTCGAATGATTCCAGTAAGGCACCTGGGGAGAAAGCTATAGTGTTTTCCCAGTGGACAAGGATGTTGGATTTATTTGAAGCCTGTCTTAAAAGTTCTTCCATCCAATACAGAAGACTTGATGGAACTATGTCAGTTGCTGCTAGAGATAAAGCAGTGAAAGATTTCAACACCCTACCAGAGGTTTAAATGATTTCTATTCTTCTTTTACCTCTATTATTTTGTACCCTATCATAGAGAGTGATATTCTGGTGTTCAGCAAATCTGCTTAATCATGAAATTCATTCCTTTCGCTTGTAGGTATCTGTTATGATTATGTCCTTAAAAGCTGCCAGTCTTGGGTTGAACATGGTTGCAGCTTGCCATGTACTTCTGCTTGATCTTTGGTGGAACCCTACAACTGAGGACCAGGCAATTGATAGGGCACATCGAATTGGGCAGACTCGCCCTGTAACTGTTTTACGATTAACTGTGAAAGATACAGTTGAGGATCGTATTTTGGCTCTTCAGGTAAGCTTTTCCCCACCCATTCAGGCACAATGGTCTGCTTTTCTCTTTGTGTTTAATTCCATAGCTTTATCAAGCTGAAGAGTGTATTTGATGCTGATATGGTTGCTTGGTGCATAGAAAAGCATTGATGTATCTGATGCTGTTAATGGTCTTGACAAGTTAACTTTCAGTGTTATAAACATGGATAAAGCTGCCCATACGCCATGGAGAAAATTTGAGCTTAACGTGGCCTAAGCCTTGCCTGAATGCCTGAATGCTTATCGCATTATCTATCTAGCATAATCGTAATTAAATATAGTTTAAAACTAAGCATGAAACTATTTTAAATTTGTGTATCACAAGTCCGGTCATATGGGCAGTGGTTGCTCTTGAAAGCCCTGGCCTGGATATAGTACAGCCAGTGGAAATCTCAATAGCTGTTGGGAATATATTCATGTTGAAACTAACTTGTGCTTGTTTAATGGCCATATTAAAATGGCTTCCCAGCATCAATAGAACTTGCATGTTTACTTTCTCCAAGAACTTTATTTTCAGTAAGGGTTTGCTTATTTTTTGTTTTCGTGATTGACAGCAAAAGAAGAGGAAGATGGTTGCATCAGCATTTGGGGAGGATGAAACCGGTGGGCGTCAGACTCGCCTCACGGTAGAAGACTTGGAATACTTGTTCATGGCATGATGTGTCACTTTTATAGCTACATCAGTAATTGACATTAGCAAAACTGGCGGTGCTTAGACTTGCATCCCAAGGTCCTGTGCATCATGTTGGGGATGGATAGTCGGAGCAAAACTGGCGGTGCTTAGACTTGCATCCCAAGGTCCTGTGCATCATGTTGGGGATGGACAGTCGGAGCAAAACTGGCGGTGCTTAGACTTGCATCCCAAGGTCCTGTGCATCATGTTGGGGATGGACAGTCGGATCTCCCACTTCTTCCTGTAGAACACCATTTCACAACCCGTCTTCCCTGCCTAGCAGATGCTATGACAGGCAAGGCTTTTTGAATACACGCTGTTAATAGTAGGAGAATTCTCATACCGCATAGTCACAAAAGGAAAGTTAAATTTATTTTGTTGGTCATTGATAGTTCTCAAACCTCACATCACCTATGACATTGTATATGGATATAGGGATAGGGCTCTTCCAAAGATGGTATAGGGTTGGAACTGGGCTATTCTTTCAGTTATGTAAATGATAGGTTCCCTATTTTTAATTTTCTTATTCTTTTCTAAGATACAGAAACTGAAATTTGTAGCATCATCGGTCATTTTGAGTATACTATTTATGGCCCTGCAGTGTATTCATTCATTAACGTCAAACCTTGATTTTTGCGAATTAGAACCTTATGCTTTATCCCTGTACTAATTGTTACTTTCTTTTTTCAGAATACCCGAATATGATGATAGCATCCCAATTCATAGGTCCAAATATTTAAGTTTATTGAAATTGAATTACAAATCCTCATTAACGTAATGTGGTTCCAATGAAACAGCGTAAATTAAACCAGTTTAGATCTTTGTGTTACATCTATCATTCAACCAAGACAATATATCAGTACGAACAATCTCAATGTTTTCATCAGGTTCACCAAACAACAAGGAATGCCACATCCCTTCATAGATCTTCAAGGTCTTGTCTTGACTGGATGCTTCCTTGTACAAAGTCCGACTCACTTCCGGATCCGTGACAACATCTGCACTCCCATGGACTACTAGGAATGGGATACTTACATCACGCAGTTTTTCACTCAATAGCTGAGTCACTCTCAAGAGTTCAACAACTGTCCCCAATCTGGGTTTCCCTCTGTATCTGACTGGGTTCTTGTTCCCAACAATCTTCTTTTCTTCTACTTTGATTGATTTGTGCAGAAGATCTTCGGTTGGTACAATTGCTAAAGTGGGCAAGAACTTGGAGATAAAAGTGAGGGCTTGAGGAATTGGCCATCTGGGTCTAACCTTGTCTGAGATTTTGCACATGGGTGCCACCAAAACAGCTCCTTGGAACCCATTTGGATCAGCAAAATGAACCAACAAACAAAGGGCACCACCCATTGATTCTCCATAAAGGAAACAAGGTAAAGCACCGAAGTTAGGATCTTGCTTGATGAGATTGAAGAAGGAGAGACAGTCTTGGACAACCAAATCAACATGTGGAACATAGCCTATAAGGCCTTGAGACCTCCCATGGCCTTCCATGTCAAGGGCAAAGCAGGCAAACCCTTTCTGAGCAAGGAAGATTGATGTGGACTGGAAAGTCCAACTTATATCATTGCCATACCCATGGATCCCAAAGATAATGCCACGTGGAGGGCCAGAGAGTGGAAGCCATGATCTTGTGAAGAGAGAGAGGCCTCTTGGTGAAGTGTAGAACGATTTTGACCCTTTGATTCCTTGCAGCCTGTAATACTCTTCCTCTGAGATGTCGCCCCAGTAATGAAGGTTTTCTTCTTGTTTCACCATCCTTGGAGAAGAAGATTGAGTAGATCAGATCGTTTTGGGCGTCTGCTTTTGATTGGTAAATAGTTTTGTGGCTGGTCTTTTAAAGAGGTTTCTTTATTCTTGGGTTGGACTAGTGGTTGAGTTGGGCTACCAAGACAGGCTTTCTTCCTCTTTTCACCTTCGGCTTCATCGTAGATTTGTATATAAATTATACATATTTTGCTCATCTTTGTGGTATTAATTTTTTTTTTCTTCAAGCACCTCCCTTTTCTTTTTAAATGCTTAACTTAAAAATTGGTGCTAAACTATGTGTTTTTACTTAAACTCTTTCTTGTCACAAATGGTACTTAAAATATATTTTTTTCTCAGGTGATATTTATGCTAGTTCAACTTAAAAAAAATAATCAACTAAAAATTATTATGTGACAAACAGAAAGACAGAAAGTGAGCATTTTGAGCTTCATGGTTGTGATCAAGGTTTTTAAATCACCCGTTTTTAATTTGTGTAGTTCAATTAAATAAATTATTAAACATAAAAATAGAGAAAATTAATTCAACCACTCTTACTATATAAAAATAAAATATTTTTTATTTATATTTAATTAAAAATTATATAAATATTAATATAAAACTATTTTTTTACATTTTTTTATTATAAACCATCAATCAAGCAGACTCACTTGAAATTGAAAAAGAGGAAAAAAAAAAAAAAAAGCCTAAACTCTACAAAAGTGAGCGAGCTAATGAGACTTGACGAATTTCGAACATTTATATATATTTTTCTTAAAAGTAATTTTAGGGATGAGGGTATGTACAATTTTAGTAATATCTTAATCCCAACCTAAAGATAATTTTATATTTTATTCGCATTAAATCTATTATTACAATCCAAGTTTGAATTCTATTTGAATGGTATTGCCCACCAAATATCTGGATTCACTAAATATCCAAGTTTAATAAATTTAAGAGAAAAAAAAGCATTTATAGAAAATTGAAAAAGTGAAGATGATATCTAAATATGTTATTTATAAAAGTAAAATAATGTTAAACAATTGATACATACAGTTTGATAATTATATCCGAATTAAATATTATTTATTCGAATCCATAAAAAAAAAAAAAAAACTAACTTAATACTGAGAAATATCTTGACGTGGAAAAGTAAGAATTTTTAAAATTATAAACTTTGGACAAAACCGAAGAGCATGTAAAATAGGAGTTTTTTTTTTTTTAAATATTTTGGATTTTTTTAACAAAAAAATTCGGTTCTGTTTCCAATTTCTCATATAATCTTCTGGGCTTTCTTATACTTTGGTTTATTTTCATTATTAATATTTTTGTTAATATATATTTCTTATGTCTTAATATTTTTTGATATTTTTATTTTTATAAATATTTCTTAATTATCATTAGTTAATGTTTTTAAGATTTTCAAAATGAGGTTAAATAAAAAAAAATATTAAAAAATCCAATCGAATGGATTTTTGTTCAATATTTCAACCATTTACTCCTTTTCAATCATATTAGCTAGTTCTTTAGCCATGTTTCTTAAAAAATACATTAATTGTTAAGATAATTATATATATTTCCTAAGTCATGAAAATATGGATGAAAATCTTATCAAACATTTTTCATGTATTTCCAGCACTTGCAAAAACTCAAAAACATGTTCTATATGTGTTTCATAATGTTTCAAATGTTCTTTGGCCAATACCAAAGTATTTCAAGCTGCATAAAATGTTCTCCAAGGCATTTTGGTAGCCAAGTATCAATATTTGGGGTTTTACAAGTCAGTAGCTAACAACATTTTCTAAAAGGGCATGATATTGAGACTTACTAGACAAGTCTTGAGACTTGGGTTTGCAAGTCTCGAGACTTAGCCTCTCAATGGTTACTTTTTAGCCAAGCACTGATACCTCCTTGATAAATATCAAGACTTGAGTAGTAAAAATAATTTTTTCATTCCAAAATTCATGCTTGCAACGGTTTCAAATTACCTTCAATGGCCATAAATATCTACAAACTTATACTTTGGTATAAGCACTCATCAAGAATACTTTAAGACTCAATAGAGACATATCCAAGCATCAAAGTCAAGAGAAAAACCTCAAATTCTTTGTTCTTTTATTTTCTCTTGTACATATCTCTTATATCTTATTGTTAGATCTTTTATTGCTCTTGATCTGTCATAAATTGATATGACAAATTAGACTTTCCCGATACATTTATGGAGCTTATTCTCAAGCAAAGTAGTGTCTTTTTTTTTTAATTTTTCGTAATTTTTAGGTTTTAAGTTAAAAAGTGTATATGTCTTGTTTTTACTCATTTTAAGACCCCAAATTGGCCAATAGTGCCATTAGGGGCCTCAACTTATGGTTAAGTGATGTAGGAACATGTTGGAGACTGAAATTGAGCAAGAACAACACCAAAGTAGAGGGTATTGCGATATCCAAACCTTGGAATCATGATACCTCCAACAAACCTGGGATTAGAGACCACTCTTCAATGGTATCGTGATATCCACCTGCCAAGAAGCACCCCAAGTTCAAAATTTTTCGAGGTATTGTGATATATTCTTCCTTGGTATCGCGATACCAATATCGTGAGGGAACAAAAAATGGACAAGAAGGGTAGTCTTTGTCCACTCGAATCACTAATCATTGAAGGCTCATTTAAGGGTTTTTTGGATTAGGTTAGAATAGCTGCTATATCAGCTAAAACTTGGCCGAGAGAGGAAAAAATGCCACATTAGCTTAGTTTAGGTTTAGTTTTTTTCTAGGTTTTCTCTTAGCTTTTCTTTCTCTTCTTCTAGGGTTTCTTATTTTCATTTCCTTAGCTGTAGATTTAACATTTCTTTGCAACTTTTCTTCTTGTTTTAGTTTTTCTTAGTGTTAGTTAAGTTAGTTATCACTATAACTTAGGGTTATTTGTACTTTTAGTCCCTTTACCTAGGTTGTAAAACATTTTCAGATTTAGTTTAATGCATTTCAATTTATTTTATATTTCACTTGTTAAAGTTTGTTTCTTTTATGTTTATTGCTTTAGTTTTTCTTGTTGAATGTTTGTCTTTGCATGCCTTTTAAGTTTTCTTGCATAAAAATCCCAACTTTTATATTTTTCTGAAGCTTTCTTTAATGGCTTCCATGTTTTTAATTCATATTTTTATTAGCTTTATTTCTAGCATGAGAAGCTAAACCTTTAAGGGGTTGGTTGATGAAGATGTGATGAGCTAATTTTTGGATAAAGGGACCAAATCGTAATAAATTGGACTAATTTGAATGAACCTAAAAACTTAGGATTGACAACCTTAAGGGAATATTTAGGCAAGTGAGACCGAGAGGAGATCTTGTTGAGCACCAATTTATTAGTCCTAGGTTAACCGGTGAGATCGAAAGATAATCCAAATTAATTTTTCTAACCTGGTAAAATTGAGACTGATAGGTAAAATGGATCCATTTTAGGAGTTTAAGCAATTTGGATCCCTAATTCAAATATTAGTGAACCACATCAATGTCAAACAACCATCATTTTTTATTTAATTGTTAATTTCATAATTTTACATATTTTACAATTTATTCCATGCTAAATAGGTAGCAAACTAGTTTAATTTCTCTTGACTTTATGATTTTTAATAATATAGCTTTTTGCGATTAGTTGGTTAGACCTTTTATTTTACACACACGTTATTTAGAAATTGTTCAATCCACGATTCTCTTGGGTTCGATCTTTGGAATACTCCAGTGTTCCATTGTAATACTATAAATATTACAACTGACCGGTCACACTTACAGTAAAGTCACGATAATTATATCTTATTTTAATTCCCGAGTGTTGATCACATATCTCTCTCTTTCTTATCAATCGAAGGAGGGGCGGTCATGTTGTTGGTGTCGTTGCTGAGGAATTGACATTTGATTGAACTATTTTTATTTTTGTTGCATGTACTTAGAGAGATTGTAACACTCCATACCCGATCTAGTCACCAGACCTGAGCTACAGAATGTTACCACAATAACTAGATCATTTATAAGAAATTTAATCAATATCATTCAATAAATCAATGTATACAAGTCAAGTTCATGTTAATCATGCATTACAATCAAAAGGAGTCTCAGTTGATCTTATGGAAGCCTTATACAAGTATAGAACTAAATTGGGACCAATCTGAAACATTTATAGAATAATAGGTAAAAAGTTAAAACAGGGGTCACAAGACTGTCTGTCAAGGCTGAGGCCAAGTGGTGCTATCACACAATTGTGTCTCAAAATCGTGTAACAACCTAATGCCGTGTAATCTAGGGTCATAAAATTGTGTTGCCAGGCCGTGTAACAAACTGTGGCCTTGTGAACCAAAAATCAACCTAAACGTGTTAAGCACATGACCATGTGTCCCCTATTTTACAAATTTTACTATTTCACCTCTAATTTTTAGATTTTATAATTTTACCCTTATTTTTTAGATTTTACAGTTTTGCTTCTATTTTACAAAAAATCACAGTTTTGACCTAGAATTGTATATCTTGTGTAGATTAGTCCCTAATTAATTCCCAAACTATTTTTAATGTTTAATTTTATTCAATTAAGTCCATAACAGAATGATTTAGGCTAAAATTCATGATTGATTGATGGAAATTATTAAGATTATGTAAAGGTATGATATGTTTAGTTTAATCCCTGTATATTCCCTGAATTATTTTTAGAGTTTTTCTGTGCTCAATTAGGC
This sequence comes from Gossypium australe, assembly GCA_005393395.2. NCBI lineage: Eukaryota > Viridiplantae > Streptophyta > Magnoliopsida > Malvales > Malvaceae > Gossypium > Gossypium australe. The sequence goes on along the minus strand of CM016619.1, from coordinate 53,557,352 downwards.
CTCTGATATTGTGTGAATCCTAAAATTTGTGTTTAATGCCTTAAGTGCTCTTATTACATCTCATGATATGTGAACATTATGTGTTTTCTGATAAAGTGAAACTGTTAAATTGAAAGTTATAATTTGTTACCGCCCTGCGAAGTACATGATAAGCATGTTAAGTGTTAGTGATGAATTGAGCACATGTTACATGTCTACTACTAGTGTTGATTTGTTATAATACAAAGTATGACATAGTGCGTTGCATGGGGCGGGACACTGTACGAAGGAAGAGTGACAATTTATTAAATTTGCAAACAAGTGGTGGCTCGTCCACAAAACCCAGTGGCAGTTTGTTTAATCTGCGAATATGTTGTGCACCCACAATAAGTGACAGTAACTACAAATATGTGGCTCATCCACAAAACCTAGTGACAGTTTGTTTAATCTGCCAACATGTTGTGCACTCACATCAAGTGGCAGTAACTACAAATATGTGGCTCATCTACAAAATCCAGTGGCTATTTTTTTAATTAATGAATATGTTGTGCACTCACAACAAGTGGGAGTAACTGCAAATATGTGGCTCGTCCACAAACCCAGTGACAGCTTGTTTAATTTGCAACCATGTTGTGCATTCACAGCAAGTGGCAGTAATTGCAAATTTTATTATCTAAAATACTAGTGGTTTACCTACGTTTTTCTTTACAAAGTGGCAGGTTAACTGCAAATCAATGGTGGCTTGCTCACAATTCAGAGTGATATGGTAGATGCGTTTTGGGGAACTCATAAGTGAGGTGTGTAGCGAAGTTGGGTAGAACTTTTCTGTTAATTTGAAACTGTATTGCATTTATAAGCACATGCATATATAACTGTGAATACCGAGATAGTAAAGTGAAGTGTTGTATGTGAAAAACCGTTAATCTGATGTGTTTTATGGTTGTGTTTAATCCCAGAATTGCTAATCCATGTGCTTTGTTAGTTTGTTGTTTTGTTCCAATTTTCTTGTGACTGAGCTCACATTGAGCTTCATAGCTCACTCTCTTTTTATTTCCATCTTTACAGATAAACCACAAGGTTAGAATGTAGACACGACATTCGGATGGTCTCTGCTCGGACTGACTGTTTTACCATAAAAATATTTTAAAATTACTATTTGATATTTCTATTATTCAGGGACAGTAATATTTTATTTTAAACTGTGCACGGGACTTAGGTTTTAGTTTTTAATTAGCATGCATATCTTTTAAATTGGTTTTAGGATATTAATATGAATATTAATTAATGATGTAAGAACTTCGGTTTTTATTAAAAATATAAACTATTATCACTTTTTTGCTGCTAGACTATAAATAAATTTTGGAAGAATAAATAAATTAACTAAGTTTTCAAAAATAGTTATCATTACAAGAAAAATGTTAAAATTAATTGGTTTTTGTTAACTCTTAAGTTTTTCTGAAAATATGTTAAGTTTTCTTTTAAAATAAATAAAATTTTTAAATTGATCGTTTTAGGCCATTTCGGTGGCCGATGTAATCTCCTGGATTCGGGTCTAACCTCTAGATCGAGTTAAAAAAGTTACACTCCTTTTTCTCCAAGTCAATCGAAAAGATAAAAATAATCATTCTACATAGTAGCACAAAATTTCCCATTTATTTAATACTTACAACATTTAAAAACAACCCGACACTAATTATATAGTAAAAAATACCAACCCAACTTGTCACATTTAACTGTTTGGAACATAAGGTGGAATAGACAATCAAATTCCTAACACTTACATTATTGTAATGGTTAAGTTTAAGCCATTAAAATAATTAAACTTTACATTAAAAATTATTTAACATTATAAAAAAAAAATAACATCACACAATAAGTAATATCCCATTTGTATTAAATATTGTATTTTTTAAAAAAAATTCAATATGAGCATAGAATGAAAAAATTTACAAATACACTAAAGTAAATATATCAATTTGATAAATTAAAAATATAAAAACTATATCAAATTTATATTTTAAACTAAAAATTAAATTTTATTGGCTTACTTTATTAGATGATTAAGTTTATACTTTTTTTTTCAGGGTATTAGGTTTATCTTTAGTGCCGAACCAAGGGTGTCTTGGTTCACAGTAAATGGTAATGTAGATTATCAAATGGACTCATAGGCTTTAATCTTAATTGAAATTTACTGGCTTACTTTATTAAATATGAGGTACTCTAGCTTAGGGTATCTAAACATAATAATGTTAGTGGGTTTGGTTATTGGTCATCAGCAACTGGGGGTATTAAACATGAATATTAAAAAAAAGAAAAAAACAATTAGAGCATCATGCATATGAAATATTCCTATCCATGTTTAGATAAGGTGAAATGAGTGTTGCGAAAACAAAAGTTGTATTCACATTTGTTTAGTGGAAGTAGAAAGAAACCTTCACTGACAACTGAAATTTATACCCCAATATCATATTCATATATAGATATATAGGAGTTGGCCTAATTAGGTTCGCTGCATTTTATTGAAGTAGTTCAAGAATGGGGGCTACGCTACCTAAAAACTAAAGCTTCTTTGGTGTAGGAAATGCTTATTTAGGCACACAATCAAGATTCAATTTAATAAATGATGAAAGCATGTTAAATATATGTTTTTCGCATTCGTAAGGGTTCAGTACAAATCAAAATTTATGTACCAAATTACACATTAAATAAAAATTCATATATAATTTTAAAATTTATCTCAACTTCAATGTTTACATCAAAATGTAAATTATTAATAGTATAAAAAAAATGTAAATTATTAATTTTGTTATGAATATGTTATTAAATGGATGTCCATCATGATTAATATAAGTTTTGATGTACTTTAAATTCAAATTAGAAATAGATCTCTACTTCATTTATACTTATGCCTATAAATAGAGACCTTAATGAAGCATTGTAATCATTCCCATTGATCTATAAAATACGCTATCTCTTTTGCTCTCTCATTTTCTTTGTTCTTTACTCTTTGTCTATTTATTTTATAATACGTTATCAACACGATTCCCTTTTAATTGTTTTTCTCCATAAGCCACAAAAATTTTTCCCTTTCACCATGCCTTACCCCTTTCAAACAACAACCAATACAATAACCGGTCACTCAAAATTGCTACTCAAGTTGTTTTCGATTGCCTTCTAGAGCTAATGTTATTTCAGTCTTCAGTTGAGACCTGCGCTGTAACACCCCAAACCCGGTCAAATCATTACGACCGAATCTGGCATGTCACAGGGGAAAATCATTTTTGGGAAACAAGTTGTTAACTTAAATTGTAAAGAAAACGTTTCATTTTAGGGAAACCAAAATTTGAGTTAAGTAATTTGCTAAAAATCATTTCCAAGTTTGTTTTAAAGAAAATCGAGTTAACTTCTCGTTGTTACAAGTTCACTTATTTACCCGATGGTAAAGTTTTGGAAAAATCCCGAAATTTATTGAGGTTGTGAAAACATTCATTTTATAATTTCTTTCCTTGTTAATCATACTTTAATGTTTAACACAAATTCAAAGGCACTTGTCAAAATAAATAAACCCAAAGCAAAATATAGATGGCCTTATTACATAACCGAAACCCAAAATTTAAAACGAAGTAAAACCGAAATTTAATCATTAAAATAAAACCAACTACTGAGCATGGCCACCTCGAGTCCATCTCGGCTCCATATCCGCGATCTAGGGATTATCTGCAAAATGTAAAGGAAGGGGTGAGTCACCGAGACTCAGTGTGCAGTTCCCCATTCCGAAGATAACAAGCCCTTACACAATTTCATAAACAGGTATGTATGTCATGCAACCCAAAAACCTAACCATCCGAAACTCCCGGTTCTACCCCCGTGTGGTACCAAACCACTGGTGGTGCCAAACCACTGGTGACCCAAAGTCATAAATAAACATATGTGGTACCAAACCACTGGTGGTGCCAAACCACTGGTGACCCAAAGTCACAGATAATCATATGTGGGGCCAACCCACTGTGGTGCCAGACCACTGGGACGAGTCACGAAGATAACATATGTGGTACCAAACCACTGGTGGTGCCAAACCACTGGTGACCCAAAGTCACAATTAATCATATGTGGTACCAAACCACTGGTGGTGCCAAACCACTGGTGACCCAAAGTCACAAATAATCATATCTTCCCCCTCCTCTCATCACCCATCTTAATGAACATGCTTTTCAATGCAAAATAATCATGCTTAGCATTCACAGATAATGTATCATGGCATATGCAGATTTAACAGAGGCAATTAACACTAGCCATCAGAATTGGACTTACCCGGAGTCCTCGCTTTTACCCACAAGGGTAACATATCCATATCCAAAGTTATTTCGGCTTTTAATAGTATACATGATATTATCATACTAACACATTGCCTATGAAGTGTATAAGAGATACACACCTGATTACTCGCAAGACTACGCTTTCTATGTCGACACTGTCGTTAACCGACACTACTGCTATCTGTCTACCTCCTGCTCAGAAGTCCACACCCAGGTGGCCAATCGCGAACCGCAGACACAGCCCGCTTCTTGAACTTAGGGGCTGGGGTCTCAGATCCAACCCCTCCTAACGTTTGGTTAGCCTTCGAGTCCATAAACACATCTTAGCCACTTAACCGGGTTAAAGCAGAGAAACGAATTGTAAGGAACTAAAAACCCAAAGTTAGAACCCTTACCTAAATCGATAAAACCTGAGGTTCCAGGCTTGACTCACAACCAACGAATCCCGAAAGTCTCCACAAGATGGCGTCACCACACCCCTTGCATTCGGCCAAGCATCGAATAACACTGGATCTCTGCCTTCGGCATTAACGCTACATGAGATGTCGAAACGGTAGAAACACTTACCCCACACTAACAAAACCGATTGGAAGAGATGGCAACCAACGGCAACGGTCTACTACAACGAAGAGTCAAACGAGAGGATTTGAGTGCCAAGGGATTTCGGCTTTTCTTACCAAAGCAAACGAAATAGAGAAAGGAATAGAGATGTGAGAATACTAAGAAGATTCGGCCATAATAACCAAAAGAAAAGAAGAAAAGAAACAATGAGGTCTTACCTGACTATGGGTTGAGATTCGGCTTTGAGAACCAAAGAAGGGAAATAGATTTCGGCACCTATAGAGATTAAGAGAAAACGCAAGAAGAGAAAGAAAATATGAACAAGGGTATTCGGTTCTCCACAACCAACCAAAAATGAAAAGGAAGTTAGGGGTTTCGGCTAACAGGAGATGAAAGGGATAAGGAGAAAGAATGGAAGATGGAGTTTCGATTTTGATGCCAAAAGCAAATAGAATAACAAAGATGATGAGTAATGAAGTTTCGGCCAAACACCAAAGTAGAAAAAGAAGAGAAGGCTTTAGAGAACAAATCGGTTTTGACAAACAACAACAAGAAAATAAAAGTGAAGAACTCTAGGTACTATCTAACCAAACCGAAATGCCCAACACCTCTCTAATGCTAACTTAACATTCGGCCACCTCCCTAACTAGCACCCAAAACCGAAATTGAGAGGAACCCACACACCCAAATTTTGGCACACCACTAACACACAAAAACCGAATGCTCCAACACCTCATAGCCACTACAAAATTCGGCTAACCCACTCCCCAACTCAATCCCTTTGTTTTCTCCTCATTTTTCTCTTGACCACCTAGTCAAACAAGTTTGAATACTTCAAATTCCACAAATTTCTCTCCTCCATCTATTTGAATCTGTTGACTTCTTCAATCCTCATCCATCAGAGTCCATCCTGAGCACAATTCCTCCTGGTCTTGGCGTCAAAAAGAATAAGCAGAAAGGGGATCTTCGCAGCTCGAACCAAGGATCTCCAGCTTGAATGAGGCATCACTCCTATGTGCCTTAAGTGGCGCCTCCCTTGCCATTTTACTAAGGCATTTCTTGTGCCCAATCTAGCTACTAATTACCCTTAACACCTAACCCAATCATCTCCCTCTTCCAGGTACCTAAAAAGAAAATTTTCCACAAGGTTCTAGCCTATCCCTGGTCTATGCCTAGACCCTAAAACACCTTAAATTAGCACAGCAACCTTACCATCTACATGCAAGCAGATAAAATGCAAAGACCTTGATTTTAAGGATGTTACAGTTCTACCCCCTTAAAAATAATTTCGGCCCCGAAATTACCTGGTCAAAAGAGTTGAGGGTATTGCTGCCGCATCACATCCTCTGGCTCCCACGTGGCCTCTTCTGTTCCATGATTCCGCCATAAAACCTTCACCAAAGAAACTGACTTCTTACGCAAGACCTTGACATCTCGATCCAGAATCCGCACTGGTTCCTCCTCAAAAGACAAATCTGGGCTCACTTCTATCTCATCCACTGGCACAACATGAGACGGATCTGAACGATAGCGTCTAAGCATAGAAACATGAAACACGTCATGGATCTGACTCAACTCTGCTGGTAACTCGAGCCGATACGCTACTGGTCCCACACGCTTCAACACCGTATAAGGCCCGATAAACCTAGGGCTCAGCTTGCCCTTCCGATCAAATCTCAACACTTTCTTCCACGGCGACACCTTCAGGAAAACTTTGTCACCCACTGCAAACTCTATATCCTTCCGCTTGAGATCGGCATAAGACTTCTGCCTATCCAAAGCTTCTTTCAGACGAGCTCGAATCAACCTAACCTTATCCTCTGTTTCAGCAACCAACTCAGGACCCAACAGCTGACGCTCACCCAGCTTTGTCCAACACGTAGGAGTGCGACACTTCCGTCCATACAACGCTTCATACGGTGCCATCCGAATACTTGCCTGGTAACTATTGTTGTACGCGAACTCTGCCAACGGTAGAAATTCTTCCCAACTACCCCTGAAATCCAAAACACAACCCCTCAACATATCCTCTAGAATCTGGATTACCCTCTCTGACTGTCCATCTGACTGCGGATGAAACGCCGTACTGAAATCCAGCCTTGTACCCAATGCTTGATGCAATGCTTTCCAGAATCTTGATGTAAACCTAGGATCCCTATCTAAAATAATTGACACTGGCACACCATGCAGTCTTACGATTTCTGCCACATACAACTTAGCTAACCTTTGAAGTGAGTAATCAACCTGAACTGCTATGAAATGAGTCGATTTTGTCAAACGGTCAAAATCACCCAAACCGAATCCTTTTTCGTAGGCGTGAGGGGTAGCCCACTAACGAAATCCATCGTAATCCTTTCCCACTTCCACTGCGGAATCTTTATTGACTGCAACAGACCCGAAGGTAACTGATGTTCAGCTTTGACTTGCTGACACGTCAGACACTTACTTACGAATTCCGTTACTTCCCGCTTCAGACTTGGCCACCAAAACTGCTTCCGCAAATCTCGGTACATCTTACTACCTCCAGGATGTATAGCATACAGACTACTATATGCCTCCTGAAGAATCTTCCGCCTCAACTCCACATTCTTCGGCATGCAAACTTTCCCTTGGAAACACAGCACACCCTCACTGCTCAAGCTATATCCCTCTAATCCACCATTCTGCACTTGCAAATATCGAGCACTTAAGACTTCATCGACCAACTATTTTTCCTTAACCTGATTAACCCATGACGGCTTCACTTGCAGTTCCGCTAACAAACTTCCATCGTCGAACAGACTAAGATGGGCAAACATTGCTCTTAATTCCACCACCACCTTACAGCTCAATGCGTCTGCCACCACATTGGCTTTCCCCGGATGATACTCAATCGAGCAGTCATAGTCTTTCAACAACTCGATCCACCTTCGCTGCCTTAAATTCAATTTCTTCTGAGTAAGGAGGTATTTCAAACTCTTGTGATCCGTGTAGACTATAGACTTTTCCCCATACAAGTAGTGTCTCCAAATCTTCAAAGCGAAAACTACTGCAACTAATTCCAAGTCATGCGTCGGATAATTCACTTCGTGAGGTCTCAGTTGACGAGAAGCATACGCCACTACTTTCCCCTCTTGCATCAGCACACACCCTAACCTGGTATGCGACGCATCACAATAAACCGTAAATTCTTTCCCCGCCTCGGGCTGAATCAGAACCGGAGCTTCTGTCAAAATCTTCTTTAACTTCTCAAAACTTTCTTGTTGCTTGTCCAACCACACAAACGGAACCCCTTTCCTTAACAACTTGGTCAACGGCGCTATAATCAAAGAAAACCCTTCCACGAACCTTCTGTAATATCCTACTAAACCCAGAAAACTCCGAATCTCGGCCACAGATTTAGGTGGTTTCCAATCCAATACTGCTTCAATCTTACGAGGGTCCACCCTAATCCCCTCAGCTGACACCACATGACCCAAGAAAGTTACTTCCTTCAGCCAAAACTCGCACTTACTAAACTTTGCGAATAATTGCTTCTCCCTCAGAATCTGCAGAACTATACGGGGATGCTCATCATGCTCTTCCTCAGGCTTCGAGTACACTGGGATATCATCTATAAATACTATGACGAATCGATCCAGATACGGCTGAAACACCCGATTCATCATATCCATGAATGCTGCTGGCGCGTTGGTCAACCCAAACGGCATTACCAAAAACTCGTAGTGACCATAACGCATGCGAAACGCCGTCTTATGAATATCAGCCTCCTTTACCTTAAGCTGGTGATACCCCGACCTCAAATCAATCTTAGAAAAAACTGATGCTCCCTTAAGTTGATCGAACAGATCGTCTATCCTCCGCAACAGATACTTATTCTTAATCGTCAACTTATTCAGCTGACGATAATCTATACACATCCGCATTGTTCCGTCTTTCTTCTTAACAAAAAGTACAGGCGCTCCCTAAGGTGAAACACTCAGCCGGATAAAACCTCAATCCAGCAACTCTTGAATCTGCGCCTTCAGCTCCACTAACTCCTTCGGCGCAATTCTATATGGGGCAATAGACACTGGTGCGGTTCCTGGTAGCAGATCTATACCAAACTCAACTTCGCGATCTGGAGGTAAACCCAGAAGCTCTTCTAGGAACACATCGATAAATTCCTTCACTGTTCGGACATCCCTCGCAGTTGACTTCTTGGCCTACAAAGCACAAACATGATCTATGAATGCCTTACATCCTTTCCTCACCATCTTCTCAGCCTTTAGAGCAGATACCACATTAGATAGGTAATTTCTTCTATCACCTATCATTACCACCTCTTTACCCTCGACAGACCTTAACACTATACACTTAGCCGCACAGTCCAAACTTGCCTGATACTTCACTAGCCAATCCATCCCTAAGATCAAATCGAACTCCCCGAATGGCAGTTCCATCAGATCAGCTAAGAACACTACCCCTTGGAGTTCTAGGGGTACATCCCTATACAGTTTATTCACTACCACAGAGTGACCTAGAGGGCTGATTACAGTCATCTCCCAAGAAGAAACCTCATAGGCTAAGTTCAAAGTTCCCACTATACTACTAGCAACATAAGAGTGCGTCGAACCAACATCAATTAAAGCAGTATACGGCAACCTGAAAATTAAAAACGTACCGGTTATGACGTCTGGTTTGTCGCCCTCCTCTCGACGCCTTGCAGCATAGACCAACCCAGGCTATCTGGCATCAGCATTTCCAGCACCTCTGCCCGGTGCTCCACGGCCTCGACCAGAACCATTACCTCACCTGACCGAACCGCGACCCCTCTGTGGTTGCTGTCCACCGCTTCTGAACTGAGCACGCCCCTGACCCCCAGACTGCATCCTGGCTAGCTTACGTGGACAATCCCTTACTTGGTGATCCATCGACCCGCACTCGAAACATCCTCTGCCACCAGTCCAACATTCCCCCCAATGAGACTTCCCACATCGAACACACTGTGCTGGCCATTGAGTAGTAGCAGAAGACCGTGTAGCTTGACTCGGTCCGCCAAATCTAGCCCTCTTTTGAGAATTCCCAGCAGAACCTGATGGCCCAAAACTCTTCTTGTTCCTATTTTTGTCCAGGTTCTGCCTCGTCGACTCCTTCACCCCCTCGGCTATCTTAGCCTTCTCTACAAGAACAGAAAATTCCCTCTCTTGCTGTGGAGCGATCAACAACCGCAACTCATCTCTCAGCCCGTCCTCAAACCTGACACAACGCTCATGTTCCGTAGCCACGATACCCCGGGCATAACGGCTCAACCTTAAGAATTCTGCCTCATACTCGGATATTGACTTACTCCCCTGGACCAGTATCAAAAATGCCTTACGCTGTGCATCGATATAACCGGACCCAACGTACTTTCTCTGATAAGCTGCCTTAAAGAAATCCCAAGTGAGATTATCGGCTGTCGCACCATCCCGGACCGTGAGCCACCATTGATAAGATTCATCCCGGAGAAAAGACACTATCCCCTTCAACTTCTCCTCAGTCGTAAAGTCTAAATCGTCCATTATACACTCCGTCGCCTCTAACCAGTACTCACCTGTGTTGGGAGCCACACCAGATACACCCCGGAATACTTCTGCTCCATTGGCTCGGAGTCGCTCAGACACTAATTTTTGAGCCCCCATACCCCCACCTGCTCCAGCTACTCTCTCCAGAACTCGCAGCATCGCCTGCGACACCGCATCATCACCACCTGTCTGATCCTGAAACTCAGCGCCCACAGTTGGCGGCGGCGGTACCTCATTCTCCGACCCATGACCAGACCCTATTGGTTCAAACACAATCATCCTACCCCTACCACGTCCACGCGTGTTACGACCACGTCCTCGAGTGCTCATGACTAGCGTTCACGAATTAATCTGATTAAGGAATTTTATGAGTTAGCCTTCTTCCACTGATTGTTACGGAACAGTCTTATGAACGATTTATTACAGCAGTTGTTCTCTCAAGCTCACACAATCCTATGGGCTTTAGTCTCTAAAGTAGATTCCTACTACTAGCATCCATATCACAACTATTTAAACCATGCAATCAAGAGCTAGGGGACTTACCGTTGCGGATTGGTGCCGGAGACTCAGGTGCCATGCTTTCCCAAAATAAACAATTTCCATCCAAATCATTTTACAACACCCTTCTTATAGAAAAACATTTTGAGCCTCAGGCCCACAGCCGAGCTTTTGAACCTAGGCTCTGATACCATAATTGTAACACCCCAAACTCGGTCAAATCGTTACGACCGAATCTGACATGTCACAGGGGAAAATCATTTTTGGGAAACAAGTTGTTAACTTAAATTATAAAGAAAACGTTTCATTTTAGGGAAACCAAAAATTGAGTTAAGTAATTTGCTAAAAATCATTTCCAAGTTTGTTTTAAACAAAATCGAGTTAACTTCTCGTTGTTACAAGTTCACTTATTTACCCGATGGTAAAGTTTTGGAAAAATCCCGAAATTTATTGAGGTTGTGAAAACATTCATTTTATAATTTCTTTCCTTGTTAATCATACTTTAATGTTTAACACAAATTCAAAGGCACTTGTCAAAATAAATAAACCCAAAGCAAAATATAGATGGCCTTATTACATAACCGAAACCCAAAATTTAAAACGAAGTAAAACCGAAATTTAATCATTAAAATAAAACCAACTACTGAGCATGGCCACCTCGAGTCCATCCCGGCTCCATATTCGCAATCTAGGGATTATCTGTAAAATGTAAAGGAAGGGGTGAGTCACCGAGACTCAGTGTGCAGTTCCTCATTCCGAAGATAACAAGCCCTTACACAATTTCATAAACAGGTATGTATGTCATGCAACCCAAAAACCTAACCATCCGAAACTCCCCGTTCTACCCCGTGTGGTACCAAACCACTGGTGGTGCCAAACCACTGGTGACCCAAAGTCACAAATAAACATATGTGGTACCAAACCACTGGTGACCCAAAGTCACAAATAATCATATCTTCCCCCTCCTCTCATCACCCATCTTAATGAACATGCTTTTCAATGCAAAATAATCATGCTTAGCATTCACAGATAATGTATCATGGCACATGCAGATTTAACAGAGGCAATTAACACTAGCCATCAGAATTGGACTTACCCGGAGTCCTTGCTTTTACCCACAAGGGTAACATATCCATATCCAAAGTTATTTCGGCTTTTAATAGTATACATGATATTAACATACTAACACATTGCCTATGAAGTGTGTAAGAGATACACACCTGATTACTCGCAAGACTACGCTTTCTATGTCGACATTGTCGTTAACCGACACTACCGCTATCTGTCTACTCTCCTGCTCAGAAGCTGGTCCACACCCAGGTGGCCAATCGCGAACAGCAGACACAGCCCGCTTCTTGAACTTAGGGGCTGGGGTCTCAAATCCAACCCCTCCTAATGTTTGGTTAGCCTTCGAGTCCATAAACACATCTTAGTCACTTAACCGGGTTAAAGCAGAGAAACGAATCGTAAGGAACTAAAAACCCGAAGTTAGAACCCTTACCTAAATCGATAAAACCTGAGGTTCCAAGCTTGACTCACAACCAACGAATCTCGAAAGTCTCCACAAGATGGCGTCACCACACCCCCTGCATTCGGCCAAGCATCGAATAACACTGGATCTCTGCCTTTGGTATTAACGCAATATGAGATGTCGAAACGGTAGAAACACTTACCCCGCACTAACAAAACCGATTGGAAGAGATGGCAACCAACGGCAACGATCTACTACAACCAAGAGTCAAACGAGAGGATTTGAGTGCCAAGGGATTTCGGCTTTTCTTACCAAAGCAAACGAAATAGAGAAAGGAATAGAGATGTGAGAATACTAGGAAGATTCGGCCATAATAACCAAAAGAAAAGAAGAAAAGAAACAATGAGGTCTTACCTGACTATGGGTTGGGATTAGGCTTTGAGAACCAAAGAAGGGAAATAGATTTCGGCACCTATAGAGATTAAGAGAAAACCCAAGAAGAGAAGGAAAATATGAACAAGGGTATTCGGTTCTCCACAACCAACAAAAAATGAAAAGGGAGTTAGGGGTTTCGGCTAACAGGAGATGAAAGGGATAAGGAGAAAGAATGGAAGATGGAGTTTCAATTTTGATGCCAAAAGCAAATAGAATAACAAAGATGATGAGTAATGAAGTTTCGGCTAAACACCAAAAGTAGAAAAAGAAGAGAAGGCTTTAGAGAACAATTCAGTTTTGACAAACAACAATAAGAAAATAAAAGTGAAGAACTCTAGGTACTATCTAACCAAACCGAAATGCCCAACACCTCTCTAATGCTAACTTAACATTCGGCCATCTCCCTAACTAGCACCCAAAACTGAAATTGAGAGGAACCCACACCCAAATTTCGACACACCACCGACACACAAAAACCGAATGCTCCAACACCTCATAGCTACTACAAAATTTGGCTAACCCACTCCCCAATTCAATCCCTTTGTTTTCTCTTCATTTTTCTCTTGACCACCTATTCAAACAAGTTTGAATACTTCAAATTCCACAAATTTCTCTCCTCCATCTATTTGAATCTATTGCCTTCTTCAATACTCATCCATCAGAGTCCATCCTGAGCACAATTCCTCCTAGTCTTGGCATCAAAAAGAACAAGCAGAAAGGGGATCTTCGCAGCTCGAACCAAGGCTCTCCAGCTTGAATGAGGCGTCACTCCCATGTGCCTTAAGTGGCGCCTCCCTTGCCACTTTACTAAGGCATTTCTTGTGCCCAATCTAGCTACTAATTATAATTGGAGACTAATTATGACAACATGAATAGATAGATTCTAATTTGAAATTTACGCATATGTTGCGATGGTGATTATGAAATGAAGAATCAATGGAGGCATTTAGAAGTCTGTCCTACTAGATTTGTTGCATTCCCCAAACTGAATGCAAACATAAAGAAAATAAATGATATAATCATGGACCACTAAAAGATGGAACATAGTAATAAATAAGAGAACAATGAGAGTTCTCACGATAAATCTTTAAAGGGTAAAGATAACTTATGTTATCGATGTGATGTGAAAAATTATTGGCCACATATGTGGCATATGCCTAAATATTTTGTTTCTGTTAATAATCTTTGAGAAAGGATATGAGAATGTAGTAATGAATTCTATCATTACAGATAAAAAATATTTATCTTATTTGGTATTAAAACAAACAAATATTATTCCAATATTTGATATTACAAAATTAGTTGAAAGCTCCAGAAGAACTAATATATCAATATCTAAAAAGTACAAAATTTGTGATGGTTAATGCATTAGTTTTAAAAGATATTCAATATAATGGATATCATATTGGGATTGTGAATGAAGAAAAAAATTTATATTTCATATGAATAAAAAAAGGATTCGGTTATTGATTTTAATTACTCTTGTTATAAATTGAATTGATCGTGACTATCTTTGTGATCTTCTTTTGTCATCATTCCCGTTAAGGGGTTGAAAGATAAATATTTGATTGTGAAAGATCTACTTATGAGAAATAAAATATGATAAATCTATCTAAAGCTCATTATGGTTGGATGCACCTGAGGTTGAAAGTTTTTTGTGTATAACTTTATAGTATTCAGAATAAGTTCTCAATTAAAATTACGTGGAAAAATATTACTGATGAGAACCTTGCAAGAGAGAACTTATTCAACTTTTCATGATTCAAATGTGCTCCTATTATAGCAATATCATGAAAAAAATTTTACTTATGATTGAACAAAAGTTTTTTTACCACAAAACCTAAATCATTCCCTGAAAAGAATGTAACAATATATAATAAATTCGAAATACATAATCTTTGACGCGGATGTAGTAAATTGGACTATAATAAAAGTCATGGGGAATGGTCGTAATAAATTCTCACCAACAGAAGTGGAAAAATGAAGAAAGCAAGAAAAGAATAAGAATTTCCAAGAACTTTTTAAGAAGAAAGACAATTTATTTATGAAATTGCTTATGTACCTATTGTACACTTGGAAAATAAGATTCACTCTCACAATTTGCTATTAATAGATTTTTATTGGATTCAAAGTTTACTACTGAAGTTTAATTTGCTTACTTCTTATCGTCAAGACTCAACGTAGAACAAAAAAAAAGGTACGTCTTTAAATATTAAATCAACTTGATATATGATTTAAATATTTTGAGATGATCTTCTTTTTAATTTTTGATCACATGTGTTACATATTGTTGTAAGCATCTCATTTGTTCATGAAAATGAATATTAACTGATTTATTTATGCGCTATAGTAAGTTTTATAATTAAATAAAATATTTGATTAAAACATATCCAGTATGTAAATCTGTGTTAATAAACTAATGAATTTTATGGTTATTTGGATTTGATTTAGTTCAAAGATTTGTTAAAGGTAGTAGTTCATGTGTTTTATATTATTCAATTTGTTAATTATTTAGAGAAATGACATGAGCAATTGTAAATGAAAAGTTCAATGAGTTTGAATGGTTGGATTTTGAATTAAATTTCATGCATGTTTATGATGATGATTATGAAAAAATTGCTAGTTTTTCATTATGTCATATTTTTATGTTTGAGATGTGACGTTTAATATAGGCTTGTTTCTATACATAACTTAGGCAGTTATTCTTGGTAGTTAATTGATTAAACAAAGCTCTTGTTAAAAGGGTTTTAAAAGTATTTTGAATCGAACTTAGAACTTCTTGCATTCGAAGCGAGAATCATACCACTAGCCAAATGCCCTACATTTCAAGATTTTGGCATATTCCCTGAAGCGAATATTGCATATAATTATTTGGAAATTATATTTATTGAGTTAGTGACATTATAGACTTCACATTGATTTAGACATTTCCAGTAGTAAATGTCATAATAGTACTTATATGTGGATACGAAGTAAAAAGAATGAATAATAAAATTATCAATTTGTTACAATTTAGTACAATTGAAACACATGTTAAAGTAAACCAAAAGTTTACTGATACAAATGCGTTTACTACTTGGCATGACCAGTTAGACCATCTTGGATCATATATGATGCGAAAATTAATTGAGAATTCATACGGACATTCATTAAAGAACTATAAGATTCTTTAATTTAAAGAATTCTCATTTGTTGCTTGTTGTCAATGAAAATTGATTGTTAGAAACTCACTAGCTAAAGTTGAGATTTAATGTCTTGCATTTCTAAAATGAATATGGGCCCATTCATCCACATGTGGATGATTTTTATATTATATGATTTTGGTATATGCATCTACAAAATAATTACGTATGTGATATTGTAACATCCTGAATTAATGGGCCTTTGCATTTGATGAGTGTTACGTTTAATGTGCTAATTAGAGTGTTTAAAGGGTTCAGATTGGGCTCAGGATTGGGCCGAGGCCTTAGTTAAAATTTTTTGTTTGGACACTCTAGTGGAAAGCCAGTTAGGATAGGGCTTAAAAGATGTTATCTGTGTTTTAAGACACAAATGGGCTTGTGGCCCAGTGGCAAGTGGCGCCACTTAGGGGCTTTGAGGTGGCGTGATAAGCAGTAAGGGAGGTCCAAGGTTCGAGTCGCATTACCCATCTATTTTAATTAATTTTGGAATCAAGGGAGAGCAGAGTTGGAGTCGGCTAAAATGCTTGAAATTAGGAAGAATAATTGATGGATAATGTGAATAATATGGTTGATAAAGTAACTGATAAAGGAAGGAAGAGGTGGTGTTATCCATGCCACTTGAGGATTACTGATCAGATGTAGATAAGGGAGAAAATCTAGGAATTATCCAGTGAGCTAGGAGGTGGCTGAATTTCAAACTCCAAGGGGGAGGGGGAATCGGTTTTAATGTGGCTAAAGGGGTGCTGAAATTACCCTTATTAATAAATTAGTCTTAGTTTTCAAAAGAGGGCAATTCCGGCTTTTGGTTAGTGGGTGTACCGAAAATTTGATTAGAAAATAGGGCACTTCTTAATTTTGGCATTTATTCCCATTCTCTTCTCTTAGTTGTTTCTTTTCTCAAAAAGCCGAAAACTCCTAAAAGTTCCATCTTCTTCTTCATCCTCTGCTAAAGCCGAAACCTCATAGTTTCCGCTACATCTTTTCTCGATTTCTTCAAAAGCTGAAACTCTGAACTTTCTTCTCATCTCCATAGCCGAATACCTCCTATTCCATTTTGCCGAACTCTTCACTAAAAGCCGAATCTGTATAGATTTCTTCCTATCATCTTCTTTTCTTGATCTTTTCAAAAGCCAAAATCTTCTAGGAGTTGCCGAATTCTCTGAGGAGGTAAGTGTCAGCTTGTGCTATTATTGTTGTAATCTTTTTTGGTTTTTGAGACCATAGCCGAATGGCTAGTTGGCTATTAGGCCATCTTTAGTTTGACGTTTTCACTAATCTCGTGTTCTTTTTGGGCGGCATTCCGGGATTTGAATGAGATCTAATCGCCTAGGTTCCTAAGCCAGGAATCGCTAACGTTTGAACCATATTATTACTTTCGGTATTTCTAGGTAAGGGATCTCTGCTCTATGAATATACATTCGTGTTTGTATTCGATTTAATGTTTTAATCCGGTTTGTTGTCTAAGATCTGTTCCATGGATACAAACGTTAGTCAAACGAAAGAGGGAATTGGACCCGTAAATCCAACCTCTAAATTTAAGAAGCGAGCGGCGTCGGCGGTTCGGGATTGGCCATCGGGTTGTGGACCAGCTTCAGAACAACATCTTAGACAGATAGCAGTCGTATCGACTTCTGATAGTGTTGACATAGGAAGTCTCGTCTTGTCAGTAATCAGGTGTGTAGATCTCTATCACACTAATTAATCCTAATAAATCTGTACTATATAAGTTATGGACTAAAAGCTGAAAAAAGGCTGTATGGACAGTCGTATTACCTGGAAAGGGTAGGCAAGGGATGCCAGGTACCTAATCATAGAAACTTTTCTATGTGTATCAATGTATGTGATAGTCTGCGATCTTTTAGGTTACATGTTGTTTTGATTCTGCATGGATGTATGCATGGGGTGGGATAAATATGATGAAGGGGAAGAGCATGTAATAGGTCACCTGGTGATCGGTGGTTAAACCACGAATTATAAATTAGGTCACAATAGTGATCGGTGGCTAAGCCACGTTAAATTTATTCCTGAATGTTAGGAATAGGCAGCATGACTGTCGATATGGTGTGTAGCGGTTGGTGGGTTGATTGTAGAAATCCCCGAGGTGTGTTGGCTGGTACGGGCTGGTGTGTAGAGGATGGACAATTAGGTTGGGTTGGGCCATGTTGCATGTAAATATTTTGTTGCCATTGTGTATGGGCGAAGGCCCATAATGTGTTTGTGGGCCTCAAGCCTTTAATGCGTTTTCGGGATTTGCACACTGAGTCTTGGTGACTCACCCTTTTATTTTCCTGACTTTTCAGATGAGCAGTAGATCGTGGATATGGGAGCCGAGACGGACTCGAGGGGCCATCAAGTCTTTTATTTTTATAAGTTGTTTCCGATTTTTTTCTTTAAGTTTAAATTTGGGATTATTTATGTAATAAGGCCTCTGTAGCTTAGGTTATCAATTTATACGTGTTTATGTTTATACTTTAAATTTTATTTTTAAAGACTTATTATAAGTAATGAAATGGGAATTTCAAACACGCTTAACATAACGAAATGTTTTTGGAAAGAAAACCGAAGGTATTTTTTTTTCCAAACCAACAAAGTTAAGTTTTCAAACAACACGTCATCAAAGAATTTTCAAAAAGGATACGTGCCCTCTTAAAGGCAAATAAGGAACTATGTTTTTAACATTAAACCCGTAACATGCCTGATCTGGTCGTAGCGTTTGGGCAGGGTTTGGGGGTGTTACGATTTGGTATCAGAGCCCGGCTGCAAAACTCGGGCTGTGAAATAGGTCTAGTGGTGTCTTGTAAACTTGATGTGAATTTGAGAAAAATGCTTGGGTTGATACATGGCCTTCGAGTCTACCGGCACCCGATCCACGCAGGTAAGTATTCTAACTCTTGATGTGATATACATGTTGGGTTTAATGGGCTTGATGGACGTAGACTAGTATGATAGGCATTAATGGACTTAGGCTTAGTTTAAACAACTCTTTAAATTCATAAGACTTAATCTAATTTAACATGTCCGTAAACGAGTCGCTGGGTTAGGGTGTGGCAACAAGCATACGCATGTCTAGGATTGGATTCAGGGAGAGCTTGGTATTTAAGCGGTCGTAGTGACTCACCTCCTCTTCGCTGGAATCCTACCTGGTGCGTAGTGACTGTTCATCTTAGCCATGAGGACTTGTTGACGGGCCCAAAATTTATAATTAAAACCCGAAAGGGACCAGCCACCCTATTTTACAAAATTACTAAAATACTTCCTAGTTTTGTAAAATTTCTAAAATACTCTTGATTTGTGAAAATTTCCCAGAATACCCTGGATTTGTAAACTACTAAAATTTGTGAAATTACTGAAACACCCCCGGTTGGCAAAATTACCAAAATACCTATGTTTTGCAAATTTACCCGAAAACCCCTAGATTTATAAAAGTACCCAGTTTGCAAAATTAAATTTTCCAAAATACCCCTACTTTAAAAAATTCAAAATACCCCTCTGTTACGATAATACAAAAACACTTCTATTTCGAAAAAAATCACCAAGATACCCTATTTTGTGAAATTACGAAAATACCCTGTAGGACAAAATTACAGAAAAACCCCTGGGTAGTGAAATGACAAAAATACCCTCATGTGATGAATGTGAGTTCATGGATGCTACTTGTATGTTGATGTATGATGGTTGGATGTATGTGGTTCCTAGAACTAGGAGATAAAACTTGAGACTGAAACCCGTAGATATAATTTCGAATTCGAAAGAACTACTCTTGAAACTACTGTTCATAAGATTGTTCGTGGTTAATTAGTGGAAGAAATTAATAATTCATAAAATTTCTAATCAGATAAATGCGAATCGGTAGAATGAGTATAAGGGGTCGTGGACGTCCGCCGCGTAGCCGTGGTAGGGGTAGGATGGCCGTGTCAGAACCAGTAGGATCTGGCCACGGGTCAGGAAACGAGATGCCAGCTGCGGAGGTCGAATTTCAGGATCAGACGGCCGGAGATGATGCGGTATCTCAGGCGATGTTAAGGGTTTTAGAGAGGGTTGCTGGGGCAGGCATGGGCGCAGGAGCCCAGAAATCTGTGTCGGAACGACTTAGAGCTAATGGGACAGAAATGTTTAGAGGAATTTCTGGTATAGCCCCAAGTACAGCCGAGTATTGGTTAGAGGCGGTTGAGCGTATAATGGATGATCTGGATTTTACGGAAGAAGAAAAACTGAAAGGGGTTGTATCTCTCCTGCGGGACGAAGCTTATCAATGGTGGCTTACGGTTAAGGATGGTTCGGTGGCTGACCGTATCACCTGGGATTTCTTCAAAACAGCGTTCCAGAGTAAATATATTGGGACAAGTTCTGTGGATGCGCAGCGTAGAGCATTTCTGAATCTGGTTCAGGGAAGTAGGTCGGTGGCTGCGTATGAAGCGGAATTCTTACGCCTTAGTCGTTATGCTCGAGGGATGGTGGCCACAGACCATGAACATTGTGTTCGATTTAAAGATGGTCTGAGGAACGATCTGCGCGTACTGATAGCACCACAGTGGGAGAGGGAATTTGCTGTGCTTGTGGAAAAAACTAAGATAGCTGAGGAGGTTAAGCGGACAGAAAAACTGAATCGGGATAGAGATAGGGGTGGAAGTAAGAGAAATTTTGGATCATCGGGGACAACTGGGCGTACTCAGAAAAGGCCTAGGTCAGATGGACCGAGACGGGATGAGAGACCTGCTGCTAGTCAGACACAGAAGTGTGGCCGATGTGGTAAATTCCATGTAGGTGAGTGTTGGGCGGGCAGCGGGAAGTGCTTTAGGTGTGGATCTACGAACCACCAGGTTAGAAACTGTCCGCAGCAACGGGGCAGTGAAGGGCCCACAGGTCAAGGGAATGTTCAGCCAGGAAGAGGAGGTCGGCAGCCACAGAGAGGTCGTGGTCCAGCCAGAGGTGGTAACGGTTTCGGTCAAGGTCGTGGAGCACCAGGCTAAGAGGCAGGAAACACTGAGACGAGACAGCCGGGGTTAGTCTATGCTGTCAGACGTCGAGAGGAGGCTGACGCATCAGATGTCATAATCGGTATGTTTTTAATTCTTGGCTTGCCTTACACTGCATTGATTGACATTGGGTCGACGCATTCATATGTTGCTAGTAGGGTGTCTGAAACTTTAAGCGTAGATTCTGAGATTTCCTCTAGGGAGATGACTGTAGTTAGCCCATTAGGACATTCTGTGGTGGTAAACAAGCTTTATCGGGAAGTACCTTTAGAAGTTCAGGGGATAGTTTTCCGGACGGATCTAATGGAATTACCGTTCGGGGAGTTTGATCTAATTTTAGGCATGGATTGGCTGGGGAAGTATCAAGCTAATGTAGATTGTGCAGCTAAGAGTATGGCATTAAAAACCCCCGAGGGTGGCGAAGTGTTGGTAATAGGTGAAAGGAGGATTTGTCTGTCAAATGTGGTGTCTGCCTTAAGAGCAGAAAGGATGGTGAGAAAAGGGTGTGAGGCAATTTTAATGTTCGTTCAGGCTCTGGAAGCCAAGGAACTAACTGTCGGGGATGTCAGGACGGTGAAAGAATTTCCTGATGTTTTCCCAGAAGAGCTTCCGGGTTTACCCCCGGATCGTGAAGTGGAGTTTGGTATTGATCTTCTTCCAGGAATAGCGCCAGTATCTATCGCTCCGTACAGAATGGCGCCAAAGGAGTTGGTGGAGTTAAAGGCGCAGATACAAGAGTTGTTGGACAGAGGGTTTATTCGACCAAGTGTGTCGCCTTGGGGAGCCCCGGTGTTATTTGTTAAGAAGAAGGATGGATCAATGCGTATGTGCATTGACTATTATCAGCTGAATAAGTTAATAATCAAGAATAAATACCCGTTGCCGAGGATCGACGACTTGTTCGATCAGTTGAAGGGGGCTTCGGTCTTTTCGAAGATAGATCTGAGGTCAGGGTACCAACAGTTTAAGGTCAAGGAGGCGGATATTCATAAGACGGCTTTTAGGACTCGCTATGGTCACTACGAATTTATGGTGATGCCATTTGGGTTGACCAACACGCCAGCAGCGTTTATGGACATGATGAACCGAGTGTTCCAACCCTATTTGGACTGATTTGTCGTACTATTTATAGATGACATCCTGGTTTACTCGAAATTGGAGAATGAGCATGACTCACATCTTCGGGTGGTTCTGCAGATTCTAAGGGAGAAGCAGCAATATGCCAAATTCAGTAAGTGCGAATTTTGGCTAAAGGAAGTTACTTTTCTAGGTCACGTTGTGTCGGCAGAGGGGATTAGGGTTAACCCTCGAAAAATTGAAGCGGTGTTGGATTGGAAGCCGCCTAAATCGGTAGCAGAAATTCGGAGTTTTCTTGGTTTAGCCGGGTATTACAGAAGGTTTGTGGAAGGACTTTCATTGATCGCGGCACCGTTGACTACGTTGTTACGGAAAGGGGTTCCGTTCGTTTGGTCTGATAAGCAGCAAGAGAGTTTCGAAAGGTTAAAAAGGATCTTGACTGAGGCTCCAGTGTTGATTCAGCCGGAGGCTGGGAAGGAATTCATGATTTACTGTGATGCTCCACACACAGGACTAGGATGCGTGTTGATGCAAGATGGAAAGGTTGTTGCGTATGCATCTCGGCAGTTAAGACCACACGAAGCAAATTATCCCACACATGATTTGGAATTGGCGGTAGTGGTTTTTGCTTTGAAGATCTGGAGACATTATCTGTACAGGGAGAAATCTGTCATTTATACCGACCATAAGAGCTTAAAATACCTTTTAACCCAGAAGGAGTTGAATCTAAGGCAAAAGAGGTGGATCGAGTTGCTAAAGGATTATGACTACTCGATCGAGTACCATCCGGGTAAAGCTAACGTGGTGGCTGATGCCCTGAGTCGTAAAGTAATCTCTGACTTGAGAGCGATGTTTGCTCACCTCAGTCTATACGATGATGGGAGGTTATTAGCCGAACTCCAAGTGAAACCCTCTTGGGTCAGTCAGGTTAAGGAGAAGCAGTAGATGGATGAGTTGCTAAAGGGGAAGTTTCAGGTAGGATCAAGTAATGGATCAACGGAATTTAGTGTGAATGAGGAAGGGCTATTATGTTTCCAAGGGAGAGTGTGCATGCCGAAAGATCCTGAGTTGAGGCATAGGATTTTGCAAGAAGCGCATGGTAGTCCATACGCTATGCATCCTGGAGGGAGTAAGATGTATCGGGATTTTCGAGAACAGTTCTGGTGGCCGGGCCTGAAACGAGAGGTGACCGAATTTGTGGGGAAGTATTTGACCTGTCAGCAGGTAAAGGCGGAGCATCAGTTACCATCAGGGTTGTTGCAGCCGGTGAGGATTCCACAATGGAAGTGGCAAAGGATCACAATGGACTTTGTTAGTGGGCTACCTCTCACGCCTACTAAGAAAGATTTGGTCTGGGTGATTGTTGACCGCTTGACAAAGTCTGCTCACTTCATACCAGTACGGGTCGATTATTCTCTGCAGAAATTGGCTAAGCTATATATAGCTAGGTGGTAAGGCTATATGGAGTACCGGTATCAATCATATCGGACAGGGACCCTAGGTTCACATCACGATTTTGGAAGGCATTGTATCAAGCGTTGGGTACGAAGTTGGATTTCAGTACATCGTTTCACCCTCAGACCGATGGTCAGTCTGAGCGGGTGATTCAGATCTTAGAGGACATGTTAAGGGGTTGTGTCATTGATTTCAGGGGTAGTTAGGAAGAGTTTCTACCGTTGGCGGAGTTTGCATACAACAACAGTTACCAGGCTAGTATTCAGATGGCGCCCTACGAAGCATTGTACGGGCGGAGGTGTTGTACTTCTACGTGTTGGACGGAATTAGGGGAACGCCGGTTTTTGGGTCTGGAGTTGGTTACTGAGATAGAGGAGAAGGTTGAATTAATTCAGGCTCGATTAAAAGAAGCGTCGGACAGACAGAAGTCCTATGCTGACCTAAAGCGTAAGGACATCGAATTTGCAGTGGGTGACAAGGTTTTCTTGAAGGTGTTGCCCTAGAAGAAAGTACTGAGGATTGGACGGAAAGGTAAATTAAGTCCTAGATTTATCGGACCTTATCGGGTGCTGAAACGAGTGGGACCCGTAGCTTATCAGCTTGAGCTACCTTCAGAGTTAAGTCAGAATCACAATGTGTTCCATGTCTCTATGCTGAGACGATATCGTTCGGATCCATCTCATGTAGTGCCTGTGGAGGAAATCGAGGTAAGACCTGACCTATCCTTTGAAGAGGAACCAGTGGAAATCTTAGAACGTGATGTCAAAGTGTTGCGAAGGAAGACGGTTCCGTTGGTTAAGGTTCTATGGCAGAATCACAGTTCTGAGGAGGCTAATTGGGAACCAGAGGAGACGATGCGGCAACAGTACCTGCATCTATTCAGACCAGGTAATTTTGAGGTCAAAATTTCTTTAAGGGGGTAGAACTGTAACATTTTGAATTAATGGGCCTTTGCATTTGATGAGTGTTACGTTTAATGTGCTAATTAGAGTGTTTAAGGGGTTCAGATTGGGCTCAGGATTGGGCTGAGGCCTTAGTTAAAATTTTCTGTTTGGACAGTCTAGTGGAAAGCCAGTTAGGATAGGGCTTAAAAGATGTTATCTGTGTTGTAAGACACAAATGGGCTTGTGGCCCAGTGGCAAAGTGGCGCCACTTAGGGGCTTTGAGGTGGCGTGATAAGCAGTAAGGGAGGTCCAAGGTTCGAGTCGCATTGCCCATCTATTTTAATTAATTTTGGCGTCAAGGGAGAGCAGAGTTGGATTCGGCTAGAATGCTTGAAATTAGGAAGAATAATTGATGGATAATGTGAATAATATGGCTGATAAAGTAACTGATAAAAGGAAGGAAGAGGTGGTGTTATCCATGCCACTTGAGGATGAGTGATTAGATGTAGATAAGGGAGAAAATCTAGGAATTATCCAGTGAGCTAGGAGGTGGCTGAATTTCAAACTCCAAGGGGGAGGGGGAATCGGTTTTAAAGTGGCTAAAGGGGTGCCGAAATTACCCTTGTTAATAAATTAGTCTTAGTTTTCAAAAGAGGGCAATTCCAGCTTTTGGTTAGTGGGTGTGCCGAAAATTTGATTAGAAAATAGGGCACTTCTTAACTTTGGCATTTATTCTCATTCTCTTCTCTTAGTTGTTTCTTTTCTCAAAAAAGTCGAAAACTCCTAAAAGTTCCATCTTCTTCTTCATCCTCTGCTAAAGCCGAAACCTCATAGTTTCCCCTACATCTTTTCGCTATTTCTTCAAAAGCCGAAACTTTGAACTTTCTTCTTATCTCCATAACCGAATATCTCCTATTCCCTTTTGCTGAACTCTTCACTAAAAGCCGAATCTGCATAGATTTCTTCCTATCATCTTCTCTTCTTGATCTTTTCAAAAGCCGAAATCTTCTAGGAGTTGCCGAATTCTCTGAGGAGGTAAGTGCCGACTTGTGCTATTATTGTTGTAATCTTTTTAGGTTTTTGAGACCATAGCCGAATGGCTAGTTGGTTGTTAGGCCATCTTTAGTTTGACGTTTTCACTGATCTCGTCTTCTTTTTGGGCGGCATTCCGGGATTTGAATGAGATCTAATCGCCTAGGTTCCTAAGCCAAGAATCGCTAACGTTTGAACCATATTATTACTTTCGGGATTTCTAGGTAAGGGATCTCTGCTCTATGAATATACATTCGTGTTTGTATTCGATTTAATGTTTTAATCCGGTTTGTTGACTAAGATCTGTTCCATGGATACAAACATTAGTCAAACGAAAGAGGGAATTGGACCCGTAAATCCAACCCCTAGATTTAAGAAGCGAGTAGTGTCGGCGGTTTGAGATTGGCCACCGAGTTGTGGATCGGCTTCAGAACAACATCTTAGACAGATAGCAGTCGTATCGGCTTCTGATAATGTCGACATAGGAAGCCTCGTCTTGTCAGTAATCAGGTGTGTAGATCTCTATCACACTAATTAATCCTAATAAATCTGTACTATATAAGTTATGGGCTAAAAGCCGGAAAAAGGCTGTATGGACAGTCGTATTACCCGGAAAGGGCAAGGGATGCCAGGTACATAATCATAGAAACTTCTCGATGTGTATCGATGTATGTGATAGTCTGCGATCTTTTAGGTTACATGTTTTGATTCTGCATGGATGTATGCATGGGGTGGGATAAATATGATGAAGGGGAAGAGCATGTAATAGGTCACTTGGTGATCGGTGGTTAAACTACGAATTATAAATTAGGTCACAATAGTGATCGGTGGCTAAGCCACGTTGAATTTATTCCTGAATGTTAGGAATAGGCAGCATGACTGTCAATATGGTGTGTAGCGGTTGGTGGGTTTATTGTAGAAATCCCCGAGGTGTGTTGGCTAGTATGGGCTGGTGTGTAGAGGATGGACTATTAGGTTGGGTTGGGCCATGTTGCATGTAAATATTTTGTTGCCATTGTGTATGGGCTAAGGCCCATAATGTGTTTGTGGGCCTCAAGCCTTTAATGCGTTTTCGGGATTTGCACAATGAGTCTTGGTGACTCACCCTTTTATTTTCTTGACTTTTCAGATGAGCAGTAGATCGTGGACATGGGAGCCGAGGCGGACTCGAGGGGCCATCAAGTCTTTTATTTTTATAAGTTATTTCCGGTTTTTTTTCTTTAAGTTTAAATTTGGGATTATTTATGTAATAAGGCCTCTGTAGCTTAGGTTATCAATTTATAAGTGTTTATGTTTATACTTTAAATTTTATTTTCAAAGACTTACTTACTATAAGTAATGAAATGGGAATTTCAAACACGCTTAACGTAACGAAATGTTTTTGGAAAGAAAACCTAAGGTATTTTTTTTCCAAACCAACAAAGTTAAGTTTTCGAACAACACATCATCGAAGAATTTTCAAAAGGGATACGTGCCCTCTTAAAGGCAAATAAGGAACTATGTTTTTAACATTAAACCCGTAACATGCCTGATCTGGTCGTAGGTTTGGGCCGGGTTTGGGGGTGTTACATTTATCAGCTTGCAACCTATCATTTGCAAGATTGCTTGTTTAAATAATTAATTTCATATCATGAAATTAAGATGATTCATCTTGCTAATACTGATGAGTTTATATCTCATTCTTTTATTGATTGAGTTTGAAAAACTTTTGTAAAAGTTTGTTATTTATGCATATAATGGTTTAAAGAAATTATTGATTGAACGCCTCTGATTTATCTAAACCATTACTTATGAGAACTAAACTTCCTATTTCAACATGATATTATGTTGATTTACGTGTTATAAGCATCAAGCCAATAAGTTATAAATACTCCCCATTACAGTTGGTTTTTGATCAAGAGCTAAATATTTCTCATCTTTAAATTTTTGTATGTGCGTATTTGTTCCAATTGCTCCACCACAACGCCAAAGATGAGTGAATCCTCAAAGAAAGTTCAGAATATATATTAATTACAAGTTTTTTTTGTGTTGTTAGATGTTTTGAATGTATTGGAGATTCAATTATGACATGATTTGTGATTACAATTTTGATTCGATAGTTTTCCCGACATTAAGGGGATAGAAATAATAACTTGTAATGAGTTAGGGGGAAAGTAATTTGAACCAGAAGTTCAACAAGGATAACTCATTACAAGTTAACTATTAGATGTATTTACAAACTTAATGAGAATAACCAATTTTATATATCATCTAATATTTTAATTTGAATCAAAGTCCTAATAGGACAATCAATTAGAATAAATAATTGATTGATCGATTCCAAAGATAAAAATTCTACTAGATGGTCATATAGTGTAGACGGGTGCTCTAGAAGAGACCTAAGACATAGCTAATAAGTAAAACTCCAGAAGAGATTCAGGCACCTGAAACTGAACACTAAAACAATGAAAATAAGAGATCTCGATAAGTTATGTCAATTTGAGAAAATGTGGAATCAAATAATAAAAGTGGTTAACAATGATTTTGCATGCAATATTATTATTGAAATAATGAAATAAAAGGAAGATCTTGAATAAATCTATTGAGAAATATAGATATGGAATAAAATGATCAAAATAGAAAGATGTAACTCAAGTACAATTAAATTCGTGGAGTTTTTAGAACAGTAGTCCAAATATCTAAAGGTATAAAGCCAGTGAAGGTGCAAATGAAGTAGTTTTGCAAAAGTGGAATAAAGTTTTTCACTAAGTCCTAGCATTGGTTATAAAAAGATATAATATTCTTTTGTGGTGGATGCAGTACCTTTAGATATATTATTTTGGCAATTCATAAAAAGTTTAACTTGCGTATAATGGTTGTTGTTACAACCTTTTATGAACCACTATATAGTAAAGTTTATATTAAAATCCTTGGCGAATTTAGGATGCTAGAAGTATATTGAAATTCTTGAGAAATTGTTCATTTATATGAATTGAAATAATTTGAATATTTGTGGTAAATAGTAGTTAAAAGAGGATTATAAAATGATCCAAATTACATATTTGTGTTTATAGAAGAATCATGATTAAAGTTTTCTATGATTATTGTTGAAACTCCTGAAGAGATAAAAATATATTTCCCCCAAATTTTCCCTCACTCATGACTTTCAAAAGAATGGTGATATAAATGCTTAGCAAATACATTCAAATAGTCATTTGAAAAACTAATATTCAAGTTTGAATGCGTAGAATATGAGAAAGTATGTGATGTTTTCATGAGGGGAGTAAATACGCACTGTACTCTTTTTCCCTTAACTAAGGTTTTGTCCCACTGGGTTTTCCTGGTAAGGTTTTTAATGAGGCATCATATTATGCGTGTAACACCCCTAACCTGTCTCCGTCGCCAGATTAGGGTTACGAAACATTATCGATCAATCAAAAACCATTTATCATCATAACATTTAATAAATTAATCTTAATCAGAATCATATCAAACATAAGCATTTGGTCCTTAAATCGAGCTTTCGAGACCCTAAAAAAATAGCTTAGAAAAAATTTGGGACTAATTTGAAACAAAACAAAAGTTTTAAGAAAAAGGTACAAAATTTAGAAACAGGGGTCACATGGCTGTGTGACATAGCCCAGGCCATGTAACAATTGAACAAAGGGACGCATGGTCGTGCCCCAGCCCGTGTCTCCACCCATGCAACTCTCTGACTTGCTATACATGGTCGTGTCACAGGCCGTGTGCTAGGCCATGTAACTCACTGACTTAAAACACTAAGAATTTACAAATGACACACGGCAGTGTGACAGCTCGTGTGCCAGGCCGTGTGCTCCATAATTTAACCCTAATTCAATCCATTCCAAAACCAAAACACACCTAACCATCCATTCCATTTGTGTAACGCCTCAATTTTCTATTAATTTCAGTTTTTGTAATTTCAAGACACAAATACCTATATGCTTTAGTGGTTGAGTGATTTGGGTGTGTTCTGGGTGTGTCTGGGAGGTCCCAAGTTCAAGTCTCAACTTGGGTAAATTTTGGTATGTTTATGAATAAAGCCCAAACTCTGGTTAGTAGGCTTATAAGTAAAAGTGTGTTTGTAATTAACAGAATGGGTCTGCTGGTCTGGTGGTTAAGTGGAGGGTTGGTGTGAAGGAGGTCTTGGGTTCGAGTCAATGGGACGACAATGGCTTTAATTTTTTCTGTTATGGACGGCTAGAGTTTGGGTTTTACCAAGACTCTGAGTAGTGGGATTGTGGTGAGATTCTTTAGGAGACTTTTGGGGGAAAGTTATCAGAATTTTGCCAATCTAATCGCTCTTTCAAAATTCAGCTTTTTACTTTTGTTCCCAAATTTTTGCTGCCGTTTTCTTTCCCCAAATTCTCACCTTGTTGCCGAGTTTTTTCTTTCCTTTTAGCAACCAAAATTATCCTTTCGCTTTACTCGTTTATTGCTTCCTTTTGGACGGCAACTGTGCTTCCTTTCCCAACTGTGGCGTTTCTTTGAGTAACTCTGGTAAGTAGCCTTGTGGCTTGTGTTTTATGAGGCTATTTTTTGATCAGGGTATTTATTTTGATGTCTTGGCAGTATGAAATCTTTGCAATCAAGGCTCTTTTCGTACTGCTTCACTAATAAACTGATTTTGAAGCCTTAGGGTTAAGTTTTAATCGCTCCTTGGCTAAGTATTTCATTTGGGTTGGTTTTGATTTGTTGATTAAGTGAATAATTGAGTGAATTACTGATCAATTATAGGTGCCGGTGATCTCAGGATTGTGTTAAGAGCGAAAACGGATCAGGTATGTACCTGAAAACGCAGAAAACGAGGTTTTGACGAAAGCCGAAAACCATTCTATCGACGTCACTATGGTGTGTGGTCGCCCGTGTGGTAGGCCGCATGCAAGACTGTTAGTCACCACACAGCTGTGTGATCGATGAACTAGGCTGTGCACGAGCGACACGGCTGTGTGACGGCTGGGTGAGGCTGTGTACGACATACAGGATCGAACAATTGGGCCGTGTGGGCCACACGGGCGTGTGGGATTCTGGGCCAGGCCGTATGATGTGTAAGGGCCAAATGAGGCCGTGTAATCCACAGGCCAAGGCAAATTTAAGTCGTGTGGGCTGCACGGGCGTGTAGGCCTACACGGGCAGGCCACATGGGTGTGTGAGCCCATTTTTCTGTAATATTCTATAAGGTTGCACGGGTCGCCCTAGTCGACTGTGGGCCTAATGTTGGGTCGGTAAGCTTTACCTAAACCCCTAATTATGTGACTTGACTTTTTAATTTCTGTACCGAGCATGAATTCTGATATTTGAATGTATGAACTGTGTTTGCATAATAGCATTACATTTTAAGTATGTTACATTGTATCGGGGTGGGTTGATGATTCGGAGGAAGTATCTGAAGGGCTCTCAAGCCTGTTATTTGGTAGCCCAGCTGCAACTTTCTGATTATGTGCCGTATTTTGATACAGCATGGTGTGTAGGGATGGGTGGGTTGATTTTTATCCCTACATGGTGTGTAGGGTTGGACGGAGTTAGTGTGTAGAGGCTGGTGGGTAGGATTCTGCTATTCTGTCTGATCTATTTATTATGACTGAAATGGGCTAAGGCCCTAGACCATATCTGATTCTGCATCTGAGTGGGCTAAAGTCCACACCGTTTCTGTAATGGGCTCAGACCCGAACTGTGAATATATGTCTATTATCTGATATTCTATGTGTATGTTTTCTGTGGGGATTACACACTGAGTTTGCGAAAACTCACCCCCTTTTCTGTTTAATCTGTTCGGGTAATCCCCAACAATAGACGGATTGGTGCAGCAGAGGACTCGACAGTGACCACGATTTCGGACACTTATTTATGATTTATTTTTGGGTATATTTCTTGTAATAAGGCCTTTACAAATTTTTGCTTAAAATTGGGATAATTATTTTATGAACTGCTAGCAGTAGAACAAGATGCGAATTTTCAAAATAAACAGAGGTTTTATCAAATACACACAAACTTGCAAATTATTTTAAAAGCTTCCGCAACATATAACATTCTGAAGATGGATAATGAGTAATTAAATGATACGTTTTGACGAAAGCCTAAGATATTTATAAACAATTTTAACGTAGTTAAGTTTTCCAAAGCACTATCATGTGACGCCACCAAATTCGGCCATAACGTCTAGGCCGAGTTTGGGGTGTTACAATTTGTGCACACATTTAATTGACCTAAGTATCATTCAAACACTTATAAATATACCACTTCAAACATCCTATTTCATCTAACCAATATGCAATTCAAAGGCACCACATTCATATCAAAACATCAATGATCAAATCAAAGCAATATAGCCACATTTCAAGCATATAACCTAGTTCATTTATCTACCAAATGATATCACATATGACCATTTACATGCCATCACAAACATACCAAAAATGACCATATATTCCAAGTACCTAAAAATGACCAAAATAACCATTCCAAAACATGCCATCATACTATATACTATCTAGAACCTACGGAGTATGAGGAGGATTCATTCACCCATATTTGCAACTATTATTCGTGCCAACATTTACCTTATTAACCACAACAAGCTTGACACAGCTCAAAATAAGCAAATTTCACTTGAATAGTCTTTCAACCCTATTACATGCCATTTATAACCATTAACCAAAATAACCATAAATACCAGTATGTCGAATATATAGTGTGACAATTCTCCAACGAGATTTCAACTGACTGAGCTTCTCGATAACCTACAAGATAGAGGAATGATTATGTAAGCATTTAATGCTTAGTAAATTAGTATAGGCGAAACTTAACTTACCAATCATATTAAATTAAACAACCAAACCTACTCTCATCAAGTCGTATGCCAAACTTCCTTTCCTATACACACACCTCATAAGGTTAGTAAATATATCATTACATATAAATCCTGTAATGCCCCAAAATTTATATTTTGTTTCTGCGGATGTATGACACAAATCTGTATCTGTTTCAGTGGTTAATTGTTCTGAGAGTGTGTGAGAGGTCCCAAGTTCAAGCCAGGACTTGGGAAAATTTTGGTATTTTTATGAATAAAGCCCAATCTTTGGTCAGTAGGCTTTTATTTAATTGTTGATAAGTATATAACAGAATGGGCCTGCTGGTCTGGTGGTTAAGTGGAGTGTTGTAGTGTTGGAGGTCTTGTGTTCAATTCTCTGTGAAGGCGTGGAGACAGTATTTTTGCTCCAATTTCGGCTAAGAGTTGTGTTGGGGCAAAATTCTGAGTAGTTGTGTTTTAGTGGATTAATATGGAGTGATTTTAGGAGATAATTGGGGAGAGGTTATCAGAAAATAATCTGATTATCTTTTTGATGCAAAAAAAAAAAGAGTAGAGTTTTTGTTTTCTCTCCAATTCCCTAAACTATTTCTGACGTTTACTTCTTCTTCGTCTTCTTTTTCCCTCCTCTGCCGATTCTTTCCCCTAGTTGCTACTGAAATTTCCATTATGTTTTCCCCTTCCATTTCTTTCTTTTTTCTTCTAATTAATTCAGTTGTTCATCGTTGGTTGCGCGTGTTCGGTAAGTAACAATTTTGTCTATTGTTAATCGTTCTTGGTTAATCTCTAAAAAGGGGATTCCTTTTTGGTGTTTAGGAGTTAATCAAGGGGCTAGTGGTTTTTGAATCGACGCTTTGATTGTGCGAAGTCGTGACTCAAGCGAGGTAAGGGCTTTGCTAGGTTTTTAGTCGAATTCCTTCCGGAATTGGTTGATTAAAAACGAATTAAGTAATTAATCTGGAGATATGTTGGTCGATTTTTAGGTTCTGGAGGCTTAAGAGTGCTTACGCATCAGAAATGATACCAGGTGTGTACCCGAAACGTAGAAAACAGGATTCAGCGAAAAGCCAAAATTGCTTGCTGTCGAGAAATAAGAAAAATAAGAGAAATAAGAGAAAATGATGTGAAAAATTGTAAAGAAAGGAAATAAGGGTGTTATAAACTTAGAAATCAACATTTTGCACTAAAATAGTTTTGGATAGCAGTAGTAGTCTAACTTTGAAAAATCATCAAAAATAGTGGGAATTGAGTTAGAGGTTGAATAAAATATGAAATTAAATTTTATTGAGTCTAGTTCTTCATGGAATAAACAATGTAAGCAATGAAATTATAAATCATGAGATATAATAAATTTTGTGAGATAAGGTCAGAATGATTTTGGGTTCCCCTGTTCTGACTTAGGAAAATCGTCGAAAATTGTAAAAAAATAATTAGGGGATTAAATTTATATGTTTAAATACTTAATGAGTCTATTTTCAAGAGAAACAGATAGAAACATCATCTAAATTTCGTACTAAGTGATAAATAATTTTTCGTAAGGAAAGGATGAAGTTGTCAAACAGCAGAATAGGGATAAATTTAAAGATTTTACTATACTTATGTGATAAACTATAAATTTTTAAATTTTTATGGTAGAAATGTATTTGAGTCTAGTTTCAAAAACATCTAGCGAATCTTAATTTAGAATTCTGTAGCTCAAGATATAAATAATTTAGTGATAATGACTCAAGTAGACAACTTTGAATGAACATATAAGTAAATAGTCAAAACATACATGAGTGTTGAGCTAGCATGGGTTACTTTAAAAATGGATCACACAGCCAAGGTCAATTTGGGCCGAGTGGGCCACACGGGCAGATCACATGGGCATGTGGGTCCATTTTTACTGAAATGTTTTTAAGGTTGCACGGGTTGCCCAAGTCGACTGTGAACCTACTGTAGGGTTGGTAAGCGCTACTCAGACCCCTAAATGCATGAAATTGACTGAATGATATCTGTGCTGAGCTTGTTAATATCTGAACTGAATATATGTACTGAAATTTCATAATAGCATATCATCTATTGTATATTGCATCGCATTGGGTCGGGGGTTGTTATTCGGAGGAAGTGTACTGAAAGGCTTTCAGCCTAATTTACTGGCAGCTCAGCTGCAAACTACTGTTTTGTGCCGCATTTGGTACTACTTGGAGTGTAGGGATGGGTGGGTTGATTATATCCCCACATGGAGTGTAGGGTTGGACGGAGATGGTGTGTAGAGGCTGGTTGGGTAGGATTTTACTACTGCATAACTGTTACGGCTACTGTTACTGAGATGGGCTAAGGTCCAAACTGTCATTAATACTGAAAAAGGTTTAGGCCCAAGACTGTTCAACTGTGAATACTGATTGTTTGTTTGTTTCTGTGGGATTACACACTGAGTTTACGTAAACTCACCCTTTTTTGTTTAATGTGCATAGGTAATCCCCAGACTTAGATGAATCAGAGCGACGAAGGACCCAGTGGTGACCACAGTAATTTTTGGACTTCATGGTTTTCAATTTACGATTTATGATTTGATTATTATTGATTATTTGGGTTGTAATTTAAGGACCCTCTGGGACTTTGGTTTTAAATTTGGATTATTTATTTATTTATTTTACTTTATGGATTTATACTTGTTGGTCGTAGGAAATTCGGTTTTCAAAAAGTTAAAGTAATTTCTAAACGCATGATCACCTAGACTGTTTTATTAAAGCTTTCGCAACGAGGGATATTTCAAAACAAATGTTTTAAATGAATAAAGACGACTTCCTAAGTCCTAACAAAGGTTTACCAAAGATAATAACATGAAATATTTTCATCGTAACAACGAGGTTTCAAAAACACTATCGTGTGGCATTGCCAGATATGGCCATATGGCCATAACGTCTAGGCCGGGTTTGGGGTGTTACAAATCTCAAGTAACTTATGGCATATATATGATAAACATTTAGGCTTCATCCATAATCCATCACCTATACATATATCCTTTACACATACTTTCCATTGAAATCACATGGTTAATAAACAGTAAGTAAACAATACTTCTATAAAACAAAACATACATTAAGAAACATATTCCATGCATATTTCATCCATCACTCAATAAATTATCAACCATTCTCATATTGTATAGGCATATTCACCTTTTCCTGTCATAGGAACATTAGTACCATTAAATATTCATACATGTCTTTCCATTAACCTTTACTTATCTGTTGAACCGTATAAAATAACATTGGATACTTGGGAATGCTCACACATAGTGTACCTTTTCATGTAATCATAACCTTTCCTTTCCATTAGTGTTCACACGAGCTGTGGGTCGGAATATTAGCTACATGATGCTACTCACACGAGTTGTGGAGTATCTGCAACAAATGCAGTACCTCAACTATCGGTAGGACATTCAAGACTAGCACTTGAAATCGCTATAACCCTAATGACATGTTATTCATATCCTAAGTAGTTACAAGGTTCAAACGAGACATTTACATCTCAAATCCTTTATTTCAATTGCATTATAACTTTTCTATATACCATCTTAAATTTCACATTTATAAATTACAACTTTAAAACAACTAACCTCCCAGCAATATCCATAATATCAATTATCAAATCAAGATCATAATTCACATAATTATACATAGTAACTCATTTAAATCATCATATAAAAATAATTTAACTCTACACGAACTTACCTGTACCAATACAATGCCCTAACGTGATCAAACGACTAATCCGCTATTGGTTTTCTCGCAATTAGTGTTTGGTTAAGTTGTTTCTTGATCTAGATAAATATTTTTATTCAATTAATTCCATTCCAACATTTAAAATAATTAATTTAACATTTAACCCTTCTTAATGAAAATTTATAAAATGTCCTTGAAATTTTACCTTTTATTCAATTTAGTCCCTAAACCCAAATCTTGAAATTTCACCATTGTTAACAATAAATCATGCTAGCCAATTTTTACCTAATCTCATAACAGCCCATATTTATCAAAAAATTATAATATTTTCCTTGAATTTTACCATTTTCATAAATCAGTCCCTAAACTTAAAAATCATCAAAAATTATTTAACAAAATACTTATATTTAACAACCAAGCTTAATAATCTATCATAAAATTTCAAGAATATCACAAATTTATCCATGGTAAAATTCTAAACATTTAACAATTTAAAAAATTGATCACTAGGTTAGCTAAATTAAGCTAATACGGGCTCAAAAATATAAAATTTACTAAAAACGGGTGAGGATTACATACCATGCATGTAAGAATAAACTTAGCCGAAGCTTTCCCAAGACATCCATGTAGGTTTCGGTTTGTTTTTGAGATAATAAGAAGATGATAACATTTTTGGGCATTTTGTTTCTTTTAATTTTCATTTAATTATAAATTTACAATTTGCCCTTGTAAAATTAATCAAATTTCAAGCACTTAATTACCCAAAACCGTCCACTAGTAGTTCAATTTGTATAATTGCAATATAAAACCTCCCTCATTTAATACTTAAACCATTTAATTATTCTAATTCAATAGTGACTAGGTTTTACACCTTTTACGATTTAGTCATTTTTATTCAGTTAACTATCTAAACATTAAAATTTCTTAACCAAATTTTAATACAACCTTAATAACACTCTGTAAATATTTAATAAAATATTTACGACTCAGTTTATAGAAACGAGGTCCTGATATCTTATTTTCTAAAATCACTTGACTTTAGGGACATACCACTTGAACCTAATTATTCTTTTATTTAATAAAAATCATTAAATCAAATTTTATTATTACACTATATTTGAATCGTAAATATTAAGTAATAATATTTACGGGCTTACTCATCGGATTTGTGGCCCCGAAACCACTGTTTTCGACACCACTAAAAAAGGGCTATTACAATGCGTATTATAGATATGTGTACTCTTTTTCCTTCACTAGGATTTTTTTTCCACAGGGTTTTTATCTTAGTAAGTTTTTAATGAGGCACATTATCTACCAATGGACATCCAATGGAGAGTGCTATGAATATCTTATTAAATGGATGTTCATCATGATCAAGATAAGTTTTGATGTACTTTAAATTCTAATAGTTATTAGAATTAGATTTCTACTTCATTTCTACTTCTTATGCCTATGAATAGAGACCTTGATGAAGCATTGTAATTATTTTCATTGATCAATAAAATATGCTCTCTCTTTTGCTCTCCCATTTTCTTTGTTCTTTACTCTTTGTTTATTTAGTTTATAACAAATTTGTTATTATTTTGGTGAACTTTTGTTGTAATATAAATTTTATTATTATTTAAATAAAATCAATATTTACTCTTGCTACTTATTAGCATTAGAATGATATAATAATTGTTATACCTCAATCACGCATCCTTCTACTTGACCCACAAACGACGGGCGAACCTTTAGCTGAACGAAGTTGGTGAACTTAATATCATGGTATAATGGTGAATTTGCATAAGATAACCTTCATTAGATATACATGTAACATATGTGGGAATCCAGACTTATTGATTACCTCGTTATCTTAAGAAGGTACATCTTAAAATATCATATTACTATCACTGCAAGAGAACAATATATGATCTCATTGTCAGTAAACTCTAAACACGTAAACATCTTGGTCTCCTAGTGTATAGCACTCGATGAGTGAGATCAAATTCTTCACTTTTTATTTTAAAATCTCATCACCAAAATACCCTACCAAATTTCAGAAACTCTTCACCTTAACCCAAGGTGAACCTCCACCCAAACAACCCTTTCCTTCTCGTTGTTAATCAAATTAGTTAACAATATTAAATTATTATATAAAATTAGTTATTTTAAATAATTCACTATAAAGTATGATATATTATTAATTGGTTAAACTAATATTTAAAATATTTGATCAGGTAATGTAACATCCCAAACCCGGCTCATGCGTTATGACCGGGTCTGGCATGTCACATGAGAAAAACATGTTAAACCTTTTTTTTATTCATACTAAATTAGGTATTGATTTTTAAAATCAAGAAAACAAGTTTGATTAAAAACCTTTGATAAAAATACTATTTCTTTCGGGAGGTTAATTAAAGAATCGATATTCAAATTCGTGATATTTTAAAACCGTGACTTTTGAAAATGTTGTTGATAATTTGAGAGAAAATTTCCGAGTTCAAAACATTTCAAGCAAAATAATAAATACGTCCAAACATAAAGCAAAATAAAGTTTATCCCAAAGGCCTTATTACATCGTAAAAACCCCAAATGGTAAAGAGAATGGTAATAGAAATTTAAAGTTCAAAATAAAACACCAATTCTGAAGTATGGCCTCCACCGAGCCATCCATGGCCCAAGTCCACGTCACTGAGCATTACCTACAAGGGTTAAGAAAAGAAAGGGGGTGAGTTACAAGAACTCAGTATATAATCCCCTTACCGTCATCCACTGGGCCTGAACCCATTTAGCAAAAACTTGGGCTTGAGCCCATAAAGCATAATCTTGGGCCGAAGCCCATTTACCATAACAATATATATATATATATATATATATATATGCAAAATATACAAAATATGCAACCCATCCCATCCAGCCAAGCTCTCCCCCGTACCAACTAATCTCTCCTGTGGGGATCAAGTCAATCCACCCTGCCAGTCTCTCCAATTTGCAGTCAAGCTGCCATTTATAATATTTGTGGTTGAGCCACCAGAATCATATACGGTAATATAATCGGCACACAGCCTTAGTCACGAAGGCACAAAGCCATATTTAAATTGGCACATAGCCATTATCAGAATTAGTGGCAATGCCACCGGTCTATTCTTCTCTTCATTCAAGTTTTCCCATCCCATGCAATATGTAAAGATGCATCATACATAATCGTAAACATCCATATAAAAATAACATCCATGAACCTATTGAATACTTTTTATGAATCAGCCCATGAAAGCAATACGACCATTCGGCCCATAGGGGCATTTCGGTAAATCGGTCCATAAAGACATTTCGGTAAATTGGCCCATTATAACAATCCATCAAATCGGCCCATAGGGGCATTTCAGTAATTCGGTCCATAAGGACATTTTGGTAAATCGGTAATTTTACCAACTAAGGGTAATTCGGTAATCTCGCAAACAAAGGGTTATTTCGGTAATTTACCCTCTAAGGGTATTTTGGAAATTTCAAAACCCAGACTTAACTACTAATTTGGGTATAAAAATTGAAACTATCCATCTGCATCTGTAACACCCCAAACCCGGTCTAAACGTTATGACCAGATCTGGTATGTCACAAGGGAAGGTTGTAAAAGAAAAAGGTTTTGGATATTGAAAATATTGTAAGTTTGAAAAATTCTCATCTAAGGTGACGTTTTGAAAACAACGATATGCAGTTTAGGAAAAATTTCCGAATTTAAGTTAATCGATCGTTTATTATTTATTGGTATTTGAGAGAAACCGGTTGGTTATATTATTTAGGTATTGAAAACTCCAACTTAATTACCACGTTTGAAAACGCATAATATGTCATATCAACATTTAGTGATTAAATAAAACCCAAAATAAAAATATTAGGAAGACCTTATTACATAATGAAATTTCCAAAATAAATAACTTAAAATAAATCAAGTCTACTAAAAGAACATTTTATGGCCTCCATGAGTCCGCCTCGGCTCCCTGATCCACAATCTACTGATTACCTGCAAGATTAAGCAGAAGGGGTGAGTCACCAAGACTCAGTGTGTAAATCCCCTTATGTCACACATACGGCTTCAAGCCCACAATCGCATATTGGGCCTCAGCCCACTCAGATTATCATACATAATCATGAATGCAAAATGTGTCCCAATCCAACCTAGTTTTTCCATCCTCTACACACCACCCGTACCAGCCCATCACACCGTGGAGATTTCTACAATCAACCCTCCATCCGCTACACACCTCATACATGGCATTTGGCCACTCGTGGTTCTAGACCACCGTAATACCAGATCATCGTGACAAAGTCACTAGCAATATACATGGGGCCAACCCACCGTGGTAATAACCTCCCTAATGAATATACATGGGGCCAACCCACTGTGGTAACAACCACTGGCACGAGTCACTAATCATATATATTCATGGTATTAAACCACCGTGGCACCAAGCCACCGAAACATGGCTACTATTATCAAATGTGTAACCGTGGGGCCAACCTACCGTGGTAATAACCACTATGACAGTCTCAATTACTTCCCCTTTCACATCATTTCCCAACCCGTGCTATCTTTACCGTTATATGAATGCACATGCTATCTTTACCGTGACAGGTTACAACGTTTATTTCATATCCATCAAGAGGTTAATAAAATCACATACCTGTATTCCCATCTTTACCCCTAAGGGTATTATGATTGTTTCTCAGTCATTTCGGCTTTTCAGCCCACACAACAATAGTACAAGGAAATGAATAAGTAGTGTGAAGTTTACACACCTGATAACACGCAATACAACACTTTCTATGTTGACACTATCGTTAACCGGAACTACTTGTATTTGTCTACTATTCTGCTCAGAAACCGGCCCACAACCTGGTGGCCAATCTCGAACTGCAGACACCGCGTGCTTCTTGAACTTAGGGGCTGGGACTACGGGTCCAACCCCTTCCTTCTTTGCTTGGCTAGATCGACAGAACCTGGAGATTACAAGGCTTGAAGGCGTCGATTGAATACCGAAACTGAAGGGTGCCAAAAAGAATATCTTCACTCAACAATCAACAAAGTCGACAGAAAGGGTGCCAACTCCTGACACAAAGAGAGGTTTGGCCCTTAGAAGAAAATAAAGGAGTAAGAAAAAATAGATACTTCGGCTTGAAGAAGAACCCGAGACAAATGGTGATGAGAAAATGATGGATAGGTTTCGGCAATTGAAGAATCAAAAAGAAAGGCTAAAGAGATTCGGCTAAAGCAAAACAAAATCAAGGAGGTGAATGGTAGTGAATGACGATTCGGTCAAGAAAAAGAAATGAGAGATGAGGTTCGGCTCTTAGAAGAAAATAAAGAAGTATGAAGCAAATGGGAAGAAAGAAATGAAAATAGAGAAGATGGTAGGAGGGTTCGGCTGAAAGAAAGAAAAGATGTGAAGTGAAAGGGAATGGTACCTAGGAGATTTCGGCTTTAACCAAAGAGGAGGTGAGCACTAATTGTCTTTAGGAATTTCAGCCAATAGAGAAAGAATACAAATTGCCAAAATGGAAAACCCCAAATATCGAAAAGAAAAAAAACTCTTAACACCAAATTTTGCCCTACACCTCACGAATTTGGAACTTAAACCCCTCCCAAAATCGAATGCTCATACCTTCCCATAGACCCCCCACATGACCGAATTTCCTTCCCCAACACAACCCAACATTCGGCCAACACTCTCCTCTCTCTAAATCTCATAATTTCCTCCTAAATTCCCTCTTGTTCACTCATTCAAACTAAGTTGAACAATTCAAACTCCTATTTCCCCTCTTAGCCACCCATTCGAATAGTTTAACCCAATCAACACTCCCCCCTTGAAGTGTCCTAGCCGAACTCCACCTTCTCCATTCCAGGCGCCAAAAGAATTCCAAAAAAGCAATTTGTGTGACTCGAACCTGCTCCCTCACTGCTCCCCTGTGGCGTCACCTACCAGCACTCTATGTGGCGTCACCTTGCCACTTTCCCACTGACCTTCTTGTGTCCTCAAATCACAATTAAATACCCTTAAGGCCTACCTCAGCTAGCTCTCCCCTAAAGTGCCTAAAAAAATAAAATTTTAGTCTAGGCTTCGGCTTAACCCCGAGCCTTCCCTGGACCCCCAAACACACCAAATCAACTCAAATAGCACAGTATACACACACAACATACATTAAATGCAGAACCCCTAAAATTCAGGATGTTACAGTTCTACCCCCCTTAGAGAAATTTCGGCCTTGAAATTACCTGGTCAAAAGAGATGAGGGTATTGCTGTCGCATTGCATCCTCTGGTTCCCACGTAGCTTCCTCTAAACCGTGGTTTCGCCACAAAACCTTAACCAACGGAATCGTCTTCCTTCGCAATACCTTAACATCACGTTCCAAGATCCACACTAGTTCTTCTTCAAAAGATAGATCAGGCCTTACTTCGATTTCTTCCACTGGCACAACCTGAGATGGATCCGAACGGTAGCGTCTTAACATCGAAACGTGAAACACATCATGGATCTGATTAACTCTGAAGGTAGCTCGAGCTGATAGGCTACTGGTCCCACACGCTTCAACACACGATAAGGCCCGATGAACCTAGGGCTTAGCTTACCCTTCCGTCCAAACCTTAACACTTTCTTCCACGGTGAAACCTTTAAGAAAACTCAATCACCAACTGCAAATTCTATGTCCTTACGCTTCAGATCGGCATAGGACTTCTGTCTGTCTGAAGCTTCCTTTAATCGAGTCTGAATTAACTTAACCTTGTCTTCCGTTTCAGAAACCAATTCGGACCCAACAACTGATGCTCCCCAACTCTGTCCAACAAGTAGGAGTGCGACACTTCCGACCATACAATGCCTCATACGGTGCCATCTGAATACTAGATTGGTAGCTATTGCTGTACGCGAATTTTGCTAACGGTAGAAACTCCTCCCAGCTACCTCTGAAGTGTATGACACAGCCTCTCAACATATCTTCCAAGATCTGAATTACCCTTTCAGACTGTCCATCAGACTGTGGATGAAACGCTGTACTGAAATCTAACTTTGTACCCAACGCTTAATGCAAACTTTCCAAAATCTCGACGTAAACCTAGGGTCCCTGTCTGAGATGATAGACACTGGTACCCCATGCAACCTCACGATCTCTGCTATATACAACTTAGCCAATTTCTGCAGAGAGTAGTCGACCCGAACTGGTATGAAATGGGCGGACTTCGTCAATCGATCAATGATTACCCATACCAAATCCTTCTTAGTAGGCGTAAGGGGTAGCCCACTAACAAAGTCCATTGTGATCCTTTCCCACTTCCACTGTAGAATCTTTACCGGCTGCAACAACCCCGAAGGCAACTGATGTTCTGCTTTTACTTGCTGACACGTCAAGCACTTACTCACAAATTTTGTTACTTCTCGCTTCAGACCCGACCACCAAAACTGTTCTCGCAAATCCCAGTACATCTTACTTCCTCCAGGATGCATAGCGTATGGGCTGCTATGTGCTTCCTGCAAAATCTTACGCCTCAACTCAGAATCCTTTGGCATGCAAGTCTTCCCTCAAAAACATAATACCCCATCACCATTCAAACTGAAATCCGTTATCTCATCATCTGATCCCAACTGAAACTTCGGTTTTAACAACTCATCAGCCCACTACTTCTCTTTAATCTGACTAACCCAAGAAGGCTTCACTTGAAGTTCAGCTAATAGACTTCCATCATCATATAAACTGAGATGAGCAAACATTGCTCTCAAGTCAGAGATCACCCTACAACTTAATGTATCCGCCACTACGTTAGCTTTACCCGGATGGTATTCAATTAAGCAGTCGTAATCTTTTAACAACTCGATCCACCTTCGCTGCCTTAAATTTAACTCCTTTTGGGTAAGGAGATATTTTAGGCTCTTGTGATCTGTATAACTAACGGACTTCTCCCCATACAGATAATGCCTCCAACTTTTCAGAGTAAACACTACTACCGCCAATTCCAAATCATGCGTGGGATAATTCAACTCATGCGGTCTCAACTACCGAGACGCATATGCTACCACTTTCCCATCCTGTATTAGCACACATCCTAAGCCTGTGTGCGACGCATCACAATAAACCGTAAACTCTTTCCCAGCCTCAGGCTGTATCAACACTGGAGCCTCTGTCAAAATCCTTTTCAGCCTTTCAAAACTCTTCTGTTGCTTATCAGACCAAACAAACGGAACCCCTTTCCGCAACAACTTGGTTAATGGTGCCGCAATTAAAGAAAACCCTTCAACAAACCTTCTATAATACCCAGCCAGACCAAGAAAACTCCTGATTTCTGCCATCGATTTAGGTAGCTTCCAATCCAACACAGCTTCAATTTTCCGGGGATCAACCCTAATCCCCTCAGCAGACACTACATGGCCCAAAAAGGTAACTTCTCTTAGCCAGAACTCACACTTACTGAATTTTTCGAACAACTGCTTCTCCCTCAGAATTTGTAAAACCACTCGAAAATACGAATCATGCTCCTCCTCTGACTTTGAATAAATTAGGATATCGTCTATAAATACCACGACGAATCGGTCCAGATAGGGTTCGAATACCCGGTTCATCATGTCTATAAACGCTGCTGGTGCATTAGTCAACCGAACGGCATTACCAGGAATTCGTAATGACCATAGTGAGTACGAAACACCGTCTTATGAATATCTGCCTCTTTGACTTTAAGCTGATGATATCCCGATCTTAGATCTATCTTCGAGAAGACTGAAGCCCCCTTGAGCTGATCGAACAAATCGTCAATCCTCGGCAACGGGTACTTATTCTTAATAGTTAACTTATTCAACTGACAGTAGTCAATGCACATATGTATTGATCCGTCCTTCTTCTTAACGAAAAGCACTGGCGCTCCCCAAGGTGACCCGCTAGGTCGGATAAAACCCCGATCCAACAGTTCCTAAATTTGAGCTTTCAATTCCACCAACTCCTTTGGCGCCATTCTATATAGGGCAATCGATAGGGGCGTTGTCCTTGGAAGAAGGTCAATACAGAATTCCACCTCGCGATCTGGAGGTAAACTTGGAAGCTCTTCTGGAAAAA
Organism: Gossypium australe; assembly: GCA_005393395.2. Lineage (NCBI taxonomy): Eukaryota > Viridiplantae > Streptophyta > Magnoliopsida > Malvales > Malvaceae > Gossypium > Gossypium australe. The sequence goes on along the minus strand of CM016619.1, from coordinate 53,512,366 downwards.
CATCAGAAAATTCCTTCACTGTTCGAACATCCTCCACAGTTGGTCCCTTGGCCTCCAAAGCACAAACATAAGCTATAAACGCCTCACATCCTTTCCTCACCATTCTCTCAGCCTTTAGGGCGGACACCACATTAGATAGGTAGTTCCTTCTCTCACCTATTACCACCACCTCTTTACGCTCGAGAGTTCTTAACACCATGCGCTTGGCTGCACAATCCAAATTTGCTTGATACTTCACTAGCCAGTCCATACCCAAGATTAAATCAAACTCCTCGAACGACAATTCCACCAAATCAGCCGGAAACACTACCCCTTGAACTTCTAACGGCACCTTCTTAAAAATTTTATTCACTATCACTGATTGTCCTAAAGGGCTAAGTATAGTCATCTCCCTAGAGTTAATCTCAGAGTCTAAGTTCCAACTTTCTGATCTAATACTAGCAACATAAGAATGTGTTGATCCAATATCAACCAATGGAGTATAAGGCAACCCATAGATAAGAAACGTACCGGTTATGATGTCCGGTGCATCACCCTCCTCTCGGCGCCTAGCCGCATAGACCAACCCAGGATGCCTCGCATCTGTGCTTCCAGCACCTCTGCCCGGTGCTCCATGCCCTCGGCCAAAGTTACTTCCTCCCCTAGTAGGACCACGACCTCTCTGCGGTTGTTGACCACCTCTACCTGGCTGAACATAACCTTGTCCTCCTGGTCGCATTCTGCCCAATTCCTGAGGACAATCTGTTACTTGATGATTAGTAGATCCACATCTAAAACATCCTCTATTACCCATCCAACACTCACCTGAATGAAATCTACCACATCTTGCACACCTCTGAGCCCCACTATCAACAACAGGTCTAGCCACACAACTCGGCCCATCCAACCTAGGTCTTTTCTGAAAATGCCCAGCTGATCCCGATGATCCAAAATTCCTTTTATTTCTACCTCTTCCCTATCCTGATTCTGTTTCTCAGACCACTTCACTTCTTCGACTATCTTAGCCTTCTCCACTAAAACAGCGAATTCCCTTTCTCGTTGTGGAGCTATCAGCACTCGCAAATCATCCTTCAGACCATCCTCAAACCAAACACAACGCTCATGGTCTGTGGCCACCATACCCTGGGCATAACGACTAAGACGTAAGAATTTCGCCTCATACTCAGCCATTGATCTATTTCCCAGAACCAAATTCAGAAATGCCCTACGCTGCGCATCCACATAACTCGATCCAATGTACTTTCCTTGGAATGCTGCCTTGAAGAAATCCCAGGTAATGCGATCAGCCACTGTACCATCCCTGACCGTAAGCCACCACTGATACGCTTCGTCCCGCAGAAGAGACACCACTCCTTTCAACTTTTCCTCCTCCGTGAAATCCAGATCATCCATTATACGCTCCACTGCCTCTAGCCAATACTCAGCTGCATTAGGAGCTACGCCAGATATGCCCCTAAACGTTTCCGCTCCATTGGCTCGAAGTCGTTCAGGGATGGACTTCCGAGTTGCTGTTCCACCACCTGCCCCAGCCACTCGTTCCAACACACACAGCATTGCCTGAGACAGGGCATCATCTCCTCCCGTTCTGCCTTGCGATCCTGCTTCTGCCACAGATGATGCTGGCGCTTCGCCCTCAGGCTCATTTCTTGCTTCCAAGAGTTCAACCTCAGTACCCTGGCCTCTCCCACGGCCGCGTGTAAAACATCCACGTCCTCTACCACTCATGTCTATTACTCCGTCTTACTCTGATTACAAATTTTATGCGTCAGTATTTATTTCCACTGTTTATTAATCAAGTAGTATTATGAGAAGTAGATTTAGAGAGTGATTCTTGCAAAACCTATCTCGACTTAGAGGTTTCAATCTCTAAAGTTTAGATCTCCTAGAGCTAGCAAACATATTCATTCATGATAACAATCATTTCATGCATACATCACCAAATAATTAGAACACTTACCTGCGTGGATTGGGTGCCGGTAGACTCGGATGCCATGTTCTAATAAAACATTTTCTCCAAAATCATTTAAATCAATTTTGTAAAACTGTTTTGAACCCATTTCACAGCCCGAGTTTTACAACCGGGCTCTGATACCAAAACTATAACACCCCAAACCCGATCTAAATGCTACGACCAGATCTGGTATGTCACAAGGGAAGGTTGTAAAAGAAAAAGGTTTTGGATATTGAAAATATTGTAAGTTTCTAAGGTGACGTTTTGAAAGCAACGATTTGCAGTTTAGGAAAAATTTCTGAATTTAAGTTAATCGATCGTTTATTATTTATTGGTATTTGAGAGAAACCGGTTGGTTATATTATTTAGGTTTTGAAAATTCCAACTTAATTACCACGTTTGAAAACGCATAATAGTGTCATATCAACATTTAGTGATTAAATAAAACCCAAAATAAAAATATTAGGAAGACCTTATTATATAATGAAATTTCCAAAATAAATAACTTAAAATAAGTCAAGTCTACTGAAAGAACATTTTATGGCCTCCACGAGTTCACCTCGGCTCCCAGATCCACAATCTACTGATTACCTGTAAGATTAAGTAAAAGGGGTGAGTCACCAAGACTCAGTGTGTAAATCCCCTTATGTCACACATACGGCTTCAAGCCCAAAATCGCATATTGGGCCTCAGCCCACTCAGATTATCATACATAATCATGAATGCAAAATGTGTCCCAATCCAACCTAGTTTTTCCATCCTCTACACACTAGCCGTACCAGCCCATCACACCGTGGGGATTTCTACAATCAACCTCCATCTGCTACACACCTTATACGTGGCATTTGGCCACTCGTGGTTCTAGACCACCATGATACTAGATCACCGTGACAAAGTCACTAACAATATACATGGGGCCAACCCACCGTGGTAACAACCACCGTGACAATCCCTGATGAATATACGTGGGGCCAACCCACTTTGGTAACAACCAGTGGGACGAGTCACTAATCATATATATTTGTGGTATTAAACCATCGTGGCACTAAGCCACGGAGACATGGTCACTATTATCAAATGTGTAACCGTGGGGCCAACCCACCGTGGTAATAACCACCGTGACAGTCTCAATTACTTCCCTTGTCACATCATTTCCCAACCCATGCAGAACATACAGTTATATGAATGCACATGCTATATTTACTGTGACATGTTACAACATTTATTTCATATCCATCAAGAGGTTAATAAAATCACATACCTGTATTCCCAGCTTTACCCCCAAGGGTATTACGATTGTTTCTCAGTCATTCCAGCTTTTCAGCCCACACAACAAGAGTACAAGCAAATGAATAAGTAGTGTGAAGTTTACACACCTGATAACACGCAATACAATGCTTTCTATGTCGACACTATCGTTAACTGGAACTACTGCTATTTGTCTACTATTCTGCTCAGAAGCCGGCCCACAACTCGGTGGCCAATCTCAAACAGCAGACACCGCGCGCTTCTTGAACTTAGGGGCTGGGACTACGGGTCCAACCCCTTCCTTCTTTGCTTGGCTAGATCGACAGAACTCGGAGATTACAAGGCTTGAAGTAAGGCGTCGATTGCATACTGAAATTGAAGGGTACCAAAAGGAATATCTTCATTCAGCAATCAACAAAGTCGACAGAAAAGGTGCCAACTCCTGACACAAAGAGAGGTTCGGCCCATAGAAGAAAATAAAGGAGTAAGAAACAAATAGATGCTTCGACTTGAAGAAGAACCAGTGACAAATGGTGATGAGAAAATGATGGATAGGTTTCGGCAATTGAAGAATCAAAAAGAAAGGCTAAAGAGATTCGGCTAAAGCAAAACAAAATCAAGAAGGTGAATGGTAGTGAATGATGATTCGGTCAAGAAAAAGAAATGAGAGATGAGGTTCGGCTCTTAGAAGAAAATAAAGAAGTATGAAGCAAATGGGAAGAAAGCAATGAAAATGGGGAAGATGGTAGGAGGGTTCGGCTGAAAGAAAGAAAAGATGTGAAGTGAAAGGGAATGGTACCTAGGAGATTCCGACTTTTACCCAAAGAGGAGGTGAGCACTAATTGTCTTTAAGAATTTCGGCCAATAGAGAAAGAATACAAATTGCCAAAATGGAAAACCCCAAATACCGAAAAGAAAAAAAACTCTTAACACCAAATTTTGCCCTACACCTCACAAATTTGGCACCTAAACCCCTCCAAAAACTGAATGCTCATACCTTCCCATAGACCCCCCACATGACCGAATTTCCTTCCCCAACACAACCCAACATTCAGCCAACACTCTCCTCTCTCTAAATCCCATAATTTCCTCCTAAATTCCCTCTTGTTCACTCATTCAAACTAAGTTGAACAATTCAAACTCCTATTTCTCCTTTTAGCCACCCATTCGAATAGTTTGACCCAATGAACACTCCCCCCTTGAAGTGTCCTAGCCGAACTCCACCTTCTCCCTTCCAGACGCCAAAAAAATTCCAAAAAAGCAATTTGTGTGACTCGAACTTTCTCCCTCACTGCTCCTTTATGGCGTCACCTACCATCACTCTATGTGGCGTCACCTTGCCACTTTCCCACTGACCTTCTTGTGTCCTCAAATCACAATTAAATACCTTCAAGGCCTACCTCAGCTAGCTCTCCCCTAAAGTGCCTAAAAAAATAAAATTTTAGTCTAGGCTTCGGCTTAACCCCGAGCCTTCCCTGGACCCCCAAACACACCAAATCAACCCAAATAGCACAGCATACACACACAACATACATTAAATGCAGAACCCCAAAAATTCAGGATGTTACAGCGTCATACTGACTAAACTGACTATAACTCGAGTTAGGAAACTCGAAATTTAGATCCGTAAATTTTCCTTGAAACTAGACTCATATATACTCTTACTACAATTTTTCCAGAATTTTTGACTAAGCCATTTAGTACAGTTTATTCCTTAAAGTTTCCCTTGTTTCACTGTCCAACGATTCTGACCTCTCTTACCTTAATTTCAAATATCTCACTGTACGGTTTTCATATATTGCTCCCACTTGTTTCTAATGAAAATTGGCTCACTAAGAAATCTATACATACAAATTATAACCCATAATTCACTTTGTACAATTTTATACAATTTTTTCCAAGATAGATCAGGGAACCACGAAGTCATTCAGAACCAGTCTCACTAAAATTAAAATATCTCAGAATATAAAATTCATTTTCCTTCTCTGTTTCTTTCATATAAAAATAGACACAGTAAGCTTTGATTCTATATTTTATTCACTTTCAAATTGACTTTCTTCTATTTTTCATGATTTTTCAAAATCACGTCACTGCTGCTGACCAAACTATTTCATTGCGAAAATATGGTTACTACTACGAACATATGCACGCCCGAGTGGTCACGGATGCCGGTTTCCGGTTTTCTTCAGTATTTCGACCGAATCATATAACATTTCATGCAACATTCAAAGAGGTATGAGATTACACACCATTTCAAACATGTATTCGGAAGGGTACGAGATTACACACCTTATTTGGATTTCCTAAAAACCACTCTTCATTGACCCACTATATCCGAAGGATTAGCAAATAGAATATATCGAGTGATTTCGTCCCTAAAACATAATCGATTAGTCGAAACTTCAATCCGATTTGCAACATAGCCAAATAGAGTTATAACGAAAAATCCAAAAATGAACCCTTTACCTTAATGATGATAGATCCGACTTCAATCGATTGACTTAAGACTAGAGAGGAATCGGCAAGAATATGCTTTACGACCACACACTAGAACACTACGAAAGGAAATATGATCACGTTTAGAAAGAATAGAAGAAATGATGTTTTCGGTTAAGAAAACCATCCCAAGACAAGGGCACAAAATTCGGCATGGAGAAAAGAAAAATACAATGATAGAATAGAGCCACTTACCGATTCGATCAAGGAAGATGTGTTCAACTCGCAAGATGGAGAGGAGAAGATGATTGAAATTTGGCCATTGATGAGGAAAGAATTAAGAAGATTTTGGCCAAAACAAAATAGAAAAAATGGACAAATGGACTAGGAGATTTTGGCCAAAGCAAAAGGTAAAAGAGTTGGTAAAGAGAAATGCCAAAATGAACAAAGCTTTGCCAAGTAGCCAAGAGAAATTCGACTCTCCCACTTCCTCCCTACTAAAACCTTGTATCATCTTTTCCAAAAAGATGAGCATTGACCAAATAAAAGCTTTCCAAAACATTCTCCCACAAAAACGGCCACATGTTCCCCTCCCTTTCCTTGTTTCTTTAGCCATCTTTCCAAAAATTAAAAAGTCTTCCTTACCATAATTAGCCTTGACCAATACATGGAAGAGAAGCACAAAAATTAATCCAAAATGCAATAGATGGGATTCGAACCTTAGACCATTAGTACACTCCACACGCCACTTTCCACCTTTACCAATAGACTCCTTGTGCTAGCAAAATGCACACTTATTTCCTTAAGTGCTCAAATACAAAAATTTACCTATAGCCTAACTTGAACCCGGAACTTCCTAGAAACCTCATAACTTTCTAAAATCACCTTCCTAATAAGTCCAACTTGAAATAATGCCGTTCTCATATTCTCAAAAGTTTTAAACACTCCTACGCCCAAAGCCCATTGGGCTTAATTCTTCTAGGCCCAATTTCGAGATGTTACAGGTAAACTTGAATTTCAAGTAATACATTATCATTTATGTTTACTATGAAATAAGAAACTTCTAGCTTTACTAGGAATAAAATAAAACAAGATTTTTATATATTTGTAAAATGAAAAAAAGGTATTAACTTGACATTCATCTTTTTATTATTAAAATTAATATAAAATTTGATATGATATAATTTATAGTATTGAAGTTTTCGACTTGTTTCTAGTCTAGTTGTAACTCACGAAATAACAAGTGAATGAAATAAAAATAAATAAACATAAATAGGTGTTTATTCAGTTTGGTTCAATTAACCTATGCTTATAGGAATTTGTTAGATATGTTCAAAAGTTAGGTAGCTTGCTTGGCATGGTAAGTTTGACTCGACTAGGGTCAAGTTTGGATAATGATTTTTACATCTCAAATTGATCTGACTTAGCCCGAATTCAATTTAAATAATAAAATTATTTTTAAAATTTAAATTTAATTATAAAAGTATATAAAATATCAATAAAATATAAATTTTAATATTTTATTAATTTTTAAATAATGAAATGAACTTTTTGTGTGAAACAAATTAGCCCAAAATAGGCCTAAATTTAAATTTTTTTAAAAAAACTCGACTCGATCCCTGAATACCTCTATACTTTACTTGATGAGAAATCCACAATAAACTCTCATATATAATTTAAGAAAAGCTACCCATACATTGTTGGAGCTTCCTCCCATACATCAACAATCATCACTCTCTCCACTAAATTCTTTTCTTTATAAAGCTTAGAACAAAATGGTAAAATAATTTTATTATAAAGAATTGAACTCTTGAAAAGTTTCTCTTAATGAACAAAATTTGAGCACGTTGAAATATCTTTCTTCCAAAGATAAATAATGCTTCATTTTATAAGCATTAAGCGATGACTTTTAAATAAACTTAAATTGGATAAAATTCAATCTTCACTATCCATATTAGTTTAGGAGAGTATTTGATGCATTATTAATATATAAGTTTTATGTACTATTGATAAATAATAACATGACATATTATCATTAAATAAAATAAAAAATAGTAAAAAGTTTATAAATAAATATTAATAATTTTATTTAAATAAAATTAATTATAATTAAATATTAAAACCCTAAATTCGAGACTCTAGAACTTAAACTCGAAACAGTAGACGCTAAACTTTTAAACCCAAGATACTAAGTTCAAGAATTATAATTAGTTACTATTTAATTATGTTTAAAAAAATTTATTAATATTTGATAAGCCATAAAAGTAACATGTTTTTAATCTCATTATTGAAGCACTGTTGGATGATTTATTATGTGAATTAGTGAATTTGATGCTCCTAATCCTTTAAATCCATGTTTCTATACTTAAGTGAGCATAGGGGAGCGAAAGGAGCAAAAAAAAGCCAAAATCGGGCAAAAAGAGCTGTTTCTAGGATCCACACGGCTAACCACATGCCCATGTGCTAGCCCGTGTCGATTTCACACCTTGCTTCCCTGTTACGGGGAAAACCCAATTTTTAGGGTTTTTGAGCATTCTAAAGTTTATAAATACATATTAGAAAAAGACCTAAAGGGAGGACGTAGAGAAGAACGAAGAAATTACTCGAAGAGCACTGTCGGAATCAACTTAGAAGTAGGATCTCCTTCAAGATTGAAGATCTCCGGTCAACTTCTCTAGAAGTTTTTGGGTTTCTTTATGTTTTGTTGTTTTCCTAATTTTGAGATGTTTTCCTTCCAAAGCATGAACTAAATTCCCTAGATACCTAGGGAAGATGAAACCTATGACGAACCTTGTTATTTAATTTTTTGAATTACATGATAAATACATGATTTCTTGATCTCAATTATGTATAGTTATTCCATGTTTTAATATTTTTAGGATATTAATTCATGATTGATGTGCTTAATTCAGTGGAGAAAAAGTCCCTGTTTAAGAGTAGATCTGGCATAATTGAGTGGAGTTGCATGCAATCCTAGAAATAGGACGACATAAATATATCAGGTTAGAGTGAAATCTAATAGAAGAATCCATAGATCGAGTTAATGCGACAATAGGGGTATTAATTAGAAAGAGATTTCAATTAATCAACCTAGAGTCAGTTATTTTTACTCTCAAAAGAGATATTAATATAATTTTGGGATTTCTACGGATCAAGGCAAATGAATAAATTATTTAATTCAGATTTAGAATAATAAGTGAAGTTTAGGTGGATTCTTTCCTGTGTATTGTCTCTTTCATTAGTTTATTCGATTATTTTTACTTTATTCTCTATTGCATCCTTAGTAATTAGTTTAATTTTAGATTAAAAACAACCCTGCAATTTATAGGCTAGATAATAAAAAGATAGTAATTACTAATACTTTTAGTTCTCGTGGATACGATATCCCCTACTCACCATAGCTATACTACTACTCGATAGGTGCGCTTGCCTTTGTCGTGATTTTAGTTAGTTAAGTGAATCATCATCAAGTTTTTGGCACCTTTTCCGGGGACTAAGATATTAGAAACACTATATTTTTATTAATTTAGCCATTTTTTTACTTTTATTACATTTTATCTTTGTTTTTATTTTTTGTTTTCTAATTTTTCTTTTGTTTGCTTCTTGCTAGTTCCTTTAGTATATGACTAGAAGAAACCCGTTAGGACCTTTAGCATTAGATAGTGAAATTGAAAGCACAGCTCGTAGAAACCAAAGAGAAGTAAGGCAGAGTCGACAAAATATAATAGAAGAGCAAGAGGACGTTATTGTTATTACTGAGATGGCTGATAACTAGAATAATCCGCTACCTTTTATGCTCCTCGTACTATGTGATTATGCCAAGCCCAATTTAACTAGGGCTGAATCGAGTATTGTGAGACCTGCTATTGCTGCAAATAACTTCAAACTGAAGTCGAACACCATTCAGATGATCCAAAATTTGTTCAGTTCGATGGTTTGTAAGATGAAGATCCAAATACTCATTTGGCTAACTTTTTGGAATTCTGCGACACTTTCAAGATAAATGACATTTCTGACGATGCCATTCGGCTACGGTTGTTTCCATTCTCATTAAGAAATAAGGCTAAACAGTGATTGAACTCCCTACCACAAGGTTCTATCACTACGTGGGAGAAAATGACTGAAAAGTTCTTATTGAAGTATTTCCCTCCAGCTAAGACAGCCAAGTTGAGAAATGATATATCCTCCTTCGTGCAAATGGATTTAGAGAACTTATATGATGCATGGGAGAGGTAGAAGGATTTATTGAGAAGGTGCCCTCACCATGGGTTACCTCTATGGCTACAGGTTCAAACTTTCTACAACGGTTTGAACCCCTTAACTAGGCAATTGATTGATGCAACAGCCGGTGGTACTTTGAATAATAGAACACCTGAGGAGGCTTATGAGTTTATAGCAAAGATGTCACTGAATAATTATCAGTGGAAACTTATGAGGATGAAGCCAACAAAAACAACCAGTGTTTTCAACTTAGATGGGGTCACCATGTTATCAAACTGGGTAGAACTCTTGAATAAAAAAATTGATGGTTTATGTGTTTCTATGCAGGTACATTCGGTGATGCAATGCGATGCAAATGGGGGAAGGATGAATAATCCAGAATGTCTATCCTACAGCCCTAGCATAGAGAATGAACAAATCAACTATATGGGTAATAATTCTAGACCTCAAAATAATCCATACAGTAACATTATAATGCAGGTTGGAGGAACCATCTCTATTTTTCTTGGGGTGGTCAAGAAAATCAGAGACCACAACCCCCTCCAGGTTTTCAACAACAACCATACCATCAAGAGAAAAAGCTGAACCTTGAGGAGATGCTAACAAAATTCATTTCGATGCCAGAAACTTGCTTCCAAAACACCGAAACAACACTTAAAAATCAACAAGTGTCAATTCAAGGGCTCGAGAACCAGATATGATAGTTTGCTAAGATGATTTCAGAAAGGCCATCAGGTAGCTTGCCTAGCAACACCGAAACTAACCCAAGAGAGCAACTTCATGCAATTACGATTTGAGATGAAGAAGGGTTAGTTGAACTGGAACCAGAACTAAGGCAAGAAAGTGTAGTAAGTCAAGGTAAGGTTGAGGTGAGCCATAGTGAGCAAAAATCGGTAGGTAAGGAGCATAAACCTCGTGTACCATACCCAAATGTGACAAAGAAAGACCACGCAAATGAACAGTTTGGTAAATTTCTTAAACTTCTGAAAAAGTTGCATATTAACTTATCGTTTGAAACACCCCAAACCCGGAGCTTTGACCAGATTTCGTATGTTCCTCAAGAAAACCAGTTCAAATTCTTTTGCTTCTTAGGAAAAACTTGTGCGATTTTTAAAAAAAATATTGTTTTGAAAGAAAACTTATTATTGGGTTGGGCTTGAATTGAGAATGAATTAATTTTATATTAAAACTCCCTTTTTAATTAAGGTGACAAAACACTTTGGAGTTTATTATTTTGAAATAATTTTACTTGATCCATAAATAATAGTTTGTAAACAAAATAAATAAAGTAAGAATAAATAAAGAAAATTCATCTAAGGCCTTATTACATCAAAAATTCCCAAAATTTAAATTAAAGTACTTAAATAAAATTAAAGTCCAAATGGTAATTTCCTGCTATGCATGGCCACCTTTAAGCTCTTGCCGACCCGGTCCATTACTGCTCATCACCTGAAAAATATTTCCCAACGGGGTGAGTCAAACAGACTCAATGTATAATCAACACTAAAATTTAATAGGTTTAGGCATACCATACATATCATGTTCACATAATAAAAATTCAAGATAATGATGCAACCCATACCCAAACCTAGATGCCATCCGCTATACATCCCCGTACCAATCTGCACACCGTGGGGACTACTAAGTCAACCCTCCTTCCGCTACACACCATCAAAGGAAGTCGCTGCAGTCGACGTGCTCATCGCCCATATATAATTCGTGGCATAGCCACCAGATAATTGTGTCATGAGACACCACATTCAGATAATGTAACCGAAGTTACCATATTCAGATAATGTGACCGAAGTCACCACATTCAGATAGTGAGACCGAAGTCATCACATTCACTTCCCCTTTCTCATAAAACCCGAATGCCCCATATATTTCATATCATGCATATCATACTTAAATTCACATTCATGTCGCTTTTCACATGTTAAAATATAACATATTTCGTAATCCTAGCAGGAGTAGGAAACGTACCTGAGTACTTTGTACCACATTAGGGTATTTTAGCCACATTCACATTCCTATACATTCATATATTAAATATTTGCCATATAACATATTAAAAGTTAGTGTGGGGTACACACCTGATTAGCTTAACGAAATCCTTGAAATCCCGAAAAATTGATCTACTGCTTTAGATCCGTTAACTCCTATATTCGGCCAATCATTTAAACATATTAATAAACCTTTTTGGCCACAAATCCAAATCCTAGTAGGATTTATACACTTAAAACTTACCTTAAGGATCTTAAATCCCGAAATTATCCCTTGGTTGTAGCTTCTGTCGAAATTCCTAAACCACATGTTAGATCCGATTTCATCCTTAAACATGATAAATAGTTCTAGGCCGAATGTACATATAACTTACCTTGAGTCTTTTAAATCCCGAAACTCTTTTCCTGATTAATGGAGATGCCGAAATACCTTAGATCTGAAATCCCGGAATCACCTTCCATAGTTTCGGCCAAAATACAATAGGAGGGATTAGTCCCTAAATTTCGACAGGCTTAAAAAGAAAAGTAAAGAAACCGAATCTAGATCTTACCCTTACTTGGAGAAATTGATAGAAACTCTTGCTTGAACCCTTAGCAGTATTCGGCTATAGAGTCTTAAAGACTAACCGACTATGGCCTAGAGGTGTATCAACACTTTCGGTTCTTGAAGCTTAAAGAATCGGCAATGATGGATAAAGAAGAAGTAGATTTCGGCTTGACAAAATAAAAAGAGAAGAGAAGAGAACTCTAAGAATTTCGGCAGAGAGAGAAGAGGGGAAAAATTGATAAGTAGTCCTCTTTCCTTCCTTTTATAGCCAAAATTATTATTCAGAATCCCTTACTTGGCCACCACTCTTCTTTATTTGATAACTTTATCCTTTGAATTAATAATAATAATCCTTCTATTATCTCTTTTTTTATCCATTAAAAATAGAAGGAATTAATCCACAATTATCTCTTAAAAATAATCTAAATAAAATCCATTATTTATCCCCTAGTTAGCCGAATTTAAAAGAGAATGAAACTCCTCTTTTGCAAGCCTTGTGCCGTCCACCTCTGGGCTTCTAGAAGCAAAAATAAAACTTCTTTTATTTGCTTCCCATGTGACTCGAACTCAGGCCCAACACCCTTACATGTGGCGCCATTTCTAGAGGCCCTAAGTGGCATCTCCAGGCCACTTTTCCAAGCCTGTTTGTGTGTCAAATTTCACATACTTTTTCTCTTAAGGCCACCTTGCCTTAATTTCCTCTTTTAAACTTTAAAACTCGACATTTCTGAGTCATTTCTAAGTTTCCAAAAATTTTCGTTCGGCTCTTTAAACTTGCCATTTCCTTACATTTCCAAGTTTCCAGAAATGTTTACTTTCCTCTTTTGAATCATTTCCAAATCATTTCCCAGTTTCCAAAAATGTTCACTTTCCATTTTTGAACTTAACCTTTCCATACATTTTCAGGTTTCCAAAATGTTCATTTCTATATCTTTTCCATACGTTTCCAGGTTTCCAAAAATATTCAAAATTTATTCATAATACTTAAGACATGTCAGTTCGTACAATTAAACCGAAAATGCATAGGCCCTTTTCCAGGATGTTACAGTTCTACCCCCTTAAAAATAATTTCGTCCTCGAAATTACTTACTAACGAACAATCGTACGGTCTAACTCACCTCACTACGCTACTGCTGCGCACTCTGATCTTAATAGAACCATCATACTTTCTAGGCACATTCTCTAGGTTCACATCCAAGGTTTCAGGCACTTCCCTAGCAATACAAGAATAAGCTTGCCCTATAACAAGCAAAGCAATTAAGGGTATTCCAGAAATAAGGAATGTACCCGTTGTCATATCTGGCACATCTTCCTCCTCGCGACGGCCAACTGCATAAACCAACCTTGGTTGCCTCGTGTCTGCACCTTCAGCATCTCTGCTTGGTGCTCCATGTCCTCGGCCCGATTCATTTCTTCCATGGTTTGGTCCACGACCTTGCTGAGGCTGCTGTCCACCTCTACCGGCCTGATTAACATTCTGAGCTGCTGGCCGTCTTTCATCTGGTTTCTTAGGACAATCTTTGAGCATATGGTTCTTAGACCCACACTTAAAACATCCTCCCGTCTTTCTCCAGCACTCCCCTAAGTGCTTCTTTCCACAATGATCACAAGGACGATACTGCCATCCTGTACCAGCTTGCTGATTTTGCGGCCCATCAACGCTAGGCCTCTTATTCCCAGATGATTCAGACGATTCAAAACCTCTTTTTGGCCTGGTCCGATCCATGGTCTGCTTTGTAGCATCCTTAATTCCTTCAGCCACTTTAGCCTTCTCCACTAAAGCAGAAAACTCCCGCTCCTGATGCGGCGCTATCAACAATCTTAGATCATCCCTTAGTCCGTCCTCAAAATGGACACAGCGCTCATGCTCAGTTGCCACTACTACTCGAGCATACCGGCTCAATCTCAGAAATTCGGCCTCATATTCTGCAACGGACTTGTTCCCTTGAACCAGCCCCAGAAATGCTTTTCTTTGCTCATCAGTATACTTGGTTCCCACATATTTCATCTGAAATGCTTCCTTAACATACTCCCAGGTCAGATCCTCAGCTGTGGCACCATCCCGAACTGTTAACCACCATTGATACGCCTTATCGCGTAACAGTACCACCATTCCTTTCAACTTTTCCTCAGGGGTCAGATCAAGCTCATCCATGATGCGCTCAGTTGCTTCCAACCAGTACTCCGCTGTACTGGGTGCCACTCCAGATACTCCACGAAACATTTCAGCTCCATTAGCTCGAAGCCGTTCAGGCACAGACTTTCAATTTCCCGAATTTCCTCCTGCCCCAGCCACAACTCCAGAACTCGCAGCACAGCCTGCGACACAGCATCGTCCCCCGTCTGAGCTTGCTGCTCCACACCAACAGCTGGGAGTAGTGGGGGCGGTGGTACCTCATTATCAGACCCTTGCCCCAATCTAACAGGTTCTGACCTAGTCATTCTTCCTCTACCGCGTCCACGACGGCCATGTCCTCTAGAGCTCATTTCTAACGTCGAGATCTGATTAAGAAGTTTTATGAATTAGTACTTTTGTTTCACTTGATTATCCGCGAAGAAATTTTATGAAAAGAGTTTTAGGAGTGGTTCTTTCGTATTCATACATGCACACAGTCTTTTCATTCATTCATACATCCATCAAACAATTATGAACTTTCGTTCATTCAGAGAAACGTTGTAGTTTTCATTGTTGTTGTTTCTCCACTACCTAGGGGTATTTTCGTAATTTTTCAAACGAAAAAGTTCCTTGGTGATTTTGTCAAGAAGTATTTTGAAAATTTTAAATTTCTGGGGTATTTTGGAAAATTTTGAAATCCGATGGTATTTCGGTAATTTTGGACCTTGGGGGTATTTCGGAAATTTTTTTTCAAATCGGGGTAAATTTGTAAAACTTTAATAAATCAGGGATATTTCAGAAGTTGCAAAACTTTGAGAGTTCTTTTTGAGAATTGTGCTTTCCAAAACGGTGATGTTGCAAAAATTTAGAAATCAGGGTCATTTTGGTAATTTTGTAAGTTAGGGGCAGTTTTGTAATTTTCCAAATCAGGGTACTTTGGACTTTTGCAAAAATAGGGTTTTTGAATATTTTATAAAGTAACGAAATTTTTTATAAGAACTGTGGGTATTTGAAAATTTCATAAACCAAGGGCATTTTTTGTAATTTTGCAAATAGGGGTATTTTAGTAATTTTCATAAATCAGAAATATATATATATATATATTTTTAAAGAGATAGTTTTCACAAATTAAGAGGGTGATTTTAAGAATTTTAAAACTAGGGTTTCCATGAAAATACGGCTAGTTCCCTTTCGGGTTTTAGTTAGGGTTTAGCCCATGAATAAGTCCTCTTGGTTAGGGTGAACCGAAGTTACGCACCAGGTAGGATTCGAGTGGAGAGGAGGTGAGTCACGCGGACTGCTTAAATACCAAGCTCTCACTGAATACCAATCCTAGACATGCGCACAATGGTTGCCACACCCTAACTCGGCGGCTTAGACATAGGTCCATTTAATTAAGCATTTAAGTCTTATGTATTTGTTGGGGTACACTAGTCCTAAGGTTCAAATACTTATCATGCTAGTCTACGTTCCACTCCATTTCTACCCTTCTACAATTCACAATATAAATCACACAAAGGATAGGGGTAGTTACCTGGTGGACTTCGGGTCGGAGACTTAGGTGCCATGCCAAAACCTACTTATTTTCAAAAATATTTTTATAAAGCTTACTTGGGCTCGATTTGAAAACGTTTTGGGCCTTATACCACAGGCCGAGAGTTTAAAACTGGGCTCTGATACCAAATTGAAACACCCCAAACCCGACCCACGAGCTTTGACCAGATTTGGTATGTTCCTCAAGAAAGCCGGTTCAAATTCTTTTGCTTCTTAGGAAAAACTTGTGCGATTTTTAAAAAAAATATTGTTTTGAAAGAAAACTTATTATTGGGTTGGGCTTGAATTGAAAATGAATTAATTTTATATTAAAACTCCCTTTTTAATTAAGGTGACAAAACACTTTGGAGTTTATTATTTTGAAATAATTTTACTTGATTCATAAATAATAGTTTGTAAACAAAATAAATAAAGTAAGAAGAAATAAAGAAAATTCATCTAAGGCCTTATTACATCAAAAATTCCCAAAATTTAAATTAAAGTACTTAAATAAAATAAAAGTCCAAATGGTAATTTCCTGCTATGCATGGCCACCTTTAAGCTCTTGCCGACCCGGTCCATTACTGCTCATCACCTGAAAAATATTCCCCAACGGGGTGAGTCAAACAGACTCAATGTGTAATCAACACTAAAATTTAATAGGTTTAGGCATACCATACATATCATGTTCACATAATAAAAATTCAAGATAATGATGCAACCCATACCCAAACCTAGATGCCATCCGCTACACATCCCCGTACCAACCTGCACACCGTGGGGACTACTAAGTCAACCCTCCTTCCGCTACACACCATCGAAGGCAGTCGCTGCAGTCGACGTGCTCATCGCCCATATATAATCCGTGGCATAGCCACCAGATAATTGTGTCATGAGACACCACATTCAGATAATGTGACCGAAGTTACCACATTCAGATAATGTGACCGAAGTCACCACATTCAGATAGTGAGACCGAAGTCATCACATTCACTTCCCCTTTCTCATATAACCCGAATGCCCCATATATTTCATATCATGCATATCATACTTAAATTCACATTCATGTCACTTTTCACATGTTAAAATATAACATATTTCGTAATCCTAGCAGGAGTAGGAAACGTACCTGAGTACTTTGTACCACATTAGGGTATTTTAGCCACATTCACATTCTTATACATTCATATATTAAATATTTGCCATATAACATATTAAAAGTTATTGCGGGGTACACACCTGATTAGCTTAACGAAATCCTTGAAATCCCGAAAAATCGATCTACTGCTTTAGATCTGTTAACTCCTATATTCGGCCAATCATTTAAACATATTAATAAACCTTTTTGGCCACAAATCCAAATCCTAGTAGGATTTATACACTTAAAACTTACCTTAAGGATCTTAAATCCCGAAATTATCCCTTGGTTGTAGCTTTTGTCGAAATTCCTAAACCACATGTTAGATCCGATTTCATCCTTAAACATGATAAATAGTTCTAGGCCGAATGTACATATGACTTACCTTGAGTCTTTTAAATCCCGAAACTCTTTTCCTGATTAATGGAGATGCCGAAATACCTTAGATCTGAAATCCCGGAATCACCTTCCATAGTTTCGGCCAAAATACAATAGGAGGGATTAGTCCCTAAATTTCGACAGGCTTAAAAAGAAAAGTAAAGAAACCGAATCTAGATCTTACCCTTACTTGGAGAAATTGATAGAACTCTTGCTTGAACCCTTAGCAGTATTCGGCTATAGAGTCTTAAAGACTAATCGACTATGGCCTAGAGGTGTATCAACACTTTCGGTTCTTGAAGCTTAAAGAATCGGCAATGATGGATAAAGAAGAAGTAGATTTCGGCTTGACAAAATAAAAAGAGAAGAGAAAAGAACTCTAAGAATTTCGGCAGAGAGAGAAGAGGGGAAAAATTGATAAGTAGCCCTCTTTCCTTCCTTTTATAGCCAAAATTATTATTCAGAATCCCTTACTTGGCCACCACTCTTCTTTATTTGATAACTTTATCCTTTGAATTAATAATAATAATCCTTCTATTATCTCTTTTTTTATCCATTAAAAAATAGAAGGAATTAATCCACAATTATCTCTTAAAAATAATCTAAATAAAATCCATTATTTATCCCTTAATTAGCCGAATTTAAAAGAGAATGAAACTCCTCTTTTGCAAGCCTTGTGCCGTCCACCTGTGGGCTTCTAGAAGCAAAAATAAAACTTCTTTTATTTGCTTCCCATGTGACTCGAACTCAGGCCCAACACTCTTACATGTGGCGCCATTTCTAGAGGCACTAAGTGGCATCTCCAGGCCACTTTTCCAAGCCTGTTTGTGTGTCAAATTTCACATACTTTTTCTCTTAAGGCCACCTTGCCTTAATTTCCTCTTTTAAACTTTAAAACTCGACATTTCTGAGTCATTTCTAAGTTTCCAAAAATTTTCGTTCGGCTCTTTAAACTTGTCATTTCCTTACATTTCCAAGTTTCCAGAAATGTTTACTTTCCTCTTTTGAATCATTTCCAAATCATTTCCTAGTTTCCAAAAATGCGCACTTTCCATTTTTGAACTTAACCTTTCCATACATTTTCAGGTTTCCAAAATGTTCATTTCTACATCTTTTCCATACATTTCCAGGTTTCCAAAAATATTCAAAATTTATTCATAATACTTAAGACATGTCAGTTCGTACAATTAAACCGAAAATGCATAGGCCTTTTTCCAGGATGTTACAGTTCTACCCCCCTTAAAAATAATTTCTTCCTCGAAATTACTTACTAACGAACAATCGTACTGTCTAACTCACCTCACTACGCTACTGCTGCGCACTCTGATCTTAATAGAACCATCATACTTTCTAGGCACATTCTCTAGGTTCATATCCAAGGTTTCAGGCACTTCCCTAGCAATACAAGAATAAGCTAGCCCTATAACAAGCAAAGCAATTAAGGGTATTCCAGAAATAAGGAACGTACCCGTTGTCATATCTGGCACATATTCCTCCTCGCGACGGCCAACTACATAAACCAACCTTGGTTGCCTCGTGTCTGCACCTTCAGCATCTCTGCTTGGTGCTCCACGTCCTCGGCCCGAACCATTTCCTCCATGGTTCGGTCCACGACCTTGCTGAGGCTGCTGTCCACCTCTACCGGCCTGATTAACATTCTGAGCTGCTGGCCGTCTTTCATCTAGTTTCTTAGGACAATCTTTGAGCATATGGTCCTTGGACCCACACTTAAAACATCCTCCCGTCTTTCTCCAGCACTCCCCTAAGTGCTTCTTTCCATAATGATCACAAGGACGATACTGCCATCCTGTACCAGCTTACTGATTTCACGGCCCATCAACGCTAGGCCTCTTATTCCCAGATGATTCAGACGATTCAAAACCTCTTTTTGGCCTGTTCCGATCCATGGTCTGCTTTGTAGCATCCTTAATTCCTTCAGCCACTTTAGCCTTCTCCACTAAAGCAGAAAACTCCCGCTCCTGATGCGGCGCTATCAACAATCTTAGATCATCCCTTAGTCCGTCCTCAAAATGGACACAGCGCTCATGCTCAGTTGCCACTACTCCTCGAGCATACCGGCTCAATCTCAGAAATTCGGCCTCATATTCTGCAACGGACTTGTTCCCTTGAACCAGCCCCAAAAATGCTTTTCTTTGCTCATCAGTATACCTGGTTCCCACATATTTCTTCTGAAATGCTTCCTTAACATGCTCCCAGGTCAGATCCTCAGCTGTGGCACCATCCCGAACAGTTAACCACCATTGATACGCCTCATCGCGTAACAGTGCCACCATTCCTTTCAACTTCTCCTCAGGGGTCAGATCAAGCTCATCCATGATGCGCTCAGTTGCTTCCAACCAGTACTCCGCTGTACTGGGTGCCACTCCAGAAACTCCACGAAACATTTCAGCTCCATTAGCTCGAAGCCGTTCAGGCACAGACTTTCGATTTCCCGAATTTCCTCCTGCACCAGCCACAACTCCAGAACTCGCAGCACAGCCTGCGACACAGCATCGTCCCCCGTCTGAGCTTGCTGCTCCACACCAACAGCTGGGAGTGGTGGGGGCGGTGGTACCTCATTATCAGACCCTTGACCCGATCTAACGGGTTCTGACCTAGTCATTCTTCCTCTACCGCGTCCACGACGGCCATGTCCTCTAGAGCTCATTTCTAACGTCAAGATCTGATTAAGAAGTTTTATGAATTAGTACTTTTGTTTCACTTGATTATCCGCGAAGAAATTTTATGAAAAGAGTTTTAAGAGTGGTTCTTTCGTATTCATACATGCACACAGTCTTTTCATTCATTCATACATCCATCAGACAATTATGAACTTTCGTTCATTCAGAGAAACGTTGTAGTTTTCATTGTTGTTGTTTCTCCACTACCCAGGGGTATTTTCGTAATTTTTCAAACTAAAAAGTTCCTTGGTGATTTTGTCAAGAAGTATTTTGAAATTTTTAAATTTCTAGGGTATTTTGGAAAATTTTGAAATCCGAGGGTATTTCGATAATTTTGGACCTTGGGGGTATTTCGGTAATTTTTTTCAAATCGGGGTAAATTTGTAAAACTTTAATAAATCAGGGATATTTCAGAAGTTGCAAAACTTTGAGAGTTCTTTTTGAGAATTGTGCTTTCCAAAACGGTGATGTTGCAAAAATTTGGAAATCAGGGTCATTTTGGTAATTTTGTAAGTTAGGGGCAGTTTTGTAATTTTCCAAATCAGGGTACTTTGGACTTTTGCAAAAATAGGGTTTTTGAATATTTTATAAAGTAACGAAATTTTTCATAAGAACTGTGGGTATTTGAAAATTTCATAAACCAAGGGCATTTTTTGTAATTTTGCAAATAGGGGTATTTTAGTAATTTTCATAAATCAGAAATATATATATATTTTTAAAGAGATAGTTTTCACAAATTAAGAGGGTATTTTTAAGAATTTTAAAACTAGGGTTTCCATGAAAATACGGCTAGTTCCCTTTCGGGTTTTAGTTAGGGTTTAGCCCATGAATAAGTCCTCTTGGTTAGGGTGAACCGAAGCTACGCACCAGGTAGGATTCGAGTGGAGAGGAGGTGAGTCACGCGGACTGCTTAAATACCAAGCTCTCACTGAATACCAATCCTAGACATGCGCACAATGGTTGCCACACCCTAACTCGGCGGCTTAGACATAGGTCAGTTTAATTAAGCATTTAAGTCTTATGTATTTGTTGGGGTACACTAGTCTTAGGGTTCAAATACTTATCATGCTAGTCTACGTTCCATTCAGTTTCTACCCTTCTACAATTCACAATATAAATCACACAAAGGATATGGGTACTTACCTGGTGGACTTCGGGTCGGAGACTTAGGTGCCATGCCAAAACCTGCTTATTTTCAAAAATATTTTTATAAAGCTTACTTGGGCTCGATTTGCAAACATTTTGGGCCTTATACCACAGGCCGAGAGTTTAAAACTGGGCTCTGATACCAAATTGAAACACCCCAAACCCGGCCCACGAGCTTTGACCAGATTTGGTATGTTCCTCAAGAAAACCGGTTCAAATTCTTTTGCTTCTTAGGAAAAACTTGTGCGATTTTTAAAAAAAAATATTGTTTTGAAAGAAAACTTATTATTGGGTTGGGCTTGAATTGAAAATGAATTAATTTTATATTAAAACTCCCTTTTTAATTAAGGTGACAAAACACTTTGGAGTTTATTATTTTGAAATAATTTTACTTGATCCATAAATAATAGTTTGTAAACAAAATAAATAAAGTAAGAAGAAATAAAGAAAATTCATCTAAGGCCTTATTACATCAAAAATTCCCAAAATTTAAATTAAAGTACTTAAATAAAATAAAAGTCCAAATGGTAATTTCCAAATCATTTCCTAGTTTCCAAAAATGTTCACTTTCCATTTTTGAACTTAACCTTTCCATACATTTTCAGGTTTCCAAAATGTTCATTTCTACATCTTTTCCATACATTTCCAGGTTTCCAAAAATATTCAAAATTTATTCATAATACTTAAGACATGTCAGTTCGTACAATTAAACCGAAAATGCATAGGCCCTTTTCCAGGATGTTACATCGTTTATTGAATCTCTTTCGTAGATGCCCAATTCCGTAAAATTTATAAAGGAGTTTTTGGCAAACAAACAGAAGTTAGAAGATTCATCGCACGTGGAGTTAAATACAGTTTGCTCAGCTATCTTGTATAAATAAACTACCTAATAAGTTGAAAGATCCAGGGAGTTTTACTATTCCTTGTTTAATTGGTAGTTTAAGTACTAATAATGCTTTAGCTGATTTAGGGGCGAGTATTAATGCATGCCCTATAAAATGTTTAAACAACTAGGTCTTGGGAAACCCAAACAAACTAGGATGAGTATTCAATTGGCAAATAGAACCATTAGATTTCCTAGGGGTATTATTGAAGACGTACTTGTTAAAATTGATAAATTCATATACCCAGTTGATTTTGTTGTTCTAGACATGGATGATGATAGTGACGTACCTTTTTAGCAACTGCTAGAACTATAATTGATGTTGGTATAGGAAAATTAATACTTCGTGTAGGCGATGAAACAATAAAACTCCAAGCTTGTGATTCTGTTAAGACATCTAGTAATTGAGATGATTATATGATTTTTGTTAATATGAATAACCTAGTGGCTCAACATTCTTTACAGGAAAACCCTCGAAAAAACATGATGGAGCCACGATTTAGTCCATATGACAAAAAATATCAACTCATGAAGAACGAAGGCTGCAGATCGGTAAACTAAATGAATGGCGGACATATGTCAAGGAAAAGCCAAGAATACACAATACAGAACCCAAGCGATGCCATGACGAGCATGAGGATGGAACACACCAAATAATGGTTGGGGACAAGGTACTGCTTGATGAAATAGATCCTTGAATTGCTAATTCAGAGCTTATTACAAATAGAGCAACTCCTTTTATGGTACTCAATGTCTTCCCATATGGTATAGTCGAGGTAAATCATTCCGAATTTGACACTTTTAAGGTAAATATTACTCAACTCAAACCTTATTTTAATAAAAGAATTGACAACGAGAAAGAGGGGTCTCGACTCTGCGAACCACCGTGATCGTGCAAATACAAGGTAAGTCGAGCTTAGACTTTAAATAAGTGCTTCTCGGGAGGCAACTCGAGTGTTAACACTGCTAATTTTCTTAACTTTATTTCATGATATATTTTTTAAAATTAATTAATTTTCAAAATCTTAAAAAAAGTGTGTTTTTGACCCATACGGCTTGGATACACGGGTGTGTGGAGCACACGGCCTAAACACATGGGTGTGTCGCAGGCCGTGTGTGAAATGAGGTAATTGACAGAGCGTTATATGGCTTGACCACATGGGCGTGTGGGATCTCATATGGGCATGGGAGAAGCGAAGGAAAACACACACGGTCTGGCGACATGACCTTGTGACCCACACGGCCTGAACACACGGGCGTGTCCTAAGCTGTGTTAAACCTGGAGCTAACTTTTTTTAAAGTCAGAGAGTTACACGGACAAGGCACACGGTCGTGTCTCTCGCACGGCCGGGCCGCACGGGCGTGTGGTATCTCACATGGGCGTGGGAGAATCGAAGGAAAATACACATGGTCTGGCACATGGCCGTGTGACCCACACGACTTGGACACATGGGCTTGTCCATGGCCATGTGAAAACTAGGTTAATCACCCCATTTTTTATTTTATTTTATTTATTTATTTTTATTTTACTAATTTATTTTCTTTTTTATTTATTATTCTTATACTTATATTTTAAATTTATTTATTTATATTTTTTGCTATTTATATTATTTAGTATTTTTTTACTATTATTATTACAATTACCTTTAAGTTTATTGGTATCACTGAGTTTATTATTATTATTATTATTATTATTATTATTATTATTATTATTATTATTATTATTATTATTTTGTTTTGTTTTTTATCTTTCTTTTTCATTTTGTTTTAGTTGCTTTATTATTATTATTATTATTATTATTATTATTATTATTATTATTATTATTTTCTTCAACTTATTTTCATTATTATCTTTTGAAATATAATTGGTTGTTTCTAATCGAGTTATAACCCCTTAATCTTCTTTATTATTTGTGTTTATTTTCTTATTAGTTTGCTCGGAATCATGCGTTTCATTTAAATTTGACTACAATTCCGCTTTTTACTATTCTAAGGATTTCATCCAATATTCAGGGCAGTTTCAGTTTTCTCCCTCTCTTATGATATTCTGTTTATACTGTGATTATATATGTTTGTACATTGAGGACAATGGACATCTTAAGTGTGGGGAGGTTATCTATATAATTGTTAGAAAATCCCTGAATTATACCTTGTGTTTAAGTAATTTTCTCATACTACTATAGAATGAATTTTTATCGATTTGTGATTTTTATTGATGTGTTTTGGATTAAATTCATAAATATTTGTGCATTGGTTTTTTTAAACTTTAAGACATGAGAGAATTAAGCATGATAAGTTTATTTTCAGAATTAAAATTTTTTTAGGTTGTTTCCTTGAATTGATGTATTATCTTGAAGTTTTAAATTTACAAGTTTGACATCAAAAACCATAATTGTTTTGTGAGATTTTGAGCCTTTAGAGCATACAGTTTTATTGCTCATTCTATTATTAGTTATGAGTGTGTCAATTTGATTTATTATTCTAGAACTTGCTTCGATTATACATGTCGAGACCACATGTAACACCCCTATCGGGCTGTTACACCACACCTTTGAGTTGATATACTGAGATGATAAATGCACTTAGGTTTTAACCCACTTATTCCATAAAAAGCCTACCTACATAATTAACCCTTAGTAAACCCCTTCGAGCCTAACACACTATTTCTTGATTTACCAATTAATGATAACCCGTAACTCATTTTTTGTTCATTGAGAACTTTTCCCATTTTATTGACTCCATTTTTATCGAGATTTGATTTGGTTAATTGCTTGATTAAGCCTCTTGATTAAGTTGCTGAATTATTTCTTCTTATTTACATATAAAAAAAAAGAAGAAAAAAATACATATATAGTTATTTAGTTCTTTGTTTTTGGAGCTTGAACAGTTAAATTCATATTTTGAGAAGAAGCTCGTGTTATTCGTAAATAGTTTCGATTGATGTAATTATTTGTAATTCAGTATTTTTTATTTTTCTAGTTTGGTAATTTATCAATTCGATCTCAATTCTAATCTTCTTTTTCAACCTTTCTCCACACCTTTAACCTAAGCCCCATTGCAACCTTATAAAGACCTTTTGATTTGTGTATCATCTCATTTTATAGTGGTGGAGATTTGATTTTCATGCAAGCCTGTGGTAATGACTTTTCATGTTTGACTGTTGAGTACTTAATTTTTGAACCTTAAACACTTTAAGTGATTTGAGTGAATCTTTAGTGAGGATGTCAATTCTTGTCGATTTTGAATCAAAGGTAATTACTTAGATAAGGGGAAATACCTATGTTTTCATGATTTAAAAATGCTCGACTTAGATTGTTTGAATCTTTAATACTCTTTTAGTTGAATTATCAATGTATGATTATTTGTGAATTATGACAAAACATTATTGATGAGAATTACAAGTTGAGAAAAATTAATTTTAATTGTGAGTTGAGGATTTTGCTTGAGGACAAGTGTGGGGATATTTGATAAGCCATAAAAGTAATAGGTTTTTAATCTCATTCTTGATGCATTTTTGGATGATTTATTATGTGAATTAGTGAATTTGATGCTCCTAATACTTTAAACTCATGTTTCTATACTTAGGTGAGCATAGGGAGCGAAAGGAGCAAAAAACAAGCCAAAATCGGGCAAAAAGAGCTGTTTCTAGGATCCACACGGGCTGGCCACACACCCATGTGCCAGCCAGTGTCGATTTTGCACCCTACTTCCCAGTTACGCGGAAAAACCCAATTTTTAGGGTTTCTGAGCATTCTAAAGTTTATAAATACATATTAGAAAAAGACCTAAAGGGAGGACGCAGAGAAGAACGAAGAAATTACTCAAAGAACACCGTCGGAATCAACTTAGAAGCAGGATCTCCTTCAAGATTGAAGATCTCCAGTCAACTTCTCTAGAAGTTTTTGGGTTTCTTTATGTTTTGTTGTTTTCCTAATTTTGAGACGTTTTCCTTCCAAAGCATGAATTAAATTCCCTAAATACCTAGGGAAGATGAAACCTATGATGAACCTTGTTATTTAATATTTTGAATTACATGATAAATACTTGATTTCTTAATCTCAATTATGTGTAGTTATTCCATGTTTTAATAATTTCAGGATATTAATTCATGATTGATGTTCTTAATTCAGTGGAGCAAAAGTCCCTGTTTAAGAGTAGATCTGGCATAATTGAGTGGAGTTGCATGCAATCCTAGAAATAGGATGACATAAATCTACTGAATTAAAGTCAAATCTAATAGGGGAATCCATAAATCGAGTTAATGCGACAATAGGTGTTTTAATTAGAAAGAGATATCAATTAATCAACCTAGAGTCAGTTATTTTTACTCTCGAAAGAGATTAATATAATTTAGGATTTCTAGGATCAAGGCAAGTGAATAAGTTGTTTAATTCAAATATAGAATAATAAGTGAAGTCTAGGTGGATTCTTTCCTGGGTATTGTCTCTCTCATTGGTTTATTCGATTATTTTTACTTTATTCTCTGTTGCATTCTTAGTAATTAGTTTAATTTTAGATTAAAAACAACTCTTCAATTTATAGGCTAGTTAATAAAAAGATAGTAATTACTAGTTCTAACATCCCAAAATTGGGCCTAGTAGGATTGGGCCTTGAGCTTTAGGAAAATTAGAATATTATTTTATTATTGTGTTGGCTTGGGTATGAATTTGGTGTGTTAGTATAGTCTTGTGAAGGTTTGATTTTAATTAGGAAGTTAGAATAATTTTTAGTATGGTTTATTTAATGAAGTGGATTTAGTGAGCTTAGCACTTAAGTTAATTTAAGTGTTCATTTATAGCACAAGAGGAGTAAGTGGCAAGTTGGTTAAGAAGCTTGAAAGGTAGCTTGAGGTTAGAGGTTCGAGTGGTATGTTTAGCATTTTGAAGGTTTATTTTTGTGTATTAGCATTAATGGCCGGTCAAACTTATTTATGATAGGTGGACTAATAACTTTTGGTAAGTTGAATTTTTGTTTAAGGAAAGCTTAATTTATGGGATAAGATTTTTAAGGTTATGGAAGGATATCTTAAAGTTATGGTATATTGAGGGGACAAAAGGCTTGGCTTGTGGAAAATGTTTTGGAAACAATTCTTATGCCTTTAGTGGATGTATGTGGACGGTATGGGTGTCTCGGGGGGTGGCCGAATTTTGTTAGGTAGCTTGGGGGTAAATAGTTGGCCAATTCTCCTTTTGAACATCTTTTGCATTTTTGTTTTCCCTCTCCAAGAACACTCTCTTTGGCCGAATGTCATTATGCATTTTGGTGCAATTTTTCTTTTGGTTTTTACCTTATTTTTGTGAACCAAATACAATTTCTCTTCTTTCATTTGTCCTCTTGAAACCAAAGCAACATTGAAACTTTTGTGCATTTTTCTTCTTTGGCAAAATAGTGTTTGGCCGAATCTCTCTCTCTCACATATCTCTTTTCTTCATTTGACTTTTGTTCAATCACATTTTCTTTCATCCTCTCTTGGCCGAATCTTTACCCATCTCAAATTCCATTATTTTTTTCTTTTCATTCACTCAAAGTTTAAACATCCATTACCATTCTAATTCTCTTTTCTTTTTCACTTCACCATAGCCGAATTTTTATATTTCCTTTTAGTATTATTTTTGGCCGATTATTCAAGGGGAAACTCTCTTTGTTTTTCTTCAATTGATTTTGGAAAAGTGTAAGTGTTCTTGGCCGGTTCTCCTTCAATTCTTTTCTCGACTCTATGTTATTTCTTGTGGACAAAAGCCGAATCTTTGGGCATTGGTTTGCAAGGTTTTAACCATTTTTAGGATTCGATTATTCAATTAGGCTCATTGGATTTCGGAAGCAATCGATTTAAGCCATTCCTTTAGTAAATCGGAGTTGGTAAGTCAAGTGGTAAGGATTCTATACTCTTAAAGTTGGTTGAGGAAGCCTAAGGTTATTTGGATTAAGATATGTTGTTGGCCGAATGGTTTTCATTAAAATATTGTGATATGGCCGATTGTAGGACAAGAATCTAGTGTGGTAGATCGGGTCTTCGGGATTTAGCCGACTGTGCCAGAAAGGTGCGTAGTTATCGCACTGTCTCTTAATTGTGTGTATGTGTTATATTTATGTATATGTGATATGATGTTAATGGTAGCCGAATTAAGGGCTAAGATTGTGAATACCCGTGGTGGGTGATCGAATACTCAGGTCAGTGATTTACGATATTAAATGATCATTGATGAATATATGAAATGTGATGGCATGTGATGCATAATTGTTCAAGTGATATGTTGCCATGATACACATATATGCATGGGACTTGGGATGTGACTATCGAAGGAAAGGGTGTACATTATGTACGTGGTCTGATGTTAGCCTTGTGCTACATTGGCGCTTGATGGTGGCTATGTGCTCCATCAAGGGAGGTGTTGGCTAGGTGCCCATCTCGGTGGATGATAGCTGTGTGCATCACCGTAGATTGAGGATGACCTCGGGTCACCTCGTGGATACAGATATGTAGATCACTATGTGATCGGTGGCTTAGCCACGGCCTTGGGCAGCAAGTCTGCCAAGGTAAGATATGAGGATCATTATTTGATTGGTGGATTAGCCACGGCCTTGGGCAGGGAGTCTGCTAAGGTAGGAGTAACGGATGGACTCTAGGTTGGGTTGGGCTTCATGTTACATATTTATGCATTTTGCATGACTAATTATGCGGATCAATGTGGATTGGGCCAAGCCCAACATGTGAAATTATGTGGATATAATGCCTTATCATTTGATATGTGATTGATGTATGGATATGGGCCAAGCACATATGTGGGGACATGTGTATTAACTATGCACTGAGTCTGTTTGACTCACCCAATTTTTCTCAAACCTTTCAGGTGATGCATAAAGCTTGGACCGGGTTGGAGCGGATACGAGGTGGCCCATGCAGAAATGGATTCTCTTTATACAATTTATGTTTCAATATTTTACGTTTTTAATTCTAAGTCAAAAGTTTTTCAAACGTTTTCCGCAGTGGCATTTCAAATTCGGTCTTAGCAAATGGGCCGGGTTTGGGGTGTTACACTAGTACTTTTAGTCCTTGCGATATCCCTGACTCACCATAGCTATACTACTACTCGGTAGGTGTTCTTGCCTTTGTCGTAATTTTAGTTAGTTAAGTGAAATATCATCAAGTTTTTGGCGCCGTTGCCGGGTACTAAAATATTAGGAACACTAGATTTTTATTAATTTATCCATTTTTTACTTTTATTGCATTTTATCTTTATTTTTCTTTAGTTTATGTTTTCTAATCTTTTATTAATTTAGCCGTTGCCGGGGACTGAGATGTAATGATCACCATGAGACAAAACATATCATATTGGGTGAACGAATTTAACCCAATGAGATTAAGGATATGCTATTAGAGTAATGTTGGATCTGGTGCCCTAAGATAGTATATTCATTTTGTATACTTGCATTATTTGAACAAATTGGTTTAATAATAATATCTATTAATTACATTAATACCCTCTGTATATTGTCTTCAATGATTTTTGCACGCGAATGTAACACCTTATACCCGACCCGATCACCGGGTCCAGGTACCGAATGTCACAAACAACCCAAATAACTTAATAAAATTTCTATAATGATTTATTTAAGTATTTTGACATTGTCAAATTACAAAATTTAACTTAAGCTATAATTCACATCATCCGATAAATAAATTCTTGCAAATTTACTATATTATCAACTCTAGTAGTAATTACGATTCTACATTAAGACTTTAACGTTGATACATCCAACTTAATTCCTGAGGTGTGGCTTGTAACACCCGTTGCCCGACTTGATCACCAAGTCTAGGTATCGGATGTCACAACTATCCGAATAACTTCACATTTTTAACACCCTATACCCGGTCTAGTCGCCGAGCCCAAATATCAAGATGCCACACCACCGTCTCACATTATACAAATACAAAATGGCTTATTATTAATGGAACATCCTCTATTTTAACATTTGCATAAGTTTTAAGTCAAACAAATCCCTAATTATCTTTACAAATTACTACACCTACTTTAATTAAGCGTTTACTAACACTTGAGCATGCATTAGAACAACTTGGAAAAATTTCCAATATAAGTACCTAGGTATACTTGCATATAGATATAGATTGTAACACCCCAACCCGTATCTGTCGCCATAATAAGGTTACGAAGCATTACCGTAAAAACATAAAACATTCATTTCCACACATTAGATAAATCATAGCATAATTCATTTAAACACATACATATCGTCCCTTATTCGAGCCCTCGAGGCCTTAGAAACACTTTATAAACGATTCGGGACTAAATCAGGAACATAAGAAACCTTAAGGAAAAATTTGGAAAAATTCACACTGCAGGGACACACAGCCGTGTCTCAGGTTGTGTAACATTTGAAATAGGGACACACAGCCGTGTCCCAAAACGTGTCTGTGCCCGTGTAAAACTCTAACTTGGTTCACACGGCCAAGCCACACCTTGATCATAGCATACTTGAATTCATACTTTTCATAAACATAGTTATACATACTTTTATCATCAATAATCCATACCTTTCCATAAGTTCTTAACTTAGCTATTGGAACACTTATCGTTCCTTCCCTTTTCATGCCCGTTGAACCACTTAGAATAATATCGGATATGCGAAAAGCTCACATAAAGTGTGTTAAGCACATGGCCAAAACCATTCCTTTTCCTTTATATCGATGCTTACTCGAGCCATAAATGAGTCTACTCACACAAGCTGACAGTCAGAATGTAGCTACACGAAGCCACTCACACAAGCTGACGAGTATCCGCAACAAATGCCAGAACTCAACCATCAGTAGGACATTTAGAACCTACACCCGAAACATGGTAACCCTAATGACATGTCATTTGTATCCTATATATTGTTTAGGTTCAAACGGGGCTCGATAGTCATTGTAACATCGTTGGATTTTAGTCGTGACATGATATGATGAATAACATAATAGCATTTCAATCAAATAACATTAAAATGCTATTTAAACATACGAACTTACCTCGAATATAAAGATGACGAAATAGAATCAACTAGTCCAATACTTTATCTTTCCCTCGATCTAGATCTGTACAAGACTTAACTTGATCTAAATAAGCAAATTTAATTCATTTAATATTCATTCTATTCAATTCAGTCCAAAATTCATACTTTTGCAAAATTACACTTTTGCCTCTATTATTTTAATTTCTTTACAATTTAGTCCTTAAGCTCGTAAATTGAAATTCATGCAATTTCATCCACATACCATGCTAGTCGATTTACCTAGTGACTCATATCAAACCAAACAAAGCATAATTCACAATTTCATCATAACATTTTACCACTTTTGCATAATAGTCCCTAAATGATAATTTCGTCGCAAATCACTTTACAAAAGTTGTTTATTTTACAAAAAAGATTCATTTTCTTCCATCAAACTTCAAAAATCACACAAAAAACTCATGGTAAAACCTTAAACCTTTAACATTTTGCAAATTAGTCTCTGGGCTAGCTAGATTAAGCTACAATGAACCCGAGAACATAAAAATAATTAAAAACGGAGTTAAAACACATATCATGCACACAAAAATGCCATGGTTGAACCTAGCATGCTCCCATGATTTCTTTCTTTTGTATTTTCGGTGAAGATGAGTGAAAAGATGATAGCTTTTGTCTTTTCTTTATTTTACTAACATTTATTTATTAAATTACATAAATAACCTTGTATTTTAACATTAAAATCACCTAATTCATGTCCATAAATGTCCACTCATAATAACAATGGTCTAAATACCACATAAATCCCTATTTAATTACATAGCTAATAGATACCTTTAATTATTAGACTCTACTTTTGCACGTTTTATAATTTAGTACTTTTTACTTAATTAAGGATGCAAATGATAAAATTTCTTAATGAAATTTTTATACGACACTACTAGCATATCGTAGACATTAAAATAATAATAAAATAAATATTTTTATTTCAGATTTGTAGTCCCGAAACCACTATTTTGATTTAATTGAAAACGAGCTGTTACATCGATATTTTCCTTACATGATATCAATACTGATTGAAAAATCGATACCAAACATTCTATTTCTCACCTAAAAATAGAACTCCAGAAGTTATCGGTACCTTTCAAAAAGTATCGGTAATTTTACCCCAAGTATCGACACTCGTGATATGGTATCGATACCAAAGTACTGTTCTGACTTTCTACTCATCGAAATATCTCAGATGTATCATTTTTACACACGAATATCGATACCTCTGCTCCAGACCATAAAAACTCAGCATATTTAAGCATGCCAACCATTCCAATACAAGTCTATTCAACATGCATCCTTTCCTCTATCAAATAAATGTCAAAACGACCATAATAATAGTCTCAAACATCGAAAATAAGTTCGAGCAGTAATCACATATCATGATTCAAATCTCTAATTCCTAAAAACAAATACGCTATGAAAATGTCCAAATATTATTACAAATACCAGTAAAAAGGTTTAACAAGGTGCCATATTATACCATATAGCATGTAACATCCTGAATTTGGGCCTAGTAGAATTGGGCCGATTGGGCCATGGGCTTTAGAAAAAATTTGTATGGCATCTAGTTATTTGTGTTAGCTCGGGTATGAATTTTTGTGTGCTTAGTATATTTGTGTGAAGGCTTGGAAATATTAGGAAGCTAGAATAAATTTTAGTATGGTTTATTTAATGAAGTAGGATTAAGTGAGCTTGACACTTAAGTTAATTAAGTGTTCATTTAAAGCACAAGAGGAGTAAGTGGTTAAGTGGTTAAGGCTCTTGAAAGGTGGCTTGAGGTTAGTGGTTCGAGTAGTATGTTTAGCATTTTAAAAGTTTATTTTTGTATGATAGCTTTAATGGCCGGTGAACCTATGATTATGATAGGTTGGACTTTCATTTTGGTAAGTTGAATTTATTCTAAAGGAAAGCATGGAATAAGGGATAAGATTCCTAAGGTTATGGTAGGATATCTTGAAGTTATGGTAAATTGAGGGGATAAAAGGCTTGGTTTGTGGAAAGTGTTTTGGAAACTAATTCATGGCCAATTGACCATGAACTTGGACGGCAATTTGGACTACAGGGGGAGCCGAAATTTTGTGTTAGTTTGGCTAGGATTGAAATCTTTTCTTTTTGGTTATTCCTTGCATTTGGTGCAAAAGTTTGCAAAACACTCTCTCTCAAACTCTTTTCTTTTTGGCCGAATTTTACCATTTGTTAAGCCTAATACTTTTTGACCATTTGGTCATTTTATGCTCAATTTCTATTTTCTCCATCTCATTCTCTCAAAACCGAAACCTTCATCAACCTCTTGTTCTCCTATTTGTTTTGCTTAAACATCAAAAACCTCCTATACACTCTTCTTTGCCGAAACTCTATTTCTTTTCCTATTCTTTTCTTTTTGTCCTATAGCCGAAAATACCTCTTTGTTGTGCCGAAAATCTTCTTCTCCTATCTTGATCAACTTTGGCTGAATATTGAAGGTAGCATAGATTTCCACGGGATTTCTCTAGCAATCGGTTTTGGTAAGGTGGTAAGGGTTTATTTCAAAGGATTATTCTTTTAAGTTTTCGTTTAAACCGAAGGTTAATAACCTTAATGATGATGGTTGATTGTAGGGAAGTGAGGCCGAATCTTTTAGGAGTGTGTTGGCTAGTGTTCGAAGGCTTTTGGGTAAGGTTTCGGGTTCACAAGGAACCCTTCTCAATTATTTTGGTTTGGCCGAATAGGCCATGGCACTAATGTCCATTTTTTGGCCGAATATAGGGGCAAGGAAAACTTGTGTGGACGATTTGTTTATTCGGGATTTAGGACTCTCGTTAGTACCAGGTGTGTACATACACATCTTATAACTTTTTAATATGCTAAGTGTTATAATATGCCTAATCCGTTTGTGTAGACATGGATGTAATACCATCATGGTATTAACAAAGACTCGGGTAAGTCTTTATTGCTTTGAGATTATTATTTGATGCTTTTGGGAAGCATGACACATTTGGTATGTGTATTATTGGATATATGGCAATGATAAATTTATTAATGTTGTTAAAATAAACCTTTTTGCATGATTTCAGTAAATATACATAATTGTTTGAGATGGGTTGATGAGTGGAGGGGGCAGTGATATTCGTGTCGACGGACACCAGTGTTTTGGTAACACATTGTGACTACGGTCACCAGAGGTTTGGTACCTCCAGAGGTTTGGCACCTCATAGCGACTTGTCCCTGTGGATTAATTCCACCGTGGGTTGGCCCCACTTTGAGATATGGGATCGTCTGCCAGTGATTTGGTATCACACGATGGGTTGGCCCCATCATTCGATTTGTGTCTTCGGACACCAGAGATTTGGTATCTCCAGTGATTTGGTATCACATCTGTGACTATATGTCACCAGTGTTTTGGTAACACAATTGTGTCTTTGGACACCAGTGGTTTGGCACCACCAGTGGTTTGGTACCACACGGGGTAGAAAAAGGCGTTTGGATGGTTAGGTTGGGTGCATTTTAAACTTATGCATGTTAATTGGTTATGATTTGTGCATGTTATTGCACTAAATCGGGGAAGGGTTACACATTGAGTCTTGGTGACTCACCTTCTCCTTTAATTTTTCAGGTGACTCGTAGATCGTGGGTGAGGAGCCGGATGGACTCAAGGTGGCCATGCAGTGGAGACTTTTTAATAAATGAATTTTGGATTTTATCTATTTTTCTTTTGGGTTTATGTTGCTTATTTGTAATAAGGCCTCCTAGGATTATTTTATTATTGCTGCATGTTTTGAATATTTTGTTTAAACTATTTGATGATGCTAAAACGGGCGCACATGTTTTTCTCAAATTAAACGCAAAATGTTTTTAAGTACTACCGAGTACATTAGGAATTTTTAAACAACTCGACTCAACAAATATTTTTAAGTGTGGTTTTTAACAAAGAAAATTCAAATTGAAAGGCATTTCGACTAATATCAAAATCGGTTTTAAAATGGTTTTCAAAATCTTTTCTCTGTAGCAAACCAAATTCGGTCATATTGTTTGGGTCGGGTTTGGGGTGTTACATAGCACAACCTCAACAGCTCCAACTCCAGTGCCATATTATACTCACTCATGCATTTACTAGTTAGTTTACTAGGTAATCACACTCATTTTTAAGCATATATCACATGACACATATAATCACATAACATTTAAGCATATATCACAATACCCATAAACATAGTTATAGATAATTTGACAGTTGAACTATGAAACATAAAAATGGACTCTACCACCACTTATCGGATACACGGATCTCCAACACACCAAATGCCTCATAGAGTCAAACATGTCCCAAAAAGTGAAGCATATAGCTAACACTGTCCACCACACCAACCATGTCCCATTGAATGGAGCTTAGTTCACATTCCCTTATCTCTCCAACATGTCCTAGGGCCTCCACGCCATCATATAACACATATAGGTGAGTACTCACAATCCTATGCCATGCCAACTATATCCAACAGTTTCAAAGTTCACAAGGCCAAAATATCCATTATTAAACACATATATTACTTACCGATTTTCCGCTCACTGTCATTGCATATCTACATCATTAGCACAATATTATCACTTTCACTTAGCATGTATGACATGCCTGCTTATACACTTTCACAATAGTAATAATGAACACATAACACATGTAATAGCATCTCATCTCAATCCACATTTTCACAATAACACAAATACATATTTCATAAGTTGAACATGAGTACGAGAAAGCTTACACTCAAAATTTAGAGTAGGGGTTTAGGCTACAACTAAATTCCCAAATAATGCATTGAATCATGTCTACAAGCAGTGATTCCAAACACTCACCAATCACGCTTTCCCCGAAATGCCGAAATCTCAAACTAGCCTTTCCTTAACTCGTAGAAGGTCCTAATGAATCCGAAGATTCAACATAATAAACCACACAACAAAACAATCATCAATCAGCTAAGGACTCAACTCAAGCAATCAAAAACATAAGCCTAAGCAATGTTTTCATGCAACTGAAACCTTCGACACATCAAACTTGAATTCCAAATATCTCTGTCTATACTCAATCATTTTGCCTAAAACGAATTCCATTCATCTAATTATTCACCTACAACTGATTCTCAACCTTTAAGCTACGTAAAACTACTCAATTCATGATATCAAAATTTTCGACATGTTTTTGGTAATTTTCATGAAAATTCATAAAAACGTTATAAATCTTTAACAAAACTTTAAACTCAGTTTATAGGCCTTCTATACGCATCAAAACTAATTGAAAAATACTTTAAAAATCATGGTTTTACTTGAAAACCCAAAATCCACCATTAACGACCTAATTTTCGGCTTTTATTCAAAACTTACGATTTAATGGCTAAAAACTCAGTTTAAATAACTAAATAATATTAAAAAATAATGGGAGAATGAATGGTTACCTTCGGTGGAAGAAAAATGAGCTTTTGATACAAATTTGAGAAAACCTACAAGGTTGGGAGTTGATGAAATCAATGGTATTTTAGTGCTTTTCTTGGGTTTGTATGGAGTTTTAATGATATGAAAGTGAAAGAAATCAATGGAATTATTTTTAGGAATCAAAACTTGATGAATGGGGGTTTGGGAATGCAAAAGGCGGCACAAGAATAAGGGAAGAATAAGTTAACGTGAAAACTATAGGAGAAGGGGGAAAATAGGGTGTTTTTAGAGTTTTGGCTTAACTGTTTCATAAACACACAGAATTTTGACCCTGTTACAAATTAGTCCGTGTTCTAAAATTAAAAGTCTCTAAAACTCTATTTCAAAAATTGATTTAATTTTCTAAAAACCATAGTCGAAAACATTTATGGTTTAACATGTCACAAAATTTCGAACACTTTAAAGCTAAAATTCTCCCTGACAACTTTAAAGTTATTTTAGGGTGTTACAACATTGCTACTTCGAATTCAATACATGCTTAAACAACTTAAACCTTCAAATTCTCCCTAACATTCATACACTTATATTAATTCAACCATTATTTACGATTTACGATTCGACCATGTTTAGACTTACTCAACTACGATGTTGAGGCGTGGCCTTTGTGGATGCCCCTCTATATACATGAACAGTTACTGCACCCTACTTACTCTGGTGGAGTCTAGCTTGGCCCCTCTCAAATTTTCTTAGTCTTTGTCTAACTTGCATTTAAACAAAAATTTTATAAGTTCAAAAGAACTTAGTGAGATCTATACTTAACTTGCATCTTAGCATAGCTCTTAAAAAAAGCGTCGGGCTTAAAGTCAACTTTATGGTTTTTATGGAAGTAAATACTGACTCAATTGGCAAGTCTAGTGCCTTCAGTACCTGAGGTCATTCCTTGATGGACGGAATCCCTAATACCTGTATTTATTTCTCTGGACTAAAGATACTCGATGTTTTTCAATGTCTGCCAAAATGGAGATCTCTGTTGGAGCATGATCTCCATTCCATATTCTCTTCTCCTTGGGACTAGAATGCTTTTAATGTGATCTCTACCTTACTCGCTCTTTCAATCTTTTTGTAAAAGGGGGGTTTCTTTGGCCCTATGGCTCCAGCCTAATGTAGACCATCAGGTTTACTACCTCCTTTCAAGGTACTGACTGACTCCAACCTTTCACTAGCTTTGGAAAACTCTATTAGTCATTCATTCTTGGGCTAACACCTTTTTCCCAAACTTTTTGATGGATCTCCTAGACCTCGTATTTTCTAAGTGGTCGACCTATCGCTTAGCCAAATTCCAAACTTCATCTGTGTGGATACGCATCTCCCTTGGCGGTCTCGGATTGAACCTAATAGGTATACCTTCCAATTCTAGGAGCCACTTCCTCTTTTCAACCTTGTTGGTTTGAGACATTTTCTGAACCACATTACCAGCGTAGTAGGCAAAACTTCTATAGTATACCGATCTACGGACTTTCCAAGTATAGTCCCGTGTTTACCATCCCATGTTTACACTACAGGGAAAAAGGAAACAAAGAAGTAAGCATTACAATTGCTTAGTAAGTTCACAAGCATTAAAACCAAATAACTTACATTAGATTAGAATTATACACTACATGCTACTTAGCTTGGTAAAGTTTGCCTATCATGTAAAA
The DNA here is from genome assembly GCA_005393395.2 of Gossypium australe. Taxonomy (NCBI): domain Eukaryota; kingdom Viridiplantae; phylum Streptophyta; class Magnoliopsida; order Malvales; family Malvaceae; genus Gossypium; species Gossypium australe. Next base: position 53,473,931 of record CM016619.1, on the reverse strand, counting down.
TCACATATAAAAAAGGTGAGTTCAACATTTATCATACTATAAATTAACTCAAACATATAACATTTTAGTTCACTTAATTCAACATTACATTATCATTCATAAAACAAACAATCATTTAATCAATTTACTATCTTAATCATATCATACAATCTATTTACCCGAAATACATCTCATTTCAAATTAATGCCAAACATTATTTTTCATTTTATAGTTTGAATTCTCAATAAAATTCTTATTAAATCATATAAACTTCATTCTCATTTCATATCAATTCATCATTATACAAATATATATAAATATCCAATTTAATGTCCATTACTACTTCATTTCCTAATACGAATTACAAATCACATTCCATTTCAATTTCCAAATTCATGGATTGATTGAACATAATCAATCAATGTTCCCAACTCATTTCACAATTCACTTCCATTTCACATTATTTTTCATTTCAAATATTAGATATTTTGTTTTTACCATTTATTTTACTATTACCATGACTCAGACTCGAACGGATACACGGATCTAACCAACGCACTAGTTTGGCACCCAGTGCCCCATCGAATAATTCCAAAGTAAATAGTTGCACCCAACGCTATCAATAAGTTTGATACCTAATGTCTCATTGGTATACCCGAAGAAAATTGGCACTGTAACATCCTAAAATAGGGACTATTTGTGTTTGAATTATTTTGCTTGTGTTTGGATTGCTGTGATATTATTCATAGTGGAATAAGACTTAATTAGGGGTCTTGAGTAGGCTCGGATTAGTAGAAAATTTATTTGTGAAGCTTTAAAGATAGAGAGCTTTAGTAAGTAGGAGTTACAAGGTTACATGAGGGAAATATTGTCATTAAAAAGGCCTTGGAAAAGTGGCAAAGGGAGGCCACTTAGGTGCTAGAGTTGACGCCACAAGGAGCAAGGGGGAACCTATGTTCGAGTCACGAATTTCCCCTTTTTGATCTTTATTTTGGACGGCAATAAGGAGAGGGAATTTCTCAATTTTAAACTTTGGGATAATAAGGAAAGTATGAGAATATTATTTGGCTTTAAATGGATTTTATTTGATTAATCTTGAAAAGTTGGCAAAGAGGAAATTTAGGGATGTGATTTGTTCAAATTAAATTTGAATATTTCAAATGAGTGGCTTAGAGTGAATTGGGGAATTGCCAAAATTTTGAATTTCCTTAGAGAGGAGTGGACGGCAAGGTGATAGGGGGAGTGCCGAATTTCCTTAGTCTTTTCTTCATAATTTTCGGCTAGCATCTCTTTTCTTTCTTCTTCAACCTTTCTCTCAAAAACCGATACCTCCATTTCCATTTTCTTTTTCTTCTTTTTTTTTTTTGATCTTTGGCCTAAACTCCTAATCTACTTCTTTCTCTCCCTCTTTTTCACTCAAAACCGAATCTTGAGTATTATTTTCAACCATAGCCGAAACTCCTATCCCTCTTGTCCCATTATTTTCTTTCTCCATTAGCCGAATCTACTCCCTTGGTGTGCCGAATTTTCCTTCTTCTATTTTGTGTAGCCTTGGCCGAATCTCAAACAAAGGTGCTCTCCTCTATCTTTTTCTCCAATCGGTTGGTGAGGTAAGTGATTACCGAATGCCTTTTATTCTGTTCTCTTTTCTTTTTGTCGACTTGAATTTAATGGGAAGAGCCAAAATACGTTAATGGCTAATTAGTGTTGAAACCGATACGTTATAGGGCCTTCGGGATTTGGAAGCAAGCAAGAGAGTCCATCATCTTTGATTAATCGGTTTTGGTAAGGTGGTAAGGATCTATTTTTATTTAGTATTAATTAAGCCAAAAACTATTGATGAGAGTAATGACAATGGCCGATTGTAGGGTGGTGAAGCAAAGTTATAAAACGTGTACGAGACGTGTAGGTAAGGTCTCGGGTTTCAAATGATAACCCCTTGAGATTATTCTGGTTTGGCCGAATGGCCTTGGTACTAACCTTGTGTTTGGCCGAATATAGGGCAAGGATATTGTGGGTGGCCGATTGGTTATTCCGGGATTTAAGGCTTTCGTTAATTTCAGGTGTGTACATACACACTTTATAAGTAGTTAACGTGCAAAGTATTATGTGTATGCTAATCGGATTTGTGTAGATTTGAGTTTAATACCATAACGGTATAAGCGATGGTTCAGGTAAGTTCCTGATAGTATGAGTTTACTATTGATGCTTTTGGGAAGCATGGCATACTTGATATATGTGATTTAAATATATGTTGGCATGAACTCTGTTATATAATTGATATATGTGGGTTGATGAGAGGAGGGGGCAGTGATATTCGTGTCGACGGACACCAGTGGTTTGGTACCACATTGTGACTACGGTCACCAGAGGTTTGGCACCTCATAGCGTCTCGTCCTTGTGGCTTAGCACCACCGTGGGTCGGCCCCACTTTGAGATATGGGATTGACGCCAGTGATTTGGTATCACATGATGGGTTGGCCCCATCATTTGATTTGTGACTTCGGGTCACCAGTGGTTTGGCACCACAATATGACGGATTTCGTGACTATACGTCACCAGTGGTTTGGCACCACCAGTGGTTTGGTACCACACGGGGTAGAGAAAGGTGTTCGGATGGCTAGGTTGGGTGCATATTAAACTTGTGCATATTAAATGAATTATGATTTGTGTATGATGTTACGTTAAACCGGGAAAAAGGGTTACACATTGGGTCTTGATGACTCAACTTTTTTCCTTTAACATTTTCAGGTGACTCGTAGCTGCGGATAGGGAGCCGGATGGACTCGAGGTGGCCATGCAAAGAAAATGTGGACTAGGTGGATTTTGAACTATTTTTATTTTATTATGGGTTTGATTTATTTAAGTTGTAATAAGGCCTCCTAATATTGCACTTGGATTATTTTTCATGTTTTGGATAATTTGCTTAAACTACTTCATGATATTGAAATGAGTACACATGTTTTCACAAGTTAATACGCAAAATGTTTTATTGTGCCATCGGGTACACTTGAACCTGTAACAACCTGACCTAATATATTATTTTTAAACAAACACTAAGTAATATTTTCTTCATACACCTCAACTGTTTTAAAACAAGACAATATCTTTTATCAAAATTTAAATCGGCTTAAAGGGATTTTCAAAAATGCTTTTCTCTGTAGCATACCAAATTCGGTCGTAATGTTTGGGCCGGGTTTGGGGTGTTACAAATTGGTATCAGAGCCCAGTTCAAAGTTCGGCTGTAGGGGCCCAAGGCCCAAAATGTTTTTGGTAAGCCTTTTTGAAATATTTTGGTTTTGAATAAGCATGGCACCGAGTCTCCGGCACCGATCCGCCCAGGTAAGTACCTCTAACTTTTTGTATGGATTATTATTGTAGAAGGGTAGGTAGGGAACGTAGTTAGTGTGATAGGTGTTGAACCTTAGGACTAGTCCACCCCAACAAAACTCATAAGATTTTAATGGCCTAATTAAAACCAATCTGTGACCAAGTCACCGAGTTAGGGTGTGGTAACCTTGGTGCGCATGTCTAGGATTGGATCCGGAAGAGCTTGGTACTTAAGCAGTCCTCGTGACTCACCTCCTCTTCGCGGGATTCCTACCTGGTGCGTAGCTTCGGTTCACTCTAACCAAGAGGACTCGGTCATAGGCTAAACACGCTAAATAAAACCCGAAAGGGATTAACCCTATTTTATGAAAGCTCTAAGTTTTAAGAATCATTACGACACTCCTTTAAATAGTAGTAAAAATTTATTTTTGGAAAAGTTTCAAAATATTTTCAGCTTACCAAAATTTCCAAAATGCCCTAGTGGCAAAATTACGAAAATGCCATTGGTTTCTAAAAATTTCCGCATTACCCCGGTTTTGATAAAATTTTTATTTTACAAAAGTACCTGAAAATTTTGTATTTCAAAATAATACCCTGACTTTGGAAATTTACAAAATTACCCCTGATTGACAAAATTACCAGAATATCCCTGGTTTTTAAAATTCTGCCATATCTTCAAATTTGGAATTTTTTGAAACTACTCCTCAGTTTTAGAAATTTCAAAAAGTCTTGATTTATCAAAGTTTTAAAATTTCTTTGATTTATTACAAAAATACCCTGTAGGAAAATGACGAAAATACCCCTGGGGTAGAAACGGACAGAAATGCCCGAAGAGTGCATAGGTATGAAAGGTATTAGGGAATGGATGTACTTTTCTGTGTAAACTAAGATAGAAGACTTAAAACTTTGTTTGATCGAAAGAATCCCTATTAAACTTTTCATAAAATTTCTTCGCGAATAACCAAGTGAAACATGTACTAATCCATAAAAACCTCCTAATCAGATTAAAGCACGATAGTTAGAATGAGCTTTAGAGGACGTGGCCGTCGTGGACGCGGAAGGGGCAGGATGATCGTGTCAGAACCTGTCAGGTCGGGTCAGGGATCTGAGAATGAGGTACCACCGCCACCACCACCCCCAACCTTTGGAGCTGGGGAGCAGGATCAGACGGGTGATGACGCAGTGTCACAAGCGATGCTGCGGGTTCTAGAAAGGGTAGCTGGAATGGGTGGAGGTGGAGGACCTCGGAAGTCGGTACCTGAAAGACTTCGAGCTAACGGAGCTGAATTTTTTCGAGGTGTGTCCGGTGTAGCGCCCAATACGGCTGAGTATTGGCTGGAATCGACCGAAAGAATCATGGATGAGATAGATCTGACGAATGAGGAGAAACTGAAAGGAGCGGTGTCGCTTCTCAAGGATGAGTCATATCGATAGTGGCTCACGGTTCGGGATGGTGCTACGGCAGATGATCTTACTTGGGAGTATTTTAAAGCTGCTTATCAGAAGAAGTATGTGGGCACTAGCTACATTGATGCACAGAGGAAAGCTTTTCTGGGGTTGTTACAAGGAAATAAGTCTGTGTCAGAATATGAAGCGGAATTCTTGAGGTTGAGCCGTTATGCTCAGGGAATTGTGTCAACGGAGCATGATCGTTGTGTCCGCTTTGAAGACGGACTTAGGGATGAGTTAAGGTTGCTGATTGCTTCACAGCAGGAGCATGAGTTTGCTGTCTTGGTGGAAAAGGCTAAGGTAGCCGAAGGGGTCAAGGAGTCCGTGAGACAGAGCTATGATAGGAACAAGCAGAAAAGAGGCTTTGGGTCGTCTGGGTCAGGTGGTAATGTTCAGAAAAGAGCTAGGCAGAGTGGGCCAAATCAGGCGAGAAGGCCCATGGCTGCTAATCAGAGACCGACTCAGTGTAATCGCTGTGGAAAATCACATTGGGGAGGTTGTTGGACCGGTGAAAGGGGTTGCTTTGAATGTGGGTCTTTGGATCACCGTGTAAGGGATTGTCCTCGGAAGTCAGCCAAGAATCAATCAGAGGGTTAGAACCGTGCTCAGGCTAGGAATGTAGGACCACCACAGAGGGGTCGTGGTAATAGTAGAGGAGGAAATGGATCTAATCGAGGTCGCAGAATTTTGGGCAGAGGTGCAGGCAGCACAGAAGCAAGGCAGCTTGGTTTAGTCTACGCGGCAAGGCGTCGCGAGGAAGGTGACGCACCGGACGTCATAACCGGTACGTTCCTAATTTTTGGTCTTCCATATGTTGCATTAGTTGATGTGGGTTCGACGCATTCATACGTTGCTAGTAGTGTGGTAGAGACCATGAACTTAGACTTTGAGACTGCTTCTAGGGAGATGACTGTAATTAGCCCCTTTAGGTCACTCTGTAGTTGTTAACAAGCTATATAGAGATGTACCCCTGGAACTCCAAGGGGTCGTGTTTCTGGCTGATCTAATGGAACTGCCGTTTGGGGAGTTCGATTTGATTCTTGGAATGGACTGGTTGGTTAAGTATCAGGCAAGGTTAGATTGTGCTGCTAAGCGCATGGTTCTTAAGATGGCTGAGGGTGATGAAGTGGTCATGATAGGTAACAGAAGGGATTATCTATCCAATGTAGTGTCTGCGTTGAAGGCTGAGAAGATGGTCAAGAAAGGCTGCGAAGCGTTTTTGGTTCGAATTTGTGCCTTGGAGGCTAAGGAGTCAGCAGTTGAGAAGGTCCGAACAGTAAGGGATTTCGCTGATGTATTTCCAGAAGAACTTCCGGGTCTGCCTCCAGATCGGGAAGTTGAATTCGGTATAGACTTGTTACTCGGAACGGCACCTGTGTCTATAGCACCTTACCGAATGGCACCAAAGGAATTGGTGGAGCTGAAGGCTCAAATTCAGGAGCTCTTGGATCGAGGGTTTATTCGACCAAGTATATCTCCGTGGGGAGCACCTGTGTTGTTTGTCAAGAAGAAGGACGGTTCAATGCGGATGTGTATCGACTACCGCCAATTGAACAAGTTAACGATCAAGAACAGGTATCCGTTGCCTCGGATTGATGACTTGTTTGACCAACTGAAGGGTGCATCAGTATTCTCGAAGATAGATCTTAGGTCGGGATATCATCAACTCAAGGTGAAGGAGGTTGATGTGCACAAGACGGCGTTCCGAACTCGGTATGGGCATTACGAGTTTTTGGTGATGCCATTTGGGTTGACCAACGCACCGGCAGCATTCATGGACTTAATGAATAGAGTGTTTCAGCAGTACTTGGATCAATTTGTCGTGGTGTTTATAGACGACATATTGGTTTACTCAAAGACGGAGAAGGAGCATGACATGCATTTGCGTATAGTTCTACAAGTATTAAGAGAGAAGCAGTTATATACCAAATTCAGTAAGTGTGAATTTTGGCTTAGAGAGGTGGCTTTCTAAGGTCACGTAGTGTCAGCGGAAGGGATTAGAGCAGATCCTCGCAAGATCGAAGCAGTGTTGGACTGGAACCCGCCTAGGTCAGTGGCAGAAATTCGAAGCTTTTTGGGTCTGGCAGGATACTAACGGAGGTTTGTGGAAGGATTCTCTTTAATCGCAGTGCCGTTGACTAAGTTGTTAAGAAAGGGAGTTCGATTTGTATGGTCGGAGAAGCAACAAGAAAGTTTTGACAAGCTAAGGAAGATTCTGACGGAAGCTCCGGTTCTGGTATAGCCTGAGGCAGGAAAGTTGTTTACGGTTTACTGTGATGCGTCCCATACTGGTTTGGGATGTGTATTGATGCAGGAAGGGAAGGTAGTGGCCTATGCGTCCCGTCAGCTAAGACCGCATGAGGTTAACTATCCAACGTACGACTTGGAGTTAGCGGCAGTAGTCTTCGCTTTGAAAATATGGAGGCATTACTTGTATGGGGAGAAGTCGATAGTCTACACGGATCACAAAAGTTTAAGGTATCTATTGACTCAGAAGGATTTGAATTTGAGGCAGCGTCGTTGGATTGAACTGTTAAAGGACTACGACTGTTCAATTGAGTACCATCCGGGTAAGGCAAACGTGGTAGCGGACGCTTTGAGCAGGAAGGTTGTGGCAGACTTAAGAGCGATGTTTGCTCACCTCATTCTATACGACGATGGAAGTCTTTTGGCAGAACTGCAAGTTAAGCCGACTTGGATCGAGGAGATTAAGGAAAAGCAGTTGGTGGATGACAGTTTGAATGCGAGGAGGTTGCAAGTTCAAGACGGTGGTTTGGAAGGGTACAGTTTGTCTGGTGAGGGAGTGCTGTGTTTTCAAGGGCGATCTTGTATGCCGAAGGATGTGGAATTGAGGCGGAAGATTCTCCAAGATGCACATAGCAGCCCATATGCTATGCATCCGGGAGGTAGCAAGATGTATGGAGATTTACGGAAACAATTCTGGTGGCCTGGGTTGAAGCGTGAGGTAACTGAATTCGTGGGTAAGTGTCTGACGTGTCAGCAAGTTAAAGCTGAACATCAGTTGCCATCAGGGTTACTCTAACCGGTGAAGATTCCTCAGTGGAAATGGGAGAGGATCACGATGGATTTTGTCAGTGGATTACCCCTCACGCCTAGTAAGAAGAACTCGGTTTGGGTAATTGTGGATCGACTAACTAAGTCAGCACATTTCATACCTGTAAGGGTAGATTATTCGCTTCAGAAGCTAGCAAAGCTATATGTAGCCGAGATAGTAAGATTGCATGGTGTGCCAGTATCGATTATATCGGATAGGGATCCGAGGTTTACGTCAAGGTTTTGGAGAGCTTTGCATCAGGCTTTGGGAACGAGATTGGATTTCAGCACAGCTTTTCACCCGCAAACTGACGAACAATCGGAAAGAGTGATACAGATTTTAGAGGATATGCTCAGAGGATGCGTTCTGGATTTCAGTGGTAGTTGGGAAGAGTATCTACTGTTGGCAGAGTTCGCTTATAACAATAGTTATCAAGCGAGCATTCAGATGGCACCATTCGAAGCACTGTATGAACGGAAGTGCCGTACTCCTACGTGTTGGACAGAACTAAAGGAGCGACATGTCGTGGGTCCAGAATTGGTAGCGGAAACAGAAAATAAAGTTAAGTTAATTCGGACTCGTCTCAAGGAGGCATCAGATAGGCAAAAGTCTTATGCCGATCTCAAGCGCAAGGAAATGGAATACGAGGTAGGAGATAAAGTCTTTCTGAAGGTGTAGCCTTGGAAGAAGGTGTTGCGATTTGGGAGAAAAGGGAAGCTAAGCCCTAGGTTCATTGGGCCATATACAGTGTTGAAGCGAGTGGGACCAGTAGCTTATCAGCTCGAGTTGCCGGCAGAGTTAAGGCAAATTCATGATGTCTTCCATGTGTCGATGCTTAGACGGTATCGGTCCGATCCATCACACGTCTTGCCAGTGGCAGAGATTGAGGTTAACTCAGACTTATCTTTCGAGGAGGAGCCAGTTCAGATCTTAGATCGTGATGTCAAGGTTTTACGTCGGAAGTCAGTACCCTTGGTGAAAGTGCTATGGCGAAACCATGGTATGAAGGAAGCGACGTGGGAACCCGAAGATGTGATGCGGCAGCAATACCCCCAGCTCTTTTGATCAGGTAATTTCGAGGCCAAAATTATTTTTAAAGGGGGGTAGAACTGTAACATCCTAAAATAGAGGCTATTTGTGTTTGAATTATTTTGCTTGTGTTTGGATTGCTGTGATATTATTCATAGTGGAATAAGACTTAATTAGGGGTCTTGAGTAGGCTCGGATTAGTAGAAAATTTATTTGTGAAGCTTTAAAGATAGAGAGCTTTAGTAAGTAGGAGTTACAAGGTTACATGAGGGAAATATTATCATTAAAAAGGCCTTGGAAAAGTGGCAAAGGGAGGCCACTTAGGTGCTAGAGTTGACGCCACAAGGAGCAAGGGGGAACCTATGTTCGAGTCACGAATTTCCCCTTTTTGATCTTTATTTTGGACGGCAATAAGGAGAGGGAATTTCTCAATTTTAAACTTTGGGATAATAAGGAAAGTATGAGAATATTATTTGGCTTTAAATGGATTTTATTTGATTAATCTTGAAAAGTTGGCAAAGAGGAAATTTAGGGATGTGATTTATTCAAATTAAATTTGAATATTTCAAATGAGTGGCTTAGAGTGAATTGGGGAATTGCCAAAATTTTGAATTTCCTTAGAGAGGAGTGGACGGCAAGGTGATAGGGGAAGTGCCGAATTTCCTTAGTCTTTTCTTCATAATTTTCGGCTAGCATCTCTTTTCTTTCTTCTTCAACCTTTCTCTCAAAAACCGATACCTCCATTTCCATTTTCTTTTTCTTCTTTTTTTTGATCTTTGGCCGAAACTCCTAATCTACTTCTTTCTCTCCCTCTTTTTCACTCAAAACCGAATCTTGAGTATTATTTTCAACCATAGCCGAAACTCCTATCCCTCTTGTCCCATTATTTTCTTTCTCCATTAGCCGAATCTACTCCCTTGGTGTGCCGAATTTTCCTTCTTCTATTTTGTGTAGCCTTGGCCGAATCTCAAACAAAGGTGCTCTCCTCTATCTTTTTCTCCAATCGGTTGGTGAGGTAAGTGATTGCCGAATGCCTTTTATTCTGTTCTCTTTTCTCTTTGTCGACTTGAATTTAATGGGAAGAGCCAAAATACGTTAATGGCTAATTAGTGTTGAAACCGATACGTTATAGGGCCTTCGGGATTTGGAAGCAAGCAAGAGAGTCCATCATCTTTGATTAATCGGTTTTGGTAAGGTGGTAAGGATCTATTTTTATTTAGTATTGATTAAGCCAAAAACTATTGATGAGAGTAATGACAATGGCCGATTGTAGGGTGGTGAAGCAAAGTTATAAAACGTGTACGAGACGTGTAGGTAAGGTCTCAGGTTTCAAATGATAACCCCTTGAGATTATTCTGGTTTGGCCGAATGGCCTTGGTACTAACCTTGTGTTTGGCCGAATATAGGGCAAGGATATTGTGGGTGGCCGATTGGTTATTCCGGGATTTAAGGCTTTTGTTAATTTTAGGTGTGTACATACACACTTTATAAGTAGTTAACGTGCAAAGTATTATGTGTATGCTAATCGGATTTGTGTAGATTTGAGTTTAATACCATAACGGTATAAGCGATGGTTCAGGTAAGTTCCTGACAGTATGAGTTTACTATTGATGCTTTTGGGAAGCATGGCATACTTGATATATGTGATTTAAATATATGTTGGCATGAACTCTGTTATATAATTGATTGATGTGGGTTGATGAGAGGAGGGGGCAGTGATATTCGTGTCGACGGACACCAGTGGTTTGGTACCACATTGTGACTACGGTCACCAGAGGTTTGGCACCTCATAGCGTCTCGTCCCTGTGGCTTAGCACCACCGTGGGTTGGCCCCACTTTGAGATATGGGATTGACGCCAGTGATTTGGTATCACACGATGGGTTGGCCCCATCATTTGATTTGTGACTTCGGGTCACCAGTGGTTTGGCACCACAATATGACGGATTTCGTGACTATACGTCACCAGTGGTTTGGCACCACCAGTGGTTTGGTACCACACGGGGTAGAGAAATGTGTTCGGATGGCTAGGTTGGGTGCATATTAAATGAATTATGATTTGTGTATGATGTTACGTTAAACCGGGAAAAAGGGTTACACATTGGGTCTTGATGACTCACCTTATTTCCTTTAACATTTTCAGGTGACTCGTAGCTGCGGATAGGGAGCCGGATGGACTCGAGGTGGCCATGCAAAGAAAATGTGGACTAGGTGGATTTTGAACTATTTTTATTTTATTATGGGTTTGATTTATTTAAGTTGTAATAAGGCCTCCTAATATTGCACTTGGATTATTTTTCATGTTTTGGATAATTTGCTTAAACTACTTCATGATATTGAAATGAGTACACATGTTTTCACAAATTAATACGCAAAATGTTTTATTGTGCCATCGGGTACACTTGAACCTGTAACAACCTGACCTAATATATTATTTTTAAACAAACACTAAGTAATATTTTCTTCATACACCTCAACTGTTTTAAAACAAGATAATATCTTTTATCAAAATTTAAATCGGCTTAAAGGGATTTTCAAAAATGCTTTTCTTTGTAGCATACCAAATTCGATCGTAATGTTTGGGCCGGGTTTGGGGTGTTACAGGCACCCAGTGCCTTATCGACTCATAGTCAAAGTAACCCTGAACTCTTCCTATCCTATGACATGCCAAACTATATCTAACTTTGCCCGAATAGTTAATAGGGTACTCATTTCATATTTCATTATCAACCAATCTAAATCAAATCAAATCAACTCATTGCATCACATTATCAAATAATGTAACAGCCCGATTTTAGCTAAATCAGAACAGTGGTTTTGGAACCACAAATTTGAAGTCGTAAAATTATTTTAATATTTTTTTGATGTTTACAGTATGTTAATTGATATGTGTGAAAGTTTCGTTTGAAAATTTTATTGTTTGCGTGCTCGATTTGATAAAAGGATTTAATTGCGTAAAATGCAAAAATGACTTGCTATTTGTTAAAGTGCTATATTGCTATGTTCTTTTTAATGTGGAGGCCTTAAAATGAAATTAGGCCATTAAATAATAACATGGACGGTAATGGACAACTATTATAAAGCTTTTATATTATTTCATTAAGGTTAATAAGGTAATTAAGTTAATAAATGATAATATAATAAAACAAAAATTAAAATGGCCATGCATGTTGTCCATCTTTTGTCTGAAACTACAAAAGAAAAAGAAAGAAAAAGAGCAAGCAAGGTCCGACCTTGGTTTTCTTTAATTAAGGTATGGATTTTGTTTGGTTTTTGATAATTTTTACGTTTCTGAGACCGTTGCTTCGAATACTAGCTAGCCCATGCTTGAATTTTTGAATTGGTTATGGATTTTGTGATTTTCCATTGTTGATAGCTTGAGATTTTTGTGGTTTGATGATGAAAAGTAAATCTTTTTTGATAGATTATTATGTTTAATTATGAGATTTTTGATAAAAAGGTGTATTAAGGATTCAATTGTGAAATTTGTAAATTGAGGGGTCAAAATGTGAAATAAATGAAAGATACCGACTTATATGAATTAATGGAATACTTGGTCAAGCATGTGTATAAGGAAATTATGTATATTTTGTGTTTTGTGAAATAAGGACTAAAATGTCAAATGTGTGACATTATAAGGGCCAAAGTGTAAAAAGGCCTAATTATGTATTTGTGGATTGAATTGATTAAATGTGTGATTAAATTAGTGAAATTTGTATTAATTTAGATCGAGAAAAGAGAAAATCAGATTTGGATCGGGGGAAATCAAAAGTTGCCGAAAGTCTGTAATATCCTAGATTTAGGGGTTATGCATTTGGTGCATAATTCAAGTGTTAGTGGGCTTAGTGTACGATTGGATGTGTTTTAAGGGTTTCTCAAACACTAGGATGTAGGAGAGTGCCTTAGAAAATAATGGGTTTTAAGCTTAAAGAGGGGAAGCTAGGCTAAGGAGGCCTTAAGGAAATTTGTGGGAGTTTTTGGACATAAGATTAGGCTTGGCAAAGTGGCTTGGAGGCGCCACCTAGGGCCTTGGCAAGTGACGCCTCAAGCAAGGGAGAAGGGCTCAGGTTCGAGTCATGATGGCGGCATAGAGTGTGGCTTTTATTTTGCATTTTGGCGTCAAGAGAGAGGGGAGGTGATGGACGGCATATGGACTTTGGAAGGATGAGATAAGGCTTGGTTTTTATTTTCGGCTATAAGATAAGGGATAGGTGTTGTTTAATTCAATTTATTTTTGAATGAGTAGTATGGAGGAAAAATAGGAGAAGAATTTGGGATGTGATAAGAAAGGATATAGTGGCCGGCCAAGGGTCTCTTTTGGTTAGCAAAAATTCGGCCATGAAGAGGGCATAAGTGCCGAATTTTAGTTGGTAAGTGTGTTTATCTTGCAGTCGAAATTTTAAGTGAATTCTCCCTTTTTCTTCTTTTTCATTGTAGCCGAATTCTCCCTTGTCACCATTGTCAAAATTCTTCAAACTCTTCTCTTCCTCTTTCTCTATTTGTTCTTGGCCGAACCTATATCTCTTTTCCAAGCTACTTCTTTTATTTTGGTGTTAGCTGAATATCCCATCATCATTTGAAGCCATAGCCGAATCTCAAAGGGGGGCCTTATTCTCTTTTCTTTGCTCAAAGCCTTGAAGCCGAATCTTCCTATATTGGTAACCATAACCGATTGCATCCTTCTCCTTGGAGCCGAATCATTCATTGAGAGCAAAGTCGATGGTCAACATCTCTTCCCTCTTGTCGACATTTAGAGCTAGTGGACTACTCGTGAGTTGGTGGTAAGGAACTCCTTCTCTAGTAATCGATTTGATCTCTTTTCATAAGTGTGCCGAATCAAGTGATTAGGCCTTGGTTTATGGATGGCCGAGTGGCATAGTGCCATAATAAGCATTTCTTTTGTGTAGCTAACGTTAAGGAGCACTAAGGAGTCTTTTGGGATTGGATTCATCAAGGTAAGTGTTAGGTAGTATTCGGCCAAGGGCCATTTTCCTAGATTATTACTAATAGCCGAATCTAACAGTGGATAAGCAGGGATATCGATAGCTTCGAGAACGAGCAAGTATTCGGGTGTTAGACAAGCAAGGTAGGTGGTTGTGATATTTGGCCTAAGGCTATATTTTGGTTATTAAGTGCGACCGATTCTGACTTTGGTTTCTAGGGACAAATCGACAGGAATAAGAGAAGCTTTTCGGGATTTCGATCCATTTCGGTAAGGATGTTTAGATTATGGTTTTTATTCTTTTAAGATCTCGTATTAATCGGTTTTGATTAAAGTGGTTGTTGATCGAGGCGAATACAAGTCAAGGAGGACAAGGGGTAGTCCCTATCCCTAAGTTTAAGAGGAGAGCAGTCTCTGCAGTGCGGGATTGGCCATCGGGGTGTGGGCCAGTGTCAGAGCAGGAAAGTAGGCAGATAGCCGTAGTGTCGCTTAGTGATAGCATCGGGATCGAGAGCGTAGTACTTCAGGTCATAAGGTGTGTGATTTACCCACCGTTTTCCGGGTATATGCTTATATTTGTATGTGTTATGTATGTGCTAATAAGTGCAGTGATCATTATGAAATGGATACCCTTAAGGGGTATGCCGATAATCAGGTCAGTATCAAATCTGATGGAAATGTGGTTATTAATGTGTATAAGTATGGTATGCTGAATAACATGTACATGCATTATTTATCATGACACTATTGTATGTTGCATGTGCATGGGATGGGAAATGAATATGAAAGAAGGACAGGGTGTACTTCGAGTACATGGTTTAGTGATGGCTACGAGCCTCACGTGAATTGATGAGTGGCTCTGTGCCTCATCGTGGTTGATATAGGCTATGTGCCATATCATGTTTGATGAGTAGCTATGTGCCTCATCGTGTTTTTGATGTTAGCTACGAGCTACATCGTGGATTGGCGCTGACTGAGGTCGCGTTGTGGAGTATTTGTGATTTAGTTAGCGTGGACGGCATTAATTGCCAAATTGGTGTGTAGAGGTTGGAGGGCGATTTAGTAATCCCCTGGTGTGTGGTGGTTGGGTACGGGGGTGTGTAGAGGATGGACCCTAGGCTGGGTTGAGTGCACTTTGCATAAACTCATTATCTGACATGTGGATTAATGTGGAAATGGGCCAAGCCCAATATGTGATGTGGATTAATGTGGAACTGGGCCAAGCCCAGTATGTGGGATTAAGTGGATTATTTGCTTTATTATCTGATATAAGGGTTAATGTGATAATGGGCCAAGCCCAATATATGGAATTATGTGGATAACTTGCCTTATTATATGATATATGGTTTGGTTGTGGGCTAAGCCCATGTGGGTGGAAATCTGTGGACTAATTGCACACTGATTCTGTTTGACTCACCCAAATTTTTACCAAACATTGCAGGTGATGCATAAAGCTTGGACCGGGTTGGAGTGGATACGAGGTGGCCCATGCAGGAGAAGTTTTACTTGTTTTAAGTATTTTATATTTCCAGTATTTATGAATTATTATTGATTGTAATAAGGGCCTCCTAAAGTATTTAAGGTTTTTTTTATTATGTTTTAAGTTGGATTGACGTTTAAAAATTTCTATTTAGGAATGTTTTATTTTAGCAACTTATATCTTAAAAATCTATATCAATGTTTTAACTCCGTATATTTTATGATAATAAAATTTATAAACTAATTTGCAACTAAGTTAGCCTTATAACTACGAAAAATTTGTAAGTTTTCACTTTAAGACAAAAATCTTTTCAAACGTTTTCCGCAGTGGCATTCTGAATTCGGCTGTGGCTCGTGGGCCGGGTTTGGGGTGTTACATAGTCGTTCCGGTTCGTTCGTGTCTATACGAGGTAAGTTCATAAGTAAATAAATGTTGTTAAATTCGAATGTATATGTTTTAAATGTTACCGAATTGGTATGTATATATTTGACATATTGCTGAATTGATAAAAGCATGGTATGACTTGTATCGAGCTCGAGTTAATTGAATTACGACGTTCAAAAGCCCCGTACGAGCCATAGGAATAGTATAGGATACGTATGTCATGACATTAGGATTTCCGATGTGTGATTCGTGTAAGACCTTGTCTGGGACATTGGCATCGAAGTGAGAAAAAGTATAAGACCAAGTTTGGGACATTGGCATCATATATGATTCGTGTAAGACCCTGTCTGGGACAGTGGCATCGATATGTGATCGCATGTAAGACCATATCTGGGATATGGCAATGAACGAGCATATTATGATTTCCATGTATCCTTAACAATTCCTAATGGTTCAACGGGCAAAGACATGGCAAGACTGGATGTGAGTTCGATTTAAACGATGCAGGTATGTATTAAGTTTATACGAACTTTGAAAGAAAAGGTAAGTGTTGATGATTAAAGTGATTATGTGAACTTTATGATAATTGGGATTATATTTGTATATGGAATTAATTAGGTTTGGTTGTTTTGAAATGAATTATGAATGTTCTTGTGTTAATTTATTTGCTTATGGCTTACTAAGCTTTCAAAGCTTACTTTGTATATTCTTTCTTTGTTTTATAAATATTTAAAGCTAGCTCGAGCTCGGGATTGTCGAGGAACGTCATCACACTATCGATATCTATTTTGGTACATTGAAAGAAAACTTGAGTTTATGACATATGGCATGTATAGTCTAGCTTGTTATGGTTGGTTTTGAATTGTATATATATAGCTATGCGAAAATGGCTTGATCATGATGCTAGTGTGGTATATATCCAGTCATGGTATAAACTCATTTTGGTAAGTGTGTTTAATGGCAATGTATGCACATATATTATGTTTGAATGGTTGGCTAATTAGGTACGGTTGGTGAAGGCAAATAATGAATATGTTATATGATTGTTTTAGTTGATATGCTTTATTTGAGGTTCGGTAATGATAGATCAAAATGCTAGGTTTAATATTTGAGTTGAAAATGTGCCATATTTGTGGTAAAATAATTTGGTATATGATAGATAGGTACTTTGGTATGATTCGCTTCGGTAATAGTGTTTAAAATTGGTAATAATCATAATTGTATGTGGTTAAATGGATATGCTTGTTTATGTGTATTATATATGCATGCCTATTGTGCCGTGTGGAAGTTTAAATCTAGTAAAAAATGCATAACATGTGAATTGGTATAGTCATGAATTAATTAATGGAATAGGTTAATATTGATTCGATAAATATACATAGAAAAGGGCGGTTGCATTTAGGGTAAAATGCATATAATATAAAGACATCAAATGTAACACCTCTTACTCGTATTCAATGCTGGAACAGAGTACAAGGCATTATCGGACTTAACATACATCATCATACAATATCGGGTTATAAATTTTCATTCCAACTTAAAATTTTTCTTTCGAGGTCATAACGTCCCTATTATGGGTCTACGAGACATTAAACATACATATGGAATGGTTCGGGACTAAACCAGAAACTCAAGAACACTTAGAATTTTTTTTGCTTAAAACAGGGCCACACGCCCATGTAGAAAGGAACACACCCGTGTGGGCAGGCCGTGTGGTCACACACGCCCATGTTCCTAGCCTGTGTGGATTTTATTTTTCGTTTCGAACCTACAGGGGTTTTCACACGACCAAGCACACACCCATGTCTATGGCCCGTGTCCCTTACACGGCCATGACATGCCCTTGTCTTCACCCGTGTGTGAAAACCATGGTATTTTTTTATGACGTCAGCAACCACTTGGAGGCACACGACCTAGTCACACGCCCGTATGCTGGCCTGTGTGACGGACTGAGTTTTTCCTAAATTGGATACAGTGGACACACAACCTATCAACACACCTATGGGGCTGACTGTGTGTCACACGTGGCCTAGACACACGCCCGTGTGTCTACCCTGTGGACAATTATAAGGCTATTTACCAAGACAATTGCCACCCTGAAAAGTAAACACACTTATGCATTCTCAAGTAACACATCACAAAGCAATGATACATTATGAACAATCACTAATTCATCATGCATACACTCAACACACTACTCAATCAATTGAACAAACTTGCATTTCATGAATTTCATCATCATTGAATAAGTATAAAACTTAACAAGTATTGGCCAATTCCCAATGGCCATTTACAAAATGAATTGCATGAAATTAATAGCCAACACTTTGGCTAACAAATCTGACATAACAAAATGACCAAGTTCCTATACATGCCATACTAAAAAAGAATCAACTTTACTATACCAAAAAAATAGTTGATAGTGTGATCCGAACTCTGACGTCCTACAATCCTCGAGCTAGCTTGGCGATACTACAAGGAAAAGGGAAATGAGAGGGGTAAGCATAAAGCTTAGTAAGTTTGCATGAAATAAATAGCAACGTAAAGGCTCATGATAACATCTATTCATCACACTAAATAATACATAAATTCTCAAGCACATCGACATAACTTACTCATGCTTACTCTTACCAAATCACATATCACATTTCGCATTCATTTCTTGTAAAATCACTCATGGGTACCTGTATCACTTCATCACGCAAATTTAGCACTTTTATTTTCTTGAACATAAACTTAGCTCTTTGTCATCTTTAACATAAACATAACTCTTTACCCGTTGAATTAATTGGAATATCGAAGGATACTCAATCTCATCATACATGTAACACGATGCCAATGCCATATCCCAGATATGGTCTTATATGGGATCACCTCTTAATGCCGATACCATATCCCCAGATATGGTCTTACACGGGATCTCATATCTCGATGTCGATGCCATATCCCATATATGGTCTTACACAAGATCGTATATTGATGTCGATGCCATGTCCCAGACATGGTCTTATACGAGATCTTTCTTCGGTGTCAAGGCCATATCCCAGACATGGTCTTATACGAGGCCTCCTTTCTTTGGTGCCGATGTCATGTCCCAGACATGGTCTTATACGGGACCTCATTTATTTTGGTGCCAATGCCATGTCCTAGACATGGTATTATACGGGACCTTCTTTATTTGGTGTAGATGCCATGTCCCAGACATGGTTTTATACGGGACTTTCCTTGTCTCATGTCGTGATAAATTCTTCTTATTCCTAATGTTCAACCGGGATTTCGACTTAACATATTTTCATTATACTCTCATCGAGGCATCATTAATCGATTTCATAGAAATAATATTCATTTATCATAATATCAAGCAAATAAAAGTATAAGAGCATTATGTAGCTTTAATTTCACACAAACTTACCTCGGTACCAAAATATATGTGTAATTGTTCAATTTAGTCCATGACCTTGTCCTTGCCTCGGTTTCGGTCTGGGCTTCGTGTTTCTTGATCTATAATAACAATTTCACTTGTTTAATACTCACATTGACTTAATTAACCCATGAATCATACTTTGGCAAAATTACAATTTTCCCCCTAAACTTTCACATAATTACACTTTTGCTCCTAAGCTCGTAAAATGATTTTCATTAAGGGTCTGTTTGATAGGGGGAAAATGTTTTCCGGAAAACATTTTCCCCCTTTTCCAGTGTTTGTTTGCTTGAAAATAACTTACATTGGTAAAACGTTTTCAGAAACACGGGAAAATATGAAGGGATTTTAAGGAAAATGTCTTACCGATTTTATTTCCGGAAGACATTTTCCATCTTTCCTCCTCCTTCCGTCCTTCTCCTTCTTCATCCAATTGGACCAATTCCCTTCCTGAAACAAAGCTCAAGGTAACTTTTTTATGCTTTACTCTGTATTTCATTCAATTTGTCGTCTCTCTCACTCAAATCTTCTTCTCCTTTTTTTTTGTTAAATAATCTGTTTGGATTTTGCATCTGTCTGTTGAAGAATCTTCTTCTTCTTCCATTTTTATGCTTTATTTAAAATCTGTTTGTTTTTGGGTTTTGCATCATTCAGTTTATGCTTGCTCTTCTATTACCTTAGATTTGTTTTTTTTTCTTTGATTTTCGGAAGTAATAGATATTTGGTAACTTACTTTCTCATCTTGCTCAAAATCCAGTGTGAGAAGATTAACTTGCTCAAAATCAATGATGTGGAAGGTTATTTGCGAATGGTTCAGGTTAGCTCAGGCTTACTAGCCTCAAGTAGTGCAAAACTTTTTCTTTCATATTCGTATTGAATATAGTTCTTGATGTTTTACAGGATGCTAAATCAGATCGTGTTAAGCAATTATTGAAAGAAACTGAGAAATATCTTCAGAAACTTGGATCCAAGTTACAGGATGCCAAGGCTATGGGAAGTCGCTTTGGGAATGATATGGCTGAGATGCGAACTGCAAGTGTTTTTGAGAATGATACTGCTGTTGAGAATGAAGACGAGGCTAAGGCAAGTTTTTTACTTGTGCATTTCTGGAGTTGCTGTCTTTCCTTATCCAAAAGTTTTTCAGTCATCCTTTGTTTAAATGTTGAATTTTTTTTATCATCAATCTGGTCTGCAGCATTATGTGGAAAGCAATGAAAAGTATTACCTGATGGCTCATAGGTATCAGTTTTTCATATTTTTTCTTGTATTTTTTTTAATCAAACATCTTGTGGTTGTCTTATTTCTTAATTCTTTTCTTAATTAGTATTGAATTATTTGTAATTGCTGAAAGTTTCACAATTAAAACTGTTTTTGCAGCATAAAAGAAAACATCAATGACCAACCAACTTTTCTTAAGGGTGGAAAATTAAGAGAGTGAGTAGAATATGCACTTTGCCAACATATACACGTATATATATTTTGGAAAGGGCTGGCATGGGGAGTGCTTTGTTCATTCTCTTGCTTGAGGTTTCTTTCAATTGTACTTTTTATGTGCAGGTACCAGATGAATGGTCTTAGATGGCTGGTTTCACTATACAATAATCATCTTAATGGAATTCTTGCAGATGAAATGGGTCTTGGGAAGACTGTTCAGGTATTGATGGTTCTATATCTTCTCTTGATTTCAGTTTATCTTATAATTTTATTGTAAGATATTTTCATTTGTAATGTTTATCTTATAATTTATTGTAAGATAGTTTATCTTGATTTCAGTTTTTTATATGCTGTGGTTGTGTATTTGAATGCAGTGGTTGGTGGGTTTTCTAAGCTTTTGGCACCGAGGTGAAGTGCGGACGACAAGAGCAAAGGTGTTGCCATGGCATATCTTCCTTGGTCTCTACACTTATGGCTTAGCAGTGGCAACAGCGGAAACGGGGCTGTTAGAGAAATTGACGTTCTTGCAAAGCAGGCGGACTGCATCCAAACACTGTCCGGAGTCCATGATTGTTAATAGTCTAGGTCTGGGGCTGGTTCTCCTCTGTGGCATTGTCATATTGACGGCAGTTTCGCCTAAATATCATGCTCTGCAAACCAAACTTATGTATTTCTCAAACACCAAGTGTTTGTCCTCTTGATCACATGATTAGGGATACAAAAGAAATAAAAAGTCATTCCTATACTGTTTGTTATTGTATATAATGTAAAGTGTAAGGTTTTGGTGCTGCATGGGGATTTTGAGAGGAATGATTTGTGTTTTCTTAAATGGAAAAGCCTTTTGCTGTCAATTTAAAGAGTAAGAGCCAAATGGTATAAAAACACCATGCTTTCTTTGGTTTGTTGATTTATGACAACGTTCTCCACTCAACAGGCTTGTTGATGCAAGTAGACCTAGAAAAGGGATGGACTTAAAAAGGGCGAGTTTATCTCGGTTCCATTGAAAAATCGACTGTACCAACTTTATAATTTCTTAAATCAAAATTAAACCTATTTTGGACCAAAATTAACTACACCCAATTGACTTTTTTCAATCGGTAAGTTGTAAAAAAAATTTATTAATATATATGTAAAATCAACTTTTCCGGAAAACATTTTCAGGAAATCTGCCAAACAACAGAAAATATTTTACACAGATTCATCCAAACACCAGAAAATATTTTCTGGTAAATCATTTTCCAGAAAAGTAAATCATTTTCCAGAAATCATTTTCCGGAAAACATTTTACTGCCAAACAAACAGACCCTAAATTTTCTTGCATTTTAAGCCTACCCGAATCATTTTCATAACTACAAAAGCCCCCAATTTCCACTAATTCACTCATGTATAACCATTCTCAAAACTTTTACAAATTAGTCCTTTTTATGAGTTTCTCGTGAAAATCTCTTAGAAAAAGATGTTTATCATGCATCAAACTTTCATATACCTCCACAAATCATCAAAATGCATGCATGTCATACATGGGTAAATTTTCAAACATGAACCCTAGCTCAAAGCATAGCTAGAAATAGCTAAATCGAGCTACGATGATCTAAAAAATACGAAGAACATTAAAAACGGGGCTAGGAGGTACTTACAATCAAGCTTGAAAGATGAAAAAACCCTAGCTATGGAGTCCTTGTGATTTTCGGCTATGGAGGATGAAGATGGACACAAATTGACTTCTTTTTTTCCCTTTTAATTCATTTATTAGACAAATGACAAAAATGCCCTTAAGGCCCCTTTCTTGAGATTTTTCCTTCCCATGTCTATTTTTGTCCATCTTAACATATAATGGTCTAATTGCTAAATAAGGACCTCTAACAATTTTTCTAATGCTATTTCATACTTAAATCTTCTAGAATTTCATATTTTCCAATCTTTGCAATTTAGTCCTAATGGACAAATTGTTCACTAAATTATAAAATTTCTTCATGAAATTTTCACACAATCATGCAAACATATCTTAAGCCTCATAAAAGTCATAAAAAATATATCTCTACTTCAGATTTGTGGTATCGCGACCACTATTCTGACTTGGCCCTAAATCTGGCTGTTACATCAAAGGTATGTACGGCCATATTGTAATGTTGCTAATATCGCACATGTGATTGGAAATTAAGTTGTATACATATTGGTTTGATTGGTTTCATTATGTACATATACAGAAGTTATGAAATGAAATGTTTGATACTTAGCTAATGAAATTATGTACCGGCATATTTTCTGTATATGAAAAGTGAGGATATATGCTTGAATATGATTTAATTATGAAAATGTCATTAATAAGATGGATATAGGGAATCGGATATTGAAAGTATTAAATATGTGAACATGGTTTTGATGTATACAAGTTTGGTTCGAATTTGGTAATTATAGAACATGTTCAATTGAGTTTTGATGTATGTTCGAATTGAATTAGTTGAAAATTTGAAATGTGCTTATTTGTGATACATGATTAGTAAGGTATGATTGAATTGAATTGGAATTATGATTCATGTATTCGAATTTAAAATAAATGAATTGTGGATATTCAATTTTGAAAATGTTATAAATGTATCGTTATTCTTTGGTGCATGAAAGGTGATAAATGATTGTGCTGAACTATGTTTTGTACGGTAATGCCTCGTAACCCTAATCTGGCGACGGATATAGGTTAGGGGTGTTACACATAATATTCTATTTTAGTTCAATTTAAGGTCAATTCCATAATTATTTTAATTTGCAATTCATCGTATTCAATTTAATCCTCTCACTCACCTTTTTGTACCAAATTGTAAATAATTAAAATTTTAATTGAATATGTAACACCCCAAACCCGGCCCAATAGCTACGACCGGATCTGGTATGTTACTAAGAAAATTTTGTCAAACATGTCGTATTTTTTTTTTCACAAAAAGCCCAAATATATTTTATATAGAATATGCCTTTGTAAAATAAAATCGAACTTAATTACATGCCTTAGTTTAATTAAAATAAAAAATATATAAATAACTAAAAGTAATAAAAGCCCATAATAAAACAAAATATAAACTAGTGGCCCATGGCCTTATTACAATGAGATTTTAAAATCCATTAATTAAAAATATAAAATAATAACTTGAATCTTTTTGCTAAATCCACATATTCTGCTGCATGGCCACCTTGCGTTCCTCTCCAGCCCGGTCCGAAGCACTAGGTATCACCTGAAATGTTAATTAAAAGGGTGAGTCGCGAGACTCAGTGTGCAACCCTCATGCACCACTAGATTTTTGGGCCTTAAGCCCATTAAGCAAAATAAACAATTTAATACTCATAACAAACATTAATAACAAAAAATATGCAAGGCCCAACCCTTTTGCCTAGGTTTCCATCCGCTACACGCCCCCGTACCAACCGTACACACCATTGGGGATTTCTACAATCGACCCACACCGCTACACACTATGATGGCAGTCATGCTGCTCATCCACATATGATGGCCGAAGCCCTTATAACATATAATGGCCGAAGCCCGTATAATATTTAATGGCCGAAGCCCATATAACAGTTCACGGCATTAGCCGCTACATCAGATCACGGTAAAAACCGCTACACATATAACATATAACTTCCTCCTTTCATCAACCCAACCCATGCAATCACATACAAGCATTTTACTTATAACATTTAAACAGATTATATACTAACCTGGTGATCCGCTTATACCCTCCTTGGGCTTTCATCAATAAACCGAGATGTTGGCAATTATCAAAACATATATAAATCTTATGATCATGCATTTTATGATTAGATCTAGATGGTGGGGAAGTATTACACACCTGTTATCGCGAAAATCTATTATCCTTAACGTAGAGCCTTATTTGTCAAATCCCGAAAATCCCTAAGAAACGTCACCTCCCTACCTTCGGCTTTTCCACCAAATCGACTTTAATGGAACAGATTCGGCTTCTAGGGATAAAGAGTATAATCGATAGGGCCTTGGAAAGAATGATTTGGATTAGGAGCTTGATAAAAATAAAGGAATCGCAGAAAAAGGAGAAATCCTGAAACTCACCGGATTAAAGAGGAGTATACGGCTTACGGTGCAGCTTCGGGAAACAGAGATCTCACTTGTAGATTCGGCTTTGAGAAGAGAAGAGGGGAAAGTAAACTGTGTTTGGAGAGTTGCGGCAAAGAAAAGGATTTGAGAGAAAAGAAGAAGAGAAATTCGGCTAGGTGAGGAAGAAAAAGAATGAAATCATGGATGATCACTTGGCTTATATAGATTTCGGCAATACACTCCCCCTCCCAGAGTTGGATTTTCAGCCAACTCTGCTGTCATCTGATAGCTTTTATCTTAATCCCTTATCTCTTCAAAAATAGCCCTCATCTTTCTCTTCATTATCTTCCAATTTATCAAGAAAATAAAAGAATTAAAATCCCTATTTTGTAGATAGTGTGCCGTCCACTCCTAAGGCATCTAAGTGCCGAATTTTTGACCCAAAACTTGGGCTCTAAGTAGCCCTCACTTGGCCCAATCCTTCCCTTAGTGACGCCACATACATGCTCACTTAAAGCTCCTCAAATCTTTGGGCGACAAGCCCAGCTTGTCACTTAATTAACTATCTACTTAAATTATGAGCTAAGACCATTTATTAGCCACCTAACCCAAATTTTTAAAGCCCAAAATATCACTTAAATTACCCAGAACATTAATCTAAACCCTAATCCAAATATTTAATCAAGGCCTCAGTTCAACCTCAACTTCTTAAATTACAGATTAATCAAGTACCACATATAAATGCACAGGCCTATATTTAGGATATTACAGTTCTAGCCCCCTTAAAATAAATTTCGTCCTCGAAATTTACCTGATCAAAAGATATGGGGATACTGCTGTCGCATAACATCCTCTGGCTCCCACGTCGCCTCTTCAGCACCTTGATGTCGCCATAAAACTTTAACCAATGGAACGGACTTCCTTCTTAACACTTTCACGTCTCGATCCAAGATTTGCACTGGTTCCTCCTCAAAAGACAAATCCGATCTTACTTCTATCTCTTCTACTGGTACTATGTGCGATGGATCAGATCGATAACGTCTCAGCATCGAGACATGGAACACGTCATGTATCTGCTCCAACTTTGAAGGCAACTCCAAACGATAAGCCACTGGCCCCACACGTTCTAACACCTTATAAGGCCCAATAAACCGGGGACTTAGCTTACCCTTTCGTCCAAACCTCATTACTTTCTTCCACGGAGATACCTTCAAGAAGACTTGGTCTCCTACTGCGAATTCCACCTCCTTCCGCTTTAGATCCGTATAAGATTTCTACTGATCAGATGCTTCCTTCAATCGAGTCCGTATTAACTTAACTTTTTCCTCTGTTTTTGAAACTAGTTTCGGACCCAATACCTGACGTTCACCCAACTCCGTCCAACAAGTTGGAGTACGACATCTCCTTCCATATAATGCTTCATACGGCGCCATTTGAATACTAGCTTGATAACTGTTATTATATGCGAGTTCAGCCAAGGGTAAATTCTCCTCCCAACTACCCCTAAAATCGATAATGCAACCCCTTAGCATATCCTCCAAGATCTGGATCACCCTCTCAGACTGACCATCAGATTGTGGGTGAAAGGTAGTACTGAAGTCTAACCTTGTTCCCATTGCTTGATGAAGAGCCTTCCAAAATCGTGACGTTAACCTAGGGTCCCTATCTGATATGATCGACACCGGTACACCATGTAATCTTACAACCTCAGCCACGTACAACTTAGCCAACTTTTGCAAAGAGTAGTCGATCAGAATTGGTATGAAGTGAGCAGACTTCGTCAGCCGGTCCACAATTACCCAAATTGAATCTTTCTTGGTGGGTGTAAGGGGTAACCCACTAACAAAATCCATTGTGATTCTCTCCCATTTCCATTGGGGAATCTTTATCGGCTGCAACAATCCCGAAGGCAACTGGTGTTCAGCCTTGACTTGCTGACACGTCAAGCACTTCCCCACATATTTCGTAACTTCTCGCTTCAAACCTGACCACCAGAACTGGTCTCGCAAATCCCGATACATCTTAACTCCTCCAGGATGCATAGCATAGGGGCTACTATGCGATTCCCGAGGAATCATTTGCCTTAGCTCCTCATCTTTTGGCATACACACCTTCCCACGGAAACACAAAACTCCATCATTGTTTAGACTATAGTCCTCTACTTCACCCTCCTGCACTTGTCGGATTCGAGTACTTAAGACATCATCCAAAAGTTGCTTCTCCTTGATTAGACTTGTCCACATAGTTCTTACTTGTAGCTCAGCCACCAAACTACCATCCCCATACAAACTAAGATGAGCGAACATCGCCCTTAGGTCTGCTATCACCTTCTTACTCAACGCATCTGCCACCACATTGGCCTTGCCGGGATGGTATTCAATCGAGCAATCATAGTCCTTCAAGAGCTCGATCCACCTACGTTGCCGTGAATTTAACTCCTTCTGAGTAAGGAGATACTTCAAACTTCTATGGTCAGTGTAAATTACCGATTTTTCCCCATACAGGTAATGTCTCCAAATCTTCAGAGCAAACACTACCGCTGCCAATTCCAGATCATGCATAGGGTAGTTCAACTCATGTGGTCTCAACTATCGAGACGCGTATGCCACAACTTTTCCATTTTGCATCAGCACACACCCCAACCCTGTGTGTGATGCATCACAATAGACGGTAAATTCTTTTCCCGCCTCTAGCTGAATTAACACCGGTGCTTCCGTTAGAATTCTCTTCAGCCTCTCAAAGCTCTCCTGTTGTTTGTCAGTCCACACAAAAGATATTCCCTTCCTCAACAACTTAGTTAATGGTGCCGCTATTGAAGAGAATCCCTCAACGAACCTTCGATAATATCCTGCTAATCCTAAGAAACTTCGAATTTCTGCCACACACTTCGGCGATTTCCAATTTAACACAGCTTCAATTTTCCGAGGGTCTACCCTAATCCCCTCTGTGGAAACCACATGCCCTAGAAAAGTCACCTCCTTCAGCCAGAACTCACACTTACTGAACTTCGCGTACAGCTGCTTTTCCCTCAGAATTTGCAACACCAGTCGAAGTTGTGCATCATGCTCCTCCTCAGACTTGGAATAAACCAAGATGTCATCGATAAATACTACGACTAACCGATCAAGGTATGGTTGAAACACCCGGTTCATCATATCCATAAATGCTACTGGCGCGTTCGTCAAACCGAATGGCATTACAAAAACTCATAATGACTGTAGCGTGTTCGAAATGTCGTCTTATGAATGTCTCCTTCCTTCACCTTTAGCTGATGATATCCCGACCTTAGATCAATCTTAGAAAAGACCGAAGCTCCTTTGAGTTGGTCGAACAAATCATCGATTCTCGGTAATGGGTACTTATTCTTAATCGTCAACTTATTCAGTTGACGATAATCCACGCAATACGCATGGATCCGTCCTTCTTCTACACGAATAGGACCGGCGCTCCCCATGGAGACACACTCGGTCGGATAAATCCTCGATCCAATAGCTCCTAAATCTAAGCTTTGAGCTCCACCAGCTCTTTCGGCGCCATTCGATAAGGGGCAATAGATACCGGAGCCGTACCCGGGAGTAGTTCTATTCCAAACTCCACCTCGTGATCCGAGGGTAATCCTGGCAACTCCTTCGGAAAAACGTCTACGAAATCCTTGACTGTTTGAACCCAATCGACAGTCACCTCCTTAACATCCAAAGCACTAATAAAAGCTAAATAGGCGTTACATCCTTTCCGAATCATCTTAACAGCTTTCAAGGCCGACACTACGTTGGACAAGTAGTTCCTTCTTTCTCCTAACACAACCACCTCCCCGCCTTCTGGGGTACTTAACACCATGCGCTTAGACCCACAATTCAACTTAGCACGATGCTTTGTCAACCAATCCATTCCTAGGATAAGATCGAACTCTCCAAATGGCAATTCCATTAAGTCTGCCGCAAACACTACCCCTTGAGTCTTTAAAGGTACATCCTTAAACAGCTTGTCTACCACCCTAGATTGTCATAGGGGACTAACCACAGTCATCTTCCTAGTAGTTGTTTCAAGATCTATACTTAAGGTCTCAGATATGGAACATGCAACATAGGAGTGGGTTGACCCAATATCAATCAAAGCAAGAAAAGGGCTGTCAACTATAAGAAACGTATCGGTTATGACATCCGGTGCGTCACCATCCTCCTGTCGATGAACTTCATAAACTAGACCCGACTGCCTTGCATCTACATTACCGGCACCTCTACCAGGTGCTCCACGACCACGACCAGCCCCATTTCCTCCTCTACCTGCACCACGACCCCTTGGTCCAGGCTGATCACCTCTCCTCACTTGATCAGCACCTCAGCCCGCTGGCTGCCCCCGATCCATTTGAGGACAGTCCTCAATCAGATGTTCTGTGGACCCACATTTAAAGCATCCACCTGTTTTTATTCTGCACTCCCCATAATGCGTCCTCCCGCATGTAGAACATGCTTGATTTTGACTTGTCGAAGCACGAACTAGCCCATCAGCCCTAGGCCTCTTCTGAAAATTCCCTGATTTAGGGTTAGGGGTGTTACATTTAATGGTATCAGAGCCCAGTTTCAAAACTCGGCTGTGGTTTGGGTTCAACAATGAAATCTGTTTGAAAAACAATTTAAATTTCTAGATTTTGATTTAAAGGTAGTATGGCACCATGAGCATCCCGCGCCAAGTCAAGTAAGTATCTGTATACTGATTGTTTATTATCATTGTGATATGATTGTAAGAAACACTCTAGAACTTTTAGTTTTAGGTGTTGAAAACCGTAGAGATTGAGACAATAGGATATGGTTGCGAGAACAACTCTATCTCTTTCATATCATAAAACATCGTTAATAAACAACTGAAATATTTTTCTGATTCATAAAACTCTTAATCAGATTAAATCGAATTAGTCGCTATGAGCACTAGAGGACGTGGTCGTGGACGCGGTAGACGTGGCCGTGGTAGAGGACGAGGTGTTAGGGGCGCAACTGAAGCACCGGGTCATATGCCGGAAATGGATGCACCTGCGTCACTCGAGAGTGAGACGGGATCACTTGACCATATGGATGAAGATAATGCTGTGACACGAGCAATGCTGCGAGTACTTGAAAGGGTCGCTGGATCCAGAACTGGGCCAACAGCTCGTGGGGCGATATCAGAGCGATTGAAATCAAGTGGAGCTGAAGTTTTCAGAGGTGTCTCTGGTGTAGCTCCCAATGTCGCTGAATATTGGCTTGAGGCAGTGGAGCGAATTATGGACGATCTTGAGTGCACTGTGGAACAAAAATTAAGAGGAGCAGTATCTTTGTTAAGGGACGAAGCATACCAATGGTGGCTTACTGTCCGAGAAGGCACTGAAGCGGCTTTAGTTAATTGGGAATTCTTCAAGGCTTCCTTTCAAGGGAAATATGTAGGAACAAGCTATGTGGATGCCCGAAGGAAGGAATTCTTGAACCTGGTGCAAGGAAATAAGACGGTGGCAGCATATGAGGCTGAGTTCTTACGTTTGAGTCGCTATGCTCGAACGATAGTGGCAACGGATCATGAGCGTTGTGTACGCTTTGAAGATGGTTTAAAAGATGAGTTGCGGGTTCTGTTAGCCCCACAACAAGTTAGAACTTTTGCCACGCTGGTGGAGAAGGCCAAGATAGCCGAAGAGGCTAAGAATTTGAAACGATAGAATCGGGAGCAAGTTCGAAGCAAGAGAGATATGAAGTATTCGGGTTCTTCAAAAAGGTTTCCGAAGAGGTCTCGAAATGAGGAACCAGCTCAAGGAAGAACACCTGTAGCTGTTAATCAGAGTCGAGATTGTGCTGAATGTGGAAAAAGGCATTCTGGAGAGTGCTGGAGGAAGACGGGTGCTTGCTATAAATGTGGATCGACGGATCATCAATATAGGAGTTGCCCTCGACGTATGGATACAACTCAAGAAGTTCGTACTACTGATGCACCACCAGCAAGAGGAGCTCAGCAACCACCGAGAGGTCGTGGACCAGGTCGTGGTGGTAATGGGGCTGGACGTGGTCAAGGTGCAGCGGGTCGAGGCAATGGTCCTAGAGGCAACACGGATGCAAGACAGCCAGGATTGGTGTATGCAGTCAGACGTCGTGAAGATGGAAATGCACCTGATGTGATAACTGGTACGTTCTTCATTTCTGATGTACCCGTTATTGCCTTGATTGATATTGGTTCTACCCATTCGTACGTTGCTAGCACCATAATTGGGAACTTGAATTTAGAATCTGAAATTTCCGATAGTGAGATGAGGGTAATTAGTCCCTTAGGACAGTCGGTGTTGGTAAATAAACTGTTTAGAGACGTGCCCTTAGAAATTCAAGGAGCAACATTCCTGGCAAATTTGATGGAATTGCCTTTTGGCGAATTCGATATCATTTTGGGCATGGATTGGTTGGCTAAGCACCGAACGCAATTGGATTGTGCTGAAAAGTGGATGTCGATAAGAACTGCGGAGGATAAGGAGATAGTTATGATAGGCGAGCGGAGAAATTACTTGGCAAACGTGATTTCTGCGTTAAAGGCGGAGAAGTTGGTACAAAAAGGGTGCGGAGCATTTTTAGCATTTATTAGTGCTTTAGATGCCAAAGAGCTGTCAGTAGAAGATGTGAGAACTGTGAAGGAGTTCCCTGATGTTTTTCCCGAAGAACTTCCTGGTGTACCTCCAGATCGGGAAGTGGAATTTGGTATTGAGCTTTTGCCCAGAACTGCTCCAGTGTCCATTGCTCCTTATAGAATGGCACCGAAGGAGTTGTCGGAGCTTAAAGCTCAAATTCAAGAACTGCTAGATCGGGGTTTTATTCGACCGAGTGTGTCTCCGTGGGGAGCACCGGTTTTGTTTGTTAAGAAGAAGGATGGGTCGATGCGTATGTGTATTGACTACAGGCAGCTGAATAAGCTGACGATCAAGAATCGGTACCCTCTGCTGAGAATTGATGACCTATTTGATCAATTGAAGGGAGCTTCAGTTTTCTCCAAAATTGATTTAAGGTCGGGTTATCACCAGCTTAAGGTGAAAGAAGCGGATATTCACAAGACGGCGTTCCGAACCCGTTACGGACACTATGAGTTTTTCGTGATGCCGTTTGGGTTGACCAATGCACCAGCTGCATTTACGGATATGATGAACCGGGTCTTTCAACCATTTTTAGACCGGTTTGTGGTGGCGGACGCATTAAGTCGTAAGGTATCTGATTTGAGAGCTATGTTTGCCCATTTGAGTTTGTATGAGGATGGTAGTTTGATAGCGGAACTTCAAGTGAAGCCTCTGTGGTTGGAGCATATTAAGGAAAAGCAAATATTAGATGAAAGGTTGGGACTCTTGATTCAACAAGTTGAAAATGGAGGAATAGAGGATTTTGGTATAAATTCAGAAGGTGTGTTGTGCTTTCGTGGAAGAGTCTGTATGCCTAGAGACTTAGATCTGAGGCAAATGATTCTACGGGAGGCGCATAGTAGCCCTTATGCTATGCACCCCGGAGGAAATAAGATGTATCGGGATCTTCGTGAGCAGTATTGGTGGCCAGGGTTGAAACGTGAGATTTCAAAATTTGTGAGAAAATGTTTAACTTGTCAGCAAGTGAAGGCGGAGCATCAATTGCCGTCAGGTCTTTTGCAACCGGTAAAGATTCCTCTTTGGAAATGGGAGCGGATAACAATGGATTTTGTTAGTGGGTTACCTTTAACACCTACTAAGAAAAATTCTGTTTGGGTAGTTGTTGATCGTTTGACGAAGACTGCTCATTTTCTACCAGTTCGTACGGATTACTCGTTGCAGAAGTTGGCGAAGCTGTATATATCTGAAATCATGAGGTTGCATGGGGTACCCGTGTCAATTATATCGGATAGGGATACTAGGTTTACATCCCGATTTTGGAAAGCTTTGCATGAAGCTCTGGGAACAAAGCTTAATTTCAGTACGGCTTTTCATCCTCAGTCAGATGGTCAGTCGGAGAGAGTGATTCAAATTCTAGAAGACATGTTAAGAGGATGTGTAATCGACTTCAAAGGTAGTTGGGAGGATTTTCTACCGCTGGCAGAATTTGCGTATAACAACAGCTATCAGTCAAGCATTCAGATGGCACCCTACGAGGCATTGTATGGTCGTAGGTGTCGTTCCCCTATCTGTTGGACTGAGTTGGGCGATCGACAGATGTTAGGACCTGAGATGATTTCTGAAACGGAAGAAAAAGTGAAAGCTATTCGAGCACGGTTAAAGGAAGCTTCGGATAGACAGAAGTCGTATGCGGATCTGAAGCGTAAGGATATCGAGTATGCCGTGGGGGATCAAGTTTTCTTGAAGGTCTCACCTTGGAAGAAGATTTTCAGATTTGGGAAAAAGGGCAAATTGAGTCTGAGATATATTGGACCATACCGAGTGGTGAAGCGAGTTGGTCCAGTGGCCTATCAGATCGAATTACCTCTGGAACTGAGCCAAATTCATAATGTTTTCCATGTGTCCATGTTGAGGCGCTATAGATCGGATCCTTCGCACATAGTACCGGTAGAGGAAGTGGAGTTGAAGTCAGACTTGTCTTTTGAGGAGGAACCAGTGGAAATCTTAGACCGAGATGTTAAGGTGCTAAGAAAGAAAACCGTGCCATTGGTCAAAGTGTTATGGCGTAACCACGGAGTGGAGGAAGCTACGTGGGAGCCTGAGGATGCAATTCGGCAACAATACCCTCATCTTTTTCAACCAGGTAAATTTCGAGGACGAAATTTTCGTTAAGGGGGGTAGAGTTGTAACACCCTAAAAATCCGAGTCTTGTTTTATTGCGTATTTTGGTGTTTAAATTATGAAGGAAAAATTTTCTTATTTATTTTTGTGCTTATTATAGTCCTGAAGAAGAGTATAGAATTAATTGGGTATAGAATAATTTTTTTTAGTTTTGAAAATTTATTGAAGTGGAGCAAGTGGCATTGACACATAAGTTAATTTAAGTGTCAAAGTGAAGCATAAGTTGAGTTAATGGCAAAGTGGTGTTGACGCATGAGATAGTGCATGAGGGAGAAGGTTCGAATCCCTTAAATAGAAATTAGGTGGCTTTTATTTTTGGTTTTCCTAGCATGTGTCGGCCAAGCTCATTTATGGAAAGTGTTGACCATGTTATTTTTGGTTAGTATATCAAAGGAATAAGGAAATTGTTAACTTAAGGAAGGGAATCAAGAAATTAAGGAAAGATATGAAGATATGGGGCAAGTATCAAGGGAATTTTTATGGAAACAATATCATGGCCATTTGACCATGCATAGGGACGGCAATATGGCTAGGGGGGAGGTTGGCCGAATTTTGCTAGTAGCTTGGTAAGGTTTAGGAGTTTGCTTTTGGTCATTTTTAGTTTTTGTGCAAAGTTTTGCAACTTTTCTCTCAACCTCTTTTCCTTTGGCCGAATTTGAGCATTGGTAAGCCTTAATCTTTTGACCATTTGGTCACTTTTGTCTATCACCTTAGTATTCTTTGTGTGTTTTTTTTCTCTCATAGTGCCGAAATTACCAATACCAAAGAGACCATTCTTTTCTTTTCTCTCCTTTTCTCCATTGCCGAATGTGCCTTGATCTTAAACTCATCTCTTTCCTTTCTTTTCTCTTCCATTCTCTTTGAAAACCGAAACAACATCATCATCATTCTTCTCTCATCTTTTATTTCCTTTCACTTATATTTTTCTTCCTTTTCTTCAATGGCCGAATGATAGTGTGTCCTTAGCCGAATTAATTCTCTCTTTTCTTTGGTTACATAGTCGAATCTTCCTTTGATCACAAATATCTTCCTAAATCGACTCTTTTTAACCGTGGACAATCGGTAAGGATTTTTCCTAGATACGATTAGTTTATAGTTCATTCTAGTAACGTTTTTATTCGTTATTATATAGTGCAATAACGGAAGATTGGAACTCAAGT
Organism: Gossypium australe; assembly: GCA_005393395.2. Lineage (NCBI taxonomy): Eukaryota > Viridiplantae > Streptophyta > Magnoliopsida > Malvales > Malvaceae > Gossypium > Gossypium australe. The sequence goes on along the minus strand of CM016619.1, from coordinate 53,439,455 downwards.
GTTCGAGAGAATCGTAGAAACGTTGGAATCGATTTATTGTGGTAAGAAAATCACATCCTTAAAACCTTTAGTATTATTTTGATATTATTTTAGATTGGATTAATGTTCCTTTGTCATTGAAGACATTCAAAATAGGGAAGAAAAGGGCAGTGTTTAGTCTTCGAAAGAGGGGAGGTTCCGTTATTCCCCCTAAGTATAAGCAAAGGACTATTTCGGGAATCCGGGATTTTCCACCGGGTTGCAGACGTTCAACCGAGGAAAATCAACTGTTCGAAGTCGTTCGTACTCCCGAACCATTATTCGTTCGTGGGTTCGATTCGGTTAGCGAACCATCAATCGGGGAGAAATCGCAAGTAGAAGTATTACGGAAATCCGAGGGTATAATTCTAGATCGTTATGTCTAGATCGATTTTATTATTGGATTATAGTGTTCTAATTATCATGATATGTTTAGGTGTTGAAGAGCGGGAAAGTATAGTTCTCTCCATAAGCAGGTGTGTAACTTCACACTCATTTTCGGGTTAGATATCGACTGTAAGTACTGTGATAAAATCATGAAAATGGTAAAAACGGAAATTTGGTAGTAATTAAAATTTTCGTGAATATATATATTTATATACATACATTATAAACGGTTAAAACCGAGAAGTATGTGAAAAATACTCTAGTTCGATAAATTGGGCCAAAATACTCTAGTTCAATAAATTGGGCCAAAATACTCTAGTTCGATAAATTGGGCCAAAATACTCTAGTTCGGTAAATTGGGCCAAAATACTCTAGTTCGATAAATTGGGCCAAAATACTCTAGTTCGATAAATTGGGCCAAAATACTCTAGTTCGATAAATTGGGCCAAAATACTCTAGTTCGATAAATTGGGCCAAAATACTCTAGTTCGATAAATTGGGCCAAAATACTCTAGTTCGACAAATGGGCCAAAGCCCACTAAATTGCTAAATGGGCAAAGTGCTAAATTATTTTTTTATGGGCCAAATGAAATGTTAAATGATAAACCCACTGTTGTTATGGATTAATTGAAAAAAAATTGTTATATGACTATATCTTGTTATACACGCATGATTGCATGGGGTGGGGTATATGAAAAGAAGAATGGCCAGTTGCCAAAAATCTAGTTCGGTGGCCCTGCCACAAAATATGGCTCAATGCCTCTAGTTCGGTGGCTCTGCCACAAATTCGGCTAAATGCCTCTAGTTCGGTGACAATGTCACAATTTAGTTCGGTAGTGCACTACAATATTATTAAAGGCTTAAAGCCTATGATCGGTGTGTTTGGCGGGGTGGGTTGACTTGATCCCCACAAGTGTGTTGGTTGGTACGGGGGTGTTAGCGGATGGATATTAGGTTTGGTTTGGGAAATTCATTTTACATGCATTTTAAATCATTTTATTTCATTTTATGATATATTGTTGAATTCTGTAATTGGGTTCAAGCCCAGCATAATATCTTGACGATCTGGCCCAATTATGGTGGTAAGTGGGTTGCACACTGAGTTCTTTGTAACTCACCCAATTTTATCAACCTTTTCAGGTAATGGAAATTGACGTGGACTTGGGCCGGAGATGACTTGGTGGAGGCCATACTACAAGCATGGGTTTTTTTGAACTATGAACTTTATTTTAAATTACTATTTTGGGTTTGATGTAATAAGGCCTCTTATTATGTTTTTTATGGATTTTATTTGTGTGGATGGATTAAATTTTATTTCAAATACTTAATATGGTTTTATCTTAAATATATTAAGTTTTCTTTAAAATAATGGTTTTACAACAATTTTTGGACACTTTAATTATTTTAAATTCTTTCAAAGTCTCTTTGAAACTATCTTAAGATTTTGACTTTTTGTATTTCAATGATAAGTTTTCAAATAAGTATTTTCGTAAGTCACAAATTTCAAATCCTCGAATTAAATTTTATTAAACTCTATTATCAAGAAAAAAAAGTTTTGTAGCAAATTTTACTTTAATCACTCGAGAATAAACGAATGTATGTTTGGTGTGACAAACCAAACCTCGTCTAAACGCATAGACCGGGTTTAGGGGTGTTACAGGGGTATTTTTGTAATTTTTCAAAATAGGGTCCTTGGTGATTTTGTGAAGTAAGGGTATTTTGGTAATTTTTTAATTCCGAGGGTATTTCTGTAATTTTACACTCCGGGGGTATTTCGATAATTTTGAAATTCGAGGGTATTTCGGTAATTTTGAAAGTCGAAGGTATTTCGGTAATTTTGAAATTCGGGGTATTTCGGTAATTTTGAAATTCGGGGGTATTTTGGTCATTTTGCAAAGCAAGGGTAGTTTGGTAATTTTAACAAATCAGGGATATTTTGGGAGATTTTACAAATCAAAGTTATTTTCAGAAATTTTACAAAACTTTTTTTTTAAACCGGGGTAACTTGGAGGATTTGATTTCAAAGAAAATAGTAGTGTTCAGGTGTTTGTGAGTTTTTTTTTCAAACTAAGGGTATTTTAGCAAGTTTGTAAAAATAAGGTGGCTGATCCCTTTCGGGTTTTAGTCATAGGGTTTAGCCCATCAACCAGTCCTCGTAACTAGGGTGAATAGTCACTACGCACCAGGTAGGATTCTAGTGAAGAGGAGGTGAGTCGCTAGGACTGCTTAAGTACCAAGCTCTCCCTGAATCCACTCCTAGACATGCGTATGCCCATTGCCACACCCTAACTTGGCTAAGGTGAATAGTCACTGCGCACCAGGTAGGATTCCAGTGAAGAGGACGTGAGTCACTAGGACTGCTTAAATACCAAGCTCTTTCGGATCCTTCCTAGACATGCGTATGACGGTTACCACACCCTAGCCTTGCGGCTCGTTAACGGGTTTGTTCAGTGAAATTAAGTTTTATGAAATATTAAGAAGTAGTTTGTACTAAGCCTAGAGTCCATCAAGTTCTAATTCTAACTTACTCTACGTCCCACTAGGCCCATTAAACCCACATATACAAAGATCACACAATGGTTCAAAGTACTTACCTGGCGGACTTGGGCCGGAGACGCAGGTGCCATGTCGAGCTAACAAATCTGTTATTACTTAAAGATAGTCATATTTCAAAAGCCCATTTTAGAAAACGTTTTGAGCCCAAAAACTCCAGAGCCGAGTTTTGAACCGGGCTCTGATACCAATTTGTAACACCCCAAACCCGGCCCAATGGCTACGACCGCATCTAGTATGTCACTAAGAAAATTTTTGTCAAACATGCCGTATTTTTTTTCAGAAAAAGCCCAAATATATTTTATATAGAATATACCTTTGTACAATAAAACCGAACTTAATTACATGCCTTAGTTTAATTAAAATAAAAAAATATATAAATAACTAAAAGTAATAAAAGCCTATAATAAAACAAAATATAAACTAGTGGCCCATGGCCTTATTACAACGAGATTTTAAAATCCATTAATTAAAAATATAAAATAATAACTTGAGTCTTTTTGCTAAATCCACATATTCTGCTGCATGGCCACCTTGCGTTCCTCTTCAGCCCGGTCCGAAGCACTAGGTATCACCTGAAATGTTAATTAAAAGGGTGAGTCGCGAGACTCAGTGTGCAACCCTCATGCACCACTAGATTTTTGGGCCTTAAGCCCATTAAGCAAAATAAACAATTTAATACTCATAACAAACATTAATAACAAATAATATGCAAGGCCCAACCCGTTTGCCTAGGTTTCCATCCGCTACACGGCCCCGTACCAACCGTACACACCATTGGGGATTTCTACAATCGGCCTACACCGCTACACACCATGATGGCAGTCATGCTGCTCATCCACATATGATGGCCGAAGCCCGTATAATATTTAATGGCCGAAGCCTGTAAAATAGTTCACGGCATTAGCCGCTACATCAGATCACGGTAAAAACCGCTACACATATAACATATAACTTCCTCTTTTCATCAACCCAACCCATACAATCACATACAAGCATTTTATTTATAACATTTAAACAGATTATTTACTAACCTGGTGATCCGCTTATACCCTCCTTGGGCTTTCATCAATAAACCGAGATGTTGGCAATTATCAACACATATATAAATCTTATGATCATGCATTTTATGATTAGATCTAGATGGTGGGGAAGTATTACACACCTGTTATCGCGAAAATCTATTATCCTTAACGTAGAGCCTTATTTGTCGAATCCCGAAAATCCCTAAGAAACGTCACCTCCCTACCTTCGGCTTTTCCACCAAATTGGCTTTAATGGAACAGATTCGGCTTTTAGGGATAAAGAGTATAATCGACAAGGCCTTGGAAAGAATGATTTGGATTAGGAGCTTGATAAAAATAAAGGAATCGCAGAAAAAGGAGAAATCCTGAAACTCACCAGATTAAAGAGGAGTATACGGCTTACGGTGCACCTTCGGGAAACAGAGATCTCACTTGTAGATTCGACTTTGAGAAGAGAAGAGGGGAAAGTAAACTGTGTTTGGAGAGTTGCGGCAAAGAAAAGGATTTGAGAGAAAAGAAGAAGAGAAATTCGGCTAGGTGAGGAAGAAAAAGAATGAAAGCATGGATGATCACTTGGCTTATATAGATTTCGGCAATACACTCCCCCTCCCAGAGTTGGATTTTCGGCCAACTCTGCTGTCATCTGATAGCTTTTATCTTAATCCCTTATCTCCTCAAAAATAGCCCTCATCTTTTCTTCATTATCTTCCTATTTATCAAGAAAATAAAAGAATTAAAATCCCTATTTTGTAGCTAGTTTGCTGTCCACTCCTAAGGCTCCTAAGTGCCGAATTTTTGACCCAAAGCTTGGGCTCTAAGTAGCCCTCACTTGGCCCAATCCTTCCCTTAGTGACACCACATACATGCTCACTTAAAGCTCCTCAAATCTTTGGGCCACAAGCCCAGCTTGTCACTTAATTAACTATCTACTTAAATTATGAGCTAACACCATTTATTAGCCACCTAACCCAAAATTTTAAAGCCCAAAATATCACTTAAATTACCCAGAACATTAATCTAAACCCTAATCCAAATATTTAATCAAGGCTTCAGTTCAACCTCAACTTCTTAAATTACAGATTAATCAAGTACCACATATAAATGCACAGGCATATTACAGAATATAATTACAAATATAATTCTAAATGCATTACCATTTAACATAAACATATTTATGAATTTACCTGGTCAAGAAAACAAACAAACAACTCTCTGAGGACTAATCAACAAATTTTGACATTTCCCCGACTATCTTCAATTTGGTCAAATCTTCGATCTATTCAATAATTCAATTCAATTTGTCAATTCCAACCCTTTTACTCCATCCAATTATCAACATGTATCGACTCAATTTCATTATTCGACCATGCCCTAAAATTTTGCATTTTATTCAACTACTCCGTAAAATCCAACTTATTATACCTTCCAAATTTGAACTCCAAATTTTAAACCCACTTTAATTATGTCCATATACAGCTCCCTATTATCATAATTTATGAAAATTTCATGCCAATTTTAATATATTTACAATTTAATCTATTACTCAAAACTAACAAAACTTACTTAACAATTTAATCCTATTTCATTTCTATGTTCCAAAATCTACCATAAACATTCAAAAACTTCAATCAATATCAATGGCAACTTTAGAAATCTTTAAAAATTTTGGAAATGGAGATATGAGTTAGTTGGACCTAGTTGCAATGATCTAAAAAATATAACATTTACTAAAAATGGAATTGAAATCAACATACATGCAATGAGAACAATCAGCCAAACCAATAAGCTATATTAACAAAGGTGTTTCGGTGGTAGAGAAAATAATAAGGAAAAATATTATGTTTTTATATTTTATAAAATATTATTAAATTTTACTTTAGTTCAATTTTTATCATTTAAACATTATTTTAACCTATAATAAGCCACATATACTGTCCACTATAATCTAATATGGCAAAATTTCCTTTGAAAGCCCTCATTTCATGTTTTTTTTTTAACCGTTTAACACATAAACTAATAGTGATTAACTTTTGTTATTTTTATGATTTAGTGCTTTTTTATTAATTAACAATCCAATCAGTAAGTTTTTTAGACCAAACTTCAATTCACCTATATAACAACTCCGTAAATATTTAATAAAAATATTCACGAGCTCAATTTATTGAAATGAGGTCATGATACCTCATTTTTCAAAACCACTTGACTTTCGGTACGCACCACTTGTACCTTGACGAACTAACCAATTAATAAAATCTATTAAATTACAATTCACTATTATACTATATTTAACTCATAAATATTAATTAAATATATCTATGGACTCTCTCGTAAGAATTGTGGTCCCGAACCACTATTTTTGACACCACTGAAAAACAGGTTGTTACAAGTCTATTAACTCAATGGAGCGACACCATGATGGTAATTATTTATTGGTCCTTCAGGGCCACACCATGTAAACGGTTTAAAGGTCATTTGAGGTGATACCTCAAAAGAGGTTTTATTGATTCCTTGGAATCAGAAGTCCGCCACGACAATAAACAAGAGATTTACTATGTAAGACCATAGCTGGCTATAACAACATATAAAGTCTGCCAGGATAATAAACATGAGATTATATTGTGTAAGAGCATAGTGGGGCCATGGAAACTAGGATAGTGAACCAAGAAGCCCAAAATGAATGATAGGAGAAGTCACTATAAGACTCGTGTGATGAGTAGCATGACAAAATGATTGTGGGCGTGTGAGAATGTGTGCTTACGAGATAATAGGGAAATCTGCCAAAATGCATCGATGAGTGGAGTTGATGGAAGCTTATTAATGCAAGTATGTGTGAAAGGAAGGAGAAACTCCAACATATTGGCAAATATAGTAACCGTCATAAGAGATCACCTGGGTTGATGAAAAACCAACATTGGTTAAGAAAATAAAAAATGGATTATCGTGGTTGAAATCCTAATTGGTGATCGTTAAAGTGGTAGCTAGAAGAGTGGGTAGTCTGCCAAAAGACCTCGTGGAAGAGAATGTCTAGACAAAGTTGATTGATCAATAAAGTCTGCCAGAGACCAACAAAGAAAAAGGATGTCTGGATAGGACTATGTAACAAGAAAAATCCGCGGGGTCTTTCAAATGAGTAAGTCCGTTGAGTACCACCTTGCGTGGAAAGTCCATCGAGAAATAGCGGAAAGAACGGAAGCCTATTAGGTCTATATAGCATGATAAAGACCATGTGAGACTACCTAATGTGGAAATCGCCAAGGGATACCTGAGTAAGAGATAGTCCATTGGGAACTATCTATTAATTGGAGTATCTAAAAAGTTTGGACTTAGGTGAATAAGTACTTTGGGGTTACATTGCGGGTATGAGTTCACCAGGAACAAAGTGGGTGTTTATTCAGTTATCCAAGTATCATATTCAAGACCATGAATGAAGATATTAGAAAGAGACCTTATTCAGGAAAGGGATGAAGCATTTAAGGCGAAAAGCAGAAAAACATCAAAATAGTACAGTAAATCCATATAGAGTTCAGTGTGGATAAAAGGGATTAGGTATGGACTCGTAGTTAAGTCAAAGTCTTGGTTAAAACGCCAATAGTTGTTGCCAATCTGTGTTGGTGAATAAATGTGTGAGTGACGAGTCATATTATGAAGGGTATAAGGATAGTCTGGAATAATGATAAACATGGTCAAGACCTATAAGAAAATATTGTTTGATAAAACATAATTATGACCAGACCAGTGGTTATGTCCTTCGACAATTAGCTAAAAGAAAACAAGGGATTGGCTATGCCAACAAAATTTACGAGTTCTCTTACAAAATACAAGGAGTTTTAAATTTGTGCATAAAATCTCATTTTCCCTAAATTTAAGAATTTTTCTGTGAATACTAATGTATAGGAGCTCACTAAGTTCATTTGAACTTTTAAAATTTACTACTTGTATGTAGGGTAGATGATAACTCAAGAATAGAAAGGAAGGACCAAGCCAAACACTTCCATATTTGAGTGATGGGCATGGTAGTTATCTCAGGTATATAGAAGGGCACCCTTAAAGGCTACACCTCGGGGATTAATTGAGTATATTTGAAATAAAATATTAAGTTTTAATTGTAAACAAGTATTCTTTTTGAAAAAGGTAGAACAATTGTAGGGATTTAAAACTTGTATGATATGAAATTGGGATTTAAATATTGAATCTGTTGTTATCTTTGGAATCGAGTAAAGGTTGACGGGTAGTAATGTATGCACCACCTAATATCGATTATGTCGGTAAGTAATCGGATAAAATGTTATTAAGTGACTCGGGTTTCTTGTAACACATGGTAGCTAGACCCGGTTGTAGGGTCAGGTCGGGCCTAGGGTGTTACAATTTATTGGTATCAGAGTACATTTTAGTTGATCCTCTGGAAATAGGAAATGTGACAGATGGCCCTTATATGCATGATAAGTTAGATCTAGCTTTGTCACTTATGTCATAAATAGTTTGTGTACTATGGTTAAATTTAGGTGGCTGAATAAATTCGGGATGAGTGATAAGTATCTCAAAAGTATAAAAAGGGAAGGAGAGTAAGGTAACAAAGGCAAGTAGCAAGCTTGAACATTTAACATTGGCAAGGGGAAGATTTTGGTAAGTATTGTAACACTTCCATGCTTGAAAGATTGGTGAGTTATTCCAAGAACTTTTGTAAGTAATACTCATGAATTAACAAAGAAATACGGTAGTCTTGGTGGTTTAAAGACCAAATAATTGATGTGTCTAGTTATTTGGTTTCAGGCCAGGGCAACGATACTTTGGCATGTCATTAAGGCCTGGTAAGGAAGAGTTTAATGCCATGAGTCATTTTTCGGTCCTTAGAAAATGTAAAGGTGATAGCCTAGGGTAAATTTCATAACCCTTGTTCTTTGAAATGTTGATCGATTTTGGATACATTTAATGTGTACTTGCAAGACTGGAACTCATTATTGTGCCTCATTCATAATGTTTGATTTTGGAAAATCAAAATGAAATTTTAGTAAGATGAATTTCTTGGATGAATACCATAATTATGTTGTCCAATGTTGGACATAATGAGTTTGTTTTTGCATTGAAAATGTTGGTTAAGGGCTTCTCAAAACAAAACCACTGCAGTGTTGTGCTGTTAAATTCAAGATAGCTTAAATATACTATTATGAATTAGAAATAATGGAATTTTGGCTATAATTGTGTTTCCCATTTCTATTTTAAGTTTGATTGATGCATGGAATTTAATATTGTTCTGCCATGAATTACACTAGTATTTCCCTCCTATGTTGTGACATACCCCCTGTGCTTGGTTGCAACATCGCAGGCTTGTGTTGCAACCAATCCCTGTGCAACCCAAAAAAGTCCTTCACGTGATAAATATGTTTTGGAGGGAAATTAGGTGTATTTGTCCAAATTGAACTCTAAGGACTTTAAGGACAATTTAGGCACTTTAGTATTTCGAGTTTAGCCTATATAAAGGCCATTGTAATCGGTTTAAACACACAATTTTATGGAGATAGAAGATATACTTAGTGTTTTTTTTTATTTCATTCTTAGTTTTTACTTAAGGTATTTTATGTTCTTATAATTGGAGGATCCTATTTCGAAGTGAGACTCTCGCGATTGGAAGTTATTCCAGAGCCACGCTTTCATCGATAAACCCATGAGCATCTCTTTTCCTTTATCCTATTCTTTATATATCTTTCTTTAAACATTGTTTAATTAAATGTGTGCAAAGATTAGAATCAATTTATCTATCCACATCTCGCATGATTTCAACTGTTCTAATCTTATTAATTAATTGAAGGATAGAGTTTCTTAGCGGATCAACTATTTGGGAGAGGGAGAACTTAAACCCTAGGCTTGACAACCCTAGAATGTCATTTAGGTAAGAATTAACCCAAAATTGGTATGGCCTATCTGTGAACACCTTAATCCCGAACTGGTCTGGACTGTGAGGTCGAAAGATAAGTAGTTCTTGCTGACTTGTTATCCTAGTGGATGTATCAGAATATCGTGCTAGGGTATCAAACTAGTTGTTTGATTAGAGCCGTACATCAATAATTAATTAGGTAAAACAATTGAATCTAGGCCAAAGAAACTTGTGTAGTCAAAACAAGGGATATGAGAAGCTGATATATATAAATTTAGGAGTAGATTTAAGTTTAATTCAATTTATTTAGTTTATTAATATTATTATCATATTGCTTTCATATTAAAAATACTAATTTCTAACTCAACTAGATTATTAATTATTTCCCGTAATTGGTTTGATAACAGTCTTCCCCAAACTACAATCCATTGGGTACGATCCTTAAAGTACTTACCTACTTCATTGTAACTATATTACAACCTGACCCGTATATTTGCGAACACCACTTCAAATCTATATATTTAATTGCAATATTCACACTCTGGACGTTGGTATGTCTAGAGGTGGTAAAATACTTAAATTTTTCACTAAAAAACTACTATCGAATACTTGTTGCTCCTACATGAAAATACTTATTTGAATTATTTTTAATGTATGGCATGAATAGTCTATTGCTATGACCTCAAATGGAGAAAATTTGATGGTTATAAACATTATGTTAAACCATTGTTAGTTATTGTCAAATAGCTTGATGGTCAACATTTGTTTTTCTAAAATTATTATGCCTCAACCCTACATGTTTGATGTGGGACATATTGACTTGTGCTAATGCCTAATGTCATATGATTTTGCAGTTTACCTTGTCTAAGTTAACTCAAATAAAATGTGAGAAAGTAAATTCGTAAGTGACATTTATATATAAACTGTTATGTATTCGAATCATGGATCATGTGTATATAAATGTGTTATGATGTGTTTGAAGTGTGAAATAATATTGTGGCTAAGAATAGACTAAAATTGTTATAAGGAAAGCAAAAAGAATTGTTATGGGATTTTGGAACTTCTTATGCTTAGATTGAATAGTTATGGCTTAGTGACTTTGAGTGTAACACCCCAAACCCGGCCTAGAAATTAGGCCCGAATCTAGCATGTCACATGGAAGTTTTTTTTTTTCAAAACCATCTTTGCGATTGTTAAAAACTTGTTTGAGAATTACAACCTCTTTGTTAAAACCCAAAACACTTAAGCAATTGTTATCTACTTGAAAATGTAATTATCTTTAAAAACCTTTTTGGTTGCGAAAACATATTTGAAATAAACAATTTACGAAAATATGACGTTTGGAAATAGAGTTGCAGAAACATTTTGAAAATATTGCGGAAACGTAGATAAAATACAAGTATTTTTGAGAGGTTGATTGATAAGTCGAAAATTGAGGTAGTGAACTTTGACCGTGACTTTTGAAAATGTCGTCGATAATTTGAAAGAGAATTTCCGAGTTAAATCATTTGTAAAAGCTTGTTATGAAAATCATTTGTAAATCAATTTTTGGAAAACCGTTATTTATGACTTTAGAAAAATCCCCATTTAAAATAATGTAGAAAAATAATAAGTACAGCTAAACATAAAACCAAATAAAATATCCCAGAGGCCTTATTACAACTTTAGAACCCAAATAGTAAAAGCAACGAAATAAACAAAAAAGGAAATTTAATAAAGTTAGAACCAATTCAGAAGTATGACCTCCCTCGAGTCATCCATAGCCCAAGTCCGTATCATCAAACATTACCTACAAGGGTTAAGAGAAAGGGGGGTGAGTTACAAGAACTCAGTGTGAAATCCCCTTACCGTTGCTGCAACACCCCAAACCCAGCCCAAACACTATGACCGAATTTGGTTTGTTACGGAGAAAAACTTTTTGAAAACCATTTTAAAACCAATTTAAGTTTCATTAAAAACTTCTCGTTTTTGGTTATCTTGCCGAAACCATACTTAGATTTAATTTGGAAAATTTAATTGAGTCAAGTTGTTATACAAATTTCAAATGTGCCCGATGGCACGTTAAAACATTTATCGCTTAACTTGGAAAACCATGTGATTTAATTTAATATTAATAACATAGTTTAAAACATATATCCAACATATGAAAAGTAACAGAATAAAATATCAAGAGGCCTTATTACAACTGAATAAGAATAAAAACTGGTAATAAAAATATTAAAACTAAAATTTAAGTTCATTTAAATTAAAGTCCCCTGCATGGCCACCTTGAGTCCACCCGGCTCCATATCCGCGGTCTATGTATCACCTGAAAAATAAAGGAGAAGGTGAGTCACCAAGACTCAGTATGTAACCCTTCCCCGGGTTTAAACCAATTTCATACCCAAATTACAACAATTAACATGCACAAGATAGTGTACCCAACCTAGCCAACCAAACGCCTCAGTCTACCCCGTTGTGGTACCAAACCACTGGTGGTACCAAACCACTGGTGGTGCCAAACCACTGGTGACATATAGTCACAGATGTGATGCCAAATCACTGGAGGTGCCAAACCTCTGGTGTCCATAGACACAATCGATTGATGGGGCCAACCCATCGTGTGATGCCAAATCACTGGCGTCAATCCCTTATATAGTATGTGGGGCCAACCCACTATGGTGCTAAGCCACTGGGACGAGACGCAATGAGGTACCAAACCTCTGGAGGTACCAAACCTCTGGAGGTACCAAACCTCTGGTGACCGTAGTCACAGTGTGTTACCAAAACACTGGTGCCCGTCGGTACAATATCACTGCCCCCTCCACTCATTTAACCCACAATAGTCAAATAGTCATGATCAGATCTCATACATTTATCACATGTATCATATAAGCCATGCTTCCCAAAAGCATAATAATCTCGTATTAACATAGACTTACCGGAATCCTCGCTTGTACCGTTAAGGTACTAAATCCGTATCTACATCAAACAGATTTACATACAACATATATCTAGCACAGTTATAAATTGCTATAAGTGTGTATGTACACACCTGTCACCCTTGGATGCTCTAAATCCCGAAAATAGAAGTCGGCCACCTAGATCTACTGGTCCCTATATTCGGCCAAACATGGGAGTTAGTACTATGGCCTATTCGGCCAAACCAAATATTTAAAAGGGTTCTCTTTTTGAACCCGAATCCTTACCCAAGTGCCTTTGAACCCAAGTCACTATACTCCGAATGGTTTTACTTCCCTGAAATCGGCAACTATTAGTAGCCACTTAATAGCCTTTGGCTTTTCTTAATCATTAGAAGAATAATCTTTTATAAGTAGGCACTTACCACCACTTACCCAAATTCGATTGTCAGAGAATGCAAGATCTGATCTCACTGCTTTGAAATCCCGAAGTGCCTATCATCGATTTCACACTGGTTAGAACCCTTGCTACTGATTGCCGAAATTTCGGCTTTCATTTCATCCAAGGAGGGTTCGGCCATCCCTTACCTTTATAATCGATTGAATAATAGAGAAATCCCAGAGTATCAATGCCACTGCCCTATTCGGCCAGAGTGCAACCAAGGAGGAGTGTGAGATTCCGGCACTTCAAAGGGGTGTATTCGGTTAAGAGAAAACAAAAGAGATGTTGGAATTTTCTAATAATTTTGAGCAATAGTGTAGGGGAGTTTCGGCAACAAGGTAATAGGGGTTTGGCTAATGGAGGCAGAAGAAGGAGAAAGAAAAGAAGTAGGGGGATTAATGGTGGTTTTCGGCTAAGTGGAAGAAAAAGGTGCTGGAAAAATTTTGAGTAATTTGCCTAGGAAAATTCGGCCAGCAACTTGGGAAAGAAAAGAAAAAAATATGGCTGAATGATTTCGGCACTCCCCTAGTGTAATACTAAACCGATATTGGATGGCCCTAGAGAGTCCCTCATACGGCCATAACCTCTCCCTTCTTGCGATAATTCAGCCCTCAATTATCAAAGATTTAATCAAAGTTTATCTAACTTCTTATCCCCTAGCTACTCTCCACAATTTGAATAGAAATAAAATTTCAAAAACCACTCTCTTCCAGCCGATTAAGATTAATCAAATAATATCTAATAAAACATTATTATCCTTAGCACCTCTTCAAAACCAATAAAATAAAATAAAGAAGCCATGTGCCCCTCAACTTCCTTCCAGCCGAATGCAACAACAACAAGGAACCATGTGCAGGCCAACACCCTTTTCACGCCAGCAAAATAAAATAAAAACCATCGTTGCTGCATGCTGGGTTCGAACATGGGACATGGGGAAATCCATGCAGCCGAATAACACCCCAGGCCACTTGGGCCAGGCGTTGTTTTGTGATACAAAACGCACCAAAATTCTTTTAGGCCTTCCTTCCTTAGTTCCCTGCTAAAACAGAAAAAGAGATAAAATCCCCACTACTGCTTCGGTTCGAACGCAGGACCTATTACCGCAGCCCACTCTTATTCCAACGCCCGGGCCACTCGCCTCATTGAATTTCATGCCAAAATGCCACAACATTTAATTTTAAGGCCTTCTTCCATTTGTATCGCCAAACCCAAAATTTAAAACACCCCTTGCTGCTGCCGTGCCTTGAACCCAGGCCCTTGCTGGCGTTGCTTCCAGCCCTTAAGTGGCACCTTGTAGCCACTTTGCCAAGGCCTACTTTGTGTCATAACTCGCCTAAAAATTTTATTAAAGCCTTCTCTCCTCTAGCTCCCTCCTTTATGGTACTAAAAAAAAAAATATTCTAACACTAGATCAGGCCTAACTCGGGTTTAATTCTAGACCCTAAAATACGCCAAATAAATCATAATATTTATTCTTCAGGCACACACATGGGAAATTAGCTAAGTTACAAACAACCCCTAATTTAGGGTGTTACAATTCTACCCCCCTTAAAATAATTTCGTCCTCGAAATTACTTATTATCGCTCAATCTTGCATCCTTAACTCGTCATCCTACGTTACTGCTGCGCACTCTGATCTTAAAGAACTATCATACTTTCTACACATTCCCTACGTTCATAATCCAGGTTCCATACTCTTTACTAGCAATCATGAGAATGAACTAACGTAACTACAACCAAAACAATTGAGGGTATTTCGAAAATAAGAAACTTACACGTTGTCATGTCTGGCACATCTTCCTCCTCGCAACGGTCAACTGCATAAACCAACCTTGGTTGCCTCGCCTCTGCACCTTCAGCACCTCGGCCACGCCCGTTACCATTAGCATTACCTCTAGCTGCACCTCGACCCCTCTGTGGTGGTCCTTCATTTCTAACCTGAGCACGGTTCTGACCCTCTGGTTGATTCCTAGCTAGCTTCCGAGGACAATCCCTCACACGGTGATCCAACGATCCACACTCAAAGCACCCTCTACTTCCAGCCAAACATTCTCCTGAATGGGATTTCCCGCATCTAGCACACTGAGGTGGCCACTGAGCAGGTTTTGTGGTTCTTTCTGATTCCCCAAATCTAGCCCTCTTCTCCACATTACTGCCCGATCCAAGCGATCCAAAGCCTCTCTTCTGGTTGTTCCTATCATGCTTCTGTCTTACGGTCTCCTTGATCCCTTCGGCTACCTTAGCCTTTTCCACTAGAGACGAAAACTCACGAACCTGCTGTGGGGCGATCAGCAACCTCAAATCATCTCTAAGCCCGTCCTCAAAGCGGACGCAACGCTCATGTTCAGTAGCCACGATGCCTCTAGCATATCTACTTAGCCTTAAAAATTCCGCCTCATATTCCGACACGGACTTAGTTCCTTGCACTAATCCCAGAAAAACCTTTCTCTGTGCGTCGGTGTAGCTGGTACCCACATACTTCTTCTGAAAAGCAACTCTAAAATAATCCCACGTAAGATCATCCGCCGTGGCACCATCTCGAACAGTGAGCCACCACTGATATGCTTCATCCTTCAAAAGCGACATGGCTCCTTTCAGCTTCTCCTCATTAGACAGGTCAAGATTGTCCATGATCCTTTCTGTTGATTCTAGCCACTATTCTGCTGCACTGGGTGCTACTCCTGACACACCTCGGAACACTTCAGCTCCGTTAGCCCAAATTCGTTCGGGAACAGACTTCCGAGCTCCCAAATTTCCACCAGCCCCAGCCACAATCTCCAGAACTCGCAATACCGCTTGCGATACTGCCTCGCCACCGGTCTGATCTTGCTCCTCAGCTCTAAAAGTAGGAGGTGGTGGTGGCGGTGGTACTTCATTTTCAGAACCTTGACCCGACCTGACGGGTTCAGATACGGTCATCCTACCCCTACCGCGTCCACGGCGTCCACGTCCTCTAGAACTCATTCTATCTACTGTGCTTTTAATCTGATTAAGAAAAATTTTATGCATTAGCGTTTGTTCCACTTTATTAGTCGCTAAGAAATTTTATGAAAGAATTTTAATTAGAGATTCTTTCGAGCAAACAAGGTTTCAGTCTTCTATCCTAGTTCACACAAAGAAGTACGCACATCCATTCCCTAATGCTTTCCCTACCTAATCGCTCCTCGAACATTTCTGTCCATTTCTAACCCAAGGGTATTTTCGTCATTTCCCTACAGGGGTATTTTCGTAATCAAATCCGAGAAATTTCCAAAACTTTAACAAAGCAAATCACTTAAAAATTCCCAAACTGGAGGATGTTTCTGAAAATTTGTAAGATTAAAAAAAATATGGCATTATTTCAGAAACCAGGGGTATTTCGGTAATTTGCAATTTGAGGGCGTTTTCGTAATTTTTCCAAAACCAAAGTATTTTATTGATTATTTGCAAAGCAGGGTTTTTGATTATTATGAAATAATGAATTTTTTTTTGGACAAAACCATTGAGTTGATATTTTATGAACTAAGGGCATTTTGATAATTTTCGCAAAATTTTCCAAAAATGTTGTAAAGATGATTTTTCTCAAATTTTGAAGGAGAAATTTTAATAGTTCTGAAAACTAGGGTTTTGTTGTGTTCTTCTTTTTCCAAAAACCTAGCTAGTTCTCTTTCGGGTTTTAGTCATTATGTTTAGCCTATGACCGAGTCCTCTTGGTTAGGGTGAACCGAAGCTACGCACCAGGTAGGAATCCCTGTGAAGAGGAGGTGAGTCACGAGGACTGCTTAAATACCAAGCTCTTCCGGATCCAATCCTAGACATGCGCACCAAGGTTTCCACACCCTAACTCGGCGACTAGGTCGTAGGTTTGTTTAATTAGGCTCTTAAAGTCTTATGTCTTTGTTTGGGGTACCTAGTCCTAAAGTTTAAAGCACTTATCACTATCTACGTTCCATGCTTCCTACCCTTCTACAAAAATAATTCATAGAGAAGTTAGGAACACTTACCTGGGCGGATAGGTGCCGGAGACTCGGTGTCATGCCATTCAAAACCCAAAACAATTCAAAACAGTCCAAAAAGGCCTACCAAAACATTTTTGGGCCTTGGGCCCCCCACAGCCGAGCTTTGAACTGGGCTCTGATACCAATTTTGCAACACCCCAAACCCGGCCCAAACACTATGACCGAATTTGGTTTGTTACGGAGAAAAACTTTTTGAAAACCATTTTAAAACCAATTTAAGTTTCATTGAAAACTTCTCGTTTTTGGTTATATTGCCGAAACCATACTTAGATTTAATTTGGAAAATTTAATTGAGTCAAGTTGTTATACAAATTTCAAATGTGCCCGATGGCACGTTAAAACATTTTTCGCTTAACTTGGAAAACCATGTGATTTAATTTAATATTAATAACATAGTTTAAAACATATATCCAACATATGAAAAGTAACAGAATAAAATATCAAGAGGCCTTATTACAACTGAATAAGAATAAAAACTGGTAATAAAAATATTAAAACTAAAATTTAAGTTCATTTAAATTAAAGTCCCCTGCATGGCCACCTCGAGTCCACCCGGCTCCATATCCGCGGTCTATGTATCACCTAAAAAATAAAGGAGAAGGTGAGTCACCAAGACTCAGTATGTAACCCTTCCCCCGGTTTAAACCAATTTCATACCCAAATTACAACAATTAACATGCACAAGATAGTGTACCCAACCTAGCCAACCAAACGCCTCAGTCTACCCCGTTGTGGTACCAAACCACTGGTGGTGCCAAACCACTGGTGACATATAGTCACAGATGTGATGCCAAATCACTGGAGGTGCCAAACCTCTGGTGTCCATAGACACAATCGATTGATGGGGCCAACCCATCGTGTGATGCCAAATCACTGGCGTCAATCCCTTATATAATATGTGGGGCCAACCCACTGTGGTGCTAAGCCACTGGGACGAGACGCAATGAGGTACCAAACCTCTGGAGGTACCAAACCTCTGGTGACCGTAGTCACAGTGTGTTACCAAAACACTGGTGCCCGTCGGCACAATATCACTGTCCCCTCCACTCATTTAACCCACAATAGTCAAATAGTGATGATCAGATCTCATACATTTATCACATGTATCATATAAGCCATGCTTCCCAAAAGCATAATAATCTCGTATTAACAGAGACTTACCGGAATCCTCGCTTGTACCATTAAGGTACTAAATCCGTATCTACATCAAACAGATTTACATACAACATATATCTAGCACAGTTATAAATTGCTATAAGTGTGTATGTACACACCTGTCACCCTTGGATGCTCTAAATCCCGAAAATAGAAGTCGGCCACCTAGATCTACTGGTCCCTATATTCGGCCAAACATGGGAGTTAGTACTATGGCCTATTCGGCCAAACCAAATATTTAAAAGGGTTCTCTTTTTTAACCCGAATCCTCACCCAAGTGCCTTTGAACCCAAGTCACTATACTCTGAATGGTTTTACTTCCCTGAAATCGGCAACTATTAGTAGCCACTTAATAGCCTTTGGCTTTTCTTAATCATTAGAAGAATAATCTTTTATAAGTAGGCACTTACCACCACTTACCCAAATCTGATTGTCAGAGAATGCAAGATCTGATCTCACTGCTTTGAAATCCCGAAGTGCCTATCATCGATTTCACACTGGTTAGAACCCTTGCTACTGATTACCGAAATTTCGGCTTTCATTTCATCCAACAAGTCGACAATGAAAAGAAAATACGAAAGGAGGGTTCGGCCATCCCTTACCTTTATAATCGATTGAATAATAGAGAAATCCCGGAGTATCAATGCCACTGCCCTATTCGGCCAGAGTGCAACCAAGGAGGAGTGTGAGATTCCGGCACTTCAAAGGGGTGTATTCGGTTAAGAGAAAACAAAAGAGATGTTGGAATTTTCTAATAATTTTGAGCAATAGTGTAGGGGAGTTTCGGCAACAAGGTAATAGGGGTTTGGCTAATGGAAGCAGAAGAAGGAGAAAGAAAAGAAGTAGGGAGATTAATGGTGGTTTTCGGCTAAGTGGAAGAAAAAGGTGCTGGAAAAATTTTGAGTAATTTGCCTAGGAAAATTCAGCCAGCAACTTGGGAAAGTAAAGAAAAAAATATGGCTGAATGATTTCGGCACTCCCCTAGTGTAATACTAAACCGATATTGGATGGCCCTAGAGAGTCCCTCATACGGCCATAACCTCTCCCTTCTTGCAATAATTCAGCCCTCAATTATCAAAGATTTAATCAAAGTTTATCTAACTTCTTATCCCCTAGCTACTCTCCACAATTTGGATAGAAATAAAATTTCAAAAACCACTCTCTTCCAGCCGATTAAGATTAATCAAATAATATCTAATAAAACATTATTATCCTTAGCACCTCTTCAAAACCAATAAAATAAAATAAAGAAGCCATGTGCCCCTCAACTTCCTTCCAGCCGAATGCAACAACAACAAGGAACCATGTGCAGGTCAACACCCTTTTCACGCCAGCAAAATAAAATAAAAACCAACGTTGCTGCATGCTGGGTTCGAACATGGGACCTGGGGAAATCCATGCAGCCGAATAACGCCCCAGGCCACTTGGGCCAGGCGTTGTTTTGTGATACAAAACGCACCAAAATTCTTTTAGGCCTTCCTTCCTTAGTTCCCTGCTAAAACAGAAAAAGAGATAAAATCCCCACTGTTGCTTCGGTTCGAACGCAGGACCTATTACCGCAGCCCACTCTTATTCCAACGCCCGGGCCACTCGGCCTCATTGAATTTCATGCCAAAATGCCACAACATTTAATTTTAAGGCCTTCTTCCATTTGTAACGCCAAACCCAAAATTTAAAACACCCCTTGCTGCTGCCGTGCCTTGAACCCAGGCCCTTGCTGGCGTTGCTTCCAGCCCTTAAGTGGCACCTTGTAGCCACTTTGCCAAGGCCTACTTTGTGTCATAACTCGCCCAAAAATTTTATTAAAGCCTTCTCTCCTCTAGCTCCCTCCTTTATGGTACTAAAAAAAAATATTCTAACACTAGATCAGGCCTAACTCGGGTTTAATTCTAGACACTAAAATACGCCAAATAAATCATAATATTTATTCTTCAGGCACACACATGGGAAATTAGCTAAGTTACAAACAACCCCTAATTTAGGGTGTTACAGTTGCCCACTGGGCCAAAATCCATTAAGCAAATATTTGGGCCTAAGCCCATATACAATAATGTAATGAATATAACATGAATATGAAATGCAAGTCCCAAACCAAGCCTAGTATTCCATCCGCTACACACCACCCGTACCAACCAACACATCTGTGGGTGATCTTTAGTCAACCCACCCTGCCAACACACCAAACATAGGCATTAAGACATTTATATCAAATTTATGGACAAGCCACCAGATTAACAGAATTTACATGGCATTGCCATTTTTCAGATTTGTGGCAGAGCCACCAGATTTATGTAGCAGAGCTACCAGAACTTCTCTTCATCATTATCCCATCCCATGCAAATCATGTACTCAATGCATAACCATTTACAACAATTTATTCAGATTTTTCTTACAATAATTATGGCCCACTATAACAATTTATCAAGTTGGCCAATTAAGCAAAATATCATCTTGGCCCATTTCACAATTTATTTCAAATCGGCCCATATAGCAAATATCAAACGGCCCATAAAGCAAATATCAAACGGCCCATATAGCAAATTATCAATCGGCCCATATAGCAAATATCTAACGGCCCATATAGCAAATTATCAAACGGCCCATAAAGCAAATATCAAACGGCCCATAAAGCAAATATCAAACGGCCCATAGAGCAAATATCAAACTGCCCATATAGCAAATTATCAATCGGTCCACTGAGGCATTATAACCATTCTACCCATTAACGCATTGCAAATCGGCCCATTAGGGGCATTTCCATAATTCGGCCTATAAGGGCATTTTCGTAACTCGGCCCATAAGGGCATTTTCGTAATTCTGCAATCGTACCTGCTAAGGGTAATTCAGTAATCTCTCAACCCAAGGGTATCTCGGTAATTTACCCTCTAAGGGTATTATGGTAATTTCGCTACCTAGTCTTAACTACTAATTTGGGGCATAAAATTCGAAACTGTCCATCTGCGTCATACTGACTAAATTGACCATAACTTGGGTTAGAAAACTTGAAATCTAGATCCGTAAATTTTGCTTGAAACTAAACTCATATATATTCTTACTAAAAGTTTTTCAGAATTTTTGGCTTAACCATTCAGTACAGTTTATTTCTTAAAGTTTCCATTATTTCACTGTCTAACAGTTCTGACCTCTCTTATCTTAATTTCAAATATCTCACTATACGGTTTTCATATACTGCTCCCACTTGTTTCTAATGAAATTAGGCTCACTAAGGAATCTATACATCTAAATTATAACCCGTAATTCACTTTATACAATTTTATACGATTTTTCCAAGACAGATTAGGGAACCACGAAGTCAATCAGAACCAGCCTTACTAAAATTAAGATATCTCAGAATATAAAAATCCTTTTCCTTCTCCATTTCTTCCATATTAAAATAGACACAGTAAGATTTAATTTGATATCTTATTCACTTTGTAATGCCCTTTATCCTATTTTTCGTGATTTTTCAAATACACATCACTGCTTCTAGTCGAAACTGTTTTATTACGAAAATACGATTACCACTACGATCATACATACGCCCGAGTGATCACGGATGCCGATTTTTCATTTTCTTTGGTATTTCGATTGATTCACAGAATATTTCATGCACATTTTCAGAGAAGTGTGAGATTACTCACCATTTCAATCATGTATTCGGAAAGTACGGGATTACACACCTTATTTCGATTTCCTAACGAACCACTCGTCGTTGACCTAGAACAATAGCAACCAAAAATTTGCCTCGAATTTGCAAAAGATTTCGTATCACTTACACTTGATTCACTTACCACTATATTTGAAGGTAGAAATATATCGAGTGATTTGTCCCTAAAACATATAGTCGATTAGTCGAAACTTCAATCCGATTTGCAATATAGCCAAATAGAGATATAACGAAAGATCCAAAAAATGAACCCCCTTACCTTATCGATATTGGATCCAATTTCCACCGTTTGACTTCAACTAGAACAATACATGGTCTCCCACTTAAAACACTACGAAAAAGAGAAAAGGATCTCATCTGAGAGGGTAGAATAAAATGATGGTCTCGGTTAAAATGACCATCCCAACCAAAACAATATTTCAGCATTAAGAGAAATAAAATAAAACATTGGAAAGAACACTTACCGATTGATTAAGGAATGAATAATAAATGATGAAAAGGTTTCGGTTATGGAGAAAAATGAACAATGATATTCGGCTATAGAGGGTATGGATTTTGAGAAGAAAAGAAAGGGTTGAAAACTTTTGTGAAAAGGAATAGAAAGATGAAAAAGGTGTATTTTTGGGGTTTCGGTTCTTCCAAAGGATAAAGAGTGAACAATTTTGTCTCAATGGTTTAGGTGCATTCGGCAATCAAGAAGAAAGAAGAAGAATTTGCCTATAATACACTTGAAGTTTCGGCTATCAAGGAAGATGGACAAAAGGTGAATATGTGACCAATACAAAGAGAAGAAAAATGCACTATTGTGCTAGAAGATTTCAGCAAAAGGGAATAGCAAATTAGGAGAAGATGACACTAAAGTTGCAAATGAGATTTTTGGCCAAAACAATACCAATACCCTACCAAATGCCAAAGTAAAAATTTCAGCTACCTATCTACCCCCAAAACCGTCCACATGCATAGCCATAAGGGTCAAAATTTTGCCAACCATACTTGCCATAGCATTCTCCATGAAATAAGCCACTTGTTCCCCTTACTTACCTTTTCCTTTTGATTCCTTTCCCCAACCTCAACCTTTCCTTAATTCCTTAGCCACCTTACCAAAAATAAAGAAGTCAAACTTGCCATATATACCTCTTGTCCGACAGTTAAGGAAAGAGTGCAAAAATATTAGTCAAAATTTGCACACAAAGTGATTTGAACCTCTTCCCTCAAGGTAATTCACTTGATGCCATAACCTCTTTACCAATAGCTTATTTATGCAAGCACATAACTCATTTATTTCTATAAGTCTTGAAGCTACTTACCATCTCTCCTTAAAGTGCTAAAATACGAAATTTTTCCTACGGCCCAATAAAATCTGAGACTTCATAGAAACCTCGCAACCTTCCAAATTCACTTAACTAATAAGTCCAAGTTGCAATAATGCCATTCTCTTGTTATCAAAATTTTAAACACTCCCACGCCCAAGGCCCATTGGGCCCAATCCTACTAGGCCCAATTTTGGGATGTTACATTGAGTGCTTAGTATGTGGTATATATGCAAGTAGATATACATGTTTTGTATGAGAATAGTTAAACACCCACTATTTATGGAGTTAGTGTTTAAAAGAAGTATTAAGGAAACTGTCTAAATTCTCTAGACATACCCACTATCTGACCTTTAAACTCATATATTTAACTGTCTAAACCCTGCATAGCATTAATCGGAGCTTCTGCGTATGGGGGTGTCTCATCGAGACCTCTGGGTCTGAAGATAGTTAGACTTTGGAGAGTGATTTTTTGATTAATTTGGCCTCAGTCCCTTCCTTATGGTAGTAGTTCTAAGCATTTTGTATGAAAAAAAAAGAAAGGAAAAAGGAAAAAGCTAGTATTATGTAACACCCCTTACTCGTATACTACGTCGAAACCGGGTACGAGGCATTACCAGACTTAACAATACATTCTACCAAATCCCGAGCCACAAAATTTCACTTATAATTTAAACTTTAACAAACACATGCATACACAAGCATTATAACTCCATGACCAATATGAGCCACAACTCGTGGCTAAATACAGAATAATCTTTATTACCGTTATGAAGCAATACGTTTAATCAAATTAATTAACACATATACAAAATGACTTAGTTAAGCCCCTATACATGCCATAACTTAAATAATTTATAAATAAAGATACCCATAGATAGCTTGATAGTGTGAAGCGATCTCCGACGACCTTCAGCCTCGAGCTTGTTTAATAGAACTCTGAAACATGGGAAAGTTTCACATGTAAAAATAATAAGCATTAGCAATGAATTTAGCTTACTACTAAGCTGTCATAACTTGCATAAATAATGCTAAGTTCTTACTTTCTCAACTTACTCTTTTGTAGCCTTACCAAAGCCTCAACGAGACAGAT
Source organism: Gossypium australe (assembly GCA_005393395.2). Taxonomy (NCBI): domain Eukaryota; kingdom Viridiplantae; phylum Streptophyta; class Magnoliopsida; order Malvales; family Malvaceae; genus Gossypium; species Gossypium australe. The sequence continues at coordinate 53,415,035 of CM016619.1, read as the reverse complement.
CCTCACAACAAGTTCTCTAATTGATACAATCATTAAATCACATGCTTATACCTTATTACTCATGTTCACATTAATCTATCTACTTGAATGGCTATCACTAAATTATTTATTTCTTAAACTACAGAGCTCCAAATTACAAACCGCTAATTTTCCCTGAAACTAGACTCGCATATCTTCATACCATAAAATTTCTAGAATTTTTGGTTTTTCCAATTAGTACAGTTTATTCATTAAAATTTTCCCTATTTCACTATTTGACTATTCTGACCTCTCTTCACTACGAATCAATTATCTCATCGTACAAAGTTCAGATGACCTTATTGTTTCATTTAGTTAAAACTAGACTCATTCAGAATTTCAAGAATATAAATTATATAACATAATTATTTTTGTACAATTTTTAATGATTTTTCCAAGACAAAATAGGAGATCACGTAGTCATTCTGAACTAGTCTCACAAAAATTTAAATATCTAAAATTATAGAAATCCTTTATTTTCTCTGTTTCTTTTATATGAAAATAGACTCAATAAGCTTTAAATCATTATCTCATCCAACTTATAATTCAATTTCTACTATTTTTTGTGATTTTTCAAAATCACATAACTGCTGCTGTCCAAAACAGTTTTATTTGTAAATTTTTGCTCTCACTCACTTTAGTTGTATTCATTACTTACCTATAACAATCTTTCCAATTTCTGATTACATATCGAGCATATTGCTCATACGTTACACATGCATATACCTACACTTATCACTACAAGCCACACATAATTTCACTTAATCGATTTTCCCGGTGAACTCATCGGTAACCTTAGCAAAGGCTCAGAATACAAAGGGCACATTACTTAATAACTTGCTTACATACCAGCAACATTCTCACTTAACACAAGAGTACTCTTTCATAATATAGGCATGTTGTCAATCATGTCATAAAGTGTCACAAGCATAACTTAAAACTCACCACTTACTTAGTACTTGATAATCTCAAGTACTTACAATCTCAATATTAAATAAGCCTTAAATGCATACCTGTACTCATACCTGTACTCTTTCTTCATGTTCTCACCTTTTCATTTCTTTGACTTACTCTTTGGACTACTCGGGAACCTTTTCCTTTTTGAACTTACCATTTCCATGTCTTGACATGGTCTTGCGTGGTATCCTTATCTTATGAACTCACCAATGCCATGCCGTGGCATGGTCTTACATGGGACCTTTGCCTTATAGTAACTCATCAATGCCATGTCTTGACATGGTTTTACATGATTTCCTTATCTTACCAAATGCCATGTTCCAAACATGGTCTTACATGGTATCCTTGTCTTACCAAATGCCATGTTCCAAACATGGTCTTACATGGTATCCTTAACCGTCAATTCCTCCTTAAATGCCATGTTATGAACATGGAATTTTCCGTCAATTCTTCCTTAATTGCCATGGTATAGCCATGGACTTTGAGATATCAATGCCTTGTCAAGTCATAGCTGAAACATACTTGCTCAAATTCTCAAGGTTAGTCGCATAACTCAATAATCGCATTACTAATAACAATAATTGCATAATAATAAAATGCTACTCAACTTACATACTTACATTCCAAATCTCATCATATCATCAACTTAACTTATTCTCATCAAACTATGCTAGTCAATACTTTCTTGTTATCATACAAAGCCATAATACAAAATATGGTCTAACATATAAATTATACAAGTTCTCTTTCCAATATCGAATTATTATCGAACATTAATCATTATATCTGAAACTCAATACTATAGTATTTATGGCCAAAATATCAATTTATCATTCAAATATGTATAATAAATGTGCAAGAAGTTTACTTCATGGTAACTATTCTAGTTCTTTAATATAAATTCGATATTTGTTAAAGAGTAAGTTATGTGACATTTGAAATTGCAAGAGTAACCGTCAAGTTCTAAATTTGTCAATTGAAGTAGCCTAATGGCATCCTTTCCAACAAGGGACCTCTAAAGTGTATGATTCTGAAATAAAGTCACTATGAGTTTAAGGATCAGTCCACCAATTAATGCTATGCGTCGTGCGGAAACAATTAGTTATACAATTGTTGTAGTGGAATCCTCCAAGTTAGAAAATGAAATTTTGTTAAAGGGGAGAGAGTTGTCACACCCCAAGTCTAGCGAATCCAATGATAAGGTGTGAAGTTGTGAAGCCATCTATTTGGCGTAATGTAATCCGTCCATTTTCTGTCTTTTAGCGAGTAAGTGTGGACGTATAGTAACCACCATGTAAGCAAGTGAAGATTATATTTTAGGTTATTTTGCTGTTTAAAATAAAAAGAATGCGTTAAGGAAAAAGGTAAGTATGGTGTTAGTTACCGCCAAATGTATAGTATGCCTAGTTCATTTAAGTACTATGCTAGTTGGGTTTGCAAAGTGATCTTCTTAGGAACCAACTGGATCAGTTGGTCAAATAATATTCGTGCAGGATCCTCATTTATGTTTCTCTCGAAATCTGTAGGTCATTAAGAAGGACAAATTTTGAATTAAGTGACAATTGTTAAGTTCCAATAAGCATGAATAGGTTATATATGTGTAAAAAGGATTCGTGGGGGAAGTTTTGTTCTTCCTTCAATATTGCTCTCTATTTCTTTTCATTCTTTTAAATGTTATCTCTTCCTTACGAAACTGAAAGCCAAGGTTTTTTTATTTAATCAGTGGTTGTTCTTCCTTCTGGTAAGTAATATTGCTTTGCATGTTAAGTTTTTGACAGAATAAGACTGTTAAGAAGCTTATGGACAGTAGATTATGAATACAAGTGTAACAGCCCATTTTTAGTGAAATCAGAACAGAGGTGATGTGTGTTATCAGAGTCTTAAAAATTTATATAATGAATGATCGAGCCTAGAAACTAACTGTGACAATGATTAAGGCAAGCGCACCTATCAAACTGTAGTATAGCTAGTGGCAAGACTAGATTGTCGAACCCAAAGGAACCTGAAGTACTAATATTAACTTTCGTTTTATTATTTAGCCTAAAAAATAAAGGAATTTTTATCTAATCTAAAATTAACGAACTACTAAGCTAAAGATGCTAAGAGAAGGAGAACGAAATTGAGGAAAATACTTGTGGGAAAAACCAATTGATTTAGACAATACCCGAGGAACAATCCACCTAGACTTCACTTGTTATCTAACTCTGAACCAGACAATGTATTCACTTGACTTGATCCGTAGGATTCCCTAAGTTATATTAATACCTCCGTCGAGGCTCTAACGTCTAACCCTAGGTTGATTAATTAAAATCTCTTTCTAATTAAAACCCCTAGAATTGCATTAACTCGATCTATGGACTCCCATATTAGGTTTCACCCTAATCCGGCAAAATCTCATCACCTTATGTCTAGGCGTGCGATCAACTCCGCTTAATTATGCTAGATCTACTCTTAGGTAGGGACTTTTGCTCCTCCACCTAAGCACATCAAACTTGAATTAATATCCCAGAAATATCAAAACAAGAATTAAGAACACATAATTAAGAACAAATCAAGTATTTATCATATAGTTCAGCAAATGATAACAAGATTCATCTTAGGTTTCATCCCCCTCAGGTATTTGAGGGTTTAGTTCATAATCATAAAAGAATACATCTCAAAAGAAAAGATAAAACAAAACATAAGAAAAACTCTAAAACCTCCTGAAGGAATTTAAGAGAGATCTTTTGTCTTGAGTATGACTCCGGCTTCTTGAGATGAATCAACTCGCTTTTTTCGAGTAAATTCCACAATTCTGACCCCTCTAGCTCGGCTCTTTCGCCTCGTTGGACGCCTAACTTGTAACATCCCGAAATTAGGCTTAGTAGGATTGGGCCGATTGGGCTTTGGGCTTAGGAGCGTTTAAAATCTTCAAGAATAAGAGAATGGTGTTTTTGCAAATTGGATTTATTAGTTAAATGGATTTGGAAGGTTTCGAGGTTTTTATGAATTCTCGGGTTTAATTGGGTTTTAGGAAAAAGTTGAGTATCATCTTGTTACTTGTGTTAGCTCGGGTAGGATTGTTTGTGTGCTTAGCATAGTCTTGTGAAGGTTTGGATTTATTTACGAAGTTAGAATAGTTTTTAGTTTGAAGAATTTAGTGAAGTGAGTTAGGTGAACCTGACACTTAAGTTAAATTAAGTGTTAAATTCTAGCACATGAGGAGTTAGTGGCAAGGTGGTTATGGCGCATGGAGGGTTGCTTGAGGGAAAAGGTTCGAGTAGCATGGATTGCTTTTGGAAGACTTTATTTTATGCACCTTTACATTAAATGTCGGTCAAACTATTCATATGGTAAGTTGGACTTTAACTTTTTATGGCAAGTTGAATAATAGATTAGGAAAGCTTGATGTTTGGGAAAGAAATCATTTGATTAAAGGTTGATGTGAGAACATAAGGCATGATGTAAGGTGTTATGCTATGGAAAGTTTTGTGTAGAAAGTTTGAAATGAATGTGGACGGTATGGGTGTCAAGGGGGGTTGGCCGAATGTTGATAGGAAGTTGGGGGGGATTGGTTGGCCAATTTTAGCATTTTGTGCACCATTTGGCATTTCTTCTTTTCCTCTCCAAAATTTTCTTCCTTAGCCGAATGTACCTTAGGCATTAGGTGCAATTTTGCTTTGGGGTTAGCTCTCATTTTTTTTGGAACCAAATTCTATTTTATTTCTTTCATTTTTTCCTTTTGAAACCGAAACCACACTTAGCACTTTGTGCACTTTTCTTTTTCGGCAAACAAGGTGTTTGGCCGAACTTCTTTCTCCCATCTCTCTCTTTTCTTTCTTTTGATATTTGCTCAAAACCACATTTCCTTTTTACTTTCTCTTGGCCGAATCTTCCTCCTTCCCAAATCCCATTTCTTTCACTTTTGCTCAAAGTTAAAAACATCCATCCTCATTCTATTTTCTCCTTCCATTTTCTTCTTTCTTTTATTTTCGAATCCTCCTTCTCCTATTTCATTTCCACTTTTATTTTCCTTTCTTTTTCTCTACCATAGCCGAATCTTCTTTCTCTCTTTTGGTGTTATCTTGGCCGAAAATCATCAAGGGTAGGTCTTCATTTGGGTTCATCTATAACCGGTTTTGTAGATAAGTAAGTGTTCATGGTCGTATTTCCTTTATTTAATTTTTCTTTTCTATGTCATTTTCTTGAGGGCAAAGGCCGAACTTTTGGGCATTGTTTGCAAGGTTCTAACTATTATTAGGAACCGATTATTCTTTTAGGCTCCTTGGGACTTTGGAAGCAATCGATCTAAGCCTTATTTTTCTCTAGCAATCAAAGTTGGTAAGTCAAGTGGTAAGGACTCATGTCGATTCATCATTCTTTTAATGGTTGAAAAGCCAAAGACTTTTGGGATTAAGGTGATGTTGGCCGAATGGTTTTGCTTATAGATTTGTGGTTTGGCTGGATGTAGGACAAGGTGATCTAGTGCGGTAGATCGGGTCTTTGGATTTTAGTACTTGCGGTAGTGACAGGTGTGTATCTTACACACTTTATAACTCGGTAATATAAATACATAAATATACTAATCATGTTATTAAAGCCGAAAACTGTGAGATCTTGATATGATACTTTGATGGTTATGAGCAAGGATTCGGGTAAGTCCGTTTCGATATGATGTTGATATATGTTGTTTAATATCATGATCTACGATATATTTGTTATATGTTCATATTAGAGCATGATGGCATGATTTGCATAATAATTGCATGGTTATGGGTGATATGAGAGGAGGGGGAAGGATTTGTGTAACACCCTGGTTTAGGGGCTATGCATGTTGGGTATAAATCATGTTCTTGTAGGTTTTGGGTATGCTTGGATGTGTTTGGGAGGTGTCGAGATTGCTCGGATTAAAAGGGAAGACTTTGGGAAATTTTGGATTTTTAAGTACAAAAAGGGGAGCTTGGCTTTGGAGGTCTTAAAAGAATTATTTGGGAGAATTAGACACAAGAGTTGGGCTGGTTGAGTGGCAAGGGAGGCGCCACTAAGAGCTTGGAAAAGTGACGCCTCAGGTACAAGGGAAGGGGCCAGTGTTCGAGCTGCGAAGGCAGCACTTTGGCCTTTGTTTTTGGCGTCAGTGAGGTAAGGAGTTGGGCAGCTTTTGGATGCTAAAAAGATGGAGAAGACTTGGTCCTTGTTTTTAAATTCGGCTAGGTAGGTTTGACTCATTCAAATTGTTTTGAATGGATGAAAGGGAGGGGTTGTAGGAGAGAATAATGGGATTTGAAGGGGAGTTGAGTGTTTGGCCGAATTTTGGTTCTTTTAGGGGGTAGCTTGGCCGAATGTTATAAATAGAGGGGAGGTGTTCATCTTTTTGTTTTCCCCATTTGCTTGCTTGCCGAATTGCTTCATAATTCACCATTGTTCTCCCATTCCTCCTAAACCGAAACCCCCATTGCTAGCTTCCCTCTTTCTCTCTTTTATACCCATAGCCGAACCATCCACCCTTCCATCTCTTCTCTCCCATCGTGTGCTAAACCAAAAGTACACCCTCCACATCCTTCTTTCTCTTTCTCAAACACCATTGACGAAACCTTCCTTGTTGTCCTAGTTTTGACTGGCTGAATCTTAAGCAAGGGGGTGGAGTTTTCGGGTCTTCTCTGGTCATTGTGAAGGGTAAGGTTTTACGTTATAGATTATTTCTTTTGGTGTTTCGTTAACCAAATGTGGTCTTGATGTATGAGGTTGGCCGTGGTCTTAGTGAGGTAATTCTTTTATGTGTAGCCAGCAGGGAGGAGCGGTAAGGAGGACTCTTAAGTCCGATCCGTCAAGGGTGTGGCAGAAGAGTTTTAGTTAAAGTTGCGTTTCGAGAGTAGATCGGTTGTACTATTAAGGTGCGTAATCATCGCACGATTTCTCGGTTTGCTTGCTAACGTTTATGCCTGTGTATTATGTGTGTTGTAGCCGATTATGAGGGCTTAGATGGTAAGTAACTGGTGATGGTAAGTTATTTATGATGTATGTATATATGTATGATGTGGCAATGATAGATGTTAAATACTCACTCAATATGCTATATTGACATGATTTATTGACACATGGGTACGGGGCTGGTTTTGAGCGCAGAAGGGAGAAGTGTACATAAGATGTACGTGGTCTAATGTTAGCTCAGGCTACATTGGCGCTTGATGGCTAGCTTTGTGTTACCTCAAGGGAGATGTTGGCTAGGTGCCCATCTCGGCGGTTGATTGCTATGTGCATCACCGTAGACGGTTTACGATTGTGGGATCACTTTGGGTTGATCGGTGGCTCAGCCACGGCCTTGAGCAGCGAGTTTGCCAAGGTAAGGGTTATGGATCACGATGTGATCAGTGGTGGTTTATCCACGGCCTTGGGCAGGGAGTCTGCTAAGGTTGGTGATCGGTTGGACAATGGGTTGGGCTGAAAAGCATTTTTGCATGATTTCGTTGCGAGAACTGTGTGGGTATGGGCCAAGCCCATACGTGTGGAAGTCTGTGTCTTGATTATGCACTGAGTCGGTGGACTCACTCTTTTCATTAACCATTTCAGGTGATGCGTAGATTGGACCCGGATCGGAGAAGACACATGGTGGCCCATGCAGGAAGAAGAGTTTAAATATTTTTAAGCTTATTTATATTAAGTATTTGGGTTTAAATATTGATGTAATCAGGGCCTTGTGATTTTTATTTAATTTGGGCCTTAGAATTATTTTATTAGTATTTTGGTACTATTTTTATTTTTATTTTTTTATTTAATTACAACTTGGTAAGATTAAATTACTAGCTTTTAACATGATTTTATTCTAATCTACTTATTCAAAGTATTCATAAGTTAATAAAGTGTTTTTAATATGGACATTTTTTTTGTACAATATCAAAGTTTTTCATGCAATATCAAATCGGCATGGATTTTCAAAGGTTAATAAATTTACTGTTTTATTTTAAGTCTAAAAAGAATTTTTCCACCATCTTTTCCGCAGTGACATAACCAGATTCGGTCGTAATGAATGGGCCGGGTTTGGGGATGTTACAGATTGGTATCAGAGCCCGGTTCAAAACTCGGCTTTGAGGGTTTTGGGCCCAAAAACGTTTTCAAAATGGGCTTTTTGAAAAATGGGCTTTTATAAAAGTTTTCAGGTTATTCTGGCATGGCACCTGTACCTCCGGCCCGAAGTCCACCAGGTAAGTACTTGTAGCTCTTGAAGTGTTTTGTTTGTGTGATGTATTATGGGCTTAGATTGGGCTCGTAGATTAGAATATTAGGACTATTGGACCCTAGGATTAGTTTACTCAAACATATGCATAAAACTTAAGGTTAGTAAACAAACCTGTGAAGTAAGTCGCCGAGTTAAGGTGTGGCAACCATGGTACGCATGTCTAGGAATGGTATTCAGTAAGAGCTTGGTATTTAAGCAGTCCTAGCGACTCACCTCCTTTTTACTCGAATCCTACCTGGTGCGTATCTACGGTTCACCTTAACCAAGAGGACTTGTTCATAGGCTAAACCGGTTATTAAAACCCGAAAGGGAATTAGCCTTGCTGTTTTTAAACCTTCTGTTTTAAAATTCTCAACTTTATCCCTTTGGTCTATAAACCCTAAATTCGATTTTGAAAGACATTTTTCGACTCACAAAATTACCAAAATGCCCTAGTGGCAAAATTACAAAAATGCCCTTGTAAAATTTCCGTACTACCCTCAACTTTTGATAAAATGATTTTTTTCTTTACAAAATACCAAAATTTTGCGGTTTCAAAATATTCAGATACCCTGGTTTGTGAAAATTTACGAAAATACCCCTGGTTGATAAAATTACCAAAACGCCCTTGGTTTCTAAATTTTCAAATTTCTTTCGACTCTTCTGGAAATATTCCTATTTTATCAAGTATCAGAAAATCTTATTTTGTGAAATATTGCGATATTCCGATTTGGGAGAATTTACGAAAATGCCCATGATTTCCAAAATTACAAAAATAACCCTACTTTTTGAAATTTTGCAACACACTTTGTTTGAAAAACAAAATTTTCAAGATGACCCTTGAGATTTTGTAAATTTTGAAATATCTTTAAGTTGGAAAAACTATTTTCAAAATTGACCCTGAGTTATTACCGAAATACCCCTTTAGGAAAAATGACGAAATTACCCCTGGGTAGGGAAGGAAACTTTGATTGCTCGAAAGAACTACTCTCGGAAACTTCTTTTCATAAAATTGCTCGTGGATAAAACAGTGAAACAAGAATTTCTAATGCATAAAACTTTCTAAGCAGACTAAATTGAGGCGCTAGATATGAGTTCTAGGGGGCGTGGTCGCAATACTCGTGGACGTGGTAGAGGCAGGATGTCAGTATCGGAACCGGTTGGGTCTCGCCATGGGTCAGAAAGTGATGTGCCGCCACCAGCTGTTGAGGTTGAATAGCAGGATCAGACTGGAGGAGACGACGCAGTATCGCAGGCTGTGCTGCGGGTGCTTGAGCGAGTGGCAGGAGCCAGTGGGGGAATGGGACTCGGAAGTCAGTGCCCGAAAAGCTTAGGGCGAATGGAGCCGAGGTTTTCAGAGGAGTGTCTGGGGTAGCTCCGAACGTGGCAGAGTACTGGCTTGAGGCAGTGGAAAGGATTATGGACGACTTAGACTTAACTGCTGAGGAGAAGCTTAAGGGTGTTGTTTCGTTGCTGGGGGATGAGGCCTACCAGTGGTGGCTCACTGTTAAGGAAAGTACCCCTGCGGATCGAGTGGACTGGGGTTACTTTAAGATCAAGTTTGAAGGAAAGTATGTCGGAGCGAGCTATGTGGACGCTCAGAGGAAGGCGTTCCTCAATCTGGTGCAAGGTAGCAAGTCAATAGCAGAGTACGAAGCTGAGTTTCTGCGGTTGAGCCGGTATGCTCGGGGCATTGTGGCTACTGATTATGAGAGATGCGTCAGATTTGAAGATGGGCTACGGGATGAGCTGCGAGTTTTGATTGCTCCGCAACGGGAAAGAGACTTCACCGTTTTAGTGGAGAAAGCTCGGATAGCTGAGGAGGTCAAGAAGGCGGAGAGGCAGAACAGAGAAAGGAACCTTGATAAGAGAAGTGTTGGATCGCCAGAAGTGTTTGAGAGGGTTCAGAAAAGACCGAGAGTCGAGACTCCTGTTCGTATTGCTAAGCCAGCCGCCGAAAATCCGGATCGTCCGTGTGCTCAATGTAGAAGGTATCATGTTGGCGAGTGCTGGAATCGGGTTCGAGAATGCTTTAGATGCAAGTCCAAGTCTCATCTGGTTAAGGATTGTCCCCAGAATCTGAATAGGACTCGAGCAGATGGCCAAGGTTATGTGTAACCAGGCAGAGGTGGTCAGCAAGCGGCGAGAGGTCGTGGTCCAAACCATGGAGGGAATGGTTCCGGCCGAGGCCGTGGAGCTTTAGACCGTGGTAATGGTAGCACCGAGGCAAGACAGCCAGGTCTAGTTTATGCAGTCCGTCGGAGGGAGGATAATGATGTGCCTGATGTGTTAGCTGGTAAGTTCTTTAGGTTTGGAATATTCTTTGTTGTTTTAATCGTTTTGGTGCTTGTTTGTTTTGTTGCTCGTAAAGTATGTAGAACCTTGAGTATGATAGATACTGTGCCTAAGAGTAGGTTAGCTCTTTAAGATCAGAGTGCGCAGCTATAACGTAGTGAGGTGAGTTAAGATGTACGACCGTTAGTCTAACCAAGTAATTTCGGGGACGAAATTATTTTTAAGGAGGGTAGAATTGTAACACCCTGGTTTAGGGGCTATGCATGTTGGGTATAAATCATGTTCTTGTAGGTTTTGGGTATGCTTGGATTTGTTTGGGAGGTGTCGAGATTGCTCGAATTAAAAGGGAAGACTTTGGGAAATTTTGGATTTTTAAGTACAAAAAGGGGAGCTTGGCTTTGGAGGTCTTAAAAGAATTATTTGGGAGAATTAGACACAAGAGTTGGGCTGGTTGAGTGGCAAGGGAGGCGCCACTAAGAGCTTGGAAAAGTGACGCCTCATGTACAAGGGAAGGGGCCAGTGTTCGAGCTGCGAAGGCAGCACTTTGGCCTTTGTTTTTGGCGTCAGTGAGGTAAGGAGTTGGGCAGCTTTTGGATGCTAAAAAGATGGAGAAGACTTGGTCCTTGTTTTTAAATTCGGCTAGGTAGGTTTGACTCATTCAAATTGTTTTGAATGGATGAAAGGGAGGGGTTGTAGGAGAGAATAATGGGATTTGAAGGGGAGTTGAGTGTTTGGCCGAATTTTGGTTCTTTTAGGGGGTAGCTTGGCTGAATGTTATAAATAGGGGGGAGGTGTTCATCTTTTTGTTTTCCCCATTTGCTTGCTTGCCGAATTGCTTCATAATTCACCATTGTTCTCCCATTCCTCCTAAACCAAAACCCCCATTGCTAGCTTCCCTCTTTCTCTCTTTTATACCCATAGCCGAACCATCCACCCTTCCATCTCTTCTCTCCCATCGTGTGCTAAACCAAAAGTACACCCTCCACATCCTTCTTTCTCTTTCTCAAACACCATTGACGAAACCTTCCTTGTTGTCCTAGTTTTGACTGGCTGAATCTTAAGCAAGGGGGTGGAGTTTTCGGGTCTTCTCTGGTCATTGTGAAGGGTAAGGTTTTACGTTATGGATTATTTCTTTTGGTGTTTCGTTAACCAAATGTGGTCTTGATGTATGAGGTTGGCCGTGGTCTTAGTGAGGTAATTCTTTTATGTGTAGCCAGCAGGGAGGAGCGGTAAGGAGGACTCTTAAGTCCGATCTGTCAAGGGTGTGGCAGAAGAGTTTTAGTTAAAGTTGCGTTTTGAGAGTAGATCGGTTGTACTATTAAGGTGCGTAATCATCGCACGATTTCTCGGTTTGCTTGCTAACGTTTATGCCTGTGTATTATGTGTGTTGTAGCCGATTATGAGGGCTTAGATGGTAAGTAACTGGTGATGGTAAGTTATTTATGATGTATGTATATATGCATGATGTGGCAATGATAGATGTTAAATACTCACTCAATATGCTATATTGACATGATTTATTGACACATGGGTACGGGGCTGGTTTTGAGCGCAGAAGGGAGAAGTGTACATAAGATGTACGTGGTCTAATGTTAGCTCAGGCTACATTGGCGCTTGATGGCTAGCTTTGTGCTACCTCAAGGGAGATGTTGGCTAGGTGCCCATCTCGGCGGTTGATTGCTATGTGCATCACCGTAGACGGTTTACGATTGTGGGATCACTTTGGGTTGATCGGTGGCTCAGCCACGGCCTTGAGCAGCGAGTTTGCCAAGGTAAGGGTTATGGATCACGATGTGATCAGTGGTGGTTTATCCACGGCCTTGGGCAGGGAGTCTGCTAAGGTTGGTGATCGGTTGGACAATGGGTTGGGCTGAAAAGCATTTTTGCATGATTTCGTTGCGAGAACTGTGTGGGTATGGGCCAAGCCCATACGTGTGGAAGTCTATGCCTTGATTATGCACTGAGTCGGTGGACTCACTCTTTTCATTAACCATTTCAGGTGATGCGTAGATTGGACCCGGATCGGAGAAGACACATGGTGGCCCATGCAGGAAGAAGAGTTTAAATATTTTAAAGCTTATTTATATTAAGTATTTGGGTTTAAATATTGATGTAATCAGGGCCTTGTGATTTTTATTTAATTTGGGCCTTAGAATTATTTTATTAGTATTTTGGTACTATTTTTATTTTTATTTTTTTATTTAATTACAACTTGGTAAGATTAAATTACTAGCTTTTAACATGATTTTATTCTAATCTACTTATTCAAAGTATTCATAAGTTAATAAAGTGTTTTTAATATGGACATTTTTTTTGTACAATATCAAAGTTTTTCATGCAATATCAAATCGGCATGGATTTTCAAAGGTTAATAAATTTACTGTTTTATTTTAAGTCTAAAAAGAATTTTTCCACCGTCTTTTCCGCAGTGACATAACCAGATTTGGTCGTAATGAATGGGCCGGGTTTGGGGATGTTACAATTTGATATCCGTGTCTTTGGGACACCAGAGGTTTGGCACCTCCAGTGGTTTGGTACCACAGATTATTTCGTGTCTTTGGGACACCAGAGGTTCGGCACCTCATAGCGACTCGTCCCAGTGGCTTAGTACCACCGTGGGTTGGCCCCACTTTCGATATATTGGGATCGTCGCCAGTGATTTGGTATCACACGTGGGCTGGCCCCACACTTGGATCGTTGATATTTCGTGTCTTTGGGACACTAGAGGTTTGGCACCTCATAGCGACTCGTCCCAGTGGCTTAGTACCACCGTGGGTTGGCCCCACTTTTGATGTATTGGGATCGTCGCCAGTGATTTGGTATCACACGTGGGTTGGCCCCACAACTTGATTATTCGTGACTTTGGGTCACCAGTGGTTTGGCACCACATTATTGGATATCGTGTCTTTGGGACACCAGTGGTTTGGCACCACCAGTGGTTTGGTACCACACGGGGTAGAAATAGAGTTATGGATGGCTAGGTTTGGGTGCATTATATATATATTGCTTGGTTATGATTTGTGTAAGCATGCTGCATTAACCGGGAGAGGGATTATGCACTGAGTCTTGGTGACTCACCTTCTCCCTTATCTTTTCAGGTGATTCATAGATCGCGAATGCGGAGCCGGATGGACTCGAGGTGGTCATGCAATAGAAATTCGGTTTTACACGGACTTTGGTTTGGGTACCTTATTTTATTTAAATTCGGTTTTCATATTTATTTGGATTTGTAATAAGGCCTTTTAAGTTATGTTTTGAATTATTATATGCTTTGGATTTGATATTCTGAATATGGTTAATTGAATTACTTGGTTAACTTAATAATATGAGCGTAAGGTTTTCTAAACTACAAGATGCAAAGGTTTTCAAAACTTTACCATCGGGTATTATAAACTACTTGATAATAAATGACAACTTAATTGTTTTCGACAACTCAAACGATTTCCAAACTTAAGTTTTCCATATTCAATTAGAAACGGTTTTCAAACTAATCGCTTTGGTTTCTTTTAAAATTATAAAAGGTTTTCTAATCTATGGATTTACAAATATGTTTTAAAGATTTATTTACGAAATTTCAAAGTGAATTATCAGTTTTTAACTTATTATACACCTGATTTCTACAAACATGGAACAACAAAGAGTTTTTCACTGAAATTTAATTGTTAACTCGATTTTCTTCAAAACGTTTTCCTCTGTGGCATGCCAGATTCGGTCATGGCGTATTGACCGGGTTTGGGGTGTTACATAACTGGACTCCCCAACTGGACTCCCCTTGAAGGTTGGCTTTTAGGGTGTATATAGGCTCTTGGAATGGCTTTCTTTGCTTCTAAGTACCCTAATCCGAATGAAACTCTTCTTTCTCTCGTCAGGGACACGCCCATGGCACACGCCCATGTGAATTGTGGCCAGGCCGTGTTCGAGTCTATTTGATGAGGCACGGCAATGTGGCTTGGGCCTAGGCCATGTTGATTTCGTGATATGGCCCATTTACTCCGTTTTGGGCCCGTTTCTCGTTCTTTTCATCCTCCGGTGCTTTTCTAAGTATAAAACATGAAAACAAAGGATTAAGAGCACCAAATTACACAATTCAAGGCTTAAATCATCCAAAAGCATGCTAAATGTGGGCTTAAAATATGTTACTGTTACGGTTTATCAAATACCCCCACACTTAAGCTTTTGCTTGTCCTCAAGCAAAATTCTCAACTCACAATTAAAATGAACTTCCTTGATTCATAATATTCATCAATAATGTTTCGTCATAATTCAAAGACAATTCATACATTGATAATTTAACTCAAAGGGTCCTAAAGATTCAAACAATCAAAGTCATACATTTATAGCACGAAAACATAGGCGTTTCCCTTTACCTAAATAATTACCTCTGATTCAAAACCGACAAGGGTTGACATCCTCACTAAAGATTCACTCAAATCACTCGAGGTGTTTTAAGGTTCAAGAAAAAGCACTCATAAGTCAAACATGAAAAGTTTATCCCATAGGCTTGCATGAAAATCAAATCTCCACCACTGTAAAATGAGATGATACACAAATCAAAAGGTCTTTAACAGGGTTGTAATGTGGCTTGGGTTAAAGGTGTGGATAAAGGCTGAATTAGAGGGTTAGAATCGAGATTGAATTGACAAATTACCTAACCATAAACAATGAACTACTAATAAATAATTACATCAATTGAAAACTTGTAATACTAATACTAATAGTACGAGCTTCTTCTTTAGCAATTGGAATTTAAACGTATAAGCTCATTTAATCACATAACTACTAATGAATATACTTCAATTTTTTTAAGAACAAATCAAGTACATAATAAAGGATGAATTTACTACTGAAAAAAATATCATAGTTAGGCAACTGATCATACCAAATCTCGACAAAAAGGTAGTCAATGCCATGCCTTATGAACTCACCAATGCCATGCCTTGGCATGGTCTTTCATGGGACCTTTACCTTATAGTAACTCATCAATGCCATGTCTTGACATGGTCTTACATGATTTCCTTGCCTTATAGAACTTATCAATGCCATGCCTTGGCATGGTCTTACATGATATCCTTCTCTTACCAAATGCCATGTTCCAAACACGGTCTTACATGGTATCCTTGTCTTACCAAATGCCATGTTCCAAACATGGTCTTACATGGCATCCTTAACCGTCAATTCCTCCTTAAATGCCATGTTATGAACATGGAATTTTCCGTCAATTCTTCCTTAATTGCCATGGTATAGCCATGGACTTTGAGATATCAATGCCTTGTCAAGTCATAGCTGAAACATACTTGCTCAAATTCTCAAGGTTAGTCGCATAACTCAATAATCGCATTACTAATAACAATAATTGCATAGTAATAAAATGCTACTCAACTTACATACTTACATTCCAAATCTCATCATATCATCAACTTAACTTATTCTCATCAAACTATGCTAGTCAATACTTTCTTGTTATCATACAAAGCCATAATACAAAATATGGTCTAACATATAAATTATACGAGTTCTCTTTCCAATATCGAATTATTGTCGAACATTAATCATTATATCTAAAACTAAATATATAGTATTTATGGCCAAAATATCAATTTATCATTCAAATATGCATAATTAAATGCATATTAAACATGTGAACTTACCTCGATACCAAAACGATCATTTTACCAACTTTCTCGATTTTTTATTTTCCTCCCGTTCTAGGTCCAAATCTCGTTTTTTGGGTTCTAAGACATCACATTTCACTTATTTAATTAATTTACTACTCAAAACAGTCCCTAACTCAAACTTTGGAAAACTTACAATTTTGCCCCTAAACTTTTGCATAATTATGATTTTGCCCCTAGGCTCGAAAATTAAACTTCATCCCTTATTCTTATGTTTTATAACATGCTAATCATTTTTCCCTTCTATGGAAAAATCAAATTCTTGCTCTAACATGCACTTATGTACATTAGGTATTTTTGCCGATTATGTCGTTTTACTCGTTTTCACTTAAAATCGCTTAGTAAAAGTTGTTTAACATAATTCTAAGCTTCATATTTCGCCATAAAACATCAAAATAAATACATTTCACCTATGGGTATTTTTCAAAATATGAAGCCTAGGTTAAATTATTGCTAGAATAAGCTAAATCAAGTTACTGGGACTCCAAAAACGTAAAGAACATGAAAAACGGGACTAGAATGGACTTACCATGAAGCTTGGAAAGCTTGAAAACCCTATCCATGGCTTCCCACATGTTAAATTCAGCCTAAGCTTGAAGGTGGACAAATTTGGCATTTAAATTTTGTTTTTAATTCATTTAATTCACTGAATTACCAAAATGCCCCTTAAAAAATCTTTTGAAACATACCCATCCATGTCCATTTTTGTCCATCAACTTAACCAATGGCCTAATTATCATTTAAGGACCTCCAATTTAAAATTTCATAACAATTGGCACCACTAACATGTAGAACTCAACTTTTGCACATTTTACTATTTAGTCCTTTTGACTAAATTGAGTGCCTAAACGTCAAAATTTTCGAATGAAATTTTCACAAAATCATTTCGTGAAATTGTAGACCATAAAAAATATAAATAAAATAAATTTCTCAACATCGGATTTGTGGTCCCGAAACCACTGTTCCAACTAAGCCCAAAATCGGGCTGTTACAACTCTCCCCCCCTTTGGGGATTTTCGTCCCCAAAAATCTCACCAGTTATTGGATTTAGGTCTAATTTCACAAGTCACTTTGAGCTTCTCATATAGTCTCGGCATCTTCAACATCTTCGTAAATAAATAGATAGTTATCACTATGCTAGATGTTGTTGTAACATCCTAGATTAGGGGTTATGCGTTCGTGCGTAATTCATGAGATAGTGGGCTCAGTGGGTGTGTTGGATGTGTTCTGAGGAGTTTTAGGAACCCTAAGATGTAAGGAAATGTATGGAAATGTAAGGAAATGTCTTGTCTTGGAAATGTAAGGAAATGATTTAGAAATGATTCAAAAGAGGAAAGTAAACATTTCGGGAAACTTGGAAATGTAAGGAAATGTTAAGTTTAAAGGAGGCAAACGAAAATTTTTGGAAACTTGGAAATGTAAAGAAATGTCAAGTTTTAAGGTTTAAAAAGGGGAAATTAAGGCAAGGTGGCCTTAAGAAAATTAGTAGGAGGAATTTGACACACAATCAGGCTTGGAAAAGTGGCCTGAAGATATCACTTAAGGCCCAGGTAGGTGACGCCACAAGCTATGCAAGTGGGCCTGAGTTCGAGTCACTTGGGGAGCAAATAAAAGAGTTTTATTTTGCTGCAAGGAGCAAGGGAGTTGGACGGCACATGGCTAATTTCTAGGAGCTTTTATTCTTTTATAATTAGTGGATAAATAAGGGATAAATAAAGGATTTATTTATCATTATTTTCAAGAGATAATTGTTGGATTAAATTCTTTTAATAAAGTGATAATTCAAGGGATAAAGCTATCAAAATAGAAGAGTGGTGGCCAAGTAAGGGACTCTAGCCTAGTAATTTCGGCTATAAAAGGAAGAGTAAGGCTATTCTTCATTCATTCTTTTCTCTTCAAGAAAACCTCTGCCGAAATTCTCTAAAGTTTCTCCTCTTCTCTCTGTCGAATTCTCTGTGCCATTATTCTCTTTTTCTCTTTTCTTTTCTTCTTCTATTACAAACACAATCAAAAGTCGAAGATGCCAATAGCCCTAGCCGATTTCTCACTAAGCCTCAAGAACCGAAATTGTTATCCACATCAAAGCCATAGCCAAATACTGCTAAGGGTTCAAGCAAGAGTTCCATCGAATTCTTCAGTAAGGGTAAGATTAGGTTAGATTCTCATTCTATTTCTTTTAAGGCTGTCGAAATTAAGATTCTAATACCCTTAATATCTTGTTGCCGAAACTTTGAAGAGATCTTTCGGGATTTACTAAGTGTTGACTACAAGGAAGGAGAAGTTCTTTTCCCGAAGGTATACCATAAGCCGCGTGTTCCCTAGTTATTCGGTGAGTTTCGGGATTTAAAACCCATAAGGTAAGTGTCTATAGCATTTGGCCAAGGCCATGTTTGGTAAGTAGATGTGTTTCCTTAAATTATTCAAAAGCCGAAACTAACCTATTCAAGTAATCTAGTGATTGCCGATTTCAAGAAAGAAGGATACAAAGTTTCCGGCATTTGATTAGACATCAATCGGCAACAAGGTAAGTTTTAGTGTACTAA
This sequence comes from Gossypium australe, assembly GCA_005393395.2. Classification (NCBI taxonomy): domain Eukaryota; kingdom Viridiplantae; phylum Streptophyta; class Magnoliopsida; order Malvales; family Malvaceae; genus Gossypium; species Gossypium australe. The sequence continues at coordinate 53,396,358 of CM016619.1, read as the reverse complement.
TCCTACTAGGATTTGGATTTATGGCCGAATGGCTCTTTACTAAGTATTAAATGATTGATTAAATGTAGAGATCTAAGATCTAAGGCATTAGATCAAGCTTTTCGGGATTTGGATTGGAAACCTTAAGCGAATCAGGTGTGTACCCTACCCTAAGCTTTAATATGTTCATGGCTATGTTTTAAATTAAATGTGTTATTAAGAATGTGAAAATATGGCTAAAGTACCATGCAATGGTACAAAGTACTCAGGTACGTTTCCTACTCCTACTAGGATTATGAATATATGTTATTTGTAACATGTGAAAAAGTGTTAAGAATGTGAATTAAGGCATGATGTGCATGATATGTATGATATGGGGCATTCGGGTTATATGAAAAGGGGAAGTGAATGTGGTGACCTAAGACCACAAACACGGTGACCTAAGACCGTGATATCTGAATGTGGTGACCTAAGACCACAGTAATCTGAATGTGGTGACCTAAGACCACAGTAATCTGAACGTGGTGACCTAAGACCACGAATGCGGTGACCTAAGACCGCGATATGGAGTGTAGCGGAAGGAGGGTCGACTTAGTAGTCCCCACGGTGTACAGGTTGGTACGGAGGAGTGTAGCGGATGGCTTAATAGGTTTGGGTTTGGGTTGCATCATTATTTTTACCTGTTATTTGAATATGTATGTGATATGATAATGCATGCCTGAAATGTTAAGACTTAGTGTTTGTGTACACATTGAGTCTGTTTGACTCACCCCATTGGGGAACTTTTTCTTCTAGGTGATGATCAGTAATGGACCGGGTCGGCAGGAGCTTAAAGGTGGCCATGCACAACAAGGAAAATTTTATTATTTGGAATTTTATTTTATTTAAGCACTTTAATTCATTTTTGGGAATTATTTGATGTAATAAGGCCATAGTTGAACTACTTTATTTTTCCTTTATTTATTACGGTACCAATTTTTATTAATTAAAGATCAAGTGAAATTTATTTTCAAATAAACTCTAAATATTTTGTCACCTCAAATAAACTCGTTTTCAACTCAAGCCCAACCCAAAACAAACTTTCTTTCAAAACACCCAAGTTTTTCCTAAGTCACAAAAGAATTTGAAACGGTTTACACCGGGGAAACATACCAGATCCGGTCAAGGCTCGTGGGCCGGGTGTGGGGTGTTTCAATTTGGTATCAGAGCCCAGTTTCAAACCCTCGGCCTGGGGTTTAAGGCCCAAAACGTTTTCAAATCGAGCCCAAATGAGTTTTTGAAGATAAGCAGGTTTTCTGGCATGGCACCTAAGTCTTCGACCCGCAGTCCACCAGGTAAGTACCCCTAACTTTTTTGTGAATTATAGTATGAATTGTAGAAGGGTAGAACTGGAATGGCACGTAGAGTAGTATGATAAGTATTTGGAACCCTAGGACTAGTTTACCCCAACTATTACATAAGACTTAACGCTTAATAAAACAAACCTATGACTAAGTCACCGAGTTAGGATGTGGCAACCATTGTGCGCATGTCTAGGATTGGTATTCGGTGGGAGCTTGGTATTTAAACAGTCCGCGTGACTCATCTCCTCTCCACTCGAATCCTACCTGGTGCGTAGCTTTGGTTCACCCTAACCAAGAGGACTCAGTCATAGGCTAAACCCCTAACTAAAACCCGAAAGGGAACTAGCCGTATTTTCATAAAAAACCTAGTTTTAAAACTCTTAAAATTATCCTTTTGAATTGCAAACATGATTCTATAAAATTTTTTGAAGTATTCTTGATTTATGAAAATTACTAAAATACCCCTATTTGCAAAATTACTAAATTGCCCTTGGTTTATGAAATTTCCAAAATACCCACAGTTCTTATCAAAAATTTCATTACTTTATAACAAGTCCAAAAACCCTAATTTGCAAAATATCAAAATACTTTGATTTTGGAAAATTACAAATTGCCCCTGACTTACAAAATTACCAAAATGACCCTGATTTCCAAAATTTTTGCAACATCACCGTTTTGGAAAGTACAATTCTCAAAAAAGAACTCTTAAAGTTTTGCAAAATTTGGAAATACCCCGGAAACATTAAACTTTACAAATTTACCCTGGTTTATTACCAAAATACCCCCGAGATCCAAAATTACCGAAATACCCCCAGATATCGAAAATTTTCCAAAATACCCCGGGAATTTAAAAATTCCAAAATACTTCTTGACAAAATCACCAAGGAACTTTTTCTTTTGAAAAATTACGAAAATACCCCTGTAGGGCAAATTACGAAAATACCCCTGGGTAGTGGGAGAACAACAACAATGAAAACTACAACGTTTCTCTGAATGAACGAAAGTTCATAATTGATTGATGGATGTATGAATGAAAAGACTGTGTGCATGTATGAATACGAAAGAACCACTCCTAAAATTCTTCTCATAAAACTTCTTCGCGGGTAATAAGTGAAACAAGGACTAATGCATAAAACTTTGTAATCAGATTAAATCGCGACGTTAGAAATAAGTTCTAGGGGACGTGAACTTAGAGATTGTGCCTAGAAAGTATGATGGTTCTATTAGGATCAGAGTGCGCAGCGTAAGCATAGTGCGGTGAGAAGGATTGTACGACTGTTAATAAGTAATTTCGAGGACGAAATTAATTTTAAGGAGGGTAGAACTGTAACATCCTAGATTAGGGGTTATGCGTTCGTGCGTAATTCATGAGATAGTGGCCTCAGTGGGTGTGTTGGATGTGTTCTGAGGAGTTTTAGGAACCCTAAGATGTAAGGAAATGTATGGAAATGTAAGGAAATGTCTTGTCTTGGAAATGTAAGGAAACGATTTAGAAATGATTCAAAAGAGGAAAGCAAACATTTCGGGAAACTTGGAAATGTAAGGAAATGTTAAGTTTAAAGGAGGCAAACGAAAATTTTTGGAAACTTGGAAATGTAAAGAAATGTCAAGTTTTAAGGTTTAAAAAGGGGAAATTAAGGCAAGGTGGCCTTAAGAAAATTAGTAGGAGGAATTTGACACACAATCAGGCTTGGAAAAGTGGCCTGAAGATATCACTTAAGGCCCAGGTAGGTGACGCCACAAGCTATGCAAGTGGTCCTGAGTTCGAGTCACTTGAGGAGCAAATAAAAGAGTTTTATTTTGCTGCAAGGAGCAAGGGAGTTGGACGGCACATGGCTAATTTCTAGGAGCTTTTATTCTTTTATAATTAGTGGATAAATAAGGGATAAATAAAAGGATTTATTTATCATTATTTTCAAGAGATAATTGTTGGATTAAATTCTTTTAATAAAGTGATAATTCAAGGGATAAAGCTATCAAAATAGAAGAGTGGTGGCCAAGTAAGGGACTCTAGCCTAGTAATTTCGGCTATAAAAGGAAGAGTAAGGCTATTCTTCATTCATTCTTTTCTCTTCAAGAAAACCTCTGCCGAAATTCTCTAAACTTTCTCCTCTTCTCTCTGCCGAATTCTCTCTGCCATTATTCTCTTTTTCTCTTTTCTTTTCTTCTTCTATTACAAACACAATCAAAAGCCGAAGATGCCAATAGCCCTAGCCGATTTCTCACTAAGCCTCAAGAGCCGAAATTGTTATCCACATCAAAGCCATAGCCGAATACTGCTAAGGGTTCAAGCAAGAGTTCCATCGAATTCTTCAGTAAAGGTAAGATTAGGTTAGATTCTCATTCTATTTCTTTTAAGGCTGTCGAAATTAAGATTCTAATACCTTTAATATCTTGTTGCCGAAACTTTGAAGAGATCTTTTGGGATTTACTAAGTTTTGACTACAAGGAAGGAGAAGTTCTTTTCCCGAAGGTACACCATAAGCCGCGTGTTCCCTAGTTATTCGGTGAGTTTCGGGATTTAAAACCCATAAGGTAAGCGTCTATAGCATTCGGCCAAGGCCATGTTTGGTAAATAGATGTGTTTCCTTAAATTATTCAAAAGCCGAAACTAATCTATTCAAGTAATCTAGTGATTGCCGATTTCAAGAAAGAAGGATACAAAGTTTCCGGTATTTGATTAGACATCAATCGGCAACAAGGTAAGTTTTAGTGTACTAATCCTACTAGGATTTGGATTTATGGCCGAATGGCTCTTTACTAAGTATTAAATGATTGATTAAATGTAGAGATCTAAGATCTAAGGCATTAGATCAAGCTTTTCGGGATTTGGATTGGAAACCTTAAGCGAATCAGGTGTGTACCCTACCCTAAGCTTTAATATGTTCATGGCTATGTTTTAAATTAAATGTGTTATTAAGAATGTGAAAATATGGCTAAAATACCATGCAATGGTACAAAGTACTCAGGTACGTTTCCTACTCCTACTAGGATTATGAATATATGTTATTTGTAACATGTGAAAAAGTGATAAGAATGTGAATTAAGGCATGATGTGCATGATATGTATGATATGGGGCATTCGGGTTATATGAAAAGGGGAAGTGAATGTGGTGACCTAAGACCACGAACACGGTGACCTAAGCCCAACCCAAAACAAACTTTCTTTTAAAACACCCAAGTTTTTCCTAAGTCACAAAAGAATTTGAAACGGTTTACACCGGGGAAACATACCAGATCCGGTCAAGGCTCGTGGGCCGGGTGTGGGGTGTTTCAGTTGTGGCCCAATTTTGCCCAAGGTAAATAAGCCCAAATAATCCAATCCCACTTACACCCCCAAACCCGGTTACAAAAAAAACCCAATCTGATAAAGCCCAAATAAGCCCATTGTAACACCCCAAACCAGGTCTATGCGTTTAGACAAAGTTTGGTTTGTCACACCAATCAAACATTCATTTATTCTCGAGTGATAGTGCTACAAAACCTTTTTAAAATAGAATTTAATAAAAGTTTAGTACGAGGATTTGAAATCAATGATTTAAGAAAATACTTGTTTAAAACTTATCATTTAGAAAAAAATATTTATCAAAACCTTAAAGTAATTGTAAAAGAATTTGGAAGAAATTTTAAAGAAAATAATTTAATTGTTCAAAATGTTATAAAACAATATTTTAAGAAACCATATAAATTTAATATAAGCCCATAATAAGAGTCTTAAAACAAAATTTAAATCCATCCACACAATAAGATCCATAAAAACATAATTAGAGGCCTTATTACATCAAACCCATAATAGTAATTAAAATAATAACTTAAATAAAGTTCATAGTTTATAAAACCCAAGTTCGTAGTATGGCCTCCACCAAGTCATCTCCGGCCCAAGTCCACATCAATTTCCATTACCTGAAAGGTTAATAAAATTGGGTGAGTTACAAGGAACTCAGTGTGCAACTCACTTACCACCATTATTGGGCCAGATCATCAAGATATCAAATTGGGCTTGAGCCCATTTGCAGAATTCAACAATATAACATAAAGTAAAATAAAATAAAATGCATGTAAAATGAATTTCCCAACCAAGCCTAGTATCCATCCGCTACACACCCCCGTACCAACCAACACACCTGTGGGGATCAAGTCAACCCACCCCGCCAAACACACCAATCATAGGCATTAAGCCTTTAAATAATATTGTAGTGCACTACCGAACTAGATTGTGACATTGTCACCGAACTAGAGGCATTTAGCCAAATTTGTGGCAGAGCCACCGAACTAGAGGCATTAAGCCGAAATTTGTGGCAGAGCCACCGAACTAGAGGCATTAAGCCGAAATTTGTCGCAGAGCCACCGAACTAGATTTTTGGCAACAGGCCATTCTTCTCTTCATCAAATACCCCGCCCCATGCAATCATGCGTGTATAACAAAATATAGCCATATAACAATTTATGAAATAATCCATAACATCAATTGGGTCTATAATTAAACATTTCATTTGGGCCCATAAAACAATTTAGTATTTTGCCCATTTAGCAGTTTAGCGGACTTTGGCCCATATATCGAACTAGAATATTGTTGGCCCATTTATCGAACTAGAATATTTTTAGCCCATTTATCGAACTAGAATATTTTTGGCCCATTTATCGAACTAGAATATTGTTGGCCCATTTATCGACCTAGAATACTTTTGGCCCATTTAGCGATCTAGCAGTCTTTTAGCCCAATTTAACAATCTAACAGATTTTTGACCCAATTTAACAATCTAGCAAGTTTTTCAACCCAATATGTCAATCTAGCAGTTTTTCGTATTTTTCTCGGTTTTAACCGTTTTCATGTATTTTCACAAAAGTATCAATTACTACATAATTTCCGAATTTACCATTTTCACTATTTGATCACAGTACTTATGATTAGGTATCTAACCCGAAAATGAGTGTGAAGTTACACACCTGGTTATTGTGAGAACTAGACCTTCCCGCTCGTCAACACCTATACGTATCACGATAATTAGATCACTATAATCTAATAATAAAACCAATCTAAACATAACGATCTAAAATTTTACCCTCGAATTTTCGAAATACTTCTACTTGCGGTTTCTCCCCGATTGATGGTTCGTTAACCGAAGCAAATCCACGAACAAATAATGGTTCGGGAGTACGAACTACTTCAAACAATTGATTTTCCTCGGTTGAACGTCCGCAACCCGGTGGAAAATCCAGGATTCCCGAAATAGCCCTTTGCTTATACTTAGGGGGAATAACGAAACCTCCCTTTTTCCGAAAACTAAACACCGCCCTTTTCTTCCCTTTTTTGATTGTCTTCAAAGACAAAATATCGTTAACCAATCTAATATTATATCGTAAAAATATGACTAAGAGTTTTTAAGGATATATTTCCTTACCACAAAGGTCCTTGAACCACAATAAGAGAATCAACCAAAAGTTCCCTTAACACCTTAATTCGATTCCACGTTCTAAGATACCTACGAACTCTTGATTTTCCGATCTTCCGTTATCGCACTAAAGTATAATAAATAAAAACGTTAATAGGATGAACCATAATTTCGATCTAATAAAATCCTCTTACCACCATCAATATTCGGCCAAAATAAAAATTAACTAAAAGAACTCTTACCTAACGTCCACGATTGAAAAGGAATGATTGAGAATGATGTTTGAGAAAGATAGAGGATTCGGCTATATAACCAAAGGGAAATAGAAAAATGATTCGGCTATGGGTACATCAATATTCGACCATGAGAGAAAATAATGGAGAAATTATAAGTGTCAAGAATAAAAGATAAGAGAAGAATGATGATGATGTTGTTTAAATTTTCAAAGAGAATAAAAGAGAAAGAAGAAAGAGATGAGTTTTGAGAGAGATGTATATTCGGCAATGGGAAGAAGAAAAGAAAAAGAATGGCTTTTTGGTATAGGTGATTTCGGCACTAAAAGAAAAGGCATACAAAGAATACCAAAGTAATAGACAAAAGTGACCAAATGGTCAAAAATTAAGGCTTACCAATACTCAATTTCGGCCAAGGGAGAAAAGTAGAGAAAGAGTTCAAAACTAAGCACAAAATGCTAAGAATGGCCAAAACTAATCCTAGCCAACTACTAGCATTTTCGGCCAACCTCCTCCTAGCCACTATGCCGTCCAAATTCATTGGTCAAATGACCATGAATTTGTTTCCAAAACTTTTCCTTGATATATGCCTTATGTCCCCATATCTTTCCAAACTTTCTTGATTCTATACCATAAGTTAACACTTTCCTTAATCCTTTGATATACTAACCAAAAATAACAAGGTCAACACTTTCCATAAATGAGCTTGGCTGACACTTACCATAGAAGAGCAAAATAAAAGTTGTCAAAATGCCATCCAAGGGATTCGAACCACTCCCCTCATGCTACAACTCATGCGCCAACACCACCATACCATATACTCATCTTATGTCACTTATTAACACTTAAATTAACTTAAGTATTAATGACACTTGATCCACTTCAATAAATAAACCATACTAAAAATTATTCTAGCTTCCTAAATAAAATCAAGCCTTCGCAAGACTATGCTAACACACAAAATTCATACCCGAGCCAACACAAATAATACTCAAATTTTTCCTAAAGCCCAAGGCCCAATCGACCCAATCCTACTAGGCCCAATTTCGGGATGTTACACCCATACACTAAGAAACCCAGAAACCCAACCCAATTACTAAAACCAAATAACCCAAACTAAAAAAAACCTAGCCTAAATCTAAAGAAGCCCAAAACTAAAAATTTTTTCAGAAACCTAGCCCCTTAAACCTAGTGCCGCCACTATCTGCCTTCTGCCCCACTTGCCCTCTGCTCTGTCGAAGCCTGCAGCCACCGCCCACGCCACTTGCGCCTGCAAGAATTAAAGAGAAACGACAGCACCTTTGTAAAAATGGCTATAAAAGGCGATTCAATCTATTGTAAAGAGAGGATTTTTTTTTTTGAATAAGAAACAAAGAGATTCAGTTAGATTATCAGTAAAAAAAATATAATAGTTCACAAACACACTCAAAATACCATCAACAAACACCAATAGAACGGATAAAAATCGCATAAAGGTTACCTTTTTCCTCTTATTTTCGAATCTGTAATATTGGAGTATTTCCCTTTCATTTGCCTTTTGAAATTTTTTTTCACATCTATATACATATACATATACATTATTTTAAAAAAAATAGTAAAAAATACATTTCTTACCTTTTCCGGCCACCGTGCAGAGAATGGTAAACGGAGCGACGCTAAAGCCTTCCCCCTCTTTTCGGACCTGCAGAGAACAAAAGAGAGAAGTCAGGCCTTTTTTTAAACACAAAGCAGAAATGATTTTCTTTTTTCAACAATTTTTGTCTTATATAGCTATGTGAAACGACGCCGTTTTGGCAAGCGTCCAAAAGCCCCAAAACGACGCCGTTTCACCTTGGCCCGACCCGAATTCGACCCGTGCCCGCAAAGGATCCGCGTGTTTTTAAAGGGAAGGGCTAATTGCACTTTTAGCCCCTCCGCTCTTTTATACTCTTGCAATCAAGTTTTATTTTCTTTTTAATTCGGCCCATTAATTTTCAAATTTATATATTTGACCCCCCCTCATGCTGCGCGTTTCGGGCGGGGGAATCTTTCTTTTCTGGTCCCTCCGCATTTCCGCGTGTTACACAGGGGCCCCAATTCCTTTTCTCTTCTTTTAAATTTCGGCCTTTAATTTTACTTTCTCCTAATTTAGTCCCTTTTTCATCATTTTTACTATCTTGATTATTGATTTAGCTAAAATTTCTTTTATTTATTATTATTATTTTATCATACTATATCATTATCATTATCACTATTACTATTATTATATGTATTTTTCATTATTTGTTTACTATTATATCATTATTTTTATATATCTATATATATATATATGTTTTTACCTATTATTATTTTTTTTACCTTATTATTATTATCATTACTATTATTATTACTAGTATTATTTATTTTTATTTTTTTATTTTATTCTTAAAATATTAGTTTATTACTCTTACTATTATTTTTTTATCATTTTTATTATAGCTACTATCGCTATTATTATTGTTTTTTATTAACAGTATTATTATTTCCATTTTTTACTATTATTTTATATATTATTATTTTTATATATTATTATTAACTTACATGTTATTATTCTTTATTATCAATATTATTGTTATTACTATTACTATTACTATTATTTTATTATTAACAGTATCATTTCCTTTTTTTGTCACTAATATTTATTTAAGTATTTTATTATTATTATTATTATTATTATTATTATTATTATTATTATTATTATTTTATTTATTATTATTATTTAGTTATATTATATTCTGATTAATATTGTTATATTATTGCTTTTTATATATACATATATTATTTATATATTATTTCATTTATTAATTACTATCACTATTACCATTATTTTTTATCATCATTATTATTTCATCGTTATTTCTACTATAGTTAATATACGTAATACTTTCAATATATTATCATTACTTATACGTATATACATGTATGTGTCTTTCATTATTCTTTTCACGTGTAACATCTCATCATTTGTCGCACTAATCTTTCTCGATACATCAGGTTTTTAAAAATAACCGATATTTCGTATTAAAGATCCGGGAAGATCGAGCCCTAACTTACTGGGTTCCCGTTTTTTTCGTTTAAGTTAAACGAGGGGATATCCCTTTTGAAATCACAATTTAAATTTTAAACAAAACACTTAATCTCGGATATTCGAAATGCCGCGCCCTAACTTACTGGACTCGACATCTAGATACTTCGGATAAGTTTCTTTTTCTATTAAAATAGGGGCAATATTCCTAATTTGGACCTTCGAGAAAACAAACCCTAACTTACAGGGTTCTGATTTCTCGTTTGACAAATGACGGGAAATCCTCTTCAAATATAAAACTAAGCTTTAAAAGGCGAGCTAAGTTTCGGGAGTCTAAAGTATTGCGCCCTAACTTACTGGACATGATGCTTTATCTCTTCGAAAATAAGAGAGTCTTAACGTCCTTTCCAATTCCTTCAAGTTTTGGAAATAAAAAGTATCTATTTTCAAATCATTCCAAAGTTTTCAACATCAGGACATCGATCAATCAATTTGGTACCAATTTCGGGCGTGTCGAGGGTGCTAATCCTTCCTCGCACGTAATTGACTTCCGAACCCATTTTTCTCAAATTTTCGTAGACCAAAAGCATCGTTTTAATAAACCAAGGCGTTTTATTAAAACAAAGGTGATCCGATCACACCCAAATAAAGATCGGTGGCGACTCCCTTCCTTTTCATTTTCAAACCTCGAGTCGACCGCATCGTTTACTGTTTTATCAAAAAAAATTGTTACGACACTAGACATCATAACATTCTATCTTTAACTCGCTGATATATGTATCAAGATCATTTGAAAATGAAAACCAATACACAAGTCTAAGTTGAACTTCCTATCATTCACACTTTGCCAACTTCAATTTCTTCTCAAATCTAGAGAAAGATTAAACTTATAATAGAATTTACTTCAACTGTTACTCGTCGAAGCACTTAACTATACTGATGCCATAATACTCATACAACTTAAAAATCATAGTACCATAACAAGACTAACTTCTCAATTACTTTAGTAGATAATGTCCCGGCTGAAAGCAAAACATCTCGATCATCGAAGAAATTTAAATACAAATTTCCATAACAACCAATACAAAAGCACAATCTTTATACCTCTGGTAACTGTATCAAAGTACTCTCGCCATCAAGTATTTTAATAAGAAGAAGAAACCATTTTCATCAATGGAACATTTCCTACTGGTATCTCATGGCTGATACTTTGAACAATAATTTATTAAGGAAACAGAAATAACAAAATCTCGAAACATAGAGCTACACAGAAAATACTCATAAGTACTAAAAATAATCTTAACAAAAGCCACACAATCTTCCTTTATTTTTATTGAGTAATAGGTAGTAAAACTGGATGCTAACATCATACGGACCTTATCGTCAACTTTCTAACTGTGCATGATGTAGAAAACCAGAAAAGATAGAACAATTTCAATCATTGCTCAAATAGACTACAATGCTTTCATCTACCTGTAAATTTAGCTGACATTCTTATACTATAGGAATTTCATTCGAAATCTTACATATATATACCTCTGAGAGTAAATGGAAACATATAATAGTCGGAAGAGATTGCTATAATTTCTCAACCATAAACACTGCATTCAGTCATTAATACATCTCGATCATGATTTCACTATCTAATTCTGTCATTACTAATCTGATATTATTCCAATTACAAACAGAAATAAATTCAGAATAAATTCCAGCAATCACATACTTTAGGCCTCATACCTGGATGAGTTAATTAGCTGAGTCTGACCTTTCTTTAACTATAACATTTCAGAATTCGAATGATTTTCATATTAATCTGACATCTTTTCTGCAACTGTGCTCATTTACTAAACCGTTCTCAACTCTGATCACGTTGTCAATTAATCTACAATTCAACTCTTTAGTCTTCCACTTGTAAACCCATTCGGTCTAAATTTCATGAAATTTCTCTATAACATACCTTATTGGAAGGGGGTGAGGTTGTAACGCCTCTTACTTGCCTCTTATATACTCATGCATATAACTTAACACTCATCAATATATATATTTTGTTTCAAGTAACTTAACATGCATACTCATTTTACACAACCTTCCTATAATCTTATACAAACAAGTGCACTTATACTTTCATTCATAAATCTCGAGTAAAATTACTCATAACATTCACTTAATTTCACAAGTTATACTCATAGCATCATACAAATGCCAATCAAACATGAACACTTATCATAGTAAAAACATTCCTTTCATCTCATCTTTCATATTTCAAGAGAAATTCCCATCCACAATTTATTCATCATCACATAAACATCATAAACTACTATTCTTATTCATCATCACATAAACATCATAAACTACTATTCTTACTTTCTCAACTCATCATAAACACAGTGCCTGCACTATCAAATTTAGCTCGGTTGAAGTGCGCATCTGTCTAATAAAATAATTTACATTAGGGTCAGAAGTCGTCACACTATCACAGTTCAATATGGCATGTATAGCTAGACTCTCACACTCACTATGGTAGTCCGAGAACAGGCTAAATCATAGCTCTGATACCACTAAATGTAACACTCCTTACCCGTATACTACACCGGAACCGGGTACGAGGCATTACCAGACTTAACAATACATTCTACCAAATCCCGAGCCACAAAATTTCACTTATAATTTACACTTTAACAAACACATGCATACACAAGCATTATAACTCCATGACCAATATGAGCCACAGCTCGTGGCTAAATACATAATAATCCTTATTACCATTATGAAGCAATACGTTTAATCAAATTAATTAACACATATACAAAATGACTTAGTCAAGCCCCTATACATGCCATAACTTAAATAATTTATAAATAAAGATATCCATAGATAGCTTGATAGTGTGAAGCGATCTCCGACGACCTTCAGCCCGAGCTTGTTTAATAGGACTCTGAAACATGGGAAAGAAAAGGGGGTAAGCTTATAAAGCTTAGTAAGTTCACATGTAAAAATAATAAGCATTAGCAATGAATTTAGCTTACTACTAAGTTGTCATAACTTGCATAAATAATGCTAAGTTCTTACTTTCTCAACTTACTCTTTTGTAGCCTTACCAAAGCCTCAACGAGACAAATCCTCACAACAAGTTCTCTAATTGATACAATCATTAAATCACATGCTTATACCTTATTACTCATGTTCACATTAATCTGTCTACTTGAATCGCTGTCACTAAATTATTTATTTCTTGAACTACAGAGCTCCAAATTACAAACCACTAATTTTCCCTAAAACTAGACTCATATATCTTCATACCATAAAATTTCTATAATTTTTGGTCTTGCCAAGTAATACATTTTATTCATTAAAATTTCCCCTGTTTCACTTTTTGACTATTCTCACCTCTCTTCACTATGAATCAATTATCTCCTCGTATAAAATTCAGATGACCTTATTGTTTAGTTTATTTGAAACTAGACTCATTCAGAATTTCAGGAATATAAATTATATCACATAATTATTTTTGTAAAATTTTTAATGATTTTTCCAAGACAAAACAGGGGATTACGTAGTCATTCTAAATCAGCCTCACAAAAATTTAAATATCTCAAATTATAGAAATCCTTTGTTTGCTCTATTTCTTGTATATGAAAATAGACTCAATAAGCTTTAAATAAATACCTCATCCAGCTTATAATACAATTTGTACTATTTTTGGTGATTTTTCAAAATCACATAACTGCTGCTGTCCAAAAAAGTTTTATTTGTAAATTTTTGCTCTCACTCACTTTAGTTGTATTCATTACTTACCTATAACAATCTTTCCAATTTCCGATTACATATCGAGCATATTTCTCATATGTTACACATGCATATACCTACACTTATCATTACAAGCCACACATAATTTCACTTAATCGATTTTCCCGGTGAACTCATCAGTAACCTTACCAAAGGCTCAGAATACAAAGGGCACATTACTTAATAGCTTGCTTACATACCTGCAACATTCTCACTTAACACAAGAGTACTCTTTCATAATATAGGCATATTGCCAATCATGTCATAAAGTGTCACAAGCATAACTGAAAACTCATCACTTACTTAATACTTGATAATCTCAATTACTTACAATCTCAATATTAAATAAGCCTTAAATGGATACCTGTACTCATACCTGTACTCTTTCTTCATGTTCTCACCTTGTCATTTCTTTGACTTACTATTTGGACTACTCGGGAACCTTTTCCTTTTTGAACTTACCATTGCTATGTCTTGACATGGTCTTACGTGGTATCTTTGCCTTATGAACTCACCAATGCCATGCCTTGGCATGGTCTTACATGGGACCTTTGCCTTATAGTAACTCATCAATGCCATGTCTTGACATGGTCTTACATGATTTCCTTGTCTTATAGAACTTATCAATGCCATGCCTTGGCATGGTCTTACATGATATCCTAATCTTACCAAATGCCATGTTCCAAACATGGTCTTACAAGGTATCCTTGTCTTACCAAATGCCATGTTCCAAACATGGTCTTACATGGTATCCTTAACCGTCAATTCTTCCTTAAATGCCATGTTATGAACATGGACTTTTCCGTCAATTCTTTCTTAATTGCCATGGTATAGCCATGGACTTTGAGATATCAATGCCTTGTCAAGTCATAACTGAAACATACTTGCTCAAATTCTCAAGGTTAGTCGCATAACTCAATAATAACATTACTAATAACAATAATTGCATAATAATAAAATGCTACTCAACTTACATACTTACATTCCAAATCTCATATCATCAACTTAACTTATTCTCATCAAACTATGCTAGTCAATACTTTCTTGTTATCATACAAAGCCATAATACAAAATATGGTCTAACATATAAATTATACAAGTTCTCTTTCCAATATCGAATTATTATCGAACATTAATTATTATATCTGAAACTCAATACTATAGTATTTATGGCCAAAATATCAATTTATCATTCAAATATGCATAATTAAATGCTTATTAAACATATGAACTTAGCTCGATACCAAAACGGTCATTTTACCAACTTTCCCGATTTTTTATTTTCCTCTCGTTCTAGGTCCAAATCTCGTTTTTCGGGGTCTAGGACATCACATTTCAGTTATTTAATTAACGTACTACTCAAAATAGCCCCTAACTCAAACTTTGGAAAACTTACAATTTTGCCCCTAAACTTTTGCATAATTATGATTTTGCCCCTAGGCTCAAAAATTAAACTTCATCCCTTATTCTTATGTTTTATAACATGCTAATCATTTTTCCCTTCTATGGCAACATCAAATTCTAGCTCTAACATGCACTTATGTACATTAGGTATTTTTGCCGATTATGTCGTTTTACTCGTTTTCACTTAAAATCGCTTAGTAAAAGTTGTTTAACATAATTCTAAGCTTCATATTCTGCCATAAAACATCAAAATAAATACATTTCACCCATGGGTATTTTTCCAAATATGAACCCTAGGTTAAATTATTGCTAGAATAAGCTAAATTAAGTTACCGGGACTCCAAAAACGTAAAGAACATGAAAAACGGGGCTAGAATGGACTTACCGTGAAGCTTGGAAAGCTTGAAAACCCTATCCATGGCTTCCCACATGTTAAATTCGGCCTAATCTTGAAGATGGACAAATTTGGCATTTAAATTTTGTTTTTAATTCATTTAATTCACTAAATTACCAAAATGCCCTTTAAAAAAAATCTTTTGAAACATACCCATCCGTGTCCATTTTTGTCCACCAACTTAACCAATGGCCTAATTATTATTTAAAGACCTCCAATGAAACACCCCAAACCCGGCCCACGAGCCTTGACCGGATCTGGTATGTTCCTCGATGTAAACCGGTTCAAATTTCTTTTGTTACTTAGGAAAAATTTGTGTGTTTTGAAAGTAAAATGGTTTTGGGTTGGGCTTGAGTTGAAAACGAATTCGATTTTATATTGAAAACCCATTTATTTCAGGAGACAAAATATTTAAAGTCTATTTTAAACCAAATTTACTTAATCTTATAACCATTAAAAATTCGTAACATAATAAATAAAAGAAAGAAAAATAAAGTAGTTCAACTATGGCCTTATTACATCAAATAATTCCCCAAAAATAAATTAAAATGCTTAAATAGAATAAAAGTCCACATAATGAAATTTTCCTTGCTGTGCATGGCCACCTTTAAGCTCCTGCCGACCCGGTCCATTACTGATCATCACCTGGAAGAAAAATATTCCCCAAACGGGGTGAGTCAAACAGACTCAATGTGTAACCAACACTAAAACTTAACAATTCAGGCATACAATATCATATCACATACTTATTCATATAACAGATATAAAATAATGATGCAAACCCGAACCCAAACCTAGATGCCATCCGCTACACATCACCCGTACCAACCTGCACACCGTGGGGACTAATAAGTCAATCCTCCATCCGCTACACACCATCGAAGGCAGTCGCTGCAGTCGACGTGCTCATCGCCCTTATAAAATTCGTGGTCTTAGGTCACCACATTCAGATATCGTGGTCTTAGGTCACCACATTCAAATATCGTGGTCTTAGGTCACCACATTCAGATATCGTGGTCTTAGGTCACCACATTCAGATATCGTGGTCTTAGGTCACCACATTCACTTCCCCTTTCATATAACCCGAATGCCCCATATCATTCATATCATTCATATTACATAATTTCACATTCTTATCACTTTTCACATGTTACATATATAACATAATTTCATATTCCTAGTAGGAGTAGGAAACGTACCTGAGTACTTTTGTACCATTACATGGTACCTTAGCCATATTCTTACACATTCTTATAGTCACATGCATATTAATTATTGCCATAAATATATCAAGAAATAGTGTGAGGTCACACCTGATTCGCTTAAGGTTTCCAATCCAAATCCCGAACCTTAGATCTTAGATCTCTACATTTAATCAATCATTTAATACTTAGTAAAGAGCCATTCGGCCATAAATACAAATCCTAGTAGGATTAGTACACTAAAACTTACCTTGTTGCCGATTGACTTAAAGAATCAAGTCCCGAAACTTTGTTGTATTCCTTCTTGTATTCAGCCAAACATTAAATCACATCCCAGGTTAGTTTCGGCTTTTTAAACAATTATGAAATAGATTTAGATATCAAAATAAGCCTTGGCCGAATGCTATAGACACTTACCTTGTGGATTTTAAATCTCGAAACTCACCGAATAACTAGGGAACACGCGGCCTATGGTGTACCTTCGGAAAAAGAACTTCTCCTTCCTTGTAGTCGACACTTAGTAAATCCCGAAAGTATTCCTTGCCTTAGATGTCTGTTGAAATCCCTACAACTTCATGTTAGATCAATTTCTAACATTTATTCACAACAAATAACCCTTAGCCGAATGTTAAATATGACTTACCTTAGATTCTTAAATCCCGAAATAGTTGACTTGTCTTATGAAGTTGTCGACAATGGCAGAAATCCCGAAGAGCCTTCTTTCCAAGTTTCTACTAACACAATAATGGGGTTAGATTTCCTAGTTTCGGCTTTAATCTTAGAAGAAAAAGAATGGAAATCGATAACTACTGACCTTACCCTTAATCTTTGTAATCGACAGCCCCCTTTTCTTGAGTCCTCAAAGATTTGGCTTAAGGCCTAGAGAATAGTCACACAAGTTTCGGCTTTTGGAATATTGAGAGGAGAAGAATGAAGAAGAAAAGAATAGTTGCTTAAGAGATTTCGGCAATGGTGAAATAAGGAGAAGGGAAATTCGGCAGAGGTTATCAAGGAAGAGAAAATAATGCTGAATGGCCTCTCTTTTCTTTTATAGCCGAATTTACTAGCTTAGAATCCCTTACTTGGCCACCACTCTTCTATTTTGATAGCTTTATCACTTTAATTATCACCTAAAACTTAATCCAATAATTATCTCTTATCTCTTAATAAAAATATCAATAAAAATCCATCATTTATCCATCTATTTGCCGAATTTTAACAACAATAAAACACCTCCCTATAGAGCCTTAATGCCATCCACTTCTCTTGTTCCTGGCACCAAAATAAAATTCTTTTATTTGCTCCCCAAGTGACTCGAACCCAGGCCCAATTGCACCTGCTTGTGGCGTCAACTCCAGAGGCCCTAAGTGGCGCCTCCAAGCCACTTTTCCAAGCCTATTTGTATGTCATATTTCACCCATAAATTTTCTTAAGGCCACCTTGCTTTACTTCCCTCTCTTAACCTCAGAACTTAACTTTTCCTAAAACGTTTCCTTACATTTCCTTACATTTCCTTACATTTCCAAGTTTCCAAAAATGTTCGTTTGCCTCCTTTAAACTTAACATTTCTTACATTTTCAAGTTTCCAGAAATGTTCACTTTCCTCTTTTGAACTTAACATTTCTTACATTTCCAAGTTTCCAGAAATGTTCACTTTCCTCTTTTGAAACTTAACATTTCTAAATCATTTCCAAGTTTCCAAAAATATTCATAATACATTCATAACACACAAGACATGCCATTTTGTATACTTAAATCAAAAATGCATAGGCCCATTTTCAGGATGTTACATCCAATTTAAAATTTCATAACAATTGGACACCTCTAACATATAGAACTCAACTTTTGCACTTTTTACAATTTAGTCATTTTGACTAAATTGAATGCCCAAACGTCAAAATTTTCGAATGAGATTTTCACGAAATCATTCCGTGAAATTGTAGACCATAAAAAAATAAAATATAAATAAAATAAATTTCTCAACATCGGATCTGTGGTCCCGAAACCATTGTTCCGACTAAGCCCAAAATCGGGCTGTTACATATTACCTCTGAGAAAATGAGAATTGAAGAGGAAGAAAGCAGAAAGTTTAAGAAGAAAAGAAATTAGGGTTCTAATTGATTTAGTAAAGTCATTGAAGGGGTGTTTGAGTATCTGTTCTATAGAGAAATAAATGTGCAAGAAGTTTACTTCATGGTAACTATTCTAGTTCTTTAATATAAATTCGATATTTGTTAAAGAATAAGTTATGTGACATTTGAAATTGCAAGAGTAACCGTCAAGTTCTAAATTTGTCAATTGAAGTAGCCTAATGGCATCCTTACCAACAAGGGACCTCTAAAGTGTATGATTCTGAAATAAAGTCACTATGAGTTTAAGGATCAGTCCACCAATTAATGCTATGCGTCATGCGGAAACAATTAGTTGTTGGGGAGAGAGTTGTCACACCCCAAGTCTAGCGAATCCAATGATAAGGTGTGAAGTTGTGAAGCCATCTGTTTGACGTAATGTAATCCGTCCATTTTCTGTCTTTTGGTGAGTAAGTGTGGACGTATAGTAACCACCATGTAAGCAAGTGAAGATTATATTTTAGGTTATTTTGCTGTTTAAAATAAAAAGAATGCGTTAAGGAAAAAGGTAAGTATGGTGTTAGTTACCGCCAAATGTATAGCATGCCTAGTTCATTTAAGTACTACGCTAGTTGGGTTTGCAAGGTGATCTGGTTAGGAACCAACTGGATCAGTTGGTCAAATAATATTCGTGCAGGATCCTCATTTATGTTTCTCTCGAAATCTGTAGGTCATTAAGAAGGACAAATTTTGAATTAAGTGACAATTGTTAAGTTCCAATAAGCATGAATAGGTTATATATGTGTGAAAAGGATTCGTGGGGGAAGTTTTGTTCTTCCTTCAATATAGCTCTCTATTTCTTTTCATTCTTTTAAATGTCATCTCTTCCTTACGAAACTGAAAGCCAAGGTTTTTTTATTTAATCAGTGGTTGTTCTTCCTTCTGGTAAGTAATATAGCTTTGCATGTTAAGTTTTTGACAGAATAAGATGTTAAGAAGCTTATGGACAGTAGACTATGAATACAAGTGTAACAACCCATTTTCAGTGAAATCAGAACAGTGGTGATGTGTGCTGTCAGAGTCTTAAAAATTTATATAATGAATGATCGAGCCTAGAAACTAACTGTGACATTGATTAAGGCAAGCGCACCTATCAAACTATAGTATAGCTAGTGGCAAGACTAGATTGTCTAACCCAAAGGAACCTGAAGTACTAATACTAACTTTTGTTTTATTATTTAGCCTAAAAAATAAAGGAATTTTTATCTAATCTAAAATTAACGAACTACTAAGCTAAAGATGCTAAGACAAGGAGAACGAAATTGAGGAAAATACTTGTGGGAAACCAATTGATTTAGACAATACCCGAGGAAAAATCTACCTAGACTTCACTTGTTATCTAACTCTGAACCAGACAATGTATTCACTTGACTTGATCCGTAGGATTCCCTAAGTTATATTAATACCTCCATCGAGGCTACTAACGTCTAACCCTAGGTTGATTAATTGAAATCTCTTTCTAATTAAAACCCCTAGAATTGCATTAACTCGATCTATGGACTCCCATATTAGGTTTCACCCTAATCCGGCAAAATCTCGTCACCTTATGTCTAGGCGTGCGATCAACTCCGCTTAATTATGCTAGATCTACTCTTAGGCAGGGACTTTTGCTCCTCCACCTAAGCACATCAAACTTGAATTAATATCCTTGAAATATCAAAATAAGAATTAAGAACACATAATTAAGAACAAATCAAGTATTTATCATATAGTTCAACAAACAATAACAAGATTCATCTTAGGTTTCATCCCCCTCAGGTTTCTGAGGGTTTAGTTCATAATCATAAAAGAATACATCTCAGAAGAAAAGATAAAGCAAAACATAAGAAAAACTCTAAAACCTCCTGAAGGAATTTAAGAGAGATCATTCGTCTTGAGTATGACTCCGGCTTCTTGAGATGAATCAACTCGCTTTCTTTGAATAAATTCCACAATTCTGACCCCTCTAGCTCGGCTCTTTGGCCTCGCTGGACGCCTAACTGGACTCCCCAACTGGACTCCCCCTGAAGGTTGGCCTTTAGGGTGTATATATAGGCTCTTGGAATGGCTTTCTTTGCTTCTAAGTACGCTAATCTGAATGAAACTCTTCTTTCTCTCGTCAGGGACACGCCCATGGCACACGCCCATGGCACACGCCCATGTGAATTGTGGCCAGGCCGTGTTCGGGTCTATTTGATGAGGCACGGCTGTGTGGCTTGGGCCCAAGCCGTGTTGATTTCGTGATATGGCCTATTTACTCCTTTTTGGGCCCGTTTCTCGTTCTTTTCATCCTCCGGTGCTTTTCTGAGTATAAAACATGAAAACAAAGGATTAAGAGCACCAAATTACACAATTCAAGGCTTAAATCATCCAAAAGCATGCTAAATGTGGGCTTAAGATATGTTACTATTACGGTTTATCAAATACCCCCACACTTAAGCTTTTGCTTGTCCTCAAGCAAAATTCTCAACTCACAATTAAAATGAACTTTCTTGATTCATAATATTCATCAATAATGTTTCATCATAATTCAAAGATAATTCATACATTGATAATTTAACTCAAAGGGTCCTAAAGATTCAAACAATCAAAGTCATACATTTATAGCACGAAAACATAGGCGTTTCCCTTTACCTAAATAATTACCTCTGATTCAAAACCGACAAGGGTTGACATCCTCACAAAAGATTCAGTCAAATCACTCGAGGTGTTTTAAGGTTCAAGAAAAAGCACTCATAAGTCAAACATGAAAAGTTAATCCCATAGGCTTGCATGAAAATCAAATCTCCACCACTGTAAAATGAGATGATACACAAATCAAAAGGTCTTTAACAGGGTTGTAACGGGGCTTGGGTTAAAGGTGTGGATAAAGGCTGAATTAGAGGGTTAGAATCGAGATTGAATTGACAAATTACCTAACCATAAACAATGAACTACTAATAAATAATTACATCAATTGAAAACTTGTAATACTAATACTAATAGTACGAGCTTCTTCTTCAGCAATTGGAATTTAAACGTATAAGCTTATTTAATCACATAACTACTAATGAATATACTTCGATATTTTTAAGAACAAATCAAGTACATAATAAAGGATGAATTTACTACTGAAATAAATATCATAGTTAGGCAACTGATCAAATCAAATCTCGAAAAAAAGGTAGTCAAAAGAAATGGTAATAACAAATACAAAGGGTTTTGGGTTAATATTAGCGGGTGAGTCAGTAAATGGGTTGTTAGGATCAACGGGGTTCACTAGGGGTTAATTATGAAGGTAGACTTTTAGTGGAGTGGGTTAAAACCTAGGTGCCTTTATCATCTCTGTATATCAAATCAAAGGTGTGGTCTCGACATGTATAATCGATGCAAGTTCTAGAATAACAAATCAATGTTGATACACTCATAATCAAAAAGTGAGCATGAAAGAATGTATGCTCTAAAAGGCTTAAAATCTCAAAAAAATTATGGGTATTTGATGTCAATCTTGTAAATTTCAAACTTTCAAGGTAATAATTAGATTCAGGTAGACAACCTAGGAAAAATTTTAATTCTGAAAAATAGACTTATCATGCTCGATTCTCTAGTATCCTTCAAATATAATCATCGATGCACAATTAACTATGACTTAATCTAAAACACATCAATAAAAATCATAAATCAAAGGAAATTACATTCCAATCATAATATGCGAGAATTACTTAAAGACAAGATATAATCCAAGATTAATATTGTTGACACATCTTCATACTTAAGAACAAGAAATAAATCAGGGATTTGAGAATAATGAAAAAAGTTTGGCACTTTTTTGGTTCACCTCCCCACGCTTAAGATGTACACTGCCCTCAATGTACAAAGATAGATAGATATATATATAGAAAATCAGAAGATAGGGTTAGAGGTGAAACTCCCTGAATTTTTTAATGGGGTCACAATATTTGGGCTGCGTTGGAGGAAGACATTTCTGTAAGGGTGGATATTAGAGCAGTTGTGGCGTGGTTCCCAAGCAGCCTAAAAAACCTAAAACTAAGAACTAAAATAGAATAAACTAAATTTAGTAGAAGAGAAGTAAATATAAGGAAAATAAAGAAAATGAGAAAAGAAAAATAAAAGTTAAATGGCCTCAAAGACCTTTGGCTTGTCGAGTGGATGAAGCGGCCGGCATGAACTCATGTAGATCGGTCTCACAAAGGGAGACTGTGCTAGGATCCTTCCGTTTCTTCGACATAGATGTGGTGTAGCTCAAGGGTTTGGGGAATAACTAAAGAAGAAAAGTATGGAGAAGGAGAGATCTGAAGAATGGGATGGAAGAAAGGAGATGGGGAGTAGGTAAGAAGAAAGAGGAGGGTTTAAATAGAATTTTCAGGTCTGGTACGTCCCAACGCCCGTGTACCATGGGCGTGTTGTGTCACACAGCCATATCGCACGACCGTGTTGTGCTTCGTTTACTTATCCCACGTCCATGTTCAGGTCGCCATACCCGTGTATGATCTAACCGTGTCGGCCACGGCCGTATCGCACGGTCGTAGCATGGTAGTTAGAGGCCGTGACTCGAAGATATGATTCGTTCTGACTCGTACCATCTCTGCCCTGTCAGTATGGAGATTCGTGGTGTCCACACGGCCATGGCCACGGCCGTGTGCCAAGCCATGTGGCATGAAAATCTGCACTTTTGGTTAGCTTATAATTAGATGCAAAAGTAGGAATAAAAATAAAAATAAAGGAGTGTAAAAATTAATAGTGTAAGTGCTCGGGTTGCCTCCCGAGAAGGTCTCGTTTATAGTCTTAAGCTAGACTTACCTCTCATTCACATATTCATGGTGGTTTGAAGAGTTGAACATCCCCTCTCATGCTATCTGTCGTACTAACATTATATAGTTCAAGTCGAGTAGCATTTATTTTGAAAGTTTCAAATATAGGATTACTTATCTCGACTGTTTCGTATGGGAAGATATTGATTACCTTAAAAGGGATTTCTTTGTTTGTATTAGGGTTAGGAGGAGATATTCGAGGGTCTGCTTTATCTAACAATAACTGATCTTCGATTTTGAACTTGTCTGTCTCGTGGAGTGGCTTTGGTTCTGCTTTGTGTATCCTTAATTTTTCCTTGAAATACGTCTTCTATTCGTCTAGTTCATCGATCTGAAACCTTCGTTCCTCCTGAGTTATTTCTTTGTTGGCGCGGGGTTTAGGATCGGGTTTAGTTGTGTTCTTTTGTGGTGCTTCCTGAAAAGAAGGTTTGATGAATGGTTATGGATAGAATTTACGTTCTCACCTTGATTATTCGATGTTCTAGCCGAATCGAGAGCTTGAAGAGTGACTGTCTCGTCACCTATACAAAGTATGAGTTCACCTGCGTCGACATCAATTTTAGTCCTGGCAGTTGCTAAAAATGGTCTTCCTAAAATTAGGGGGATACTATTGTCCTCATCCATGTCTAAAACGACAAAGTCTACTAGGAATACGAATTTATCAATTTTCACAAGAACATATTCAATTATATCCCTAGGAATTCTAACAGTTTTATCAGCTAATTGAATGCTCATCCTAGTTTGTTTGGGTTTCCCTAGACCTAGTTATTTAAAAATTTTATAAGGCATGACATTTATGCTTGCCCCTAAATCAGCTAACGCATTATTAATAGGTAAACTACCAATTAAGCATGGAATTGTAAAACTCCCTGGATCTTTTAATTTCTGTAGTAGTCTATTTTGCAAGACTGCCGAGTACATTACGTTTAGTTCCACATGCGGTTCCTCGTCTAACTTCTGCTTGTTTGTTGGAAGCTCTTTTAAAAATTTCCTCGAATCTGGTATCTGCAAAAGAGCTTCAAGTAACGGTATGTTAATATGTAATTTCTTTAAAATTTTAAGAAACTTACCGAACTGTTCCTCTGTGTCATCTCTCTTTATTACTTCGGGATATGGTATGCGAGGTTGCTATTCTTTGATTACCGGTTTCGGCTTCTCATAACTTACCTCGTTCTTACTTTCCTCTACCACATTCTCTTGGCTTACCTTGGGCTCATCTAACCCTACACTATCCCGAGCTGTTATGGCTTGAAGTTGCTCCTTTGGGTTAGTTTCAGTGTTGCTTGGCAAGCTTTCTTGTGGCTATTCTGAGATTAGCTTAGCAAGCTGACCTAATTGATTCTTGATCCCTTGAATCGATTCTTCTTGATTTTTGAGTGCTGTTTCGATGTTTTGGAAATGAGTTTCTGGCACCGCTATAAATTTTGTCAGCATCTCCTCAAGGTTCAGCTCCTGTTCCTGTTGGTGAGGTGGTTGTTGAAAATCTGGATGAAGTTGCTGTCTTTGACTACCTTGATCATCCCACGAGAAATTGGGATGGTACATCCAACCTGCATTATAACTGATACTATAAAAATTATTTTGAGATCTAGAATAGTTACCCATATAGTTAACTTGTTTGTTCTCTGTGCTAGGGTTGTAGGATAGATATTCTATGTTGTTCACCCCTCTTTCATCTGTATCGTACTGTATTACTAGATGTACCTGCGTAGAACCACATAAACCATCAATCTTTTTATTCATCAGTTCTACCTAGTTCGATAACATGGTGACCGTGTCAAGGTTGAAAACATCGGCTGCTTTAGTAGGCTTTGTCCTCATGACTTGCCACTGATAATTATTCAGTGACATCATTTTCGGTTTCTGCGAGCGATGTGTTCTATTTCACTGTCGTAAATCAGGGGTCCTGTCGGGTTCCTTCTAGTCATAAACTAGAGGTACCTGCTAGGGACAAATAAAAGAAGAAAAATTAGCAAAGTTAAAAGCAAAATAAAAATAAAAATAAATTGCAGAAAAATAAAAAATTGAGCTTTCTTAATACTTTGGTTCCCCGGCAACGACGCCAAAAACTTGATGTGTGCTGTCAGAGTCTTAAAAATTTATATAATGGATGATCGAGACTAGAAACTAACTGTGACAACGATTAAGGCAAGCGCACCTATCGAACAGTAGTATAGCTAGTGGCAAGACCGGATTGTCGAACCCAAAGGAACCTGAAGTACTAATACTAACTTTCTTTTTATTATTTACCCTAAAAATTAAAGGAATTTTTATCTAATCTAAAAATTAACAAACTACTAAGCTAAAGATGCTAAGACAAGGAGAACAAAATTGGGGAAAATACTTGTGGGAAAAACCAATTGATTTAGACAATACCCGAGGAAGAATCCACCTAGACTTCACTTGTTATCTAACTCTGAACCAGACGATGTATTCACTTGACTTGATCCGTAGGATTCCCTAAGTTATATTAATACCTCTGTCGAGGCTACTAACGTCTAACCCTAGGTTGATTAATTGAAATCTCTTTCTAATTAAAACCCCTAGAATTGCATTAACTCGATCTATGGACTCCCATATTAGGTTTCACCCTAATTTGGCAAAATCTCGTCACCCTATGTCTAGGCGTGCGATCAACTCCGCTTAATTATGCTAGATCTACCCTTAGGTAGGAACTTTTGCTCCTCTACTTAAGCACATCAAACTTGAATTAATATCCCGGAAATATCAAAACAAGAATTAAGAACACATAATTAAAAACAAATCAAGTATTTATCATATAGTTCAGCAAACGATAACAAGATTCATCTTAGGTTTCATCCATCTCAGGTTTCTGAGAGTTTAGTTCATAATCATAAAAGAATACATCTCAGAAGAAAAGATAAAACAAAACATTAGAAAAACTCTAAAACCCCCTGAAGGAATTGAAGAGATATCCTCCATCTTGAGTATGACTCCGACTTCTTGAGATGAATCAACTCACTTTCTTCTAGTAAATTCCACAATTCTGACCCCTCTGACTTGGCTCTTTGGCCTCGCTGGACGCCTAACTGGACTCCCCAACTGGACTCCCTCTGAAGGTTGGCCTTTAAGGTGTATATATTGGCTCTTGGAATGATTTTCTTTGCCTCTAAGTACCCTAATCCGAATGAAACTCTTCTTTCTCATGTCAGGGAAACGCCCATGGCACACGCCTGTGTGAATCGTGGCCAGGCCGTGTTCGAGTCTGCTTGATGAGGCACGGCTGTGTGGCTTTGGCCCAGGCCGTGTTGATTTCGTGATATGTTTCATTTACTCCATTTTGGGCCTGTTTCTCGTTCTTTTCATCCTCCTGTGCTTTTCTGAGTATAAAACATGAAAACAAAGGATTAAGAGCACCAAATTACACAATTTAAGGCTTAAATCATCCAAAAGCATGCTAAATGTGGGCTTAAAATATGTTACTATTACAGTTTATCAAGTGGTTTCCGGACCACAAATCCAAACCGGAAAGAAAAATTATCTTTATATTTTTGCATGATTTGCATTTAGATAGAAATATCATGTGAAAATTTTGATAAGAAAATTTTATCGATTTAGTACTAAACTACGGGAAGGACCAAATCGCATAAAATGTAAGAGTTGAATTCTAGTAGCTAGAAGGATAAAATAGCTATAGAATTCAAAACTTAAGGTCCTCATATAGTAATTAGACCATTAATTAAAAGTTAGTAGATATTTTTTATGATTCATCCATGGAAAAATTAGAAGAGGTTAAGGACTAAATTGGAAAGTGATAAAATTAAAGATGATAATTAAATTAAATAGAAATATCATCTTATTTTATATCATCTTCCCCAAAATTTGCATTGAAACCCTAGGAGAGAGAGAAGAAACTAATCAAGCTTAATTGGGTAAGTTTTCATGTCCCATTTTCAGTAATTTTTATATTTTTTTGAAACCGGGATAGTTTTCCCTATCTATTTGGGGAATTAATTTGAAAAGTTATCAAAGTATAGAAATTATGCCATGGATGAATATGCTGAAAATTTAAAATTTATGGTGGAAAATGAAAGGTTGTTGATAGATAAACATCTTTTACAAAGTGATTTTCCATGAAAACATGTGTTGTAAATTGTATATTGAAATTTTGGTTAGGCTTGGAAAATGGAGTAAATTGCATGAATTTCATTTTTCGAGCCTAGGGACGAAATTGGAATTTATGGAAAGTTTAGAGGCAAAATGGTAATTTTGCCTACGATGTAAATTGAGTCCAATTGAATATGAAATGTGATAAATTGATGATTAAATTCATTTATATAGATCCGAATAACTCAAATTCAAAGCTAGATCGAGGAAAAGAGAAAGTTTCATATTAGGACATTTTCTTATACGAACTATTATCGAGGTAAGTTCGTGTAACTTAATTGAGCATGTAAATATGTTAAATTAAATGTTGTATTTGTATAGAATGTGATTTATATTTATGTGAATTAATTGAATTTTATAATATAAGAATTTAATACATGCTTGAAATTCTTTGAAAAAGGCTAAGTTCCGTTTGAATATTGGATTTCGATGGATAAATGTGATTTCCCTTATTGAATGAGGTACTGCATTTGTTGTTGACGGGATTTAGCTTAGACGAGTAATCCTACTGACCTCATTACAGAAAAGGATTTAGCCTAGACTGGTAATCCTAATATAAGCCCTCTTGAGCATATGTTACAGATAGGATTTAGCCCGGACGGGTAATCCTGATTAAGCTCTTATGAGCATATGTTGGAAATAGGATTTAGCTTGGACAAGTAATCCTGTTCTATGATATGTGGCTCGAGAGTGTGCTTTATGATTAAATGCCCTAATGGATACTCTTGAATATGAATTGACAGGTTATTGAATTGTACACCCTGAGTGTACTATTTGAGTATCCATCGGAATTTCAATGATTCAATAGACAAAATAATTGACATGATATAAAAATTATGAGATGAAATGAATAATTTCTTGAAAGAGTATAGCATGATGAGCTTATCTATGTTTACTTGATGTATATGAGATTTTTGTGACTAACATGTTTGATTGATTGCATGTGATTAGGCAATTTTACCAAGTTGATGTTAACATGTTGTTATATGCTTAATTTTAATAAATGATATTGGTAAGTTTATTTCCAGTTATACAAACTTACTAAGCATAATATGCTTACTAGGTTTACTTTTCTTTGTTTTATAGTGCTCGAAAGCTCGCGAAGGTTGGTGAACGGTTGGAGCATCATCACACTATCCACAAGCTTATTTTGGTATAAATAGTAAACTTATTTTGGTATAATGGCATGTATAGGTTAACTTGGCCACTGTTGGCTTGAAAATGATGTTTGTAATCTAGCCATTGAATGGCTAGTAATGGTTTGTTTTGATATACTTATAAGGTCATATTATGATAAACACATATGTGTTAAGTATGGTTGATCAAATGATGTTTAATGTTTAGGTTAAATCAAGGTAAGATTATAAACATATATGTATGAAATGATATATCATATTAGATGTTAGAATTTGCTTGAATTGGTTGTATTTAGATGTAAGTTTTGGTGCAGGATATTGATAAAATTTTGGGTGAGAAATGAAGCTAGAAATGGCTTTATTTTGTCCACACGAGCAGACACAGGAGCGTGTGTCTAGATAGTGTATGACACACGGCCTGGTACATAGGCGTGTGGTTAGGCCGTGTGTCCCCTGCATCTTAAATTGGAGAAACAGAATGCTCAGAATTGAGCACACAAGTAGAAACATGGGCGTCTGTCTCAACCGTCTGTGCTACACTTTTCAAAATAGGGGCATGTGTCTTGGCCGTGTGAGACCTACACTTAATTTTGAAAATTTTAATTAACCCCACAGCCTAGCACACGAGCGTGTGGCTAGCCATGTGGAGCAAGTCAGAGAATTACATAGGGTCAGACACGACCTGTGACACGGGCATGTCATATGATCACACGGGCGTGTACCTTGACCACACGGGCGTGTGTGCCTTGCATCGTGGAAAATTTTTGAAATTTCGCAAAAAAATTTATGAGTTCTCGATTTAGTCCTGACTCGATTCTAATGCTAATATTGGGCCTCGAGGGTGCATTTAAGGGACATTATGAACAATCTCAGAAAATGAACAGTAATTGCCATGAATTATCTGTAAATGTTCTGTAAACTCTGGTAACGCTCCGTAACTCTATTCCGGCGACGGATACGGTTAGGGGTGTTACAACAAGGCTTTGCATGGAGGTGACTTATGATTGAGATGATAGAAAATTATATGTAAAAGAGTTTTAATGGTGATTCTATGTTCTGTAAGCAGTTGTTGCTGCTGGTTCGAGAAGGATGTCTGAGTTTGGAGCTTCGAGCTACAATCTAAGTGAGTCTCAAGTGATTCCTTAGACTCAATTAATACAAGTTATTCTAAATTTTTCCTTATGGGTGGTACTCCAGTAACAATGCATGATTACTTGAATGACTGTTGAATGTATATATAAGATCTTCATATAATATCTATAGACATGTAATGTGTTATGTGTATAGATGCATATTGTCCTATGAAACAACTGTATGTGTATGCATGATTGTATTGATGTGTAGATAATATGTAGAGAAATACGATTTGACTAGAAAAATAAGTATAGTTTTCATGAATGTATATATATGATATGTGTAAGAGGCATGATGGAAAATGTTGGAGAAATGGGGGTTTAACAGAGTAATGGAAAAGTTGTTGATGTGAGTTTTGACACCATAGTGGTATTCAATGAAGTTCATCGGGATAGTAAACACGAATTTCGGTATGAAAATTCTGAAGAAAGTCTATGGTCATGACACATTCTAGAAAGGGCGGATGAGCAACATTTATCTATTAGGGTTTTCTGTGTGTCCCAAGTCAATTATAAGAAACATCTCACGCGATGTGAGTTTAGACAAATCCATTTTCGCAAACACAACATTTCATGTTATGCCTGGGTGACATTCCGTATGGCCTTTGTAGCATAATATTCTAAGCTTATGTGGTGTATTTTATTTGGCCTTGTTGGCGCATTCTATTGGCCTTTGTGCCTTTTTGACGCATTCTATTGGCCTTTGTGGCGTACTTCTATTAGGCCTTTGTGGCGTAATTTGCTAAGCCTGTGTGGTGAATTATGTATCACCCTTGTGATAAGTTCTGGATATACTCTGAAAAGTTCTCCGATCGATAAGACTTTGATAAGGATGTGATATGTATGGAGTTATTTTGGTTTGAATAGGTATGTCATGTAATTGAATGAATCTGTGTGTTCAAAAAGGTTATCCACTGTGATCATATGTCAGTTTAGAATATGGACTTATCCTCAATGAGAAGAGATATACAAGTGTTCATTAGTCTGATTTCGTTTGTTATATGTAAGGTTGGAAAATTTGAGTTGTTGGTATCTGCAATATCTTAATAGCATCATGTTTCGAATATGGAATTACTTTTTATTTGCGCTATATGTTAATGTGAGTATTGTTGTGCTTTCTAACAAGAGTTATGAGGAATACTTCTAAATGATTTGTTAGTTCATTATCCATATGAGTTGTGTTGGGTATTGAAAGAGAAAATGATTTGATTGGTATACTGATGGTATTCAACTCAGCGTGGGTATATGCCAAAAGTGTAAGTATTCGCCATTGAATAGTGTTTGTGAACAATTGTTCCGGGATAAATGATGCAAGTCTTCTGAATAGAGAAGAAGAGGTAGTATTGTTTGGTAAGATCTAAAGTCAGCCAACGAGCTGAAAGAATGTAATCTCCCCTCTTCTTTAGAAGCTCACAAACTATTGACTCTATGGAGCGACACCGCGATGGCGGTTATCAACTGGTCCTTTGGGGTGACACCGTGTAAACAGTTTATAGATCCTTCAGGGCGACACATTGAAAGAGGTTTTATTGATTCCTCAAAATCGAAATTCTGCCAGGACAATATACATGGGATTATACTGTGTAAGACCATAACTGGTGTCCTATTCAGTTTTCTTTTAAGTCCCAAAATTTAAGGAAAGTTAAGATTTAATTGAATGGATTGGAAAATTAATGGGCTTCACCTAAAAATTTTAAAAAATAGTGGCTAAACTGTGATTAATTGGGTCTCAATTCTGGTTTAGTTAGATTGAAATCGGCCATCTCAATTCTGGTTTAGTTAGATTGAAATCGGCTATTTCCCCAGTAAGAGACAAAATAATTAATAGTGATTGGCTAAAATGGACTAGGAGACAATGCAAACCTTGCCTGTATATATATACATGAGAGTAGTGAGGGAAGATTCTCCTGATTTTAGCTAGTAATCTCCTTCTCATTTGCAGCGTCTTTTTCGGTTGCTCTAAAGAATAAAAGGAGTTTCACGAAAGCTTGCATGAGATGGTAAATGTGGGGTCCGAAGTCAGGAAAGCCAAAACTTTGATAAACTAGTAATCCCTAAGCCTCCCTATACTCATGGATTAAAGGAAAGAGAAGTAAGAATTTTGTATAATTATGAATTTTGGGTTTTTGATAAGAATTTTGTATAATTATGAATTTTGGGTTTTTGAGGTATGAATACCTTCAAGTTAACTAATAAATTGTTTCTATGCTTAGCTGTCAGGACAAAGGAGGCTCTGGCATTTGGACAAGCTAAGCTATTAAGGATAAAGGTAGCAATTTTTGGGTGTTTGTTGATGTTGATATTGTGTTGCTTGCTTGAGCCATATCTATCTCTTTTGAAGTTGTCTCTAAGACCTTCCATTCAATGCCTATTACCATATAGCAATTTCATAAATGTCCTTTTCATTAGTCAATTTACATATAGTCAACTCATATAACTCATTTGTATATCATTTAATACCCAATGAACCACAGTGAAATAACATTGGATTCGCGGGAAAATGGTCACACAAGCTGTAGGTCAGAATGTTAAGCTACATGATGTTGCTCACACGAGCTGTGAAGAGTCCGCAATAAATGTAGGACCTTAGCCATCGGTAGGACATCCAAGACCAACACCCAAGATTATAATAACCCCTAATGACATGTCATTTGTATCCTAAGCACTCACAAGGTTCAAACGGGCCATACCTTAACCAAATCATGTAATTATTTATACACGAGTTCATCACCGTTAGTTAACCATGTAATTTCCCATTCTCAATCGTAACCTTTAATTTAACTAACATTATAATTTAATCCAAATCATCAATTATTATTTAACAATAAATTTAAGTTATACATAACAAAATTGTTAATAAATAATTTATCCAAAACAACAATTAGCAAGCTTAATCAATATATGAACTTACCTAAACAAAAACGATTACGAACTTTCAGTCTATACCAGTAGAGTCAAATAACCTAGCGAATTAGTTACTTTCACCACAAATTCAGTTGACTCTACTGGTATTTTCTTATCTATTACTAAATGCAGTGTATTTATACGAATGAGTATACCCCGGGTCAATCAAAGCATAAACAGTAACATCAAAGAGAGAAAATGTACCAACAATCACATCTGGTGCTAAAACATATTCACGAACTCGTATCGCATAAGCCTTAGCTGGTGCTCGTGCCTCCGATCGAACTGTAGTGTCTTTCATTCCACTACTACTAACTCCGACATTTCCATTGTTCTTTGGTGGCCTACCTTTAAAAGGCACAACCCCTGAGTGTACATTCTGAGCTTTATCCCTGTCAGATCTATCTAGCAATCTCGAAGGAAATCATCTAATGAGCTACATTTAAACCACGTTCCTTCTTTCAACCGGCACTCGCCAAAATGTCTTCTATTGCATTATTAACACTCTAGCTTATTAACATTATAAACACTGCCAACATGAGCTACTGAGGTAGCTTGAGGTCTCGAGCTAACTTTCCTTGATCTCTACCAAAAAATCCAGATGGAGCTAACATACGACTATGGGATTCTTTTATATTCTTTGAAGAAGAGGAGAAAGATTTTCCTAATTGCCTTTTACTCAAGTCTCAAAATTTAGAATCTATCTTTTTCTTTGCTTTGCTAATGTCTTCCATATTCTAAGCTCTATCAACTAAAATGGCGAACTTTTTTAACTCAAGTGCCCCAACGAGCAACTAGATTTCTTCATCAAGCATTCCTCAAAACGAGTACACATAGCAGCTTCTGTCAAAATTAATTTTCTGGCATACTTTCTGAGCTGAACAAATTCTTTCTCATATTCAGCTACTGTTATGCATCCCTACTTCAACTGTAACATCCTGAAAATGGGCCTATGCATTGTTGATTTAATTATACGAAATGGCATGTCTTATGTGTTATGAATGTATTATGAACATTTTTGGAAACTTGGAAATGTAAGGAAATGATTTAGAAATGTTAAGTTTCAAAAGAGGAAAGTGAACATTTTTGGAAACTTGGAAATGTAAGGAAACGATTTAGAAATGTTAAAGTTTAAAGGAGGAAAACGAACATTTTTGGAAACTAAGAAATGTAAGGAAATGTCTTAGAAAATGTTAAGTTTTAAAGTTTAAAAGAGGAAACTAAGGCAAGGTGGCCTTAAGAAAATTAATAGAAGAAATTTGCCACAAGAACGGGCTTGGAAGAGTGGCAAGGAGGCACCACTTAAAGCCCAGTAAGTGACGCCATACACAGTGCAAGGAGGGCTCGTGTTCGAGTCACGTAGGAAGCAAAGTAAAGTTTTTATTTTTGCGGCACAAGGGGAGTAATGGACGGCATTAAGTAACTTAAGGGAGGAGTTTAACTCTCTTTAAAATTCGGCAAAAGGGTGTGATTAATTGTGGATTAATACCTTTTATTTTTAATGGATAAAAGAAGAGATAATAGAAGGATTATTATTATTATTAAGCAAAGTGATAAAGGAGGAAAATATGGGAGAAGTGATGGCCAAGTAAGGGACACTAAGCTTAGTAATTTCGGCTAAGCTAGTAACAAGGGATAGCCGAATATCATTCCATACTTTTTACCTCTCTTTCAAGCACTCTTTTCTCTCCAAGTTATCATCTTCTTCTCCTTTTCTTTTTATCTATTCTAGCCGAACTCTCCATCCCCCTATTCCCACCATTGCCGAATTCTCTTAAGCAATTCCTTTACTTTCGCAAACACCATCAAAGGCCGAATATACCCATAGCCATAGCCGATTACTCCATCATGTCCAAAAGCCTAAATCTTTGACAACAAATCAGTATTCCTAGCCCATTTCTTTGGGACATCAAGCAAAGGGAGTTGTCGATTTCTTCAAGTAAGGGTAAGAACAAAGTTCAGTTTCCATTCTTTCACTTTTAAACTTGTCGAAAACTAGGACTAATCCCATTGATGTTCATGGTTGCCGAAACTTTGAAGGAGTGTTCAGGATCTAGCAACTGTCGACTACAAGGAAGGCTATTTCGGGATTTGAGATCCTTAAGGTAAGTACATATGTACTTTCGGCCAAGGCTTATTTTTTTGGATCTATTCCTTATTCGCTTAAAAGCCGAAACTAATTAGTTAAGTGATTTTAGTGCCTAGCCGATTGCAAGGGGAGAACTCTGCGAAGTTTCGGGATTTGACTATAGTCAATTCGACAGCAAGGTGAGCATATAAGTGTACTAATCCTACTGGGATTTGGTTTATGGCCGAATGGTTCTTTTTTGTTAAAATCCTAGTGTTGGCCAAATGTAGGAGTTAAGAGTCTAAAGCATTAGATCGAGTTTTCGGGTTTTCAGGAAAGCGTTAAATACCAGGTGTGTACCTCACACTACTTTTTAATAAGATTTATGGTAATAACTAATATATGCATGTTTATAAGAATGTGAATATGGCTAAGGTACCATGCTATGGTACAAAAGTACTCAGGTACGTTTCCTACTCCTACTAGGATTATGAATATATGTTATATATAACAGGTGAAAAGTTGATAAGAATGTGAATTAAGGCATGATGTGCATGATATGTATGATATGGGGCATTCGGGTTATATGAAAGGGGAAGTGAATGTGGTGACCTAAGACCACGATATCTGAATGTGGTGACCTAAGACCACGATATCTGAATATGGTGTCTCATGACACAAAATATGTATCTGGTGGCTATGCCACTTATTTTATAAGGACGAAGAGCACGTCGACTACAGCGACTGCCTTCGATGGTGTGTAGCGGATGGAGGGTTGACTTAGTAGTCCCCACGGTGTACAGGTTGGTACGGGTGATGTGTAGAGGATGGTATATAGGTTTGGGTTCGGGTTGCACCACTTTTTCTATCTGTTATATGAACATGTATGATAATGTATGCCTGAATTATTAAATTTTAGTGTTGGTTACACATTGAGTCTGTTTGACTCACCCCATTGGGGAACTTTTTCTTCCAGGTGACGATCAGTGATGGACCGGGCCGGCAGAAGCTTAGGGATGGCCATGCTCAGCAAGAAATTCATTTTTATTGGGACTATTTTATTTTAAGTATTTTGAATTTAATTTTGGGAATTATTTTGATGTAATAAGGCCATAGTTGAAATACTTTATTTTACTCTTAATTATTATGTACGAATTGTTATCACGTAAAGTTTAAGTAAATTTATTTTAAAACAAACCCTAAACGTTTTGTCACCTAAAGTTAAAGATTTTTAATAAAATAAACTTGTTTTCAATTCAAGCCCAACCCAAACCAATCTTTCTTACAAAACACACAATTTTTTCTAAGTAACAAAAGAATTTTGAACCGGTTTACATCGAGGAACATACCAGATCCAGTCAATGCTCGTGGGCTGGGTTTAGGGTGTTTCAGCTTGGTATCAGAGCCCAGTTTTAAACTCTCGGCCTTGGGTTAAGGCCCAAAACATTTTCAAAATTAAGCCCAAAAGAAATTTTGTGAAAATTTTGTGAAAAGCAGGTTTTTCTGGCATGGCACCTAAGTCTCCGACCCGCAGTCCACCAGGTAAGTACCCCTAACCATTGTGTGAATTATAGTATGAATTGTAGAAGGGTAGAAATGGAATGGAACGTAGAGTAGCATGATAGGAACTTGAACCCTAGGACTAGTCTACCCCAACAAACTTCATAAGACTCTAAATGACTAATTAAACAAACATGTGTCTAAGTCGCCGAGTTAGGGTGTGGCAACCATTATGCGCATGTCTAGGATTGGTATTCGGTGGGAGCTTGGTATTTAAGCAGTCCGCGTGACTCACCTCCTCTCCACTCGAATCCTACCTGGTGCGTAGCTTCGGTTCACCCTAACCATGAGGACTTATTCATAGGCTAAACCCCTAACTAAAACCCGAACGGGACTAGCCGTATTTTTTTATAGAAACCTTAGTTTTAAAATGACTAAATTACCCTTTTGATTTATAAAAGCTATTCCATAAAATTTTTCTGAAATATTCTTGATTTATGAAAATTACAAAAATGCCCATGGTTTATAAAATGTCCAAACTACCCACGGTTTAATTAAAATTTCCTTATTTTGTAAAAAAAATTCAAAAACTCTACTTCTGTGAAATACTAAAATACTCCAACCTGGAAAATTTACGAAATTGCCCCTAATGTACAAAATTACCAAAATGACCCTGGTTTTCAAAATTTTGCAACATCACCAATTCGAAAAACAAATTCTCAAAAATAACCCTTAAGTTTTATAAATTTTGAAATACCCCTGAATTATTAAACTTTACAAATTTACTCTGGTTTATTACCAAAATACCCCCGGATTTCAAAATTTCCAAAAATACCTCGGGAATGCAAAATTACCAAAATACCCTTATTGACAAAATCCACAAGGAACCTTATTTTGAAAAAAAATTTCAAAAATACCCCTGTAGGGCAAATTACGAAAATACCCCTAGGTAGTGGAAAAACAACAACAATGAAAACTGCAACATTTCTCTGAATGAACGAAAGTTCATAATTGATTGATGAATGCATGAATGTAAAGACTGTGTGCATGTATGAATACGAAAGAACCACTCTTAAAATTCTTTTCATAAAACTTCTTCGCGGGTAATCAGTGGAATAAAGGCTAATTCATAAAATTTCTTAAAACAGATTAAAGCGCAGTCATTAGAAATGAGTTCTAGAGGACGTGGTCGTAGTGGACGTGGTCGAGGAAGAATGACTGTGTCGGAACCCGTTAGATACCAGCTGTTGGTGTTGAGCAGCAAGCTCAGACGAGGGATGATGCTGTGTCGCAGGCTGTGCTGCGAGTTTTGGAAATGGTGGCTGGAGTAGGTGGAAATATGGGAGCTCAGAAATCTGTACCCGAGCGACTCCGAGCCAATGGGGTTGAGATGTTTCGTGGAGTATCTGGTGTAGCACCCAGTACAGCTGAATATTGGTTGGAAGCAACCGAACGAATTATGGATGAGCTAGATCTGACCCCTGAGGAGAAGTTGAAAGGAATGGTGGCACTGCTACGCGATGAAGCGTATCAGTGGTGGCTCACAGTTCGGGATGGAGCCACAGCTGAGGATCTGACCTGGGATTATGTTAAGGCGGCATATCAAAAGAAATATGTTGGCACACGGTACATTGATGAGCAAAGGAAGGCTTTTCTGGGGCTGGTTCAAGGGAACAAGTCCATGGCAGAGTATGAAGCTGAATTTCTGAGGTGGAGCCGATATGCTCGAGGAGTAGTAGCTACGGAGCATGAGCGATGTGTCCAATTTGAGGACGGATTAAGGGATGATTTGCGGTTGTTAATAGCACCACATCAGGAACGGGAGTTTTCTGCCTTAGTAGAGAAAGCTAAGGTAGCTGAAGGGATTAAGGACTCTGCGAGGCAGAATACTGATCGGAATAAGCAGAAAAGAGGATTTGGATCTTCTGGGAATGTTCAAAAAAGGCCTAGAGTTGATGGCCCGCGAGGTCAGCAAGCTGGTAATGGAGGGCAATATCGTACTTGTGATCAGTGTGGGAAGAAACACTTAGGGGAATGTTGGAAGAAGACGGGAGGATGCTTCAGATGTGGGTCCAAGGACCATATGATTAAGGACTGTCCAATGAGGCCGGAGGGGAATAAACTGGTAGCTCAGAATGTCAATCAGGCTGGTAGAGGTGGTCAGCAGCCTCAGCGGGGTCGTGGTCTGAATGGCCGAGGAAATGGCGCTAGAAGAGGACGTGGAACACCTGGCAGAGGTGCTAATAATAACACTGAGGCAAGGCAACCGGGTTTGGTATATGCAGTTCGCCGTAGGAAGATGGAGACGCGCCGGACGTCATAACCGGTACGTTCCTTATTTTTGGCAAGCCCTATTATGCCTTAATTGATGTGGGCTTGACCCATTCTTATGTTGCATGTAGTGTAGTCGAGACACTAGGCTTAGACTCTGAACTCTCTGATAGGCAGATGACTGTAGTAAGCCCATTAGGCCAAACTGTAGTGGTGAATAAGATCTTTCGGAGTGTACCTCTAGAGATTCAGGGAGTGAACTTTCGGGCTGATTTAATGGAACTACCCTTTGGGGAGTTTGAACTCATACTTGGTATGGATTGGTTAGTAGAGCATCGGGCTGTGTTGGACTGTGTAGCTAAGCGAATGGAATTAAGGACCCCGGAAGATGAGGTGGTCATCATGATAGGAGAAAGAAGAAACTACTTGTCTAATGTAGTTTCTGCGCTAAAGGCTGAAAAGATGGTTCGGAAAGGGTACAAGGCGTTCTTAGCCTTCGTAAGTGCGTTAGATAGAAAGGAAGAAGGTGCTAGTGGAGTTAGAACGGTAAGGGATTTTGAGGATGTGTTTCCACTGGAATTACCAGGAATACCCCCAGACAGGGAGGTGGAGTTTGGAATTGATTTGCTGTCAGGAACAGCTCCTGTGTCAATTGCCCTGTATCGAATGGCACCAAAGGAGTTGGTGGAGCTCAAGGCTCAAATCCTAGAATTGCTGGATCGTGGGTTCATCCGACCCAGTGTGTCTCCGTGGGGAGCACCGGTTCTGTTTGTGAAGAAGAAAGACGGAACTATGCGTATGTGCATAGATTATCGTCAGTTGAATAAGCTGACCATCAAAAACAAGTATCCTTTGCCAAGGATCGATGACTTGTTCGATCAGCTTAAGGGGGCCGCGGTATTTTCAAAGATCGACTTAAGGTCGGGATATCATCAGTTGAAGGTGAAGGAAGCTGATATCCATAAGACAGCTTTTAGGACAAGATACGGCCATTTTGAGTTCGTAGTAATGCCATTTGGATTGACGACCGCCCCAGTTGCGTTCATGGATATGATGAACCGGGTTTTCCAACCTTACTTGGATAGGTTCGTCGTGGTGTTTATCGACGATATCTTGGTTACTCCAAGTCTGAAGAGGAGCATGATGAGCATCTCCGAGTTGTGCTACATTTGTTAAGGGAGAAGAAGCTATATGCCAAATTCAGCAAGTGTGAATTTTGGCTGAAGGAAGTTGCATTCTTAGGACATGTGGTGTCTGTAGAAGGAATAAGAGTGGATCCTAGGAAGATTGAGGCAGTGTTGGATTGGAAACCACCTAAGTCCGTGGCTGAGATTCGTAGTTTCTTAGGTTTGGCAGGCTATTACAGAAGGTTCGTGGAAGGATTTTCATCGATAGCCGCACCTTTGACAAAGTTGCTAAGGAAGGAAGTACCCTTTGTGTGGACGGATAAGCAACAGGAGAGCTTTGAGAAGCTCAAGAGGGTTTTGACTGAAGCTCCAGTGTTAATTCAGCCGGAGGCAGGAAAGGATTTCATGGTGTACTGTGACGCTTCTCATACAGGATTGGGATATGTACTGATGCAAGATGGGAAAGTAGTCGCTTATGCGTCCCGACAGTTAAGGCCACATGAGGTTAACTACCCAACTCACGACTTGGAATTGGCGGCAGTGGTCTTTGCTCTGAAGGTGTGGAGGCACTATCTTTATGGAGAAAGGTCGGTGATCTACACAGACCACAAGAGTCTTAAGTATTTGTTGACTCAGAAGGAGTTAAGCTTGAGACAGCGAAGGTGGGTTGAATTACTGAAGGACTACGATTGTTCGATAGAATATCATCCGGGCAAGGCGAATGTGGTAGCAGATGCCTTATGTCGGAAGGTTGTGTCGGATCTAAGGGCGATGTTTGCACACTTAAGTTTGTATGATGATGGAAGCCTGTTGGCAGAATTGCAAGTCAAACCAACATGGTTGAATGAGGTCAAGAGAAGTCTACAACAAGTACAGAACGGAGAGTTAGAGGACTATGGTGTTAATGTTGAGGGAGTATTGTGCTTCAAGGGAAAGGTCTGTATGCCGAAGGACGAA
Organism: Gossypium australe; assembly: GCA_005393395.2. Taxonomy (NCBI): domain Eukaryota; kingdom Viridiplantae; phylum Streptophyta; class Magnoliopsida; order Malvales; family Malvaceae; genus Gossypium; species Gossypium australe. The sequence continues at coordinate 53,355,438 of CM016619.1, read as the reverse complement.
GAGTGAAGACAGAGGATTCTTCGGGAAGCGCATAGTAGCCCTTATGCTATGTATCCCGGAGGCACTAAGCTGTACAGAGATCTAAGGGAACAGTTCTGGTGGCCTGATCTTAAACAGGAAGTTACTGAATTCGTGGGAAAGTGCCTGACGTGTCAGCAAGTTAAGGCTGAACACAAGTTCCATCGGGATTACTTCAGCCAATCGAGATTCCACAATGGAAGTGGGAGAGAATTACCATGGACTTCGTTAGTGGGTTTCCCCTTACGCCTACTAAGAAGGACTCGGTATGGGTGATAGTAGATAGGTTGACTAAATCCGCGCATTTCATCCCAGTGAGAGTCGATTATTCTCTACAGAAGTTGGCAAAGCTATATGTGGCAGAAATTGTGAGGTTACATGGAGTGCCGGTATCAATTATTTCGGATAGAGACCCAAGATTTACGTCTCGGTTTTGGAGGGCACTTCATCAAGCTTTAGGCACTAAGTTGGACTTCACTACGGCTTTTCATCCACAATCAGACGGGCAATCTGAGCAGGTAATACAAGTGTTGGAGGATATGTTGAGAGGCTGTGTGATGGATTTCCGAGGAAGTTGGGAGGACCATTTGCCTCTAGCAGAGTTTGCCTACAACAACAACTATCAGGCTAGTATTCAGATGGCACCGTATGAAGCGTTGTATGGTCGAAAGTGTCGAACTCCTACGTGTTGGACTGAATTAGGGGAACGTCGAGTTTTGGGTCCAGAGTTAGTGACAGAATCAGAAGAGAAAGTTGAAATAATTCGGGCACGGTTGAAGGAAGCGTCTGATAGACAAAAGTCGTATACAGATCTCAAACGGAAAGAGATAGAATTTGATGTGGGAGAGCAAGTGTTTCTCAAAGTGTCGCCTTGGAAGAAGGTGATGAGATTTGGTCGGAAAGGGAAGTTAAGCCCAAGGTTCATAGGGCCCTATCGAGTGTTGAAGCGAATTGGACCAGTGGCGTATCAGTTGGAGTTGCCACCGGAGTTGAAGCAGATGCACGACGTATTCCATGTATCCATGCTACGTCGTTATTGTTCGGATCCATATCATGTGGTTCCAGTTGAAGAGGTGGAGCTAAGGCCAGATTTATCCTACGAGGAAGAGCCGATTCAGATTCTAGAACGAGATGTGAAAGTGTTACGACGGAAATCAGTGCCTTTAGTCAAAGTACTATGGAGAAATCATGGATCGGAAGAAGCTTCGTGGGAGCCAGAAGAGGCAATGCGACAGCAATACCCTCACCTATTTCAGGCAGGTAATTTCGAGGACGAAATTATTTTAAGGGGGTAGAACTGTAACATCCTGAAAATGGGCCTATGCATTGTTGATTTAATTATACGAAATGGCATGTCTTATGTGTTATGAATGTATTATGAACATTTTTGGAAACTTGGAAATGTAAGGAAATGATTTAGAAATGTTAAGTTTCAAAAGAGGAAAGTGAACATTTTTGGAAACTTGGAAATGTAAGGAAACGATTTAGAAATGTTAAGTTTAAAGGAGGAAAACGAACATTTTTGGAAACTTGGAAATGTAAGGAAATGGCTTAGAAAATGTTAAGTTTTAAAGTTTAAAAGAGGAAACTAAGGCAAGGTGGCCTTAAGAAAATTAATAGAAGAAATTTTCCACAAGAACGGGCTTGGAAGAGTGGCAAGGGTAAGAACAAAGTTCAGTTTCCATTCTTTCACTTTTAGACTTGTCGAAAACTAGGACTAATCCCATTGATGTTCATGGTTGCCGAAACTTTGAAGAAGTGTTCAGGATCTAGCAACTGTCGACTACAAGGAAGGCTATTTCGGGATTTGAGATCCTTAAGGTAAGTACTTATGTACTTTCGGCCAAGGCTTATTTTTTTGGATCTATTCCTTATTCGCTTAAAAGCCGAAACTAATTAGTTAAGTGATTTTAGTGCCTAGCCGATTGCAAGGGGAGAACTCTACGAAGTTTCGGGATTTGACTATAGTCAATTCGACAGCAAGGTGAGCATATAAGTGTACTAATCCTACTGGGATTTGGTTTATGGCCGAATGGTTCTTTTTGTTAAAATCCTAGTGTTGGCCGAATGTAGGAGTTAAGAGTCTAAAGCATTAGATCGAGTTTTCGGGTTTTCAGGAAAGTGTTAAATACCAGGTGTATACCTCACACTACTTTTTAATAAGATTTATGGCAATAACTAATATATGCATGTTTATAAGAATGTGAATATAGCTAAGGTACCATGCTATGGTACAAAAGTACTCAGGTACGTTTCCTACTCCTACTAGGATTATGAATATATGTTATATATAACAGGTGAAAAGTTGATAAGAATGTGAATTAAGGCATGATGTGCATGATATGTATGATATGGGGCATTCGGGTTATATGAAAGGGGAAGTGAATGTGGTGACCTAAGACCACGATATCTGAATATGGTGTCTCATGACACAAAATATGTATCTGGTGGCTATGCCACGTATTTTATAAGGGCGATGAGCACGTCGACTGCAGCGACTGCCTTCGATGGTGTGTAGCGGATGGAGGGTTGACTTAGTAGTCCCCACGGTGTGCAGGTTGGTACGGGTGATGTGTAGCGGATGGTATATAGGTTTGGGTTCGGGTTGCACCACTTTTTCTATCTGTTATATGAACATGTATGATAATGTATGCCTGAATTATTAAATTTTAGTGTTGGTTACACATTGAGTCTGTTTGACTCACCCCATTGGGGAACTTTTTCTTCCAGGTGACGATCAGTGATGGACCAGGCTGGCAGAAGCTTAGGGATGGCCATGCTCAGCAAGAAATTCATTTTTATTGGGACTATTTTATTTTAAGTATTTTGAATTTAATTTTGGGAATTATTTTGATGTAATAAGGCCATAGTTGAAATACTTTATTTTACTCTTAATTATTATGTACGAATTGTTATCACGTAAAGTTTAAGTAAATTTATTTTAAAACAAACCCTAAACGTTTTGTCACCTAAAGTAAAAGATTTTTAATAAAATAAACTTGTTTTCAATTCAAGCCCAACCCAAACCAATCTTTCTTACAAAACACGCAAGTTTTTCCTAAGTAACAAAAGAATTTTGAACCGGTTTACATCGAGGAACATACCAGATCCGGTCAAGGCTCGTGGGCCGAGTTTGGGGTGTTTCATCAACTCAAGAAACTCTTTTCACTTTCTGTCAAGGTATCGCTGACTGACATATTTCTTTCGAAATTCAGTTTGGAAAAATTCCCAACTCAACCGATCTTTCTGTACAACCACTGACAGAGTATTCCACCACTGGTATGCTTTGTCTTTTAACAACGAAATTGCACACTTCAAACAATCATTGGGAGAACAAGACAACTCATTCAATACTCTCACAGTATTTTCTAACCAGAATTCAACCTTTTTCAAATCATTCTCGACTTTACCGTGAAATTCTTCAGCCCTATATTTGCAAATTTTAACAATATGAGACCTATTAAAACGCACATATTCCATACCTTGAGGATTAGGGGGTATTGGTTTGGGTATGGGAGGGGCAAAGGTTGTTGAGCCATCGAATTGGTTCTCACAAAATCAATGAACCACTCAGACATCATATGGAAGAAAGCTTCCTATGCCTCAATTCCCAAGCCTTAAAAATCGGCCTCACTATGAACAACCCCATGCACCGAGGCTTGAGCATTCCTCTCAGCTTCGTTGAAATTAGCTCGTTTGGATTCAAATCACATCTTTTATCTATATGAAAAATAGAATCAGTTTGAGCCAGGAGACATGACACTATCAAAGGTTATAAAATGGAATGTACTTCTAGACTTTATACATGCTACGTTTGGTCTGAGAACTGATTAAACTGTAGCTCTAATACCACTACAAGTAACATCCTAAACCTATTTTCGTCACCGAATTAGGTTACAAAGTATTACAACACATTACGAATCCAATGACAACATAAAACCATTAAAATATTAATTTAAATATTAAATATTCAAAAAAATATTTAGTTATAGCATATATATGAATACGGGCCTTAAATCGATCATTCGGAACTCTAAAATCAATTTAGAAACAATTAGGGCCTAACGTGAAACAAAATAGAAAAATGTAGAAAAAATTGAAAACAGAGGTCACACAGCTGTGTGGCTTAGGGGCATGGTCATGTAGCCAAACCGTGTACAATTAAAAAATAAGGGCACACAGTTGTGTCGCCAGGCCGTGTACAATTCGAAATAGGGTCACACGGTGTCGCCAGGCTGTGTAACAATCTGTGACAGTATGGGAAAAACCTGCACCAAATTTAATAGGCCAAATGGCCATGTGGAGTGACCGTGTGTGGCACACGGCCGTGTGACAGTCCGTGTCCTAGGCCGTGTGCACCTAAAATGGCTTCTAAAATAAGGCAATTCATCACTTATTTCTTAGGTACCAAGCAAAACCAGTTCCAACCATTTTCACACCTTTAAAACAAATTCAAACATGCTTAAAACATACAAAATATTCAACCTAAGTACCTAACCGATATGCTCTCATTGGCACCACATTTCATGCACCAAAATAAATTCACATTAAGAAATTACAAGCTCTTACCTTATACACATGCCAAACATACCAATTCATCCATTCCATTTACATACATTTTTACCAAATCTCAACCACTTCCAAGAAGCATAAACCAAATAAGCAAAGGAACATATATATATATGGACATATACATGCCAAAACAAAAATATATATACACAAGTATGCTTAAACGAAGTTTAAACAACATTATCATAGAAAAAGAACTTAAAAGCTCCTAGTACATGCCATTTATAACCCAACTTCAAAATGACCAAAACTTTTACCGAGCTGAAGAACAGATAGTGTGAATGCTCCAACTTGCTTCCAACTGACTAAGTTTTTTGATGATCTACAAGGAAAGAATGCAACTAACATTGGCAATCAATGCTTAGTAAGTTTGTATAAAACATAAATGTAAACTTACCGAATAGGATCAATTTATACAAATCATGCATAATTTGATTAGTAAGCTCATGAGTTCATTCAATTCCTATACACATCACAAATCTCACAAATTAGTGAGTTCACATATATAAGAACTTAAAACCATATCATATCAGATAATGTTCATAAATAAAAAATGTAACTCAATCATTCATTTCATGTTATATTATATTACACATTTCATTCAATGCCTAATACCATATAGCAATTTCATAAATGTCATTTTTCATTAGTCAATTATCATATAGTCAGTTCATATAACTTATTTGTATATCATTTAATACTTGATGAATCATAGTGATATAACATTGGATACACAAGAAAATGCTCACACGAGTTGTATCTGTGAATCCTCGCACGAGCTGTCACTGTAAATGTTCACATGAGCTGTGAAATGGGCTTGCTCACACGAGTTGTGGAGAATCTACAACAAATGCAAGACCTCAGCCATTTGTAGGACATCAAAGACTAGCATCTGAGACTATAATAGCCCTTAATGACATGTCATTTGTATCTTAAGTAGTCACAAGGTTCAAACAGGACATACCTTATCCAAACCATGTAATTATTTATACAATAGTTCATCACCATTACTTAACCATGTAATTTCCCATTTTTAATCGTAACCTTCAATTTAACTAACATTATTATTAAATTCAAATCATCAATTATTATTTAACAATTAATTTAAGCCATACATAAGACAAATGTTAATCAACAATTTATCCAAAAACAAGTAACAAGCTTAATCAATATATGAACTTACCCAACTAAAAACGATTATGAACACGTTGTCGACGATTAATTCGTTAATTTAGCTTTTCCACGTTTAGAGTCTGATTGATTCGTTTCTTGATCTAAATAATAATTTTCACTCAATTAATCCATTCAAACAACTCAAATAAACTTAAGCTTATAAGCCATTTCATTATAAATTTACAAAATTACCCTAATATTTTACCATTTATGCAATTTAGTCCTTAAACCCAAAACTTGAATTAACCAAATTTAAGCAAAACTCACGCTAGTCGAATTTCTTAGGATCCTATACAGCCCATGTTTATCACAATTTCACAATAGTTCCATGAAGTTTTACTATTTTAACAATTTAATCCCTAAACATTAAAATCATTAAAAATTACTTTACAAAGTAATCCTATATAGCTATCAAGCTTAATAATTTACCATTAAACTTCAAAAACACTTCAAACTCATCAATGGAACCTTTCAAAATATTTAACAGATTTACAAATTAATCCTCGAGTTAGCTAGATTAAACTAAATCGATCCCAAAAATATAAAAATTACTAAAAACGAGCTATGAGAACATTCCATGCAAGATGAGTATAGCTTGGCCGAAACTTAGCTTAACTTCAATGGAGTATGCGGTTTAGACAAAGAACAACAAATAAGATGATGATAGATTTCATCTTTTGTTTTATTTTACTTATTTACCTTATTACATTATTAACCTTTAATTTAACATAAAATTTCATTTCCATACATAATACAACCGTCCACTATCCACCTATATGGTATATTTACCATTTAAGTCCATCAATTGATATTTCTATAACAATTTAATACCCTTAACTAATAGAAACTAACTTTTGCAGGTTTTACAATTCATTCTTTTTTACTTAATTAACTATCTAAACGTTAATTTTTTCTAAACAAATTTTAATACAATCTTGTATTAACTCTCTAGATAATAAATAAATAAATAATAAAATACTAATGCAATTGTCAAAATTATAGTCCCGAAATCATTGTTTCCAACACCACTGAAAATGGGTTGTTAAAATTCTAGTCTTAGATTGGTAATTAATTTCAATATTTTAGAATATGAATAGACACGAGAGGGATATAGATTGGAATAAGAAAATAAACCCAACCTTATGTCCAAATAAAAGTTTGTAAAGGGTTAGAACTAAGTCCTATAGAATCAATCCTCTCTCAGTAAAATCCCTCTATCCTACATTTAAAAAAATAAAATGATTGGGTAATTAAATAATGAGTTCAAGAAAACATATTGAATGATTATGAAAAACATTTTTATAACTAAATTTTAATAAAAATTTCAAATTTATTATTAAAAATGTAAAATGTGCATATCCAATTGAACCTAAATTAATATTTAGGTTATCCAAATTTGACCCAAATAAAGCAAATAAAATTGGAAGGGCAATCTGATTTTTAAATAATTCTAATACATAACAGGATTAACTCATAAATTGATATTAAATTATACTATTTTTTTGTCTTAGTATTTCAATTCTTATTTATCACAAATGACACCTAAACTACTTTTCCGTCCTAAGTTAGCACATTCGTTAGTCAAACTATTAAGTTTAACTTTAAATAAAAGGCTTAACTCTCAAATTGATATCTAAATTAATTTATTTTTCTAATTTTGGTACCTAAACATTTTTGTCACAAGTGATGTAACATTTCATACCTAACCTAGATGTTATGGCCAAATCTAGAGAGTTACAATAACCATCTTCGAAAAGTCCAACTGAAATTATTTGAAATTCAACAATAGGAAATCATTTAAACAATTAAAAACAAGCATGAAATTCCAATCTTATAAACAATCCTAAATAAAATATACAACAATATAAATCCATATAAAATGTTAAAATAACTAGAATAGAGATGACCGAGCTCCTGCCACGACGACTTGCAAGTCCGTGGATTACTAGAAATTCAATCAAACAGACGAAATAAGTTTACATACTCAGTGTGTAACTTATGAACTAATTGAGTACAGACAGTCTCGATTTTACTTTATGATCTTACTAGTCGGGTATCATAATCAAAAATAGATACAGAACATATCAAATACAATTACAGATTCATATACAAATGCAGAGTCCTACCCCCATCCTCTACACACCATCTCCGATCATCCCTGCACACCATATAGGGTATCAAGTACCCATCTATCTCTACACACCGCATAGTGATTGTATGTCACATTCAGAACATTGCAGACTAGTTGCTAGATCAAGTGCGATAAATCGCCAGAATCATATATGTATAGGTGGCTTAGCCACAGAATCGACAAATAATTAAACTTTCCATACTTCCTCCTTTATCACAAATCTCATGCCAATGCAGATGCATGATTTGTAGATATCAGACACGCATATGCAATGGTATAGGTCAAGACAATACATAGTATGATTGCTCATCAAATAACACGTCAGGTATATGTTCATATAAACAGATTTTCTAGTAAAAGATCATCATATAATGAATTTTATAGCCTAATTCAGATCATACGGATCCTATGGAAGGCCTACGTTCGATTCGAACGATAGTTACGGCCCTAGGGAAAAATTCCAGTTTTTGGCCCACACGTCCGTGTAGATTCATACGGCCTGGATGATTGGCCAGTGTGGTCCACACGGCATGGCACACGCCCGTGTGACTCATAACAGTGTCTCAAATGGCCTAGCATACAACCGTGTGACCCAAGTCAGATAGTTACATAGTCTGGCACACGGCTTGACGCACGTCCGTGTGACTCAAATCAAAGAGTTCCATGGTCTAGACACATGCCTATGTCATTCGCCCATGTGAATCACAATGGAATTAGTCCCTCACAAGGCCTGGACACTTGCCCATGTTGCACGCCTGTGTGACCCAAGTCAGAGAGTTACACGGCCTGCCACACAGCCGTGTGGCGTCGACAGCCATGAATTCTGACTTTTTCCGTTCGTAGAAAACTTGATTGTCGTTACACACCTAATGTAGATTTGACGTAGAAGCAACAAAAGTGACTCCGAAACCCAAAAATGATAAACCAATTGCCCAATTAACAACTTAATCGAAATAATTCGCATAATTTAGCACTCAACCAAACTCCGTTGAAAACTTCGATGCAACTCCTAAAACCGCAACTAATGCTTACCGAAGAACAACAATATTTGCTCGAAGCTTAGGTCGCGGGAAGAACATTAGGCGTCTCTCAATTTTTCCCTAAAAGTCTGCATAAAAACAACATAAGGACAAATTAAACACTAACTTCAAAGTTTGAAGAAAAACCTCCAAACCCACAACAAACCAAACAACAAACGAACGGAAAAAAAATAGAATGTCACCTTTGAAATCTAAAATCAACCGACAGAAAAATACAATTTAGCAATTCACAACAAAAAGACAGAACTAAGGATCACAAAAAAAAAGAAAAAAGAAAAGAGGGAAAAAATGATAGTAAAGTAAAAAGGAAAGTTCAAGAGAAAACATAAGAAGGAAAAAATTAATTAATTAAAAGTAAAAACTAATTACTATAAAGTGCAAAAATACCCCCTTATCACTTATTCAGAGACTCGAACACAAGAACAAAGAGAATACAAAAGTTTAACCATTGAACCACTAGGCTCATCATTGACACAAGTTAACGTAGAAATAAACTTAAGCCGAAAGTTCAGTGTTAGGGGTTAAGTTAAAATAAAAATAAAAATAGCAAAAAATCTTCCAAAAGTGAGTCTTGAACCCTCGATCTCAAACACATAAGTAGAGCACTTGGCCACAGAAACAAAGGCTTAACTATGACAAATTTTAACAATCAGACATTCAAATTTTTGGGTGTTACAAGTCTCTCCCCATAAAAGAAATTTTGGCCTCAAAATTTATCTGACTCAAACAGATGAGGATATTGATGTCTAATAAAATCTTCAGGTTCCCACGTGGCTTCCTTAGTGCCATGATTCCGCCACAAAACCTTAACCAGAGGAACGATTTTCTTTCTCAAGACTTTGACATCTAGTCCTGAACCTAAACAAGTTCCTCCTCGAAAGTTATATCCAGTCTTACCTCAACCTCATCAACGGGGACAATATGAGATAGGTCAGACCAATACCGCCTCAACATAGAGACGTGGAACATGTAGTGAATTCGATCCAATTCAAAAGGTAGCTATAGCTGATAGGCAACAAGTCTAACATATTTCAAAATACGGTAAAGTCCAATAAACCTCGGGCTCAACTTGCCCTTACGTCTAAACCGGTGAACCTTTTTCCAAGTAGATACTTTCAGAAAAACTCGATCACCCACTAAATGCTCGATGCCTCTCCTCTTTAAATCCGCATACGATTTCTACTAATCAAAAGCTACCTTGAGGTGATCTCGAGTCAGTCTAACTGTATTCTTAGTCTCAGGAACCAAATCGGGACCTAACACTTGATGCTTTCCTAACTCAGTCCAACACATAAAAGTACGTCACTTACGACCATACAGAGCCTCGGAAGGTGCCATTCGGATGCTAAACTAGAAGTTGTTATTATATGCAAACTCAACTAACAGCAAGAATTCCTCCCAACTACCTTGGAAGTCAATCACATAACTCTGAAACATATCTTCAGAATCTGAATAGCTCGTTCAGACTATCCATCGATTTAAAGATGATATGTAGTACTAAAATTCAATTGAGTGCCCAATGCTTCATGAAGCTTCTTCTAGAACTGAGAAGTAAAACACGGGTCTCTACCAGAAAATATCAAAACTGGAACTCTATGCAGTCTTACAATCTCAAAGACTATAGTTAGCTAACTTCTATAATGAATAGTTTGTCCTAACAGGTAGGAAGTGCACAGACTTGGTCAACCGATCCACGATGACCTAAACAAAATATTTCTTAAAGGGTGTCAGAGGCAACCCGTCAACAAAATCCATAGTCACATGCTCCCACTTCCAAAGAGGAATCTTAACCTACTATAGCAATCCTAAAAGTAGTTGGTGCTTAGCCTTAACCTGCTGGCACATTAGACAATGAGAAACAAAGGCAATTACCTCCTGTTTCAAACCGGGCCAACAATAAAGCTCTCAGAGATCCTTGTACATGTTATTTCTATCGGGATTCATAACATAAGAGCTACTATACGCTTCTTGCAAAATCGACTAACTCAACTTAGCATCATTAGGCACACAGATCCGACCATTGAAACATAAAACCCTGTCATCATTCAACCTAAAATTAGAAATCTTAGACAACCTATCGAAACCGCAAAACTAGAGATTCATCACTTAATTGTTTAACTCTAATCTGATAAATCCTGGTCGGTTTAACCTGCAGCTCGACCAGTAGACTACCATTGTCAAACAAACTCAGGCGAGTAAACATTGCTCCCAGATCGGTCATCGCTCTACGACTAAGAGTATCGGCCACAATATTGGCCTTACTGGGATGGTACTTTATAGTGTAGTTGAAGTCCTTAAGCAACTCAATCCATCTACATTGCCTAAGGTTCAACTCTTTTTAAGTCAGCAGATACTTAAGACTCTTGTAATCAATGTAAATGATACACTTATCATCATACAAGTAATGCCTCCAGATTTTCAAAGCGAAAACAACTACAACCAACTCAAGATCGTGCGTAGGATAATTCCTTTCGTGTAATTTAAGCTGTCGGGACGCATAAGCTCTAACCTTACCATCCTGCATCAAAATGTAACCTAATCCAACATGCGAAGAATCATCATAGACTACGAACTCCCTACCAAATTTAGGCTATACCAAAATAGATGCCCGAGTCAGAACGAACTTGAGCTTCTTAAAGCTCACTTGTTGCTCTTCAAACCACACAAAAGGCGCATTCTTACGCAATAGCTTAGTTAGAGGGGTTGCAATATGTGAAAACCCCTAAAAAAACCTCATGTAGTAATCCACTAAACCCAGGAAACTCCGAATCTCAGACACATTCCTCAGTTGTTTCCACTTGATCACACCTTCAACCTTTTTAGGATCAAATCAGATCCCCTAGCAGAAACAACATGTCCTAAAAAGGTAACCTCTCGCAACCAAAATACGCATTTATTCAACTTAACGTAGAGTTGTTTCTCATGAAGTATCTGCAGAACTACTCTAAGATGTTCATCATGCTTACTCCTAGCCTTAGAGTATATCAAAATATCGTCGATGAAGGCCACGATGAACTGACCCAAATATTGGTGAAATACCCGATTCATTAGATCCATAAACATAGCCGGAGCATTCGTCAAACTGAATAGCATGACAAGGAACTCATATTGCTCGTAACAAGTCCTAAAAGCATTTTTATATACATCAGTCTCCTTAAACTTTAGTTACCCAGAATGGAGATCGATCTTCAAGAATACAGATGATGCCCTACGAAACTGATCAAATGGGTCATCAAGCCTCTAAAGCGAATACCTATTCTTTACCGTCAACTTATTAAGTTGACGATAATCCACACACATTCTCATTGTGTCATCTTTTTACTTTACAAATAGAACCAGTCCTCCCCACGGGGATACACTTAACCCAATGAACCCTCGATCGAGAAGTTCTTAAAGCTGAGCCTTTAATTTTGTAAGCTCCTTTCATGTCATGCGATAAGGAGTAATAGGAACAAGAGCGGTACCTAGTAGAAGTTCAACAAACTCAACCTCCCTATCCGGAGGTATCCCCTGTAACTCCTCAGGGAAGACATCTAGGAAATCCCTTACAGTCTGAATATCTTTAATAGAAGGTTTTGTAGGACTGGAGTCAGAAACAAAGGTCAGATATGCCTTACAACATTTTTGAACTAACCTTTTGGATACTAGAGCGGATATTACATTAGAGAGGTAATATCAACGCTCGTCATTCATAATGGTCTTAGTGTCATTACCAAATCTCAGAATTACCCTCTTAGAGGCACAATCCAGACTAACTCGATGTTCCACGAGTCAATCCATTCCCAAAATTAGATCAAACTCTCCAAATGGTAGCTCCATCAGATTAGCTGAAAACATAACACCTGGAATCTCTAACGGAACCCTCCTATAAACTTTATTAACCCAAACTAACTAACCTAGAGGACTAATTACAAAAACCTCTCTACCAGTACTCTTAACAGATATACCCAAATTCACAGAAATAGTGCTAGCTACATATGAGCATGTGGAACCAATATCTATCAAAGCAAAGTACATAATAGTAAGGATAAAGAATGTATTCGCTATAACGTCGGCATTGTCTCTGTCTTCACAGTATCTCACCGCATAGCAAGAACAGACTGTCATGCCTCACTCTAAACCGCACCTCTTCTCAATGTTTCTGACCTCTGCCAGAACCATTATCACTCCTAGTCGTACCACGACCCTTAGATGGCTTTGAGTTACCCTCAAAGGCTAAACCGAACCCAGAGCTGGAGCTTGTACAAGAGCTTGCACCTAGTCGGATTGGAAAGAATAGTCCCTAATGCAGTGCTCTATCGAATTGCATCGTAAATAGGCCATCAATCTCCTCTAGTACTCTCCCAGATGGCATCTATTGCAGTTATTACAAGTCTGAATCTCGGTCAGTACAGTTGATGCCTCAACCCTCGAAGGCCCATCAAACCTAGCCTATTTCTTAGGGCGCTGAACAAAACTAGGGGGACCTGAATCCCTCTTAACCATGCTCTGACCCTTCTCTCGATCTCTATTCTCGCGTTCAGTACTCTTCACCTCCTCAGCTATCTTTGTCTTGTCAATCAGGTCCTCGAACACTCGTTCCCTCTTGGGAGCTATCAGAACACTCAAATCGTATCTCAGTCCCTCCTCGAACCGGATACTTTTCTCATAATCTTTCAAAACCAGTACCTGCTCAATCTCATAAACTCGACCTTGTACTTGGCCACAGACCTCTCACCTTAAACTAGGCTCATAAACTCACGTCTACGAGCCTCTATATAACTCACCCCCACATACTTACTTTAGAAGGCATTCCTGAAGAAATCCCATGTGATGCATTCAGGCTGGGTGCCCTTCTTAACAGTTAACCACAACTAGTATGCCTCATCTGGAAGCAGAAACATTGCACCCCTCAATTTTTGCGCAGGAGTGAAATCAAAATCATTCATAATACACTCGATGGCCTCTGACTAGTACCTAACCACTGTTAGTGCAACTCTCGTGACACCTTTAAACACCTCATCACCATTCAACTGGAGTCATTCAGTAACCGACCTTCTCTACAACATGAAACATTACTTGGGATAGTGCGTTGTCCCCAGCCATCGGAGTATGAGACCTAGTCTTAGCAGTGGGAGTACCAACAGTCTCGCTGGTGTCCATAGAGGATGTCTCTGCTCGAGCTCCTCCTTGGCGCCCATGAGAACCATGTCCATGGCTACTGTACAAACTTATAATATCAACTTAACTACAATTCTCAAAAGTGCACAGATCAGTTTAGAGTTTTTATCAGATAGCTTATTTCACAGTTCATATCACAGTTCTTAGCTAAAGCAAACAAGTTTAGTCACTACAGTGTTTTCTAGCTAAATAGTATAGCTAAAGTAGAAGTACTTACAAGTTCAGTGCCAAAGGCTTGGTCTTTCATGAAATTGATTTTTAGAATTAATCAAATAAATATTTTATTCAAAAAAACACTTTTCTTAAAAAACAAGAGCCCCAAGAAAAAATAGCCCTAGTTTTGAAACCTGGCTATGATACCAGTAAATGTAACACTACATATCCGATCTAAATGTTACGGCTAAATTTGAAGAGTTACAATAACCATCTTCGAAAAGTCCAACTTAAATTATTTGAAATTCAACAGTCGGAAATCATTTAAACAGTTAAACCAAGCATGAAATTCCAAACTTATAAACAATAATCTTAAATAAAATATACGATAGTATAAATTCAAATAAAATGGTAAACTAATTAGAATAGAGATGACTGAGCTCCTGCCACATCGACCCGCCTAAGTCTGTGGGTTACTTGAAATTCAATCAAATAGGCGAAATAAGTTTACATACTTAGTGTGTAACTTATGAACTAATTAAGTACAGACAGCCTCAGTTTTACTTTCTGATCTTACTAGTCGAATATCATAATAAAAAACGAATACAGGACATATTAGATATAGTTACATATTTAAATACAAATGAAGAGTCCTACCCGCATCCGCTACATACCATCTTCGACCATCCCTACACCCCATATAGGGTATCAAGTACTCATCCATCCCTACACGCCGCATAGTGACTGTATGTCACATTCAGAACATTACAGACTAGCTGCCAGAATCAGATATGTATATGTGGCTTAGCCACTAGAACCGATAGATAATTAAACTGCACATACTACCTCATTTATCACAAATCCCATCCCAATGCAGATGCATGATTAGTAGATATCAGACATGCGTATATAGTGGTATAGGTCCAAACAATACTTAGTATGCTTACTCATCAAATAACACATCAGATATATCTTCATATAAACAGATTGTCCATTAAAAAATCATCAAATAATGAATATTATAGCGTAATTCAGATCATATAAACCTTACAGAAGGCCTACGTTCGATTTGAACGATGGTTATGGCCCTAAGGAAAATTTTTTATTTTTGGCCCACACATCTGTGTGGATTCACACGGCTTGTATGACTGGCTTGTGTGGTCCATACAACTTGGAAGATGCCCGTGTGGCTCATCACAGTGTCTCACACGGCCTAGCACATGGTCGTGTGACCCAAGTTAGAGAGTTACACGGTCTGGCACATGGCCTGACACACGTTTGTGTGACTCAAATTAGAGAGTTACACCGTCTAGACACACACCCATATCGCACACTTGTCTGACCCAAGTCAGAGAGTTACACGGCCGTGTAGCATCGACAGCCATGAATTTTTGCTTTCATCGTTCATAGAAAACTCATTTTTCGTTACACACCTAATGTAGATTCGATGTAGAAGCAACAGAAGTGACTCCGGAACCTAAAAAATAAATCAATTGCCCAATCAACAACTTAATCTAAATAGTTCGCACAATTTAGCACTCAACGAAACTACATCAAAAACTTCGACGCAACTCCCAAAAATGCAACTAACGTTTATTGAAGAACAATAGTAATTGCTTGAACTTTAGGTTGCGAGAAAAACGTTTAGCGTCTCTCATTTTCCCCTAAAAGCCGACATAAAACAACATAAGGATATATTAAACACCAACTTCATAGTTTGAAGAAAAACCTCCAAACCCACAACAAACGAGCGGAAAGAAAACTATAGAATCTCACCTTTGAAATCTAAAGTCAACCAACAAAATGATACAATTCAGTAATTCACAATAGCAAGACAAAATGAAAGATCACAAAAACAAAAAGCAAAAAGAAAAGAGGGAAGAAACGATAGTAAAGTAAAAAGGAAAGTTCAAGAGAAAACGAAAGAGGGAAAATTTTAGGAAAAATATTTAATTAATTAAAAGTAAATTCTAATTACTATAAAGTGCAAAAATACTCCCTCATCACTTACGTAGAGACTCAAACACAAAACCAAAGAGAATATATAAGCTAAAGCATTGAATCACTAGGCTCATCGTTGACACAAGTTAACGCATAAATAACTTTAAGTCAAAAGTTCAAGGATAGGGGTTAAGTCAAAATAAAAATAAAATAGCAAAAAAATCTTTCAAAAGTGATACTTGAACCCTCAATCTCAAACACATAAATAGAACACTTTACCTCAGAAACAAAGACTTAATTATAATAGAGTTTAACAATCAAAATTCAAATTTTGGGGTGTAACAAGTGATACCTAAACTATGTTTTTTTTCAAATTGGTACCTCATTAGTCAAATCATTAAGTCGATTTAAAAAAAATAGATAATCAATTAAAAATTGTCATGTGGAAAAATGATAAAAAAAAGTTTTATATGCATATTTTCTTTCTCCTTTATATTTTTTTTCTTTCTTCTTCCCCATCATGGGCTTCCTCTACAAGTGTGACAATTTTGGACTTCTTGGTTTTTAACAAAGTTTTCAAAATAGAGTTGATTGTCGAACTGGTCAAGCCATTAGTTTCCCGATTTGTCCTATTTCATCAAATAAATTATTAAAAATTGTAAAAATAAAAATAAAAATATTTAAGAAATAGAGAAAACAAGTTCAATCAGTTTTTAGCTTAATTCAACCAGTCTGTATCGGTTTGCAGGTGGTGAAGTTTGAAAACAAAATTAATTGTTAGTTGCTGACCTTGGGAGGACAAATTTCGAGCATTCAAAGAAGAAGAAAGAAAAAAATAACTTAAAAGAAAAAAATGTAAAACCAAAAAATTAAAAAAAAATTATTCTTAAAAGATTATATGACATGATAAACTATAATTCTCTAGAATTTTGTAGCAGATATAATATTTTGGTGTAAAATGCCTAACAAAAGAATAATTTAGATACCACTTGTGACCCAAAAAAACTTTACCAATTTGAGAAAAAATTGTATAGTTTAAATACTAATTTGTCGGTTAAACCTTTTTTAAAATAGATTTAACAGATTGATTAATGGAGGTATCAACTTGGGAAAGAAAAAATATTTAAATACCACTTATGATTAAAAAAAAATTTAAGTACCATCATAAAAAAAAGCTTATGTTTTAAATATCAATTTATGAATTAAGTATACATAATAATTATATAAATGCGATTTATTTTTTGGAAAATCTAAATTGAAATTTCACATATAATATTATCCACAGGCCAAATGTATGTTCTCATGCTTTGCAATAATCAAGTATTGATTATGAATGTCCCCATTATTTCTTGGCTCATGTATGTATGGACCCTAGATATGGATGGCTTGTGCACTTTATCTACATATACGCATCGCGTTTTGGAAAATGAGTGTTGTTGCTGCTCCTTGTAATATCACAACCATTTTATATATAAATTTGGTCCATTGGTAATTGCTTTTATATTATTGGTGAAGATTGATTTTCATAGAATGTTTTGTCTCATAAAACGTGTCTTATAAATAGGGGTTTAAGTTTATAGTGAAATTTAAGTGTTTTGGTGTGAGATTAAGGTGTTACAACAACATTACTTGTTGCGAAATTATGACAAAACAAAAAAATATTGTATGTTTAAGAGGCTTTAAATAACTTGTTAGAATTAAGTGACCCAAATTTTTATTTAAATAAAATACAATGGTAAAATAAAATAAAAGAAGAATCCTTATAGAATTACACTTCTTTTATTTTATTTTGAATAAGGTTTTTTAAACCTTATTAAATTGCATCTATTTGATATTGATTAGAATAAGGAGTTTCAATCTTACTACACTCCTATTAGAATATGGCTTTATAAGCCTATAAATAGACATGGTCTATTCCTCTTGTAATTGATTCGAATTCGACATAGTAAATTTTCTTCTCCTCTGCCCTTGGTTTTTCCCGAAAGGGTTTCCACGTAAAATCTGTGTGTTCTTTATTTCTATTTTTTCTCTTTTGCGATATATTGTCATTACCGACGTTATATTTTTCAAACAAATTGGTATCAGAGCTTCCGGGTTTTTTTTTCATCTCAATCACGGTAATGGCGTCTTTAAAGTATGAAATTTCGCTGTTGGATCGCAACACCAGATTTGCGTTGTGGCAGATAAAGATGCAGGCAGTTCTTGCACAGATGGATTTAGAGGAAGCGCTGCTAGGGGTAGATAAGATGCCTTCGACATTGACGGAGGAAGATAAGAAGCGCAAGGATCGAAAGGCATTAACATAGTTACATCTGCATTTATCTAACGAAATTTTGCAGGATGTGATGAAGGAGAAGACTGCCGCAGCATTATGGAAGAGGCTAGAACAAATATGTATGTCGAAAACTCTAACCAGCAAGTTGCATATGAAGCAACGACTTTATGCTCATCGTTTGGAGGAAGGTGCGTCTGTGCACGAACACTTAACAATGTTTAAAGAAATTCTCTCAAACTTGGAGGCCATGGAGGTTCAGTATGATAAGGAAGATCTAGGGTTGATTCTACTTTGTTTGTTGCCCCCGTCTTATTCAACCTTTAGAGACACGATTTTATATAGCCGCGAGTCTCTCACAGTTGATGAGGTTTATGATTTTTTGACCTCGTATGATAAGATGAAGCATCTTGTGGTTAAACCCGACTCCCAGGGAGAGGGTCTTATTGTTCGTGGGAGACAAGATCGGAATACTGATGATGATCGTGGAAGGACACGGGAAAGAAATCCTCGCGGTAAATCTAAGGGTAGATCAAAGTCTTCAAACAGAGGTAAAACTTGTAACTTCTGCAAGAAGAAAGGGCACATTAAATCTGAGTGCTATAAGCTACATAACAAGATTAAAAGGGAGGCTGCGAATCAAAAGGGAAAACAACTAAAAAATTCTGGTGAAGCTGATATTGTAGAAGACTACAGTGATGGTGAACTTCTAGTCGCTTCTGTCAACAATTCTAAAGAGAGCGAGGAGTGGATACTTGATTCAGGCTACACCTTCCACATGAGTCCCAATCGGGATTGGTTTACAAATTACGAAACGGTGTCTGAAGGTGTTGTTTTGATGGGAAATAATGCTTCGTGTAAAATCACAGGTGTTGGAACAATTAAAGTTAAAATGTTTGATGGAGTTGTCAGAACACTTAGTGACGTACGGCATGTTCCAGAATTGAAGGGATTTAATTTTGTTGAGTACTCTTGATTCAAAAGGGTACAAATACACAGCTGAAAGTGGGATGTTGAAGATTTCCAAAGGTTCCCTCATTGTGATGAAAGGGCAGAGAAAGAATGCCAAGTTATATGTTTTGCAGGGTTCTACTGTTATTGGTGATGCAGCTGTCGCTTCCTCTTCTTTGTCAGGTGATGATATTACTAAACTTTGGCATATGCGCCTAGGGCATATGAGTGAGAATGGCATGGCAGAATTGATCAAAAGAGGACTTCTTGATGGGTAAGGAATTTGCAAACTGAAGTTCTGTGAGCACTGTGTTTTTGGGAAGCAAAAGAGAGTTCGATTGACCAGAGGAATCCATAACACGAAGGGAACATTGGAGTATATTCATTCTGATCTGTGGGGGCCATCAAGAGTGCCTTCGAGAGGTGGAGCTAATTATATGCTAACTTTTATTGATGATTTTTCCAGAAAAGTTTGGACATTCTTCCTGAAGCAGAAAAGCGATGTGTATTCTGCATTTAAGTCTTGGAAAACTATGATTGAAAAACATACGGGAAAACAAATAAAATACATCCGCACAGACAATGGCTTAGAGTTTTGTTCTGATGAGTTTAATAAACTGTGTAAGTCAGAAGGAATCGTGAGACACTTGACAGTTCGTCATACTCCACAACAAAACGGCGTTGCAGAACGAATGAACAGAACGATTATGGAGAAGGTTCGATGCATGTTGTCAAATGCCAACTTACCAAAGTCGTTTTGGGCCGAAGCAGCCTCTACTGCATGTTTTTTGATCAACCGATCTCCATCCGTTGCCATTGAGAAAAAGACTCCACAAGAGGTATGGTTTGGTAATCCTGCTAATTATTCTGATTTAAAGATCTTTGGGTGTCCTGCGTATGCTCATGTTAATAATGGAAAATTGGAACCAAGATCCATTAAATGTGTTTTTCTTGGTTATAAAGCTGGTGTAAAAGGGTATAAGTTATGGTGTCCTAAAAATAGAAAAGTTGTGATTAGCAGAGATGTTGTTTTTGATGAAACTGCTATGCTACCTAACTTATCTCTTAAAGACTCTTCCAATAAAGAAAATCAAAAGCAGGTGGAGCATCAGATTAATACAGAGTCAACTCCTCAAGCTAGTACAAAAATTGAGAATAGAGTTGCTTCTTCACCACAATACTCTATCGCCAAAAACAGAACTAGAAGAGAAACTAAACCTCCAAAGAAGTATGCTGAGGCTAACCTAGTTGCTTATGCTTTAAATGTGGCTGAAGATATAGATGCAAACCAAGAGCCGTCAAATTATTCTGAGGCGGTTAACTGTGAAGACTCAGAAAAGTGGATGTTTGCTATGCAAGAGGAAATAGAATCACTCCACAAAAACAAAACATCTTGTGAAACTTCCTAAAGGTAAAATGGTTGTTCGCTGTAAATGGGTGTTTAAAAAGAAAGAAGGGACTCCAAGAGTTGAAGAACCCAGATATAAAGCAAGGCTTGTTGCAAAGGGTTACAGTCAAATTCTAGGAGTGGACTTTACAGATGTGTTCTCCCCAGTTGTGAAGCATAGTTTGATTCGAGCTTTGCTTGGTATTGTGGCCATGCAAGATTTGGAGCTTGAGCAGTTAGATGTAAAAACTGCATTTTTGCATAGAGAGCTTGAGGAAGATATTTACATGCAACAACCAGAGGGTTTTACAGTCTCAGAAAAAGAGGACTATGTTTGCTTGCTGAAAAAGTCTCTTTACGGTTTGAAACAGTCACCAAGACAGTGGTACAAGAGGTTTGATTCCTTTATGACTTCTCATGATTTTAAAAGAAGTAGTTTTGACAGCTGTGTTTACTTTAAGAAAAACAGTGATGGTTCTTTTGTGTATCTACTTCTTTATGTTGATGACATGTTGATAGCAGCAAAAGATAAAGGAGAGATAAGAAAGGTCAAAGCCCAACTAAGTGAAGAATTTGAGATGAAAGATTTAGGACCAGCAAAGAAGATACTTGGTATGGAGATTCTCAGAGATAGAAAAGCAAGTAAATTGTACCTAAGTCAGAAGGGGTACATTGAGAAAGTTCTTTGCAGGTTCAACATGCAGAGTGCTAAGCCTGTTAGTACTCCTTTAGCAGCCCATTTCAGACTTTCATCGGCTTTGTCTCCACAATCAGATGATGAGATTGAGTACATGTCACATGTTCCATACTCTAGTGCAGTGGGATCTCTCATGCATGCTATGGTTTGTTCACGTCCAGATTTATCATATGCAGTCAGTGCAGTTAGCACATACATGGCGAATCCTGGTAAAGAACATTGGAAAGCAGTTCAGTGGATTTTAAGATACTTACGAGGTACTACTGATGTTTGCTTACAATTTGGAAGAACTAGAGATGGAGTCATTGGGTATGTTGATGCTGATTTTGCTGGAGACCTTGATAGAAGAAGATCTCTCACTGGTTATGTCTTTACAATCAGAGGTTGTGCAATCAGTTGGAAAGCTACTTTGCAAACTACAGTCGCTTTGTCTACCACTGAAGCTGAGTACATGGTGATTACTGAGGCTTGTAAAGAAGCTATTTGGTTGAAGGACTCTTTAGTGAGCTCAATGAAGACCTTCAAATCAGCACAGTATTTTGTGACAGTCAGAGTGCCATCTTCCTTACAAAAGATCAAATGTTTCATGAGAGAACAAAACACATTGATGTTCGGTATCATTTTGTTCGTGATATTATTGCTCGTGGTGATATTGTTGTGAGCAAAATTAGTACTTGTAACATCCTGAAAATGGGCCTATGCATTTTTGATTTAATTATAGGGAATGACATGTCTTATGTGCTATAAATGTATTACGAACATTTTTGGAAACTCGGAAATGTAAGGAAATGTTACGTTAAAAGAAGGGAACTAAGGCAAGGTGGTCTTAAGAAAATTTATGGAGGAAATATGACATGAAATTGGGCTTGGTTAAGTGGCTTGAAGGCACCAGTTAGGGCCTCTGGAAATGACGCCACATACAAGGGTATTGGGCCAAGGTTCGAGCTGTAGGGGAAGCAAAATAAAAGTTTTATTTTGTAGCAGAGATTAGCAGCAAGGGACGGCACAAGGCTATAATTTAGGAGCTTTTATTCTTTTATTTTTTTAGAGATAAAGGGTGGATAAATAAGGGATAAATAATGGATTTATTTTAAGAGATAAATGAGGATTATTCTTTAATTTTAAAACAAAGAGATAAAGAGAAAGATAAGGGAGAAGTGGTGGCCAAGTAAGGGATTCTAAGTTAGTAATTTCGGCTAGACTAGGAGAAGGAGATAGCCAAAACTATCAAATAGATATTCATCTTTCCTTTGTTTTCTTTTATTTCTCTCAACTCTTGCCTAGTCGAATTTCTTTCCTAAGGTCACCATTGCCGAATTTTCTTCAGCAATTCTTCTTCTTCTTTTATTTTGCCGAATACCATTCTCCCTTAGCCATAGTCGATTGATCTTTAAACCCAAAAGCCGAAACCTTGAGATTATTATTTAGCCATCAAAGCCGAATTCTTTGGGGCTTCAAGCAAAGGAACTGTCGATTTCTAAAGTAAGGGTAAGATCTCATTCGGTTTCATCTTTTTTCTTTTAACATTTTCTGAAATCTAGGACTAACCCAATTAATATCTTGTTGCCGAAACCTTGAAGAAATCTTTCGGGATTTACTAAGTGTCGACTACAAGGAAGGAGAAGTTCTTTTCCCGAAGGTACACCATAGATCGCGTGTTCCCTAGTTATTCGGTGAGTTTCGGGATTTAAAATCCACAAGGTAAGTGTCTATAGCATTCGGCTAAGGCTTATTTTAGCACTAGATCTATTTTCTTACATGATTTAAAAGCCGAAAACTAATCTATGAAGGGATTCAATACCAGCCGATTACAGAGAAGGGAGTCTACAACATTCCGGGATTTGATTAGTAAACAAATTGGCAAGGTAAGGATTTAAGTATAACAATCCTAATAGGATTTGGATTTATGGCCGAATGGCTTTTTATTAAATATTCTTAGTGTTGGCCGAATATAGGCATTCAAGATCTAAAGCAGTGAGATCGGATTTTTGAGATTCGAAGTGAATTGCTAAGTTAATCAGGTGTGTACCCTACCCTAAGTTTTAATATGTTCATGGCTATGTTTTAAATTGAATGTGTTAATATGAATGTGAAAATATGGCTAAAGTATCATGCAATGGTACCAAGTACCCAGGTACGTTTCCTACTCCTACTAGGATTATGAATATATGATATATATAACATGTGAAAAGTGATAAGAATGTGGATTAAGGAATGATGTGCATGATATGTATGATATGGGGCACTCGGGTTATATGAAGGGGAAGTGAATGTGGTGACCTAAGACCACGATATCTGAATGTGGTGACCTAAGACCACGATATCTGAATGTGGTGACCTAAGACCACGATATCTGAATGTGGTGACCTAAGACCACGAATTTTATAAGGGCGATGAGCACGTCGACTGCAGCGACTGCCTTCGATGGTGTGTAGCGGATGGAGGGTTGACTTAGTAGTCCCCACGGTGTGCAGGTTGGTACGGGTGACGTGTAGCGGATGGCTATCTAGGTTTGGGTTCGGGTTGCATCATTTTAATGATATAAGGATATGTATGCTCTGAAATGTCTGAATTTGTTAGGACTTAGTGTTGTGGTTACACATTGAGTCTGTTTGACTCACCCCGTTGGGGAATATTTTCTTCCAGGTGACGAGCAGTGATGGACCGGGTCGGCAGGAGCTTAAAGGTGGCCATGCACAGCAAGGAAAATTTTTACTATTTGAGACTTTTATGTTAATTAAGTACTTTAATTTAATTTTGGGATTATTTGATGTAATAAGGCCCTAGTTGAATTTCTTTATTTTTACTTTTATTTATTATGATTACGAACTATTATTAATTAATGGATTAAATAAATTTATTTTAAAACAAACCCTAAACGTTTTGTCACTTAAAGTAAGGGATTTTTAATGAAATAAACTTGTTTTCAATTCAAGCCCAACCCAATAATAATTTTTCTTTCAAAAGACATAGTTTTTTCCAAAGTAATAAACGAATTTTGAACCGGTTTTCTTCGAGGAACATACCAGATCCGGTCAAGGCTCGTGGGCCGGGTTTGGGGTGTTTCAGTACTCATGAAAATCCTGCAGATATAATGACTAAGTCACTTCCTATAACCAAGTTTAAGCATTTCTTAGACTTGGTTGGTGTTCATTGTTGAAGTTAAACCCTTAAGGGGTTTTATGGAAGAGGTGGAGAACTTGTTCGTTGAGAGTTCGCGATGAAGAACTTGTTTATTGAGAATTCGTGTCAAGGTGGAGATTGTTAGAATTAAGTGACCCAAATTCTTATTTAAATAAAATACAATGGTAAAATAAAATAAAAGAAGAATCCTTATAGAATTACACTGCTTTTATTTTATTTTGAATAAGGTTTTTTAAACATTATTAAACTCCATCTATTTGATATTGATTAGAATAAGGAGTTTCAATCTTACTACACTCCTATTAGAATATGGCTTTATAAGCCTATAAATAGACATGGTCTATTCCTCTTGTAATTGATTCGAATTCGACATAGTAAATTTTCTTCTCCTCTGCCCTTGGTTTTTCCCGAAAGGGTTTCCACGTAAAATCTGTGTGTTCTTTATTTCTATTTTTTTCTTTTGTGATATATTGTCATTACCGACGTTATATTTTTCAAACATAACTGATTAGATTCTTATTAATAATTAATCTCAACACTTGAAAACGAGTTCAGCTATCTGTGATGTTTTTGTATTATCCTCTGAATGATGGATATGAGATTCTCATTTGACTAAAAACTTGGGTATGTCAAATTTGAGTTCTACCATATACTTATTTCTTTTTCTTTTTAATATTTTCATATAGCAGATATTGTAAAAATTTTGATTTTGAGAGTTTTGAACATTTTATAAAAGTTTTATTGTTTATTTTTTTTAGTTTTTACTTTTAAAAGTTATGTGATAAAGTTTACTTTTTCTTTTAATTTTCATTTTGAATTATGTCATATAAAATTTGGCATATCGTTTAATGATCAATTTTATGATTTTAGGGTGTAGTGCACCAAACATCCTCAAACTATGACCCTCATTCTAAATTGGTCCTCAAATTATATCTCTATAGGACATTTATCAATCCCTTGATATTACATGTGGAATTTAAAAACTCTATTAACATTACACCAAATAATTTTCCCAAAAGAGTAAACTTTCATATTTTATTGTTATTGCTGTTATGGGTAAAAAGTTGCCATACATGGTAAAAACAAAGAGTGACTATTACAATATGAAATATTATTATAAACAATGCCTGTTATAGAAAGAGTTAATTATATATAGAGAGGGATAAATTTTAAAAATTGAATTAATAAAACATGTATCAAAATTTAAATTCCGCTTTACATGTGTACCAAATAATTAACGAGTATTTCACAACAAGAAAAATAGAGGATATTGGTATTATATATGAAAAGGCTCAAACCTTATTCTAAAACCCGTACCTGTAAGATTGTTTTCGGAAAAAAAAAAAAACTGTTACTTTCCGATCATTAACACTCATAAATTAGATAAAATAATATGTTTTCTTAGCTTAAGCGTAGGTCTTCACTTTTCTTTTCTAACAATTTGTCCACATTCCTGGTTAGTGGCAGTGGCTCAATACCAAACAGAATCCTTTTTTTTTTTTTTTAAAGAGCACATTAAAGGATTTAGGTGGGCATCCATTTGAACAATGGAAAGTTAGGTTGCGATAATATGAGTCAGAAGAACAGAATGAGTGAAGCAGAAATATTTATTGAGTAATTTTTCTCATATTAACTAACTAAAGTGAGTATTTGTCATATTATAGTGGGATTTATCAACATGACAGCTAGCTCAAGTATTTTATAATTTGTTTATGTTTTAAGTTACTTTCACTTTTTATTTTTCATAAAACAATATATTTTAAAATATAGATATTATCCTATAATGATTTTCTTAAATATATAGAAAATATAACAAATAAATTGAATGTATTTATATATACTCGAATCTAAATAATACCAAGACATATATGAATAAATATAATAGCTCATATCATTGAATATCTAGGATTAGGAGATGGTTTCCATCTTATTGTTATATGTATCAGAAGAATAGGAACAAGGTGAATAGAGAAAATAATCTTGTATTTCATATATCTAGCTTACATTCAGGTAAGCATCCATATATATACATGAAGAGAATCAAGAAAGCATAACAAAGATGAACAACTACAGCTAACTAACATTAGCTAACTAACTAACAGTCTTAATAGCTAACAGACAGAACCAACTGTACGTTTACTGTTAACATTCCCCTATGACCAAAAAATCACTCAGCAACCTTCTTCTGGAACTCATTAGGAGCACAAATTTTTAGTTTCTGTTTGAAGTAATTAAACGATCCAACAACTAGTGGCTTAGTCAGTATATCATGTTAAACTAAGCCTTATTTGATAATATGTTTTGATATAACAAATTAAAGTGTTTTTGAATAAAAGTTAAGTTGAACAAATTGATAAAATCAAGTTGAAATGGTTTCAATTAAATCAAACATTTTCAATCATGTTAAAACTGTTTTTATATAAGTCGGTATTGCTCCTTGACCAAAAAGTATTGATACTTTTTGGCCAAGTATCGATAGTTTTGAAGATATCGATACCCATTCTAAAATCAATACCAAATTGACATTTTGTTTTCATGATTTTTCAAAAAATGACAAAAAGTATCGATACCTTTTACCAGGTATCGATATCTTTGCTCCAACAGTCACTGAAATATACTTTAATTAAAAAAATATCGATACCCTTTTAGTAGGTATTGATACTCGATGTTGCAGTTGAATTTAATGATCTGGTATTTTGATCCCAACGGCTCTATTCACTTTCACAACAACCACAATGGTTGAAAATCAATTAGAGGGTATAAATACAATCTTCCAAAGGTCTTACAACAATATGAGATATGTGCAAAGCTTAAAGATCAATCAAAACAACCTAAGAGTTTAACTCTTTCATACCTTTTCTTGTAAACACTTGTGAGCTTTCATTGTACTCATTTAGCTCAAGTGTTATTCTTTGTATAGTGCTTAATTGGCAAACTTTCTGATCTTGTAAGGATTACTTCTTAGTTTGCTTATTCATTCTCTTTGAGAGAGGATTAATTCTTAAGTTTTGGGTAGAAACTGTAAGGGGGTGCAATCTTAAGATTTTGGGGAATAAATTTTAAGAGAGTTTTAAGGTTAAACCTTGTCCTCAAACGTTACCAAATTAGTGAATTTAGAGAAAATCCTGAACTAAAGTAGTGGAGTACGCAATTGGGGTTGAACCACTATAAATCCTTGTGTTCTTTGTTGCATACTTTTCATTGCTTCCACCATAATTTCTCAAAGGCAAATTCAACCTCCCTGTCAGTGATTTTGAGTTGATCCTTCCGAGCTAACGTATCAGCTACTTGTTCTGAAGAGGGAACATAGTTCACTTCCAGCTTATTAGCTGCTACATGCTCTCGAACAAAATGACTTTGCAACTCAATGTGTTTTGATCGAGAATGAAAGACTATGCTACGACATTAGAATTTTCTGTAACACCCCTAACTCGTCTCTGTCACCAGATTAGGGTTACAGAGCATTACCAATCAATCAAAAAATATTTATCATCATAACATTTAATAAATTAGTTTCAGTCAAAATCATATGAAACATATGCATTTGGTCCCTAAATCGAGCCTTTGAGGCCCTAAAAATAGCTTAGAAGTAATTCGGGACTAATTTGAAACAAAACAGAAGTTTTAAGAAAAAGTTGCAAAAATTGGAAAACAGTGGTCACATGGCATGTGGCCAGGCTGTGTAACAATTGAATAAGGGACACACGACTGTGTCGCAGGCTATGTAACTCTCTGACTTGCCACACACGGCCGTGTCGCAGGCCATGTGCTAGGCCATGTAACTCATTGACTTAAAACATTAGGAATTTAGAAATGACAAATGGTCATGTGACAGCCCATGTTCTCAAGTCGTGTGATCCAAAAATTTACCCTAAATTCATGCCATTTCAAGGCCAAACCATATCTAACCAACCATTCTATTTTAGCACACATTCAAGGGATTTAAGCATCATTCAAACACACCTAAACATATAATTTCAAACATCCTAATTCATCTAACCAATATGCCATTCAAAGGCACCACAATTGCATTTAAGCGTCATGGATCAAACCAAAGCAACATAGCTACTTTTCAAGCTTATAACCTAGTCTTTTGTCTACCAAATGACATCATTTACAAACATTTTCATATCATCATCAACATACTAACAAAGTCTATGCATTTCAAGTTCTCAAAAGTGGCCAAAATGACCTAACTTGACAAGGCATTACAAATCCATCAAACTAAACATAAAATTTATCGGTATATACATACCAAATCAATCATTAACACATTCATAAACTACCATTACAAAAGGGTCCTATACATGTCATTTATAACATTGGCAAAAATACACAAATACCGAAATGGTTGTTGGATAGTGTGATAGGTCTTCGATGAGTTTTCAGCCAATCGAGCTTCCGATAATCTATAAAACAAAGGAAATTAACTACGTAAGCAACTAGTGCTTAGTAAGCTCATATAAACTCAAACAAACCTTACCATTTCATTAGCACATTTTATAGAATACGCATAATATCATAACCAAGATTATAAGTTTAGCATAATCCTATACAAGCACCATCAAACTCACAAGTTAGGATGCTTATCCATGATACAAATATATTCAATCATATAGTAGGTAAGTTTCACATATACATCATTTAATTCATAAACATTTTCATATGATCATAAATCGTTTCATTTTTTTTACTTACCGTACCATTTCCTTTACTTACCCATTGAACCATCTAGAATTGCATCGGATACTCAGGAATACTCACACACATAGCGTCTCTTTCCATATAACCGTAACATTTCCTTTTCAATAATTCTCACACGAGCTGTGAATTGGGCTTGCTCACATGAGCTATGGGTCGAAATGTTAGCTATACGATACTGCTCACACGAGTTTTGGAGAATCCAAAACAAATGCAAGACCTCAGCCATCAATAGGACATTCAAGACTAGCATCCGAAACATGAAATCCCTAATTACGTGACATTCATATCCTAAGAATTCTAAATGTTTAAACGGGATTTGTTATCCGTCAATTATTCATATGTCAAAACATTTACAATTTCAAGTCCATTTATATTAACATAACATAGTAAATAATCAATTTAACTAACATTAATACTATCATAGTTCATACAAACTTACCGCGATAACTAAGGTCGTAGAAGTAGAATCCGAAACTAATTTAAAGCTTTAACCTTTTCTTGATTTAAGTCCGGTTGTTGTTTATTTTGATCTAAATAGATAATTTCATTCAATTAAGTACTTCTAGTATTCAATTTAATCCATAATTCATATTTATGCAAAATTATGAAATTAGCGTTAACATTTTAACTTTTCATAATTTAGTCCTTAAGCTCATAATTTGAAATTTAACCATTTTAACCCTTCATACTAGCTAGCCAAATTTTATATGGACTCATACCAACCCATTTAAATCATTATTTCCTAATTTTACCGTGAAATTTTACTATTTTTACAAATAAATTCCTAAATGCAATTTCATTAGAAATCACTTAACAAAACATGTTTATTTTACAATCAAGATTAATAATCTATCAAATAAATTCAAAACCTAGTCAAAACCAACCATGGAAAGTCCTTCAACCTTTAACAATTTTGAAAATTAACCCCCAGGCTAGCTAGACTAAGCTAAAATGAACTCAAAAACATAAAAATCATTAAAAACAGGGCTTGAAAACCTACCATGCATGAAGAAATCAAAACCAAAGATTTCCCCCTTCAACAATGGTGAATTCGGCCAAACCAAGAAGAAATGGGAAAGATGATAACTTTTACTGTAACAGCCTGATTTGGGGCCTAGTTAGAATAGTGGTTGCGAGACCACAAATCCAAAGTAGAAACATGTGTTTTATGATTTTTATGAGGCTTATGAGGTGTTTGTATGATTGTGTGAAAATTTCATGAAGAGATTTTATTATTTAGTGATCAATTTGTCCATTAGGACTAAATTGCAAAGATTAGAAAATATGATATTCTAGAAGATTTAAGTATGAAATAGAATTATAAAAATTAGTAGAGGTCCTTATTTCTCAATTAGACCATTAATGTCAAGATGGACAAAAATGGACATGGGAAGGAAAAATCTCAAGAAAGGGCCTTAAGGGCATTTTAGTCATTTGGTTAATTAATGAATTAGAAAAGGGAAAAATAAGTCGAAATCTTGTCCATCTTCTTCCTTTAAGTGCTGAAATTTTCAAGGAGACATAGCTAGGGTTTCTTCAACTTCCAAGCTTGATAGTAAGTACATCTTAGCCCCATTTTTAATGTTCTTCGTATTTTTGAGATTCTCGTAGCTCGATTTAGCTATTTCTAGCTATATTTTGAGCTAGGGTTTATGTTCAAAAATTTATCCATGTATGAAATGCATGTATTTTGATGTTTTATGGAAGAATATAAAAGTTTTATGTGTGATAAACATCTTTTTCTAAGTGATTTTCATGAAAAATGCATAAAAGAACCAAATTGTAAAAGTTGTAAAAATGGTCATACATGAGTGAAATAGTGGAAACTGGGACTGTTGTAGTTAAGAAAATAATTCGGCTAGGCTTAAAATACAAGAAATTTGAATAAAAATCATTTTACGAGCTTAGGGGCAAAAGTGTAATTATGAGAAAGTTTAGGGGCAAAATCATAATTTTTCCATAGTATGATTCATGAGTCAATTTAGTCAATGTGAGTATTAAACAAGTGAAATTGTTATTATAGATCAAGAAACACGAATCCCGGATCGAAATCGAGGTAAGAACAAAGTCGTGGACTAAATCGAACATCTACACCTATTTTGAGTACCGAGGTAAGTTTGTGTGAAATTAAAGTTTCATAGTGTTTTCTTATTTTAAATTACTTGATATTATGATAAATAATATTATTCCCATGAAAATTGACAAATGAAGCCTCAATGAGAAAATGATGACAATATGCTAAGTTGAAGTCCCGGTTGAAGATTCAGAATAACGAGGATACTTATGTCACAACATGAGATAAGGAAGGCCCCATATAAGACCATGTCTGGGACATGGCTTCGGCACCAAAGGAAGATCTCATGTAAGACCATGTTTGGGACTTGGCATCGACATCTATGTATGATCTCGTGTAAGACCACGTCTGGGACATGGCATCAACATCGAGTTAAGAAATCCCATGTAAGAGCATATTGGGGTATGGCATCGCATCAAGAGGTGATCCCATGTAAGACCATATCTGGAATATGGCATTGGCATTGTGATACAAGTATGATGAGATCCTTCGGTATTCTGAGTAGCTCAACAGGTAAAAGAGCTAAGTATGTAAAAATGATAAAGAGTTAAGTTATACAAGGATGACCAAGAGTTACATTTAAGTTAAGGATGATTATGAGTTAAGTTTATGTTCAAGTTAGCATAAGTGCTAAATTATGTGATGAAGTGATACAGGTACCATGAGTAAAATACAAGTTATGAAACCATAATGTGATATGCGATGGGTAAGAGTAAGTAAGAGTAAGTATGTTTAAGCACATGAGAACTTGTGTTATTATTGTACTATGAGATGAATGGATTTTACCATGAGTACTTATGTTGCTATATTTATTCATGCAAAATTACTAAGCTATATGCTTACCCCTCTCTTTTCCTTTTTCCTTGTAGTATCACCAAGCTAGCTCGGGGATCGTAGAACGTCAAAGCTTGGATCACACTATCAATCATTCTTTTGGTATAGTAAAGTTGTTTTATTTTGGGTATGGCATGTATAGGAACTTGGCCATTTTGCGTTATGTCATATTTGGAAGCCAAAGTTTTGGCTAGTAAGGTTACTCATTCATTTTGTAAATGGCCATTAAAAATTGGCCAATATTTGTCAAGTTGCATATTTTTAATGATGATGAGTTTTATGAGGTGAAAATTTATGCAATTGATGAAGTAAAATGTGAAGTGTATGAATGATGATTTAGTGATTCTTCATAGTGTATTATTACCATGTTATGTGTTGCTTGTGTTGGTATATATGTGTTTCTGTTTCAGGGTGGCAATTGGCTTGGAAAATAGCCTTTCAATTGTCCACACGGGTAAACACACGGGCGTGTGTCTAGGCCGTGTATGACACACAGTCAACCCTTATGGGTGTGTTGATAGGCCGTGTGTCCCCTACATCAAATTTGCTAGAATTCGATTCGTCACACGAGTCAACACACGGGCGCATACCTAGGCCGTGTGCCCCTTAAGTGGTTGCTGACGTCATAAACAGAATACCAAGGTTTTTCACACACGGGTGAGAACACGGGCGTGTCTAGGCTGTGTGAGGGACACGGGTTATTGACACCAGCGTGCGTCCGGCTGTGTAAAAACCCCTATAGGTCTGAAATGAAAAACAAATTCCACACAGGTTAGGAACATGGGCGTGTGTGACCACACGGCCTGCCCACACGGGCGTGTGGCCCTGTTTAGGCAAAAATTTTCTAAGTGAGCAAGAGTTTCCAGTTTAATTTTGAAATCTTCCGTAAGTATGTTTAGGGCCTCGTAGTCCCATCATAAGGATGTTATGTATACGAATGAAAAGTTTTAAGTTACAATGAAATTTTATAGCCCAATGTTGTATGTTTAAGCAAGTTAAGTTCGGTAATGCCTCGTATCCGGTTCTTGCGTCGAACACGGGTAAGGGGTGTTCAATTTACTTAGTTTATTTTAAGTTTATTTACCAATTTACCAATTTATCCTTAATAATAATACTAAATTTCAAGTTAACCTTATCCATATGTAACACCCCACACCCGACCTAGAAGTTAGGCCTGAATCTGACGTGTCACATTGAAGTGTTTCTCGAAAATCGTGTTTTTATTTGCGTTCATTTATTTTCAAAACGTGGTTTATATAAAAACTATTCCCTTTTCAAAATGTTATTAATCACTTAGTAAAATCTTTTTTAGTTGCGAAAGCTTAATTAAAATAAATGATTTATGGAAACATGATATTTAAAAATTGGGTTGTGGAAACGTAGTGTTTGAAAGCAGTTATTGTTTTGGAAAACCCGTGTTTTCTAGCCTGACAGAATCAATTGGGCCTAGCCCAAACCAATAACAGAACAAGTGGGCCTAAGCCCAGTACAGTGACAGATCTCATAAACAAGTATGCAACAGTATGAGGATGCAGCCCAACCCAATCCAACCATCACACCACCCATACCATCCCTACACTCCATGTGGGGACCAAGTCATCCCACCAAGGCCTACACACCAAGAACGCAGCCGAGCTGCCAGTATCAACGTAGCAAAGCTGCCAGTAACAGTATACGTGGCTAAGCCACTAAAATCAGTATATCATGGCAGAGCCACTGAATCAGTATAACGTGGCATAGCCACCAGTATAGTACTTCCTCTATAAGCATAACCCAACCCAATGTAGTATGTCGTGCATGCCATGCTCAATCATTACACGTGTATGCAAAATGGCCATGCTTAGTAACAGTCATTTCAACACATATTAACAGGAAATCAAACACAGGCCTACAGTCAAGTCGGTTAAACCACTGTCATACAATTACAGTCAAATCATGGCAACAAAATTAGTCTTTTACCCTCAGGGGAAAAATAGTCATTTTACCCTATAAGGGTATTTCGGTAATCTTAGTAATTCGGTAATTCTACTCATAACTAATCCATGTATGCAATGCATCTCAAACATAATCAATCATACAATTAACACATACAACACTAATACTACCCTGAGAGTACAACGGTCATTTAATCGGTTAGGGGTAAAACGGTCATTTCGCCTCGCAAGGGTATCCCGATAATTTTACCTGTCGAGGGTATTTCGGTAATTTTGCAGTCTGAGGGTATTTCGGTAATTTCACAAATTAGGGGATTTCGGTAATTTTACAAATCGAGGGTATTTCGATAATTTTATAAATCGGGGGTATTTCGGTAATTTCGTAAATCGGGGGTATTTCGATAATTTTACAAACTAGGGGTATTTCAGTAATTTTGTAAACCAAGGGTATTTCAGTAATTTTGTAAACCAAGGGTATTTCAGTAATTTTGTAAACCAAGGGTATTTCAGTAATTTTGTAAACTAAGGGTATTTTAGTAATTTTGTAAACTAAGGGTATTTCAGTAATTTTGTAAACCAAGAAATTCTAAACAGAGATAATGATGCGAATGGGCCTAGGGCCCATTCTCGACCCAAATGGATCCACACGTTCGTGTGGCCCATTTAGCCCAAATCTAGCCACAGATATGAGATTCATATAGACTAGTTCACTATCTGCTACACAATCATACAAATTATTCCTATGGGCTCACGGGCCCCACATGGCCCATTTCGGCCCAAACAACCTAACCCACAAGAACACTCATGAGGGCCTCAACTATCGCGTCTAAGCCCCCACACGTGCGCTCGCACGCTCGTGTGGCTACCATTACCGTGTGACCGGCATTTCGGCATTTGCCGCTCTACTGCTAGAGTAGTGCGAAATACTCACCTGATAGGAATCTGAAGTTGATCCGCGCTCCGAACACTCCTATGCCCAAACACCAACCCAGGTATGCTTACTCTCGTCATAGATTGCTCTATTTAAAGCCAGCTTCTCACCTTCCCTCTTGCTAGCTTCCCGATGTGGGATCCCTCCTTCAGCAGAGTTTTATTCCAACACAAACTCTGGCTGTCCCAACTTAGCAAAATAAATATCTCTTTTTTCTTGCGATGGGATTCGAACTCGGGCTCCCCTATAACTTAATCCACGCCGCTAGCCACTAGGATACAAGCTCCTCGTGTGTCTAAAATCATGTGCAACTAAATATAAGTCTTTGGGCCAACGTCTAAGTTCACTTAAAAATAAATCAAAATGAAATGCAAGCGCCAAGACTTGAACCTTGGACCCCTTGCTTCCTTGTGCGGCGCCATTCCCTTGTCTCCCATGTGGCGCCATTTGCCACAACTCCTTTTGTGTTATTTTTCTCCACATTTTATTCTTAAAGTCTACTTACTAACTCCCAGGGTTTTATTCACCTAAAACCAAAATTTTCCTAGAGCCCAAGTTTGATCCCGGGACTTCATGGAAGCCCCCTAACCTTTCAAAATCACTCACCTAATAGGTCCAACTTGCATTAGAGCCGTTCTCTTATTCTCAAAAATTTTAAACGCTCCCGTGCCCAAGGCCCAATAAGCCCAATTCTACTAGGCCCAAATCCGAGTCGTTACAAATCTACCCCTTAAAGAAATTTCGTCCTCAAAATTTCCAACTATATAATAGCCGCACAAATAGGTCACCCCACTAAGCTTCCACTGCGCACTCTCATCCCAATAACTCTACAACACTTCTAACTTAATCTTGAAGCCTCTTACACACAATCAACCATCTAACCACAGAAACAAACAGATATTTATCACACATGCCTACAATTTCTGTATTCAAACATCACATCTAAACAAAACGTACACAAAATAAATACAAAATATATAGTCATTTCAGCATATAACAAAGTTTAAGATCAAGAAACTTATAGATTTGGTGCCGGAGACTCGGCGTACCACACTTTCAGAAAAACGGTCAATACAACATTTTAGATCTTCAAATCTTTTCAAGCCTTTTTTAAAACGACATTTTTAGAAATTCAATTTTGAAAACCCAATCCACAGTCGAGTTTTGCAACCCGGGCTCTGATACCATTAAATGTAACACCCTAAACCCGGCCTAGAAGTTAGGCCTGAATCTAGCGTGTCACATTGAAGTGTTTCTCGAAAACTGTGTTTTCGTTTGCGTTCATTTATTTTCAAAACGTGGTTTATATAAAAATTATTCCCTTTTCAAAATGTTATTAATCACTTAGTAAAATCTTTTTCAATTGTGGAAGCTTAATTAAAATAAATGATTTATGGAAACATGATATTTAAAAATTAGGTTGCGGAAACATAGTGTTTGAAAGCAGTTATTATTTTGGAAAACCCGTGTTTTCTAGCCTGGTAGACAAAAAAAATAATAGAAAATAAAAGTTTAAATCCCAAATGGCCTTATTAAAAAAATATCAAACCCAAAGTAAATTATTTGAAAGGCTAGCCATAAGGAAAAACTTGAGAACATGTGGCCACCTCCGAGTCCCTCGCAGCACCGATCCGTCTAAGGCTGGGGATTACCTGCACAGTTAAAAACGGGGTGAGTTTATGAAACTTCAGTGTGTAATCCCCTTACCAGAGTAACAGTCATATACGGAATCAGGAATCTAATAGTCTGGGCCAAAGCCCTTTAACAATAACAGTACAGTCTAGTTCAGAGCATACGTGGGTCAAAGTCCACTACAATATCATTTGGGTCACAACCCATAATAGAATCAATTGGGCCTAGCCCAAACCAATAACAGAACAAGTGGGCCTAAACCCAGTACAGTGACAGATCTCATAAACAAGTATGCAACAGTATGAGGATGCAGCCCAACCCAATCCAACCATCACACCACCCGTACCAGCCCTACACTCCATGTGGGGACCAAGTCAACCCACCCAGCCCTACACACTAAGAACGCAACCGAGTTGCTAGTATTAACGCAGTAAAGCTACCAGTAATAGTATACGTGGCTGAGCCACTAAAATCAGTATATCATGGCAGAGCCACTGAATCAGTATAACGTGGCATAGCCACCAATATAGTACTTCCTCCATAAGCATAACCCAACTAATGCAGTATGTCGTGTATGTCATGCTCAATCATTACACATGTATGCAAAATGGCCATGCTTAGTAACACTCATTTCAACACATATTAACAGCAAATCAGACACATGCCTACAGTCAAGTCGGTTAAACCATAGTCATACAATCACAGTCAAATCATGGCAACAAAATTAGTCTTTTAAACTTAGGGGCAAAATAGTCATTTTACCTTATAAGGGTATTTCGGTAATCCTACCTTACAAGGGTAATTTGGTAATTCTACTCATAACTAATCCATGTATGCAGTGCATCTCAAACATAATCAATCATACAATTAATACATACAGCACTAGTACTACCCTGAGGGTACAACGGTCACTTAATCGGTTAGGGGTAAAACGGTCATTTCACCCCGTAAGGGCATCTCGGTAATTTTACCTGTCGAGGGTATTTCGATAATTTTGTAGTCTCAGGGTATTTCGTTAATTTCACTAATCAGGGGTATTTTAGTAATTTCATAAATCGAGGGTATTTCGATAATTTCACAAACCGAGGGTATTTTGGTAATTTCACAAACTAAGGGTATTTTGGTAATTTTGCAAATTAGGGGTATTTCAATAATTTTACAGTCCGAGGGTATTTCAGTAATTTTGTAAACCAAGGGTATTTCAGTGATTTTGTAAACCAAGGGTATTTCAGTAATTTTGTAAACTAAGGGTATTTTAGTAATTTTGTAAATTAAGGGTATCTCAGTAATTTTGTAAACTGAGGAATTCTAAACAGAGATAACGATGCAAATGGGCCTAGGGCCCATTCTCGGCACAAATGGACCCACACGTTCGTGAGGCCCATTTAGCCCAAATCTAACCACAGATATGAGATTCACATGGACCAGATCACTATCTGCTACACAATCATACAAATTATTCTTATGGGCCCACGGGCCCCACATGGCCCATTACGGCCCATTTCGGCCCAAACAACCTAACCCACAAGAACACTCATGATGGCATCAACTATCGCATCGAAACCCCCACACATGCGCCCGCGCGCTCGTGTGGTTATCATTATCGTGTGACTGGCATTTCGGCATTTGCCGCTCTACCGCTAAAGTAGTGCAAAATACACACCTGATAGGAATCTGGTGTTGATCCGCACTCCGAACACTCCTATGCCCAAACGCCAACCCAGGTATGCACTCTGAACACTCCTATGCCCAAACGCCAACCAAGGTATGCTTACTTTCCTCATAGATTGCTGTATTTAAAGCCAGCTTCTCACCTTCCCTTTTGCTAGCTTCCCTATATGGGATCCCTCCTTCAGCAGAGTTTAATTCCAACACAAACTATGGCCGTCCCAACTTAGCATAAAAAATATCCCTTTTTGCTTGCGATGGGATTCAAACTCAGGCTCCTCTATAAGTTAATCCACGCCGCTAGCCACTAGGCCACAAGCTCATTTTGTGTTAAAATCATGCGCAACTAAATATAAGTCTTTGGGCCAACGTCTAAGTTCACTTAAAAATAAATCAAAATGAAATGCAAATGCCAAGACTTCAACCTTGGACCCCTTGCTTCCTCGTGTGGCATCATTCCCTTGTCTCCCATGTGGCGCCATTTGCCACTAGACCACAACTCCTATTGTGTCATTTTTCTCCACATTTTATTCTTAAAGCTTACTTACTAACTCCCAGGGTTTTATTCACCTAAAACCAAAATTTTCCTAAATCCCAAGTTTGATCCCGGGACTTCATAGAAGCCCCTTAACCTTCCAAAATCACTCACCTAATAGGTTCAACTTACATTAGAGCCATTCTCTTGTTCTCAAAAATTTTAAACACTCCCGTGCCCAAGGCCCAATAAGCCCAATTCTACTAGGCCCAAATTCAAGTATTTACACCATATTTTTCCACTAACCCTTTAAATGGTATAATTACTATCTTAGTCCATTATTTTAAAATTTAATAGCCATTTGACCCCTTCAACTAATAGAATTCAACTTTTACACCTTTTACGATTTAGTCCTTTTCACTTAATTAACTATTTAAACTTTAAGTTCTCTTAACGAAACTTTAATACGACCTTAAAATAATCCCATAAACATTAAATAAATATTAAAATAATAACTCACTCCCTAGAATTGTGGTCCCCAAACCACTGTTTCTAACACCACTGAAAATAGGTTATTACAATTCTCCCCCTAAAGGAATTTTCATCCCCGAAAAACTTTTCGGAAAATAGGTTCGGGTATTGCACTTTCATATCTTCTTCCAATTCCTATGTAGCTTCCTTGACTCCATGATGTTGCCAAAGAACCTTAACTAAAGCTATACATTTATTCCTTAACTCTTTGACTTCCCAAGCTAAAATTTTGATCGGTTCTTCATTGTATGACATATCTGGTTGAGTCTTAACATCAATAGGTGAAATCACATATGAATGGTCTGATCGATACTTTTGTAACATCAACAAATGAAATACATTATGTACTTTCTCTAACTTTGACAGTAAAGCCAAATGATAAGTCACTGGTCCAATCCTCTCGATGATCTCATACAGCTCGATGAATCGTGGACTAAGCTTTCCTTTTTGGCCAAAACAGAGAACTTTTCTCCAAGGCTCTACTTTTAAAAACACTCTATCACCAACTTGAAATTCAATGTCTTTTCTTTTCAAATTCACATATGATTTATGACGATCAGCATCAGCTTTTAAACTATTATGTATTATTTTGACCTTTTCTTTAGTTTTCCCAATCAAATCAACACCAAATAGCTTTTTCTCACACAATTTAGTCCAATACAATGGAGTCATACATTTCCGACCATACAAAGTTTCATACGGTGTCATTTTTATACTCGCTTGATAGCTGTTATTATACACAAATTCAACCAACGAAAGAAATTTCTCCTAGTTACCCTCAAACATTAAAATACAACAACGTAGCATATCTTTGAATACCTATATCATACGCTCAGACAGACCATCAGTCTATGGATGAAATGTTGTACTGACATGCAGTCGAGTACCTAGAGCTTCATGTAATTTACTCCAAAATTGAGAAGTGAACCGTGGATCACTATTAGTGATAATAGACACCGGCACACTATGCAGCCTAACAATCTCAGAAACGTACAATTCTGCCTACTTCTCAAGTGATTAATTCGTACGTGCTAGAATGAAATTTGCAGATTTAGTCAAACAATCAACAATAACCTAGATAACATTTTTCTTCAGCGGAGACAAAGGCAATCCCGATACAAAATTCATCGTTACTCGTTTTTATTTCCTCTCTAGAATCATCACAGGCTATAATAGTCCAGAAGGTACTTGATGCTTGGCTTTGACTTACTGACAAATCAAACATTTCGATACAAACTCTGAAATCTCTCGTTTCATACTTGGCCACCAATACATCTATTTCAAATCACCATATATTTTGTTACTACCAGGGTGTATCGAAAAATTACTTCTGTGAGCTTCCTGTAAAATCTTCTAAATAACATTAGAATTCCTTAGAACACATATTTTGTTTCAGAAATATAGTTTACCATCGGAACTAATGTGAAACTCTAAATCAGGTGTTGACTCAATCTGTTTCCATTTAGCAATCAACTTGGAATCACTTTTCTGAGCTTCACATATCTATTGTAGAAACGTCAGTCTAGCTTTTAATTGTGCTACAATAGAACCACCATCAATCAACTTCAATTAAGTATTCAAAGCTCATAAAGCAAACAAGGATTTTCTACTTAAAACATCATTGACAACATTAGTTTTTCCCGGATGATAATCGATGATCAAATCATAATCTTTTAATAGCTTTAGCCATCTACGTTGTCTCAAATTCAATTCTATTTGCGACATCAAATACTTCAGGCTTTTGTGATTCGTGAAGATATGAAATCTTTCTCCGTACAAATAGTGTTGCTAAATCTTTAATGCAAGCATAATAGCTGCAAGCTCTAAATTATGAGTCGAGTAATTTTTCTCGTGTGGTTTTAACTGTCGGGACGCATAAGCTACCACATTGCCTTCTTGCATCAAAATGTAGCCTAAACCATTCAATGAAGCATTACTATAAATCACAAATTCTTTACTAGATTTTGGCTGCACTAAAACAGGGGCTTCGATCAACATCATTTTCAACTCATCAAAACTTTGCTGACAATTTTTGAACCATCAAACTTGACATCTTTCTGAAGTGGCTTCGTTAACGACGTAGCAATCATCGAAAACACTTTAACAAATCTTTGATAATTCCCAGCTAAACTATAACAGCTCGATTTTGGGTCTAGTCAAAACAATGGTTTCGGTACCACAAATTTGACGAAGAAAATTTCATTTTTATTATATTTTTATGGTTTAAAATTTTATGGCACAATTTCATGAAAATTTCGTTCGAAAATTTTAACGTCTGGGCACTCAATTTAGTCAAAATGACTAAATTATAAAAAGTGCAAAAGTTGAATTATATATGTTAGAGGTGTCCAATTGCTATGAGATTTTAAATTAGAGGTTATTAAATGGTAATTAGGCCATTGGTCAAGTTAGTGGACAAAAATGGACATGGTTTGGCATGTTTTCAAAGTTTTTCATTAAGGGCATTTTAGTAATTTGGTTATTAAAAGAATTAAAAAGGCAAAATAAGCCAAAATTTCATTCATATTCTTCATGCTATGGCCAAATGTTTCAAGAGAAGCCATGGCTAGGGTTTTGCCACTTCCAAGCTCGATTGTAAGTCCCTTC
This sequence comes from Gossypium australe, assembly GCA_005393395.2. Lineage (NCBI taxonomy): Eukaryota > Viridiplantae > Streptophyta > Magnoliopsida > Malvales > Malvaceae > Gossypium > Gossypium australe. The sequence continues at coordinate 53,313,412 of CM016619.1, read as the reverse complement.
TAGCCCCATTTTTAATGCTCTTTATATTTTTGAAGTCATTGTAACTCGATTTTTCTATTTCTACCATCAATTTGAAGAAAGGTCAAGGTCTAAAATTTTACCCATGATGGATGTTTGTGTATTTTGATGTCTAATGGTAGAAAATGCATGTTTGGTGTATGATAAACGACTTTTGCTGAGTGATTTCCGGTGAAAATGCCTAAAGGGACTTATTTGTAAAAGTTATAAAATATGGTGTACAAATGTGAATAAATGAAAATTGTGGGCTGTTATAAGCATGTATAAGGTTCAGCTAAGCATGGGTATTGAAGAAATTGAGTATATTTCATTGTATGACCCTAGGGACTTAATTGTAAACATTTCAAACTTTAGGGGCAAAAATGTAATTTTTGCTATTATGTGATTTTGGGCTAATTTGAATTGTATAATGATTGAATAAGTTAAATGTGATATTATAGATCAAGAAAAACGAGGTTCGAACCTAGAACGGGGGGAAAACGAGTATTTGACGATTTAGTCCTTTTCGCCATTTTATGTCGAGGTAAGTTCGTGTGTAAATAAAGGCAATGTTATAATTGTATTTTTATATGTTTTATTTTACATGAATTTGTATTAATGACAATGTGGATACGTTCGACGACGAAATGACAAGTGAGAAATCTCGTTCGAACCTTAGGAATAGATTAGGATACGAGTGACATGTCACTAGGAAACCATGTGTTATATGTGATTTATGTGATCCGGGTGCTGGTCTCATACGTCTACTAGTGGCTAGGTAGTCCAGCATGTGTTGCGGATACCTGACAGCTTGTGTGAGCAGTACTGCGTAGTTACGTTTTGACTGACAGCTTGTGTGAGCAGGCCCGTGATTAGATCGAGAGTGAGCCCCTATGTGTTATGAGATATGAGATAGCATTGGCTACGTATGTGGCACTTATGTGCAAGTCTTTCCATGTATCTGATTAGTATTCCAAGTGTTCAACGGGTATGTCAAAGATAAGAAAGAGTATGATATGTTACGAGTTGGTATAGGTATGTTCGAAAACTCAAAGGAAATGAATTCGGTATATGATGAACCATTGGTAAGAATGTGACTGAGCATGTTATGTTCATGAAATTTTGAGTTCATGATTTCCACGAGAATGATTTTGTGAAAACCTTGTTATTATTAGTCTATACTTATGATGTATGAAATTCATGATATATTCGGGTGACGATTATGTGATTGGCTTTCGGGCCAAATTGAGTTATGATATAGCATGTTTTATTCATGCAAATTATGACTTATTGGATGTGAGAAAATGGGAAGATAAGAACTTAGGAAACTGAAATATGTTAAAGTATATGCTTGGAATGTAAATACTCATAATTAATGTGCATGTTTACTATGAGGTTTGAAATGATTTGTTATTTGTTGTAATATGTTACAAAGGAGAGATTATGGTTGTTAAGCTAATGCCAAGATATGTTAAATTATGCTTATAAGTTGAAGGAGTAAATATTATGATTGAATAAGAATTATAACTGTGAGATTTATAGTAATTCGTATTATCTTGTGTTTAAATTGTTGGACCTGATAAAATATTTATAAGAGTTGCTTATTATTTTCGTGCAGACTTACTAAGCGATATAATATAGCTTATCCCCTTCCTTTCCAATGTCTCATAGGGTCATTGAGCTAGCTCGGGTTGGAGTTTGCCGGATATCCTATCACACTATCAAGCCATTTTGGGTATTGATGAATTCAAGTATTTTAAGTCTATGTCATGTATAGGGACTTAGTCATTTGTTAAATGTGTCATTGTGATTGTAGCCAATGTGTTGGCTTGTGATTGTCAAATGCTTGTTTTGATATTTGGCCATGTAACTTGGTTTAGTTGGGCTAGCATGGTTGTAAGCCTAAATATATATATGTGCTAATGTCTTTGGTGATATGAGCATGGTATACTTGGTGAATGATGGAAATATTATTTATGACAAGAAAGTAAAATTAGTATGTTTTAATGGGCTAAGTTTAATGTTTTAAGCATGTCCATTGGACCACACGGGCGTGTGAGCACTGTAACATGAAAAAATTTTCCAAGTTTTGTAAAAATTTCTAAAGTTCTCGATTGAGTCCCAAACCACTTCCAATACATGTTTTGGGTCTCGTAGGCTCGTATAAGGGACTTTATGATCAAATATGAATGGATTTAATTTGGACGCAAATTTTATGACTCGAAATTATGTGATTGCTTGTGGTGTGAGTCCGATAATGCCTCGTACCCTGTTCCAGCGTTGAATACGGGTAAGGGGTGTTACATCTAGAAAACTTCTGATTTCAAAACTTTTCTCGGATGTTTCTAGTCTACTACAATTGATATTTTACTCGGATCAACTCTAATACCATCTACTGATACAACGTGCCCCAAAAATCTAACTTCTCAGAGCCAGAACACACACTTGCTAAATTTAGCAAACAACTGTTTCTCACACAAAGTCTACATTGTCACACCAGATGACTGGTACATGAGACAAATGAACACCTAATTCTTCCAATAACGCTCAAATCCACATGACTTTAGACACGATACTAGCCACACTCCTATATTTTGCCTCAATTGTTGATAGAGCAACAGCTGATTGCTTTTTCGAACTCCATGAAATCGGATTATTTCCCAAAAAACCACATAACCTGAAGTTGACCTTTTGTCTTCAACACTACTTCCCCAATCAACATCAGAAAACACAGTTAAATTGAACTTGTTGGTGGGACCAAAATAGATGCCATGATAACAAGTTCCCTTTAAATACCTAATAATACATTTAACTAATCCCCAGTGCCCTACAGTTGGTTGCTCATATGTTGAATGACTCTATTAACACTAGAAGTTATGACAGGTTGAGTAGCAAAAAGATATTACAATTTACCAACAATGCTCCTGTATCTAGAAGGATTAGGCAACAACATTCCATTAACAAGTAAAGCTTTAGACTAGGAAACCATAAGAGTTGAGAGTGACTTGCAATTAGTCATACCAGCAAACTGAAGTAACTCTTGAACATACTTATTTTGATTTAGTTAAACCTTGCCACCAACTAAAGTAGCCTCCACTACAAGATAGAAGTTAAGATCTCCTAAGTCCTTAAGGCAAACTTCTCATGTAGTTATCGAACTAATCAATCAATTTTTGACTGACTATCCCCTGTGATGACTATGTCATCAACATAAACCAAAAGATACAACCTGTTGCCATCCACTACATGCACAAACAATGCCACATCTGCCTAGGAGGAATGAAAACCAAGTTGCTCCAAAAATCCCTTCAACTTTTCATACCAGGCTCTAAGAGCCTGCTTCAGGCCATATAAAGCTTTGTGCAACTTACAAACCAACTACTCCCCATTTGATCCAGTGCGTTCAAACCCTAATAGCTGCACCATATAAATGTCGTCTTGCAAATATCCATTAAGAAAAACATTATTAAAGTTCACTTGGAGTAACTTCCATTTGTGAGACAAAACAAGTGTAAGAATAACCCGAACTGTTGTATCCTTGACCACAGGGCTATAAGCCACCTTATTGTTATGTCTAGGTTGTTGAGAAAAACCATAAGCCACCAATCTGAATTTCTTTTGAGCCTCAGTACCATCAACATTTCTTTTTCCCTTGAAAATCCATTTACACCCTACTGCATTTCGATTGGCAGGTAAAGAAGTTAGAATCCAAGTGCCTTGTTGAACAAGAGCATTATATTCTTCTTCAACGGTAGTGCAGCATTGAGGATCCAATGGCACATAAATAGTTCAAGGCTCGTGAGAAACTGAAGACTAAAGTTCTAAAGAGTAAACCTTTGGCTTGAAAATCCCTACCTTACTTCTAATAATTAGAGGAAGATGATTAGTAGAAGACTCAGTAAGAAAATCAATCAACGATGAACTAGGTTGTCCAGAAGAACCAGAAGCAACATGACCATGTGACAGAGTGACACTTCTCATGCTGGAGCTTGAAGAGAACTCACATGGAACATCAACAGCTAAGTCATCAAAAAAAAAGCAGAAGAATCACCTAAGGAAGTTGATGATGAGCCAACTGAATCAAAAGATAAACCTGGTGTTGTGGAAGAGACATCGAAAAACTTGGTAACTACTATCCTTGGAACATAAGGTGAGAAAGAACTGATAGTAGACTTCTTAGGAAAAGGACAAATAGATTCATCAAAAACCATATGGCATGAGATAAACAATTTTCCATTGAAATCAAGGCATTTGTAACCCTTGTACATACTACTGTATTCCTAGAAAACACAATGAGCTGATCGAAATTGTATATTATGGTTATTGAATGGTCGAAGATAAGGATAACACAAACAACTAAAGACCCTCAAGAAAGAATAGTTTGGCAGAGTTTCGAAAAGCACCTCATGAGGAGTAGACCCTTGAAGAGCCTAGTTGGAAGCCTGTTGATTAAAAACACAACATTGGAAAAAGCATCAAACTAATACTTCATAGGCATAAAGGACTATGCCAAAAAAGTATGACTAAGTTCCACCACCTACTAATGTTTCTGTTCCACAATATTGTTTTGTTTAGAAGTATGTAGATAGGAGACTCGATGCTTAATTCCAAAATAAGAGAATTTAGATGACAAGCTTTGAAATTCTACCCCTAGTCAAATTGAGCCTCCTTAATCTTGTTATCAAACTGTAACTCAGCCTTCTTTTTAAATTGTAAGAAAGCAACAACTGATTTATATTGTAGAAAATAAATCTAAGTATAATGTGAATAGGCATCAATAAAAGTGACACAATATCAAAAACCACTTGAATGTATAAGAGTTAGACCCTAAACATCAGTCCCAATGAGCTTCAAAGGCATGGTATAGATTGTTTTTGAACATGAGAAAGGAAGTTTATGACTCTTTCCCATCTGACAAGCTACACAAAAAGTAACATATTTATTCTTTGGAACACTCGTTTTACAAGAATGAAAAATTGGAGCCATCACATCCGAGGAAGAATGGCCAAGTCTTCTGTGCCATGTGTCATGAGAAACACTAACACTATGTACACTAACATTTTATTTTTCAACATTCATTACAAAATCAAATTGACTAGTATTAACATCATCTAGTTTGTACAAACCATCCTACTCAACTTCTTACAGCAACACTTGATGAGAGCTTGCATCCTTAAAAAAGCATTTTGAAGCACGAAACTCGAAATGCACTTTATTATCCTTTAAGAACTATGACACATACATCAAGTTCTTTGTTATGCCAGGCACATACATCAAGTTTTTCATATGAAAAGGTCTATTATTTGTAAGCAAGATACTCTGGCCAGTGCTAGATATTGATAAAGATAAACCATTAGCAACAATCACTTTACTTATACCAGTATATGGAACACTATTTGACACCTTGGAGGCATCACGAGTGAGGTAGGAAGTGACCCCTGAATTAGGAAACCAGGCATGTTCTCCAGCAATAGCAGCATTCACAAAAGCAGAAGGACCATCAGTAGAAACGAAAACACCTGCTACATTCTATTTGTTGTCACCATCATCATCACCCATTGAACAATGATTAGCACTTACACCTCTATGACCTACATCAGACTCAGGAAAATCAGTAAAAGAAGTATCAAAGCGATAATAGCACATTTGCACAATATGCCCAATTTTTCCATGCAACTGGCACTAAGGTCTATTTGAAGCATTTCCAAAATGAACTTTTCCTCTACCTCGATGAAATGAACCTCCTCTGCCTCAATATCCAACTAAATTAGACACACCTTCTATGGGTTGCTTATAACCCTATGCACTATGAGAACTATACTGACTTGTGGCAAGATTAACACTGAAGAGCCTAGTCATAACACCTGACTTTTGCCTAGCTTCAAGATCAATCAGCATTGAAGACAAAGCAGGTACATCATAGACTTTCCTGCTAGTGGTGATTAAGGTAACAACTGAATCAAACTCACTAGGTAAACCATTAAGAATAGCTGCAAAATGCTCTACATCAGATATCTTTTCTCCACATATACCAAGATTATCCTTAATAAATTTCAATTGTCTAAAATAATCATGCATGTTTTGATCCCCTTTCTTTTGAGATAATAAAGAATACCTAAGATTCATAATATTGGTAGTTGTTTTAGCATAATACAACTGACCAATGACTTCCCAAATTTCAGTAGTCGATTGACACTTAACCAAATATGGTAAGATCTCAGGACTAACAATAGAAAGTAACCAAGATGATATGTCTTTATCTTGTTTATTAAATGAAACTCTTTCAGGATTTTTAACGAGATGACCAGACTCATCAGAAACAAACTCAGGAGGTATAGCCTGAGTACCATTAAAGATTCCAAACCATAACTTTCTAAAGAAAAAGATACCTACTATTTCCATAAAGGATAATTGATTTCATCAAGTTGAATATTAATATTCTTGTTAATGAAGTTCTTAGAAACATTGGTGGAACTGCTACCAACAACTTCTTGATATTCAAAAGCACCAATTGCCATCACGACTTTAGAAAAAAAAATCAAAGAAATGGCTCAGATACCATATCAGAAGAATAGGAACGAGATGAATAGATAAAACAATCTTGTACTCCATATATTTACCTTACACTCAGGTAAGTATTCATATATATATATATATACATGAAGAGAATCAAAAAAGCATAACAAAGATAAACAACATTATCTAACTAACTAACAGTCTTAACAACTAACAAATTGAACCAACTGTACGTTTACTGCTAACAATATGAAATAAAGTTGGAGTCTAGGTCATTATTCAAACAACCCAATCTATGTTCCTCTTATACGTTACCTTTGTAACATCCCGAAATTGGGCCTAGAAGAATTGGGCCCAATGGGCTTTGGGCGTAGGAGTGTTTAAAATTTTTGAGAATATGAGAACGACATTATTTCAATTGGACTTATTAGGAAGGTGATTTTGGAAAGTTATGAGGTCTCTAGGAAGTTCCGGGTTCAAGTTAGGCTATAGGTAAATTTTTGTATTTGAGCACTTAAGGGGAGAAGGCAAGTGGCAACAAGACTTAAGGAAATAAGTGTGCATTTTGCTAGCACAAGGAGTCTATTGGTAAAGGTGGAAAGTGGCGTGTGGAGTGTACTAATGGTCCGAGGTTCGAATCCCATCTATTGCATTTTGGATTAATTTTTGTGCTTCTCTTCCATGTGTCGGTCAAGGCTAATTATGGTAAGGAAGACTTTTTAATTTTTGGAAAGATGGCTAAAAAAACAAGGAAAGGGAGGGGAACATGTGGCCGTTTTTATGGGAGAATGTTTTGGAAAGCTTTTATTTGGTCAATGCTCATCTTTTTGGAAAAGATGATACAAGGTTTTAGTAGGGAGGAAGTGGGAGAGCCGAATTTCTCTTGGCTACTTGGCAAAGCTTTGTTCATTTTAGCATTTTTCTTTACCAACTCTTTTACCTTTTGCTTTGGCCAAAATCTCCTAGTCCATTTGTCCATTTTTTCTCTTTTGTTTTGGCTAAAATCTTCTTAATTCTTTCCTCATCAATATTTGAATTTCAATCATCTTCTCCTCTCCATCTTGCGAGTTGAACACATCTTCCTTGATCGAATCGGTAAGTGGCTCTATTCTATCATTGTATTTTTCTTTTCTCCATGCCGAATTTTGTGCCCTTGTCTTGGGATGGCTTTCTTAACCGAAAACATCATTTCTTCTATTCTCTCTAAACGTGATCATCTTTCCTTTCGTAGTGTTCTAGTGTGTGGTCGTAAAGTACATTCTTGCCGATTCCTCTGTAGTCTTAAGTCAATCGATTGAAGTCGGATCTATCATCATTATGGTAAAGGGTTCATTTTTGGATTTTTCGTTATAACTCTATTTGGCTATGCAAAAAATCGGATTGAAGTTTCAACTAATCTGTTATGTTTTAGGGACGAAATCACTAGATATATTCTATTTGCTAATCCTTCGGATATAGTGGGTCAACGAAGAGTGGTTTTTAGGAAATCCAAATAAGTTGTGTAATCTTGTACCCTTCCGAATACATGTTTGAAATGGTGTGTAATATCATACCTCTTTGACTTTTGCATGAAATGTTATATGATTCGGTCGAAATACAGAAGAAAACTGGAAACCGGCATCCGTGACCACTCGAGCGTGCATATGTTCGTAGTAGTAACCATATTGTCGCAATGAAATAGTTTGGTCAGCAGCAGTGACGTGATTTTAAAAAATCACGAAATATAGGAGAAAAGGAATTTGAAAGTGAATAAATTATAGAATTAAATCTTACTGTGTCTATTTTTATATGAAAGAAACGGAGAAGGAAAAGGAATTTTATATTCTAAGATATTTTAATTTTAGTGAGACTTGTTCTGGATAACTTCGTGGTTCCCTGATCTGTCTTGGAAAAATCATATAAAATTTTACAAAGTGAATTATGGGTTATAATTTATATGTATAGATTCCTTAGTGAGCCTATTTTCATTAGAAATAAGTGGGAGCAATATATGAAAACCATACAGTGAGGTATTTGAAATTAAGGTAAGAGAGGTTAGAATCGTTGGATAGTGAAATAAGGGAAACTTTAAGGAATAAACTGTACTAAATGGCTAATTCAATAATTCTGGAAAACTTCTAGTAAGAAGATATATGAGTCTAGTTTTAAGAAAATTTACGGATCTAAATTTCGAGTTTCCTAACTCGAGCTATAGTCTGTTTAGTCAGTATGACGCAGATAGACAGTTTCAATTTTTATGCCCAAATTAGTAGTTAAGTCTGGGTTGTGAAATTTCCAAAATACCCTTGGAGGGTAAATTACCGAAAATACCCTTTGGTTGCGAGATTACCAAATTACCCTTAGTTGGTAAATTTACCGATTTATCGAAATGTCCTTATAGACCAAATTACCGAAATGCCCCTATGGGCCGATTTGATAGATTGTTATAATGGGCCGATTTACCGAAATGTCCTTATGGACCAAATTACTGAAATGCCCCTATGGGCCGATTTGATAGATTGTTATAATGGGCCGATTTACCGAAATGTCTTTGTAGACTGATTTACCGAAATGCCTCTATGGGCCGAATGGTCATATTGCTTTAATGGGCTGATTCATAAAAGTATTCAATAGGTTAATGGATGTTATTTTTATATGGATGTTTTACGATTATGTATGATGCATCTTTACATATTGCATGGGATGGGAAAACTTGAATGAAGAGAAGAATAGACGGTGGCATTGCCACAAATTCTGATAATGGCTATGTGCCAATTTAAATATGGCTTTGTGCCTTCGTGACTAAGGCTGTATGCCGATTATATTACCGTATATGATTCTGGTGGCTCAGCCACGTATATTATAAATGGTAGCTTGACTGCAAATTGGAGAGACTGGCGGGGTGGGCTGACTTGATCCCCACAGGAGAGACTGGTTGGTACGGGGGAATATTATAAAAGGCAGCTTGACTGCAAATTGGAGAGATTGGCTGGGTGGGTTGACTTGATCCCCACAGGAGAGACTGGTTGGTACGGGGGAGAGATTGGCTAGATGGGTTGGGTTGCATACATTGCATTTGTATATTCTGTTATGTAAATGGGCTTCGGCCCAAGATTTTGTTATATGGGCTCAGGCCCAAAATATTGCTAAATGGGTTCAGACCCAGTGGTCAACGGTAAGGGGATTATACACTGAGTTCTTGTAACTCACCCCCTTTTTCTCTTATCCCTTTCAGGTAATGCTCAGTGACGTGGACTTGGGCCATGGATGGCTCGGTGGAGGCCATACTTCAGAATTGGTGTTTTATTTTGAACTTTAAATTTCTATTACCGTTCACTTTACTATTTTGGTTTTTTACGATGTAATAAGGCCTCTGGGATAAAATTTAATTTGCTTTATGTTTGGACGTATTTATTATTTTGCTTGAAATGTTTTTAACTCGGAAATTTTCTCTCAAATTATCAACGACATTTTCAAAAGTCACGGTTTTAAAATATCACAAATTTGAATATCGATTCTTCAATTAACCTCCCGACAGAAATAGTATTTTTATCAAAGGTTTTTAATCAAACTTGTTTTCTTGATTTTAAAAATCAATACCTATTTTAGTACGAATAAAAAAAGGTTTAACATGTTTTTCTCATGTGACATGCCAGATCCGGTCATAACGCATGAGCCGAGTTTGGGGTGTTACAACCTTTTTTCTTAGGTTCATTAGATTCAAGAGATAGGTCGCACAAGGTTCGCCACAAAACTCCATCTTCCAACTTTGTGATGATGAGATGCTTAAAAACAATTGTCTTTTGTTCTATATTTTGCTGCCAGTATACGTCACAATGTCTTTTCATATACTTTTAATAAGATAATTCATTGGCAATAAGCCAGTCAATTCTTCTGAAGATACTGCCATGCCATGTGATGTTCTAGTCTTCTTGCAAGCATTGATGTTGACCATTCTAGATTTTGTAACAGTCTCTTTGAGCCTTATTTGAGCCAACTATGCTTGGTTTAGGACATTGATACTAACATAGAAGAATGTAAGAAATAGGATAATCAAAACTTATTGCCTCGATTTTTTAACTCGTTGTCTTAAGTATAATTAGAAATATGTATGAGATATATGATTCATCTAAGAACCTTTCAAAATGCATCTAAAAACTGGAAAAAAAATTAAGCATATTCATTCAATATTCACAATCCAATTCAAATAATATAGAACTTGTGTGCAAGTAAAAGCCATGGAAGAGTACTTCTATAACCATGGAGAAAGTTATTAAATTTGGGCTGTCAAAATGGAAGTGTATCAAGAAAAGCCTTGGATCTCCGGGAGGTGATAGAAGATGATTATAAGATTACCTCATTACCTAATAACCCCCCTCAATGGCTCAGATAAAAAATTGCAATGAACCAATAAAAAGAAGGCAAAGGCCTTCTTAACAATTATGGTTTGCAAGCACTTGGTTTAAATCTAAAGATACATTTGTGTCATTAATTCAATATTTAGATTAATTCAATTCTTTATTATCTGACATTGATTGAAGATTATATTTAACCACTACATTAATGAAATGAGCACTACAAGAAATCAGACTTTTTTGTTACTTTTTGTAATTGTCTACAAAAATGTCACAGGAAGTATGTTGTAGAAAACATCGTGAAAAGTAATATTATTCGTGTTGTTTTCTAAGAAAAGGTGAAGTTAAAAATAATGTCACAAAAAATTGCATTTTTAGTGACACTTGTGGATAATGGTTAGTGATGTTTTAACATGTCACGAAATGTTTGCTTTTTCTGAAGATTGTGAATATCTTTTTGTACATTTGTTAGACCTCAGCAAATGGGGATTTCTTATGTGATGTTTCTTTCATATCTTTTTATGACATTTTGAAACATCATCAAACTGGGACTTGTTGTGATTTTTTACACCTTTTTGCGACATTTTGAAATCTCACAAAATTCAAACAGTTTTTGTCATGTATTTTAACATATTCTAGTGACATTTCGGAACCCATGATATAAAAAATTGAATCAATAGTCGAACCAATCATACCACCAGTTCAATCACTTAGACCATTGGTTTGGTTTTAATTTAAAAATACTTAAAATTAAAAAAATAAAAATCATTAAAAAAAACTAGTTCAACCGTCAATTCACTTTGCTTTTTCTTTCAAATTAGTACTTAGTTAGAACCCAATTCATGGATGATGTCAACTCAGTCAAACTCTTAAAAATAGTATAGATTAATGTATAACATTATAATTTTATATTGCGTGAGAATGGAAGAAAGATGATGGAAAATACTACATCTTTCTCTCCAAATATCTAACTATTTAATTAATAAAATAATCTAATCTTAAGATAATACTAAAATAATCAAGCAAATCATCTTTCTACACTTTCCTTCCTTAATTATTAACATGACAGTTATATTGATTGAGAAATGACCATTTCTCCTTTGAATTTTTTCAATATTCACTTTTAGACCATTTCCCACTTTTGAAAATATGGCAATTTAGCCCCTCTAACTTCTTTTCTTATTCTATTTTATCTTTATTCACCAATTTATTGTACTCTTTAGTTCTTTCCACCCTTGAGATATTTTCACTATTAGTCCTTCAACTTTCCATATTTATACTTTTCCCCCATAATTCTTAATATTTATAGTTAAAAAAACTTTCCACATCTTTACAATTTAGTCTCTGCCATAAATTAATAGATCACGATATACTTCTTAATTTAACTTCCTTTGGCATCCATCAACCTTCTCTTTTATCAATTATATTGCTTATTTTACTTTACCAAGGAATCCATTATGCACAATTCTCACTTAATATTTCTTTTATGACATGACGATTTTAGGGGTATTACATGTATCTTACTTATTTTATGTAGAGTATTTTCTTATGTTTATGCCTTCTATAGATAGTTTGTCATAATCAGCATGTGCTGCATGCTTTTATTGCAAGTCTCTAATGCTTTTGAGCTACAAAAAATTTGCTTCTACTAGCTTTCTTTTGTGAATATAGAATTTTCTCTAGTAACATAAATTTAAAAACCATCATTGATGTATTTTTGAATTTATAGAATACCTTTCAATTAGTAAAAAATCAAAAATTATAATGCAATAAATTGATATTGAAGCATTTCATTTTCATTACAATTTAATCATTCTTTAATGGTTTAATTCTGAAGTGAATGTTATGTAACATCTTCGTAACGACACAATGTGTGAGGTTAACTGATTGAGTTATTTTTTTAGTTTTTTAGATAAATGCAGGTATTTTCTTGTCCAAAATTTAAAATTTATTTTTTTGTTAATGATTCCAAGTACAAGTTATAGTCAATTGTGGATTCTTCTTTTAGTAAGAGTGATCATGCCTAGACTGTCCTTATTCTGAAAAATAATTGTCGCGTTATTATCAAATGATGAGCAAGTGTACACAATCGTTAACAAATAATAAAGTAGTAAGTATAGGATTATCGTCTCCACAGGTATTGTATATGTAAATCAACAATTGCAAAATTAGTTATTAACAATTCGGTAAGGAATAAATATTTGGTTTTGAGGATTTAATTAAAGACCTAAACTAAATTAAATTAAGTATGCAAGAAAATTAAAATGCTAACACGAAATAAGCAGCAAATACTAATAACATAAGTTTTCATCATAATGACATGAAAGGCTAAAACAATTACTTTCCTTTAACTTAGAATTATTTAAAATAATGCTAAAGAATGTTACGGTGATCCCGTGGCATATTGGTGATTTATTAACCCGAAATCTACAAGCTGTTGGTTGATCGTGAATGTTTAACCTTTTAGTTTGTTATGCACATGTCTATGTCTAATTAACTTCAAGGTTACATATTCAGGCATCATACTTAGAGGTTATGCAAGGTAAAACATTTCTCAGTATTATTACTAATCTGATTATTAAGAAATCAAACATGCACCATTCAAGTAGTGTGTCCATTAATTATCATCTTTTTAGATTAATAAATTAATTCATAGACTTTCCAAAGTTATTAATGCATTAGCAAGTGTGATATGATTATACTTGAATGAGTAAGCTACCAAATGAGCAGAATATCTTCAACAAAGCATTAATAGCTAAAGCTAAGGAATCATAATTATTCTAGCATCAACAAAATTAAGTCATAATAATTAAATTGAAAACAATGAAATAAGTTGCGACATGTTTATCAATACAAAACAAAGTAATAGTGTAACACCCCAAAATCAGGACCAGAAATTTTGATAGGATCCTTAAGGTCACATTGGCCACTAGAATGGCTCACAACAAAAATACAAATCAAATTTCTTAAATGTATTTCGAAAACCACTTTTACTCGTATTTTACTGAAATTGATAGTGAGCTCAACTTATGTTTTACAAATAAAAATTTGAATGTCGCAAAAATTAGCTTAAAATCAAATTTTAAGATTTGTATATTTCCTTGACAAACAAATCAGATTCAAGAATCTTGTAAACTAAAATATAAAAATCAACATATTAGCGAAAAATTTGTCATTTTACCTTTAATCAGAAAACCACTAAGTTATTACTTTAAAAAAACCGTGTGATTATTAAAAATAAAGACAAATCAGTTAACTAAAATCCATGCATGGGATCACAATTTTAGTTCAAAACCAAAATCCTACAATTTCACGAGTCCAAAATCAAAACCCACACCATGATTTTATATGATCTTACCTACAAACCAATTAAAAATAATTTACTGAATCTTAAGGAAAGCTTATTAAACCAAACTAAGAAAAGTGTAAAACTCTGAGACCTCTGATTCCTGAAAAGGGAAAAAATAGGGGAGTGACCTATGAAAGCTTAGTGTGAGTCTAAAACAACAGTATATAGTTAGTGTCAAACAAACGTCCAAACACACAAAAATCTCAAGTATTTCATGATAGCCATACACATCGAATAAGCGATTCAAAACACAAATATTACAAATTGTCATATATGTATTATATACTCAAACGCAAAACAAATGCAAACAATATTATGCATATCCAACCTCTACACACCATCTCCAAACATCCCACACACACCAAATACGGTACGCTAGTCCCTTTCCAACCTCTACACACCAATATTGGGTTATAGTGGACCCATTCAACCAGAACACACCTTAATGTGGTCTTTTGCCACTTGAATTATTGCAGGTTTACTGCTAAAATATAAGAATGCAGTAAAACTGCCAAACCATACTTTCTTTCTCTTCAAAAATAAATCTCAACCCGAAATGTGGATGCAAACCATATCATGCGTGCAGCATTACAGATTTGGACATTCTCGTCCTTAATTTTCATAATCAATAACATATTGGCAAACAGTCTAGATATGTAGAATCAGAATCAGACAGGCTCATATTCATTTACAAAATAATAGAAACAATAATTTACACCATTTTCATTTATCACATCCAACCATACCATATTCCATGTTAACATACCTTATCATCTAAACATTTATGTGTCTAACAAAACTAAACTTATGAATGTGCATACAATAATAAATTCAACCTTTAAACTCCCTTTATAAACCTCATCCAAACAGAAAAAGTGTCCCAAAACACTCCTATGGAGGCCTAAATAAGCAAAGGATTACTCGAGAACCAAAATGAGTCAATTTGCAAATAGGTGATCAAAACTATAAAATAGGACCAACGGATGGTGTGGTTAGGCCATGTGGGAAAGTCCAGACCGTGTGACAGGGTACACGGTCATGTGATTGAGGTATTGTAACAGCCCAGTTTAGACCCTAGTCGAAACAGTGGTTTTGAGACCATAAATTTGAGGTCGAAAAATATTTTAATATTATTTTTCGTGTTTACAGTGTGCGAATAAGCATGTGTGAAAATTTTGTGTGAAAATTTTATCGGTTGTGTGTTTAATTTGCAAAGAGGACTTAATCTCATAAAATGTAAAGATGTGTGCTAGTTGTTAAAGCGCTTTGGCATGGCTTATTAAACGAAAGGTCCTTATGTTGTAATTTGACCATAGATAGTGGAGATAGACACTTTTGGACATAAGTTAGTGGAAATGGAATAAAATTATAAAGGGTAAAAAGGGAAAATGATAATTAAGCTTAATAAAATTTAAACAAAAGCATGAAAGTGGTCATCTTTTGTTCATCCATTGTCAAAATTGAGCAAAGAAATTAGGGATAGGAGCTTTGAACATTTCGGCACCTATCAAGCTTGATTTAAGGTTAGTTTTTGCTCGGTTTTTGATGATTTCTACGTTTTTGTGATCATTGCTTTGTGCTCTAGCTAGCCCATGCTTTAATTTTCAAATTTGATGGTGATTTTGAGATATGCCATTGAGGAATACTTGAGCTTTGTGATAATTGATGATGAAATATGAAAGATATGTGAAAGATTAACATATTTTGTCTTTGAGTTTTTGGTGAAATTGAGTAATTTGGACTAAATTGCTAAAATAAGAAATTAGAGGACTAAAACGTGAAATAAATGAAATGTGTGGGCTTGTATGGACATAAGGAGAATCCAGCTAGGCATGGGTGAAATGAAATTATGTGTATTTGATGATTTTATGAAATAGAGACTAAAGTGTCGAAATGTGAAAATGTGAGGGCTATTTTGTAAAATACCCTAAATATGTGTGTTTGGACTAAATTGAATGATTTGGTGATTGAATGAGCTAAATTTGAATATGTATAGACTAAGAAATGAGAGATTCGGATCGAGATCGAGGCAAAGACAAAGTGCTCGATTGATTGACTAATCTCTGTATATCTACGTCCGAGGTAAGTTCGGATATAATACGTGTTCTTAAATTATGTTTAAATGCTATGAAATAAAAAGTTATATGATTATTGAATTAGAGATGCTAAGTGTGGAATCGAGATAGGTGGCACTAAGTGTGCGTAATTAAAAATGATACAGAGATGATTAGCACTGTGTGTGCGAAATAATAGAAGCTTCGGCTTATTGATTTGGCACTGTGTGTGCGATACTGAAATAAGTTCGGTTTAAAGTAAAGGCACTAAGTGTACGATGATATTTAAGCTTCGGCTAAGAATTGGGCACTATTGAAATGTAGCATTGAGCATTGCTTAGCAAAAGAGTTCGTATACTAAGTGTTGGCACAAGTATGTACGGAACCTATGTGGTTGATAATTTTGTAAATGGATAAATGGATAGTTGTGTGAGCATTTGGATATGGATGAGATTGTGTTCATGAAAACTAATCTATGTGATGGCTTATTATGTATATTGATTTGAATTATTGAGTTTAATGTATTATATTACGAACTTACTAAGCTTTAAAAGCAAACTGTGTGAAGTGTTTCTCTGTTTTACAGTATTAGTAAAGCTAGCTCGGTTCTGGGGATTGTCAGCGACTCAATCACACTATTGGCTATCTACTTTGGTACTTTTGAAATATGTATATATTTGGTATATTGCATGTATAGACTAGAAGTTATGGTATGTGATCGCTGAAATCAGAGTTTTAAAAATTTATAATGAATGTGATCAAACCTGGAAACTAACTCTGACAACGATTAAAGGCAAGTGTACCTATCGAACAGTAGTATAGCTTAGGCAAGACCGGATTGTCGAACCCAAAGGAACTAAAAGTACTAATACTAACTTTCTTTTTATTATTTAGCCTTAAAGATATAGTGAAGTTGTTTTAATCTAAATTAACGACTACTAAGCTAAAGACATAAGACAAAAAGAACAAATTGGGAAATAACTTGACAAAACACTCAGTTGATTACGACGATACCCTTAGGAAGAATCCACCTAGACTTCACTTGTCATTTAACACTGAACCATATGATTTCTTTTACTTAGCTTGATCCGTAGGACTCCCTAACCTATATTAAACCCTCTCTCGAGGCGAATAACGTCTAACCCTAGGTTAATTAGTGGAACTCTCGTTCTCTTATAATAACCCCCTAGAATAGCAGTAAATCGATCAATGGATTCCCATATTAGATTTCACCCTAATCTGGCAAAATCTCGTAACCCTATCTCTAGGCGTTCAATCAACACTGCTTAATTATGTTAGATCTACTCTTAGGCAGGGTCTATTCCTCCTCCACCTAAGCACATCAGATTTGGATTAAGCAACATAATTAAGAACAAACTAAGTAATTATCATATAATTCAGAAATCAAATAACAAAATTCATCTAGGTTTCATCCCCTTCAGGTATCTGAGGGGTTTAGTTCATGACAAATAAATAAAACATCTCAAGAGAAAAGATAAAACAAAACATAAGAAATCCCTGAAACTCCCTGAAGGAATTGAAGGAGAAATCCGCCGTCTTGAGTATAACTCCGGCTTCTTGGGATGGATCAACTGGCTATCTTCGAGTGATTCCCTCAACTCTGACCTTTCCGGCTTGGCTCTTTGGCCTAGCTTCGATGCCCTTTCAACGGTGGTACTTAGGGGATATTTATAGGCTCTTGGAATGTGTTTCTTTTCCCCAAAGTATCCAAATCTGAATGAAATTGTTCATTGCCACGACAGGGACACGGCCATGTCACACGCCCGTCTGCCTTCGTCTTCAGGCCGTGTTCGGATTTCTAAATTGATACATGGCCATCTAGATCGGGGAAGAGGCCGTGTTCTACAGGCTTGACAAGGCACGGCCATGTGGACTTTGGGCCAGGCCGTGTTGGTTTCATGATATGTCTCATTTACTTCGTTTTGGGCCCGTTTTATGTTCTTTTTATCTTCGGGTGCTTTCCTAGGTATGAGACATGAAAAAAAAGGATTAAGAGCACCTTTTTACATAAATTGAAGGATAAATCATCCAAAAGCATATTAAGTGTGGGTATAAAATATGTTATAATTACGGTTTATCAAATACCCCCACACTTAAGCTTTTGCTTGTCCTCAAGCAAAAATTCTCAACTTACAATTAAAATGAACTTTCCATAATTTACAAATCCTATCAACAATGCCTCATCATAATTCATAGATAATTTATACATGGATAATTCAATTTAAAGAGTCCTAAAGATTCAAACAATGATAAGTCATTCATTTGTATTTGAAAACGTAGGTGGTTCCCCTTATTTGAAATATTACCTTTGATTCGAAATCGACAAGAGTTGACATCCTTACTATAGATTCACTCAAATCACTCAATGTGTTTAAGGGTTATAACAAGAAGCACTCATATGTCGAACCTGTAAAGTTAATCCCATAGGCTTGCCTAAAAATCAAATCTCCACCACTGTAAAATGAAATGATAAACAGATCAAAAGGTCTTTGTTAGGGTTGTAACGGGGCTAGGGTTAAGGTGTGGATAAAGGCTGAAATTAGGAGGTTAGAATTGAGATTGAATTGACAAGTACCTACTTAACTGAAATAATCTTTACATCAACTGATAATAATAATCCTAACAATACGAGCTTTTCTTTCGGAATATAAACTTTAACTGTATAAGCTCACCACTAATATTGGATAAACTTCGAATTTTTTTTTAAGAACAAACTAAGTAATAAATGATGAATTCAGCTTATAGCATAATATAATTTGGTAGCTAATCAAATCATATCTCGATCAAAGGGTAGTTAGAAAGGAATGGTGATAACAAATACAAAGGGTTTTTTGGGTTATTAATGGGTGAATCAATAAAAAGGGGTGTTAGGATCAACGGGGTTTACTAGGGGTTAATTTATGAAGGTGGGCTTTTTAGTGGAGTGAGTGGGTTAAGTCCTAGGTGCCTTTATCATCTCTGTATATCACATCATAAATGTGGTCTCAACATGTATAAACGAGGCAAATTCTAGAATAACATATCAAAGTTGACACACACATAATCAAAAAGTGAGCACGAAAAAAAAATATATGCTCTATAAGGTTTAAAATCTCACAAAAATTATGGGTGTTTTGACATCAATCTCATGAATTCCAAATTTCAAGGTAGTATTCAAATTTAGGTCAACAACCTAGCAAAATTTTAATTCTTGAAAAAAAAGAGACTTATCATGCTTAATTCTCTAGTATTCTTCAAATTCAATCATCAATGTACAATTAACTATTGACTTATTCTAAAACATGTCATTAAGAATTATAAATCATCAGAAATTTCATCCTAATTAGTAATATGAAAAATTTACTTAAAAACAAGACTAAATTCAGAGATTTGAGAATAATAAAAAAAGTTTGGCCGGATTTAAGAATAATGCAAAAAGTTAGGCCCTTTTATTAGATAATTATTCACCCCCCAACAGTTAAGATGTACATTGCCCTCAATGTACAAAGATAAATATAACATTTATGGGATAAATCAAAAGAGAAGGGGAAGGAATACTCCCTGGATTTTGGATGGTATCCTTGCCGTGGGTGGTGCCGTCTTGCTGGTGGGGCGGTTGCTAACGAGCTTTGCGCTAGATGAAGAAATTGGGGAGCTCGTAGAGGATTAGCCATGGTTTACTGAGACATAATTAAAATAAGCAAATTATGAATATAAAGAAAAGCAAGCTAAAGGGGAAGAGACTAAGAAGAAAACTGAAATGAAAAGAAAATACTAATGGACTGAGAAGTCATTATTGATGGATGGTTCGCGAAGTGGGTGTGACTTCTAGGGCTGCGGAGGTGGTGGCGGTGGCGGAAGTGGTGTGGTTATCATGGTGGTTGGCGTGATTCCCTAGCAGCCTGGCGAACCTGACACTAAGAAACTAAAGTAAGTTAGACTAAACTGAGCATAAGATTGTCAAAGAGAAGGAAACTGAAGCAAAAGAGAAAAGAAAAAGAAAAACTAATTGGTCTCAAAGATCCTTGGCTTGGTGTTGAGATGACGCTGCCGGCATGAACTCATGTGTAAGGTTTCCTTTGGGGAGACTGTGGTTGGCCTTCTTCCATTTCTTCGGCATGGTTTCTTGTTCAGCTCAAGGGTTTAAGAGACGTTGTTAGATAGAGAAATCCGAGATGAAGAGGGAGAGGGGAGGTGGGGAGTGAAGGGGAAGAATGGGGAGAGGGTGGGGTGGTGTTTAAATAGAGGCTCCAAATCTGGTACGTGCCCACACCCGTGTACCAAGGGCGTGTCGAGTTACACGGCTACCTCGCACGGCCGTGTGTCCTGTTGTGTCATTTTGCCATGCTCGTGGTGCAGCCAACCACGCCCGTTTATAGTCTTAAGCTAGACTTTCCCTTGTAATTGTAGAAATCAGGGAGGTTTAAAGGTTTGAATATCTTCTTTCATGCTTACAGGTCTGTTTTCATAATAAAGTTTAAGTCGAGAAGCGTTTACCTTAAAAGTTCCAAATGTTGGATTGCTCACCTCGGCTATTCCGTGGGGGAAGATATTGTGTACCTTAAGAGGAGTTTCTCCCTTTTTTTCAGATCTGCGATGATGGTGCGCGTGTCGGCTTTCTTTAACAGTACCTGGTCTCCTATTTTGAAGTGATTTGATGTTCCTATGAGCTCTTCAGGGGGCTCCTTAGGTTTAACTTCATGAGGTTCTGGTTCTTCTTTGACGTGTGTTTTCTGGTCTTCTGATTTGTCGACCCTAATGCTTTGTTCCTTGTGTGATTCTTCTTTGTCGACTTGGGGTCTATGAGTTGGCTCAGGTTTTAGGCCTTGTGATGTTTCCTGCGGTGAAGGTTGAACAATTTGATTATCAACTGAAGTGACTTTCTTACCTTCATCGACTGTTGTCCTAGCCGAGTCAAGAGCTTGAAGATTGATCGATTCATCTCCGACAGGAAGTATGAGTTCTCCTGTGGCAACATCAATTTTAGTCTTGGCAGTTGCTAGAAAAGGTCTTCCTAAAATTAAGGGGATTGAATTATCCTCATCCATGTCTAAGACAACAAAGTCTACTAGGAAAACAAATTTATCGATTTTTACGAGCACATCTTCAATAATGCCCCTAGGAATTCTTACAGTTTTATCAGCTAATTGAATACTCATCCTAGTTTGTTTGGGCTTACCTAGACCTAGTTGTTTAAACAATGTATAAGGCATGACATTTATGCTTGCCCCTAAATCAGCTAATGCATTATCAATATTTAAACTACCAATTAAACATAGAATTGTAAAACTCCCTGGATCTTTTAGTTTCTGTGGTAGTCTGTTTTGTAACATTGCCGAGCATGTTGCGTTTAGTTCCACGTGGTGCTCTTCATCTATTTCGCGTTTGTTGGTTAAGAGCTGCCTTAAAAATTTCCTCGAGTCTTGCATCTGAAAAAGAGCTTCGAGAAGAGGTAAGTTAATATGTAATTTCTTTAAGAGTTTAAGAAACTTACCGAACTGTTCCTCTGAATCGTCTCTTTTTATTACTTCAGGATAAGGTATGCAAGGTTGGTACTCTTTGATTACTGGTTTTGGCTTTTCTTGTGTTACCTCTGTTTTATCTTCATCTACTTTGTTTTCTGGAATTGGATTGGATTCATCTAACCCTTTACTGTCCTGAGCTGTGATGGCTTGAATTTGCTCCTTAGGGTTAATCTCCGAGTTACTAGGTAGACAACCTTGCAGTCATTCTGACATCAGCTTTGCAAGTTGTTCGACTGCATTAGTGACTTCCTTGACTGACTTAGTAATTTCCATGATTCGGCTCTCGTTGCTTTTGATTGTTCTCTCAGTTTCTTGGAAACATTTTTCGGTGTATGCCAAAAACTTCGTCAACATCTCTTCAAGGGTTGGTTTCTTCTCTTGTGGATAGGGCTGATTTTGGAAGTTTTGAGGAGGTTGTTGTCTTTGATTTCCTTGGTTTCCTTGACCTCCCCATAAAAAATTTGGGTGGTTCCTCCAACCTGGATTGTAACTGTTACTATAAGGATTATTATTGGATCTGAAATTGTTACCTATATAGTTCATCTGTTCGTTCTCTGCTTCTAGTTGGTAAGGTGGGTACTCAGGATTTGCCACAGTTCCACTTGCGTCGCACTGCATGACTGGATGCCTGCGAAGAACACAAACTATCAATCTTTTTATTCATCGTCTCCATCTGTGTTGATAGCATGGTCAATGCATCGATGTTGAAAACTTCGACTGATTTTGTCAGTTTTGTCCTGTTAACTTGCCACTGATAATTATTCAGTGACATTTCCTCAATGAACTCGTAGGCCGCCTCTAGAGTTTTGTTGTTCAGGGTTCCACCGGTGGCTGAATCAATTAGTTGCCTCGTTGAGGGGTTTATACCATTGTAGAAGGATTGGACTTGTAGCCATAAGGGTAGACCATGGTGTGGATATCTCCTAAAGAGATCCTTGTATCTCTCCCATGCGTCGTATAATGTTTCTAGATCCATCTACACAAAAGAAGAGATATCATTCCGTAATTTAGCCATTTTGGCCAGTGGGAAATATTTCAATAAAAATTTTTCGGTCATTTGTTCTCATGTAGTGATTGACCCTCGTGGTAACGAGTTTAACCACTGTTTGGCTTTATTCCTTAATGAAAAAGGGAATAACCGAAGACGTATGGCATCATCAGAAACACCATTTATTTTGAAGGTATCACAGAACTCTAAAAAGTTAGCTATATGAGCGTTTGGATCTTCGTCCTGCAAACCATCAAATTGGTCAAACTGTTGAATCATTTGTATTGTGTTAAGCTTTAATTCAAAATTATTAGCAGCTATAGCAGGCCTAACAATACTTGATTCCGCTCCTGTTAAGTGTGCTTTCGCATAATCAAACATTGTGTGTGGAGCATTGTTTTCCCCCACATCCCGTGGTGGTGGGTTATTCTCGTCCATCCCTTCAGTAGGATTAGATCTGCCTTCTTCCTCTATTTCTGTGTAATCTAGGGCTCGCCTGGTTTCTCGACGATTCCTGCGAGCAGTAGCTTCGATTTCGCTGTCGTATACCAAAGGTCCTTTTAGGTTCCTTCTAGTCATAAACTAAAGGTATCTGCGAGGGAAAGAAAGAAAGTAAGAAAAGATAGCAAAAATTAAATTTTGACCTAAAAAACAAAATAATAAAAAAAATAATGGCTAAAGTAATAAAAATAGAGTGTTCTTAATATTTTAGTTCCCCGGCAACGGCGCCAAAAACTTGATCACTGAAATCAGAGTTTTAAAAATTTATAATGAATGTGATCGAACCTGGAAACTAACTCTGACAACGATTAAAGGCAAATGTACCTATCGAACAGTAGTATAGCTTAGGCAAGACCGGATTGTCGAACCCAAAGGAACTAAAAGTAGTAATAATAACTTTCTTTTTATTATTTAGCCTTAAGGATATAGTGAAGTTGTTTTAATCTAAATTAACGACTACTAAGCTAAAGACACAAGACAAAAAGAACAAATTGGGAAATAACTTGACAAAACACTCAGTTGATTACGACGATACCCTTAGGAAGAATCCACCTAGACTTCACTTGTCATTTAACACTGAACCATATGATTTCTTTTACTTAGCTTGATCCGTAGGACTCCCTAACCTATATTAAACCCTCTCTCGAGGCGAATAACGTCTAACCCTAGGTTAATTAGTGGAACTCTCGTTCTCTTATAATAACCCCCTAGAATAGCAGTAAATCGATCAATGGATTCCCATATTAGATTTCACCCTAATCTGGCAAAATCTCGTAACCCTATCTCTAGGCGTTCGATCAACTCTGCTTAATTATGTTAGATCTACTCTTAGGCAGGGTCTATTCCTCCTCCACCTAAGCACATCAGATTTGGATTAAGCAACATAATTAAGAACAAACTAAGTAATTATCATATAATTCAGAAATCAAATAACAAAATTCATCTAGGTTTCATCCCCTTCAGGTATCTGAGGGGTTTAGTTCATGACAAATAAATAAAACATCTCAAGAGAAAAGATAAAACAAAACATAAGAAATCCCTAAAACTCCCTGAAGGAATTGAAGGAGAAATCTGCCGTCTTGAGTATAACTCCGGCTTCTTGGGATGGATCAACTGGCTATCTTCAAGTGATTCCCTCAACTCTGACCTTTCCGGCTTGGTTCTTTGGCCTAGCTTCGATGCCCTTTCAACGGTGGTACTTAGGGGATATTTATAGGCTCTTGGAATGTGTTTCTTTTCCCCAAAGTATCCAAATTCGAATGAAATTGTTCATTGCCACGACAGGGACACGGCCATGTCACACGCCCGTCTGCCTTCGTCTTCAGGCCGCGTTTAGATTTCTAAATTGATACACGACCATGTAGATCGGGGAAGAGGCCGTTTTCTAGAGGCTTGACAAGGCACGGCCGAGTGGATTGGGCCGGGCCGTGTTGATTTCGTGATATGGCCCATTTACTCCGTTTTGGGCCTGTTTTACGTTCTTTTTATCTTCGGGTGCTTTCCTAGGTATGAGACGTGAAAAGAAAGGATTAAGAGCACCTTTGTACATAAATTGAAGGATAAATCATCCAAAAGCATATTAAATGTGGGTCTAAAATATGTTATAATTGCGGTTTATCAGTATGTTTTGAGATGTTTGGACTTTGCCATGTGACATGGCTTGGAAGTTGAATGATGTTGGTTTTTATATGTAGGCTATGAAAATGATGAATATGGTATGAAGTAGTGAAAATCGGAATGGTATGTTTCATGCTTAAATGGTTAATGAGTATTGTGGTTTGAATGTGAACTTGTGGTATGGATTAAATGATGTTTCACTTATATGCTTTGATATGTGAAATTTGATATTGTGGATGAACTTATTTGAGATGAAATTGAGTAAAAGAATAGATGGCATAGATGATGATTAATTGGTGCATATAGTGGTATATTTTGGTTGCCATTTGTGGTATAAATGCATATGATTTGAGGTTTGTAGGTGATTCAATGTGTGGGAGGCAAATTTGGCCTTGGATATGGCCTATAATTGCCCACACGGTTGAGCACACGGGCATGTGGCTCAACCGTATTTCTTAAAATTATAATTTGATTCAAGTTAGACTCGACCACGAGCTAGACACACGAGTGTGTGACTGGCCGTGTGAAACAAGTCAGTGTCGACCACGGATGAGGCACACAGGCGTGTCTCAGGCCGTGTGGACAAGTCAGTAGGTATGCCCTGTTTTGCCACGGCTTGGACACATGGGTGTGTCCGAGGCTGTGTGTGGCACACGGCCTACCCACACGGGCGTGTGACCTCTGTAACATAGAAAAATGTCTGAATTTTGAAAATTTTCGTATGTGTTTGGTTTAGTCCCGACCCCTTTCTAACATGTGTTTAAGGTCTCGTAGACCTCATTAAGGGACTATGTGTTTATATTTGAATATGTTTGATTGATGGTCGACTTTGTGTTATGAAATGAATATGAAATGTTCGGAGATGATACGTAATGCCTTCTAAACCTAGTCCAGCAACAGTTACGGGTTAGGGGTGTTACAGGTACACGGTGATGTGAGCAGACCCTGTAACTCACTGAGAATTCAGGTGTAGGGAAGACACGGCCATGTGGCTGAAAGACACGTCCATGTGTGGTTGAAAAATTTTCCAACAGATGTCACACGGTCTTTTGGCCAACCCATGTGACCCACCCCAGACCGTGTAACAAGAAAACCAACCTAACTTTTAAAGCAGCACATGGCTATGTGTAGCACACGCCCATGTGGTCCAAAAACCACCCCTAAACTTGATGCAAAAATACGAAAATTCACCCTCCAAATCCAAGTGTTTCAAAAATCACTCCTTAGATTCAATTTCCAATCACCACTAAACGACCAATTCACCACCACTATATCGATACTATGCTCATTTCAAAACCTTGCAAAATGAAAATGTGAACAAGCAACTAATACTAGAGAGACGACACCAGATTACTAGCACTTTGCGTAAGGTAACAATGGAACAAATGAGAAGAATCAATAACAAAAAAAATGGTGGCAAAACGAAAATCCAATGCAAAAAGAACCAAAATTTAAAATTGAGAGTGAGAGAGAGAGATAGAGAGAGAGAAACTGACATGAAAGAGAGAGTGGGGTAAAATGGGAAAGGACTTTTGGGTAAACTTTCTAAAATTAGAATTCCCACTACCCAAACTAACCACTTATCAGATTCTAAAGTTGTAAATGTACCCAATTTCCAGTAACTAAATGGCACAATGGAAAAAATTTAACAAAAATAATATTCTCAATTTGTGCAAGTAAAGATTCGAACATAGGACCTTAGGGTAAGCTAACACACATCTTACCACCGAACCAGCCCATTCATTCTATTTCTAAAATGCAAAAACTAACTTAAAATTCCATCCAAGCCACTAACCCAACCAACAGACCATAATACTTCTAACCCCAAATTCGGGATGTGACAATTCACCTCTCTTAAAAGAAATTTCGTCCTTGAAATTTCTCCCAAACATCATAACCACTAATTCACATGATTCGCTACCACACTTCCATTGTGCACTCTCACCCAAACGCACTACCAAATAATAGTTAACCTTAAAATCTCTTATGAAAAGCCTTACGGATCTAATTTAGTAACATGCGAATACCACAACTAACAACCAAAAACAACCATATCCTTAGCAGAAAAACACACAAAACAAAGTAACGCATATCAATACCTATCTCGATGCTGGTTCCAGCTCCCTGATTCCGAGTCTTCTTCAAAGCTTGCCTCTGACCAGATGGTCGAAAAAGGCAACCCTTAAATTGAGGCTCTGTGGACTAGTATCTGAAACACGCCCCCGACTTCTTCTGACAATCGCTCAGATGGCTCTAATTACAAAACCCACATACCAAAATGTTCGTGCTACTACCAGATCCTTATACATTACGCTTCAAAGAATTTTGTTGAGATCTGGCCCACTTTGGAGGATGGGGATCTAAGCCAAAAGAACTAAGACCTCTCTTATTTTGAGCTTTACCCTTTCCCTTACTCTCACACTCAACACATTTACTCACATCTACCTCATTGGCCCTTTCCAACATAATCTCAAAGATTCTCTCCAAAAGTCCTAACACTGACTGGATCAACGTATCAGCACCAGCCTCTGTATTACTACCACCAGTAGCTGGCGTAACCATGGTGACCTCTGCCTCATGAGCAGACACACGTCTCGAAGAAACAAAGGATTCATACAAAGTCCCACACACACCAAATAAGGTACGCTAGTCCCTTTCCAACCTCAACACACCAATATTAGGTTATGGTGGACCTATCCAATCGGAAATCTAGCACCCTTTACCCGTATTCAACGTTGGAACAGGGTACGAGGCATTACTAAGCTTACTTTTCTCTCCAATTTAAAACTTTTATGAAAACCTCCTAAACAAGCTTACGAGGCCTAATTCACGGTTTAAGAATGGTTCAAGATCAAATCGAGCTACTTTGAAGCTCTCGGGAAGACCTTAGAAAATTTTCTCTAAACAGTCCACAAGCTCGTGTGAAGGAAGGGACACGCCCGTGTGACATATCACACGCTCGTATGGAATTAATTCTCAATTTGAACCTATAGGGGTTTTCACACGACCTGACACACGCTCGTGTCCCTCACGCGGCCTCAACATGCCCGTGTCTTAACCCGTGTGCCAAAAACCTTGGCATTCTATTTCTGACGTCATCAACCCAAAAATGTCACACGGCCTAGGCACACACCCGTGTCCCTTGACCGTGTGGCGAATTAAATTCCAATTTCAAGTGCAGACTTCACATAGCGTGGACACACGCACATGACCATGGACGTGCCTTCCACACGGTCGTGTCTCTACCCGTGTGTTTACTACTGAGCATACTGACTTGTAAAACTAACATGCAGGGGATACACGGCCTAACCAAACACCCATGAGGCTGACCGTGTGGACAAGAACAAGGCTATTTGCCAAACTCTTTTATCACCCTAACTCATACAAACATAATTCACATTCAACTATCAACCCATTCATGCATACTTTAACCAAGCAACCCAATCATGCACCATACACATTCATGAATAACCTCATCTATTCATAGATTAATAATAATGAGCCATCAACTATGGCCTTATACAAAAGAGTTCATCTTTAAAAGAGCCAACACACTTGGCCAAAACAACATGACATTTCACTAAGTCTAGTCCCTATACATGCCATACTAAAAATGCTAAGTCTAAGTATACCGAGATGTGCTGATAGTGTGGGTGATCTTCTGATTATCTTCGTATCCCGAGCTCGCTCTTTAACACTATAAAACAAGGGAAAAGAAAGGGAGTAAGTGTTAAGCTTAGTAAGTCTACATGTAAACAATGAGCATCATACCATATGTTAATCAATCAAAAACATTACATACTATGTAAGAACAATTCACATTATCATAAACATGCTTACTCATCTCAACTCTTACCACATCCCAACCATATCATATACATTGCTCACATTTATTTGTACTTATGCCCTGCACTTATCACCTTAAAGTCACATAACATATTTACTTAAACAAGTGCCTGGTGGTTTCGCACACAGCCCACCATTAATCATTAATAGAGTGGTATCGCGCACAGCCCACCAACAATGATAATTACGGTGGTATCGCACACAGCCCACCAACAATAATAATTATGGTGGTATCGCACATAGCCCACCAACAATAATAATTACGGTGGTATCGCACATAGCCCACCAAATGGTAATGTAAACGATGGTATCGCACATAGCCCATCGTGAATGAATAGCAAGGTGGTATCGCACACAGCCCACCAACAATTACGTATTTACAGATATTTATCAGTACTCAAATTTCTATTCTGAGGTTCATTCGAGAACTATTCATTTCTATCATTTTCAATTCATCTCACCAATAAGTATTGACATCCATACAATGCATCACTAAGTAACAACATATGTATTAAAGATGTATCGTTTACACATTAACTTACCTCGGTGCAAAATGTGTTAATCAACGGTTTAGTCCGTAACCTTGCCTTTTCCCTGGTCAAGGTTGCTTTTGCGCTTTTATTGATCTATAATAATAAAATTTACTCATTTAATCATTACTTAACTCATGACACATCAAAATTTCTACTTAGACAAAAATGACCATTTTACCCTTATACTTTGGCAAAATTATGATTTTGCCCCTAGGCTCGTAAATCGTTTTTCATCACATTTTCTCATTAAACAAGCTTAGCTAAACATTTATTTCTCTTATAACAACTCACAAAACCAATCATTTCATGCATTTATTACTCAATTACAACCTTTACAAATAAGTCTCATTTAGGTGTTTTCATGGAAAAACCTTTCACAAAAGTTATTCCTTAATCCACCAACATTCATTTTCTTCCATAAAATCTCAACAAACAACATAAACGCTCTCATGGAAAATCTCTAAACTTTCAACCATTTTACAAAATAGCCCCCCATTAGCTAGCTTAAGCTTTAAGGGTTCCAAAAGTAAATAAAAATTATCAAGAATGACCTCTAAAATCACTTATGTGCAAAGGAATAGCTTGGCTGAAATTTTGAACTCCAAAAACCTCTATTTTCTCTTCAAATTTTGGTGGAAAAAGAAATGGGAATAGTAAAAGATGACATCTTCTTTATTTATCTTATTTTTTTCATTTTAATCACCTACTATCACCAAATTTTTGACCAATTTAATGCCTTTGTCTCCCTTGGCTGGCCATCACCTTTAGGGTGGTCTAATTGCACTTTAAAGACCTCCAATTTAATATTCCATAGCTATTAGACACCTCTAGCTTGAAAAATGAAACTTTTGCACTTTATGCGATTTAGTCCTTTTTCGCAATTAAGCATACAATCGCTGGAATTAAAGCACCAAAATTTTCATGCATCCTTATAATCATGCTATAACACATAAAATAATATTAAAAATAATTTTCTTCAACCTCGGATTAGTGGTCCCGAAACCACTGTTCCGACTAGCCCCAAAATCAGGCTATTATAGGAACACGCCTTAATGTGGTCTTTTGCCACTTCAATTATTGCGGGTTTACCGCTAAAATATAATAATGCAGTAAAACTGTCAAACCATACTTCCTTCTCTTCAAAAAAAAATCCCAACCCCAAATGCACATGCAAACCATATCATGCGTACAGAATTATAGATCCAGACATGCTCGTCCTCAATTTCCAAAATAATAACATATTGGCAAACAATTCAGATATGCAGAATCAAAATCAGGCATACTCATATTCATTTACAAAATAACAGAAACAATAATGTACACCATTTTTATTTATAACATCCAATCATACCATATTCCACGTTAACATACCTCATCATTTAAACATTTATGTGTCTAACAAAATTAAACTTATGAATACTCATACAATAATAAATTCAACCTTTAAAACTCTATCTATAGACCTTCTCCAAATAGAAAAAGTGTCCCAAAACACTCCTACAAAGGCCTAAATAAGCAAAGGATTAGTTGGGAACCAAAACGAGTCAATTTGCAAATAGGCGATAAAAACTACAAAATAGGACCACACGGCCATGTGGCCAAGCCGTGTGGGAAGGTCCAGACTGTGTGCCAGGGTACACAGCCGTGTGACTAAGAGATGCGCCCATGTGACCGAGGTACACGACTATGTGAGCAGACCATGTAACTCATTGACAATTTAGGTGCAAGGAAGACATTGCCATGTGGCTGAAAGACACGTCCGTGTGCGATCAATAATTTTTCCAACAAAGGTCACTTGGTTGTGTGGCCAGCCCATGTGACCTACCCCAGACTATGTAAGAAAAAAAACTAATCGAACTTTTATATTGGCACACGACCGTGTGGTCCAAAAACCACCCCCAAACCTAATGCAAAAACACTAAAATTCACAGGGTATTCACCCTCGATTCCAAGTGTTTAGGAAATCACACCTTATATACAATTTCCAATCACCCACCGAACGACTAATTCACCACCACTATACTGATACTATGCCTATTTCGAAACCTTGCAAAACGAAAATGTAAACAAGCAACTGAGACTAGAGACATCACTAGATTACTAGAGCTTTGGGTAAGGCAACAATGGAAAAAATGAGAAGAGTCAAGAACAAAAAAAAAACGGTGGCAAAATGAAAATCCAATGCAAAAAAATCGAAATCTGAAATTTGGTGAGAGAGAGAAAGAAACTAATGTAAAAGAGAGAGTGAGGTAAAATAAGAGAGGACTTTTGGGTAAAGTTTCTAAAATTAGAATTCTCACTACCCAAACTAACCACCTATCAAATTCTAAAGTTGTAAATTTACCTAATTTCCACTAACTAAATGGCATAATGGAAAAAAATTAACAAAAATAATATTTTTGATTTGTGCAAGCAGGGATTCAAACAGAGGACCATGGGGTAAGCTAACACACATCTTACCACCGAACTAGCAGGCTCAATCTATTCCTAAAACATAAAAACTAACTTAAAAGTCCATCCAAGCCACTAACCCAACCAATAGACCATAATACTTCTAACCCCAAATTCGGGATGTTACAAATAGACAAATGAAGGATTAGAAAGTTGATCCTAGTGGTTCTTCGTGGCACTACTTACGATTCTCTTTATTCTCTCTTCCCCTTTCTATCACTCTAAGCACTAATGCACTCAAGTTTTGCTAACTTCTTTGCTCTCAAATCTTTGTATTGCTTGCTCACTTTCTTGTGTTGTGTGGTGTTTCATATGTACAATTCCATAATCCCTTTGCTGAAATTCACTCCCTATTTATATTGTTTGAGCACCCTTCACTTTTCTATTTTTAAGCATAGCGGTTCCTTAACTTTCTCTTATGTTGAAATGGTTCTTTGTTTTCTACTTCCCGCAATTTGACTATAGATTAAATCTTTCTCTTGCGTGTTGGAATTGGCTAACTGTGCAATAGCTCGCACATATGGCGAGCTGACATTGCAAGTTATGGACTACATGCTGCAATATGTACGAGTTATAAACAGAAGGCTACGAGCTAGTGAAGTGCAAGCTATGCACGCGAGCTGATGAAGAGTGAGCTATGCATGCAAGCTGAATTCTAACTGCGAACACTACATGCGAGCTGGGAACAGAAAGGTTGCGAACTAATGGAGTGCGAGCTGCGAATAGAGAGATAGTGCACTGGTGGAGTACGAGCTATACACTACAAGCTCCCCGCTAGTGAGCACTACTTGCAACTTAACTGTGTCATTGAGTGGACTTCAATTGTAACATCCCGAAATAAGGCCTAAACGAAACAGTGGTTTCGGGACCACAAATCTGATGTTGAGAAATTTATTTTATTTATATTTTATGGTCTACAATTTCACGGAATGATTTTGTGAAAATCTCATTCGAAAATTTTGACGTTTGGGCACTCAATTTAGTCAAAAGGACTAAATTGTAAAAAGTGCAAAAGTTAATTTCTACATGTTAGAGGTGCCCAATTGTTATGAAATTTTAAATTGGAGGTCCTTAAATGATAATTAGACCATTGGTTAAGTTGGTAGACAAAAATGGACATGGATGGGTATGTTTCAAAAGATTTTTTTTAAGGGGCATTTTGGTAATTTAGTGAATTAAATGAATTAAAAACAAAATTTAAATGCCAAATATGTCCATCTTCTTCATTAGGATGAAATTACAAGGGTTCCCCATAGCGAGGGTTTGTTTCAAGCTTCCAAGCTCCATAGTAAGTGATTCCAAGCCCCGTTTTTAATGTTCTTTACGTTTTTGGAGTCCCGGTAACTTGATTTAGCTTATTCTAGCAATAATTTAACCTAGGGTTCATATTTAGAAAAATGTGTTTATTTTGATGTTTTATGATAGAATATGAAGGCTGAAATAATGTTAAAAAACTTTTACTAAGCGATTTTACGTGAAAACGAGTAAAACGACATAATCGGTAAAAATACCTAATGTTCATAAGTACATGTTAGAGTGAGAATTTGATGTTGCCATAGAAGAGAAAAGTGATCAGCATGTTATAAAACACAAGAATAAGGGCTGAAGTTTAATTTTCTAGTATTGGGGCAAAAGTGTAAATATATAAAAGTTTAGGGGTAAAATTTTAACATAATCGGTAAAAATACCTAATGTTCATAAGTACATGTTAGAGTGAGAATTTGATGTTGCCATAGAAGAGAAAAGTGATCAGCATGTTATAAAACATAAGAATAAGGGCTGAAGTTTAATTTTCGAGTATTGGGGCAAAAGTGTAAATATATAAAAGTTTAGGGGTAAAATTTTAATTTTTAAAAGTTGAGTTAAGGACTGTTTTGAATAGTACATTAATTAAATAAGTGAAATGTGATGTTTTAGACCCTGAAAAACGAGATTTGGACCTAGAACAGGAGGAAAATTAAAAATCGAAAAAGTTGGTAAAATGGCCGTTTTGGTATCGAGGTAAGTTCATATGTTGAATAAGCATTTAATGATGCAAGTTTGAATGTTAAATTGAAATTTTAGTTATGAATACTTTAGTATTGATTTTCCAATATAATTATAATGTTCAATATTGACTCGACATTTTAATGGATGAATTGGTAAAATGTTGAAAAGTGGGAATTCCCGGTTGAACCTTCGGAATAGAAAAGATACGAATGAGGTAGCTGGGTCACAAGTGTGGTACTAAGTGCAGGCCACTATGTGTACAAGAGAGCTACGAGATGGTTTTAGGTCACGTGTGTAGTACTAAGTGTAGGCTACTATGTGTACCAGACGGATAGGTCGCATGTGTAGTACTAAGTGCAGGCTACTATGCGTACCTGATAGTTTCGATCACATGTGTGGTACTAAGTGCAGGCCACTATGTGTAAGTGATGATTTTGGTCACATGTGTAGTACTAAGTGCAGGCTACTATGTGCACCAGATAGCTTCGGCTACAAGGGTGGTACTATGTGCAGGCCACCGTGTATCTGTTATTATTCCGATGAGTTCAACGGGAAATTGACTAAGTGAAAATACAATGTGGCTATGTAACGACTAAGTGTAATTGAATATGATTATGTGATGAATAAGTGCAAGTATATGCGTGTAAAATTATGAGCAATGTGCTCGATATGTGATCCAACTTTGGTAAGATTGATACGGAGTAAGTGTTCCAATGAAAGTTACTATAAAGAAAACATGAAAGAGTGAAATTTAGAAATAAAACAGTTTTGGATAGCAGCAGTAGAGTAACTTTGAAAAAATCACCAAAAATGGTAGAAATGGAATTAGTAGTTGCGTGAGATATGAGATTAAAGCTTATTGAGTCTATTTTCATATGAAAGAAACAGATAAAGCAAAGAAATTATGTATTTTGAGATATTTAGATTTTTGTGAGACTGGTTCAGAGTGATTTCGAGATCCCCTGTTCTGAATTGGAAAAATCGTTAAAAATTGTACACAAATAATTTTGGGACAAAATTTATATGGTTAGATTCCTTAATGAGCCTAGTTTCAAATTAAAAAATTATAACATCATTTGAATTCTGCACAAGGAGAAAATTGATTTGTAGTGAAAAGTGGTCAGAATAATTGAACAATGAAATAGAGGAAATTTTAATGAATAAATTGTACTAATTTGCTAAGCCAAAAATTTTGGAAATTTTATGGTATGAAGATATGTGAGTCTAGTTTCAGGAAAAATTAGCAGTTTGAAATTCGGAGCTCTGTAGCTCAAGAAATAAATAATTTAGTGACAGCGATTCAAGCAAACAGATTAATGTGAACATGAGTAATAAGTTATAAGCATGTGATTTAATGATTGTATCAATTTGAGAACTTATTGTGAGGATTTGTAATGTTGAGGCTTTGATAAGGCTACAAATGAGTAAGTTGGGAAAGTAAGAACTTAGCATTATTTATGCAAGTTATGACAGCTTAGTAGTAAGCTAAATTCATTGCTAATGCTTATTATTTTTACATGTGAACTTGCTAAGCTTTATAAGCTTAACCCCTTTCCTTTCCCATGTTACAGAGTCCTACTAAACAAGCTCAGGTTGGAGGTCGTCGGAGATCGCTTCACACTATCAAGCTATCTATGGGTATCTTTATTTATAAATGATTTAAGTTATGGCATGTATGGGGACTTGACTAAGTCATTTTATATATGTGTTAATTAATTTGACAAAATGTATTGTTAAGTCTGGTAATACCTCGTACTCGGTTCCGGCATAGGATACGGGTAAGAGGTGTTACATCAATAGCTACCTTCAAAGGTAAAATTGCATATTTTAGCATGGAAATTGACCAAAAATGTATTATTATAGTAAAACCCTTCAACACTAAAGACTTAATAGAATTATAGCCAAAATAGCTATTAAATAGTTATCACCCCTCTTAAGGGCCCCTTTAGATTGTCGTTTACCTCTAGTGCGATGTGTTTAGCTTTCTTTTTGCCTCATGCTATAATATCTAATCTCACTGCCGCCGCTGTTTTTACACTAACTGCAAGTAAATGCACCGCCCATCCAAAAGGGCCCCAACTCAATTCAAATATAAGCTTAACATTACTAAATATAACTCTATATACTAGAATTATCAATAACCACAGTCCACATCTATAGCAATTTTTGGTGAAAGTTATAGTGAAATTTAACATATTAGTGATTGGGGTGTGATTGACCTTAGAGTTATAATTATAATAGGACATGTGAAAGTTAACATAGTAGTGGTTAGAGTGGGGGGGTGAATGAGTAAATTCTGTTGGTTATTTTAGCTTAGGATTCATTGCATTTAGGCTTGTTTAACTAGAAATGACTTCTTTTAACTAGATGTTGCCACACCTAATGGCTATTTGTACTAAATACAAATAAATGTAGTTTACTTGTTAAAAATTCTGTTTAGGTTTGAAGGTAGTTTTCTTGTGTATGGCCATTATGGATTAGAATATCTCCATTGCAATTGATATCCATTAGAAATACATATGTTCTAGTTTGAGTAAACATCTTTTATGGTTTCCATTTATTTGTCACATGGACTTATAGATGTCTCCAAGTGATTATTGCAAAAACTAAGAAGTTATTTAGATGAATTGGAGGTTAATGAAATATGTTCCAATGACAAAATAGAAGTTGACGCAAGCATCAAATCATTTATTTGTTCTTTGTTAGTAGATAATTAGTGTACACTTGACATTGAGTATTTATTTTTACATTTCCGTAAATATTATAATGTACTATTCATTGAAATGTATTATTATTGTAATTTTGACCATGTAAATTTGATATTTTAATTTAATAATGATTTTTATTTAATTTTAAATCTTATTTGATATTTAGTCTTTTCTAATTTAATTTAGCCTTTGATAAATATTGTGAAAAGTGTAAGCAATGAAGGGTTATATGCGATAGAAAAATACATGAATTAAATAAAAATCAAAATCAAAATAAAGTAATTAATTAATTAAGTTACAATTAATGCAAAATATATTATTTACCAATTATTTTCTAAACAAACTTTAGAAGATATTAATTTCATAAAATAAATTAAATAAATAAAAATTTAATTTCAAGATTTCAAAACAATGCGGAAGTAGAAGGATTTAATGGTAGTTTTCCTAGCCAGAAGTTCAAAACTCGAATGAAATTAAAACCCACAAGGACCAATGGGGCAATTTCAAATGCCAAACCCTTAAAAATCAACTAAAATATGCGAGGGGATTTAATAGTAATTCTCCAATCCCCGCACTATAAAAACCCTCAAAATCCATTTTCCCCTTCAAATTCCTTCTCTCTCAAAAATTTCATTATATAATAAACTAATTTTCATTATATTTTTATTTTAAAATAAAATAGTTTTCAATTTAATATAATTAATAAGTTTACTATTCTATAATAAATTGTTAAACATATTTTATTATCGTAATTAATACGATTAATTAAAATCAGATATTTCGTAATTAATAAGTAATACAAAAACATTTTTATAAACTTTTTATTTTATTAATTTAAATTTTTTATAATTATTAAATTATAATTTAATATAAATATAATTTTAACAATTTATTTTTATATATGTTTTATTTAATGCCTTTATTGGTAATTTATTTTTTTCACTATACTTCGTCTTATTACTATTGCAATGATTGAATCTAGACCTACTATCTATTGTTATAATATTTAATCTGACCATTACAATAATTAATCATACCACTATTTGATCAAAGAAAACGTTATTATTTCATCAGAAATAATTTTATCCATAATTCAAAGAAAACGTTAATTTTATCGTCACACTTACTTTTTAATGTTTCCAATGTTTCCAAAGTGTATAGGGAACTAGAAAAGATGAAAAAAGCACCAGGAAATGATCAAAGTTCTGGATAACCTTTCCGAGTTGAACTTTTCTTTTTCAAAGTTTAAACAGTTTTGGTTCCATAATTTGAAAACTATTGTCAAAAGAAGTACAAAAGAACCGATAAGGTTGAATGTGAACAAGATTTGTCTGTCTTTTCCTCAATAACCATGAAGACTTTTGACTGAATGAAACGTGGATTCATGAATTACCATATATTTATTTGCTTCAACTTAAAATCAATATCAGTTTTCTTCTCTATTTTTTCTCTCTCAATATTATCTTTACTCTCTTATCTGTATATCTAAGGGAATTTTTTATCTGTTAATCAGTTTATAATTATATATATATATATATATATATATATCCCCAATATGAGCTTTGCTTTCCACTTCATGCATGACAAGATATATTGTTTCCTTGCATCATGGCTCAATAACAAATATTGCGTCACTTTTGCAAACAAAGTAATTGGTAATTAGAACCCAACATTTTTCTTAGATCTGATAGTGTGATTATTGCTTTAAAGAAAAATAATAATAATAAGAGCATGTGGATAGTGTCCATCATAAATTATCGGGGATAATGATCGACGTAGTTCATGTTCCCATGATTCAACAACCCAACACAAGAGATCCCCATAATTCCACTGTCCCATAAAAAAACACACAGGAAAACTGTCTAAAAAAGCCGTGTCAGATTGCCATAAATAATTCAATCATATAAAAATCACAGTGCCACCCTATTGAAGCAGTATAAATAGGCATGTGATCCTCTCGGTAGCCATCGATCCCTTCTTCCTTTGTCTTTTATCAACATGGGTTTTGGGCTGAGAGTTGTTGCTTACTTTGCTTTCGCCTTTGTTTCAACTATTTCATCACTGCATCCGGTCATAGGTGAAAGACATTGGCGATGGCGTGATGATGAGGGATCGAGTTCCCTGCCAAAACATGATGATCTCGTTACCAACTTGCCTGGCCAGCCACCTGTAGATTTCCGCCATTACGCTGGCTTTGTCACTGTGAATGAACTCAATGGAAGAGCACTTTTTTATTGGTTCTATGAGGCAATGTCTCGCCCTGACCAAAAACCATTGGTGCTTTGGCTTAATGGAGGTAAAGACTAATAATGGCTTAAATTATCTTGAAACTCATGAAATTTGCATCTTAGTACTATCAAATGGTTACATATTGGTTTGTAAAACCTTTTCGGATTCGAATCTTTCAATCAATATATTACTTGGACTCTTCATTTTTCTTGAAGTATTTATGTTCGATAAAAATATACGAAGAGATGACCTCTAAAGACCTACAAATACAAAAAAAAAATTAAAAATTAAAAATTATTAACTATATCAATATTAGATACATATCTATATCCAAAATCCGAAAAACAAGAGAAAAAACTATCATAAATTTTTCATAATTGCCACATGTCGGAGATGATGGATATAATAGGCCTCACTTCCAGATTGTTTATTTATTTTTATTGATTATATGTTCTACAATAGGCTGACAAAGTAGTTTTTGTTTCAGGTCCTGGGTGCTCTTCTGTGGGATATGGAGCCACGCAAGAGATTGGTCCTTTCATAGTGGACACTGATGGGCGTGGAATTAAATTTAATAACTTCTCATGGAATCAAGGTATAAAGTTCAGA
The DNA here is from genome assembly GCA_005393395.2 of Gossypium australe. NCBI lineage: Eukaryota > Viridiplantae > Streptophyta > Magnoliopsida > Malvales > Malvaceae > Gossypium > Gossypium australe. The sequence continues at coordinate 53,274,166 of CM016619.1, read as the reverse complement.
ATATTTATAGTTTTGTAGCAACTTGTATATTTTTAAAGACGCAATTATTTTTTTTTATTTATTCATTTCTTACATGTGAGAACCAATTACAAATATATATTTAAAATTTTTAGTATTTTCATGTCTTTGGAATATCTTAAAAATATTATTTTATATTAAAAATGAGAATGAAAGTAACAAAGCATCTGCATATTCATTGTCGTCACCATCAACATCATCATTAAAATATCTGTTATTGCATCAAAGAAAATTCATATAAAATCAACTCACCTACTTTTTGGTTGCTATCAACTCTGTATATGCTGCTCTCTCCATATTCCAATATACCATTATTAAGATAATTTTTTAATGTCTTTGCTGATGCAGAAGCCAATATGTTATTCCTTGAATCTCCAATTGGAGTTGGATTTTCCTACTCAAACACTTCTACCGATTATGATAATCTAGGAGATGAGTTTACTGGTGAGTTTAACACAAATTTACACTTGTAAATTTCATAATAATGATAGGAGCTTTATAATTATTATAAGATTATCAGAAGATTATTCTTGTAGCTAATTTCTGCTTTTTTCTACTAATACCAGCAAATGATGCATACACTTTCCTGCATAAGTGGTTCATGAAGTTTCCATCATACAGAACAAGAACTTTTTATATCGCTGGTGAAAGCTATGCAGGTATTCCCTCTTTAATAATTACATTTGCCTTCATCTCAAGAGATTGACTCTTGATTGACTTTTTTTTTTTTTTACGAAGGAAAATATGTGCCAGAGTTGGCTGAACTTATTTATGACAACAACAAGGACCCTTCACTTCATATTAATCTCAATGGTATTTTGGTACGTTCATATTTTTAATCTGGTCCAATATTTTTCCCCCACTTGGCTAGTTTGTTTTGAGAGGGCTGAAATTTGGACAGTTGGGAAATCCTGAAACATATGACGCTGAGGATTGGAGAGGTATGGTGGATTATGCATGGAGCCATGCAGTGGTATCTGATGAAACTCACAAAACCATCACTGAAACCTGTGATTTTAAGAGCAATGATACATGGAGCAATGAAGATTGTAGTGAAGCTGTTGATGAAGTGCTCAAACAGTACAAGGAGATTGATATCTTCAGCCTATACACCCCCCTGTGTATTGCTGATACTGCAAGTTCGGATGACAAATCATTACTCCAAGTCATGATGAAGCGAAAATCCAATATGGTGATCACATGAATGTTTCATTTCTATAACTTACATTCCCCTTTATTCAATATTTATGGTGGTTTCATGGATTATTTTTTCCCTTACCAGATCCCGAGGATTTTGGGTGGTTTTGATCCATGCCTTGATGGCTACGCAAATGCTTTCTACAATAAATTGGATGTTCAAAAAGCTCTCCACGTTAGTGATGGTCACCATCTTAGGAACTGGAGTATTTGCAAGTAACGTATAATGTGATGATGATTCTTTAGAACGGGTTTGTGGTTCTGTTAATGTCTAACTGAATATTGACATTGCCTTTGTATAATGCAGTCTAAATATATTTGATGGTTGGGCAGATTCAAAGCCATCAGTACTGCCCATATACCAAAAGCTTATTGCAGGAGGAATTAGAATTTGGGTTTACAGGTAATGAAACTCCCCATGCTTGTAATAGTTTGGTAGAGTCGACTGTTGAGTGTGTGTCTGATGTTAATGGTTTAGTGGAGACACGGATGGAAGAGTTCCTGTTTTGTCCACACGATACAGCATAAGTGCTTTGGGATTGCCAGTCACCAAGGCATGGAGACCATGGTACCATGAGAAACAGGTCAGCGGTTGGTTTCAAGAATACGAAGGGCTTACGTTCGCAACATTTAGGGGAGCTGGGCATGCAGTGCCATGCTTCAAACCCAGCAGTTCACTGGCTTTCTTCTCTGCTTTTCTCCAAGGGGAATCCCCGACTTCCTCCCGGTGAAGTCTGTTGGAGGATTTTTAGCTGAAATCAGTAATTAAAATTAGAGAAGAATAACAATAAAAGCAAGGCCTAGGTGTCAACTAAAAGGAACTTGTCAATTTATGAATGGCTATTACTATTGGACTGCAATAAAAAAAAAAAAAAAAAAAAAAGGCAAATGAAAAAGAATTCCTATTCTGATGTTTGTGGTACCAGATGTAAGGCATTCCTTTATTTTTGCTTTAATAATTAATAGAGGCTGTCCCTTCTTCTCTTAGTATTATATCATAAAAATTAACAATTGCTGTCAAATTACTATTTTCTAACATTTTCTTAACCAGGGTTTTATTTAATCACGTGATTACCAAATCCAAAATGTTAAAAAAAAAACAATTAAAGAAAGTCGTAGCAATGGGCTTCGGCCCATGAAATCTGGTAACCCATGAGCCACATTAATTTTGCTACCAATTGAGTGGGCTCTCAACGAATCAAAATTAAAAGAAGGCTCTTAATTAGATTATTTGCTACAAAATTTATGATTAACAAAGTAAAAATTGTTTTAAAATAAAAAGACAGAAAGTAAAGAACAAAGAGAATGAGAAAGCAATGATAGAGCGTATTTTATTGATCAATGAGAATATTTTTCAATGTTACACAATGTTTCTCCAAAGTCTATATTTATAGCCATAAGAAGTATACATGAAGTAGAAATCTAATTCCAATGACTATTAGAATTTAAAGTACACTAAAATTTATCTTGATTTTGATGGACACCCCCTTAAGAGTACAATGCGTATTTACTCTCCCTCGTGAAAACATCACATAATATCTCATATTCTATGTATTCAATCTTGAATACTAGCTTTTCAAATAACTATATATTTACTAAGCATTTATATCACCATTCTTTTGAAAGTCATGAGTGAGCGAAAATTTTGGAGAAATATATTTTGATCTCTTCAGGAATTTCAACAATAATCATAACAAACTTTAATCATTATCCCTCTATAAAAATACAAATTTATCATTTTATAATCCTCTTTCAACTACTATTGACTAAGTCAAATTTACCACATATGTTCAATTATTTCAATTCATATAAATGAACAATTTCCAGAAAATTTCAATATGCTTCTGGCATTCTAAATCCTTCAAGGATTTTAATATAAACTTTACTATATAGTTATTCATAAAAGGTTGTAACAACAACTATTAGACGTAAGTTAAATCTTTTATGAATTGGTAGTTTAATAATATATCTAAAGGTTATTGCATCCATCATAAAAAGAATATTTTATCTTTTCATAATCAATGCCAGAACTTAGCAAAAACTTCATATTTTATTCCGTTTTGCAAAACTACTTCATTTGCACCCTCACTGGCTTTATACCTTTAGATATTTGAACTACTGGTCAAAAAACTCTACAAATTTAATTGTACTTGAGTTGCGTCTTTCTATTTTGACAAATTTACTCCATATCTATATTTCTCAATAGATTTATTCAAGGTCCTCCTTTTATTCCATTATTTCAACAATAATATTGCATGCAAAATCATTGTTGGCCACTTTTATTATCGGTTCGACATTTTCTCAAATTGACATAACTTGTCAAGATCTAATATTTTCACTATTTTAATCTCTTTCGGAGTTTTACTTATTAGTTATGTCTTGAATCTTTCTGGAGCATCCACCTTTACTATATGACCATCTAGATTTATTATTTTATGACCATCTAGATTTATTATTTTCTTTTATGAAAATTTTCATATTTGAAACTTGTAATAAGTTATCCTTGTTGAACTTCTGGTTCAAATTATTCTCCCCCTTAACTCATTACAAGTTATTATTTCTCTCCCCCTAATATTTTAAAAACTATCAAATCAAAATAGTAATAAAAAATCATGTCACAATTGAACCTCCAATACATTTAAAACATATAATAATACAAGGAGATTCATAATTAATATATATTCGGAACTTTCTTTGAGTATTCACTCATCTTTGTTATGGTGGAGCAATTGGAACATATATGCATATACAAAAATTCAAAGATGAGAAATATTTAGCTCTTGACCAAAAATCAATTATAATGGGGAGTATTTATAACTTATTGGCTTGATGTGATGATAATACTCTGGAATGACATTTTTATGTATTAATTACATATTTATTTTGGGTATGATCCTACTAATTTGAGCTATTTATGGTTTTTTATCTTGTAAGGACTAAACTAAAGGCAAAAGGAAATTTAAGGGCAAAAAGTGTGAATTTAAAGATAAAATGGGCTAGCATGCGAAATAAGAAAGAAGTGGTGCCGAAAATGTAAAGTGTGGAAGACTTGGGGGCAAAAGTGCGAAGAAGAGATTTTATAAACTGAAGACTCTATTTAAATTTTAATTATATTAGGATAATTTGTTAAGATTATTATTTAGATTTAATTTTAGCTTTTATCTCTATTTATCTTTATTTATCTTTTAGAATTTAGATAGGAATAGACTAAGTTTTCTAAGTACTATAAATAGGGGATGGAGTGACACAAATTTCACTCATATTTTCTGAAAAGCTCTCTCTCCCAAAAAGCTTAGCCTTTGTTTCTTTCATCTATTCAATAAAATTTCATTTTTATTAAGTTTATTTCTTTTTTCTCAAAAAGCATGAGCCACTAAATTCATCTAGCCAAAGGTTGTCGAGATTCTCTAAAAAGGGTTTATGGGGCTTAGAATCCGCACTTAGCCTTCTCAACGAGTATTCATCGTTTCTCCGCATTACATGACTGATGCTTCCGTCCATGTCCCTTCAAAAGTGATATTTTTATCTTGCACAAAGGCAGCCGCTTTGTACGTTTTGGAAAGGTTGCACAGTCGGTTTGTTAGCTTATTGCGTCAGTGGTTGTCGAGCCCAAGAGACAAAATGGCTTGGAATTCGCCATTGAGAAGTGATGATCTAGTGTCAGACGATCACACAAAAGAGATGGTTGGATAAAGTCAGGTTCCTCTAAATCGTAAGTATAAAACCTAAGTGGAGCTGGTGGTCGTAGGCGTCCTCTTCCACTATTACTGGCTTATTCTGTTTAAGAAGAATCACCTAAAAGCCGAGGATTGAACCCAAGGAGGATCGAGACAACCGGAGGCTAGAATCTCTCCATCAAAAACTCTATTTTCTCAACTCTGTTTATCTTTACAATTTTAATTTCAATTTACGCAATTTCTATTCACTCAAACTTTTAATTCTATTTTTCTTATTTTTGTCAAGCACGCCGGTTTTCTTAGGCATGACTCTGCCAGGGATCTCGAGGAATAGGAACTTCTGCAAATCCAATTCCTGAGATTTGACCCTACTTCCCTTATACTGTTCTTTTAGTTATTTTATAATGGGGAGTATTTATAACTTATTGGCTTGATGTGTACAACACGTAAATCAACATAATCTTATGTTGAAATAGGAAGTTTGGTTCTCATAAGTAATGGTTTAGACATTAACTAGAGGCGTTCAATCAATAATTTCTCTAAACCATTATGTGCATAAATAACAAATTTTTATAAAAGTTTTTCAAACTCAATCAATAAAAGACTGAGATATAAACTCATCAGTATTAGCAAGATGAATTGCCTTAATTGCATGATTTGAAATTAATTATTTAAACAATCAATCTTGCAAACGACAGGTTGCAAGTTGATAACACATATGTGATTATTTTGTAGATGCATCTACCAAAATACATAATATCAAAACCATCTATATTGTGGCTGAATGGGCCCATATTCATTTCAGAAATGTAAGACATTAAATCTCAACTTTAGCTAGTGAGTTTCTAACAATCAATTTCATTGAGAACAAGCAAAAAATGAGAATTCTTTAAATTAAAAAATCTTCTGGTTCTTTAATGAATGTCCATATGAATTCTCAATTAATTTTTGCATCATATAATATCAAAAACTGATCCAGGATGGTCTAATTGGTCATGCCAAGTACTGTAACACCCCCAAACCCGGCCCACAAGTCCTGACCGGATCTGGTTATGTCACTGCGGAAACCGTTTGAAAAATCTTTGACTTTAGAATAAAACTTGAAAATTTTATTAAACTTGGAAAGTGTGTCCATTAAAAATTATTCACTAATATAAGCTCGATATAAAATATGTGAATTAAAACTTTATTATAATTTATTATATTATAAACCATTTGAAGAAAATATATCTAAGTATAATATAAACTTCAATAATCGTAAATAGAATACTTTAAATAAAAGGTGGCCCTTATTACAACCAATATTAAACAAAACACTTAGTATTAAAAATTTCTTAAAAATAATTAAATCAATCTCCTTCTGCATGGGCCACCTTGCATCCTCTCCGACCCGGTCCGATCAACAAGTCACCTGCGATGTTGGATAAATAATTGGGTGAGTCACACGGACTCAGTGTGTAATTAAACCACTGATATCCACCCACATGTTAACCACAAATCAACCCAATCAAATGCAACATGTAAATATAAACAGACGTTACCACGTTCTGGGCTTGGCCCACATTCAAATCATATTCAAGCACTGGGCTAGGCCCTTTTCTCATTAATCCACTGATCTCTGGGCCTGGCCCATTTCCACATATGTTCTCAAAACATACCTTTCCACATGTCATATTGGGCTTGGCCTATTTCCATATCATTTCATATCAGAACAATGCAACATGAAACCCAACCCAATCCTAAGGTCCATCCGCTACACACCCCTTATCCAGCCTACCACACACCAGGGGACTATCGAGTCACCCTCTCATTTTCCCTCCATAAAGGCAACCAATGCCATCCACGATGTAGCGTATAGCTAACATCAAACCACGATGGAGCACACAGCAATCCATCAAGCCACGATATGGCATAAAGCCCATATCAACCAGGGTAACCACGCGAACTAAATCGCAAAGATCCACAACGCGACCTCAGTCAGCGCCAATCCACGATGTAGCACAAAGCTGACATCAACCACGTACTCGAAGTACACCCGTACCTTCTTTTCATAAACCCACCCATGCACATGTAACGTGATATAATAACAAGGTGATGCATGAGCATGTCATTCACACAAATATAGGCATACAATCATATTTAAATCAGTGATCACATAGTAACAAGTTTGCCACTAACCTGGTCATCGTCATACCCCTTAAGGGTACCATTTTCACATTTAACTGCACTTGTTAGCAAACATATAAAATAGGCAAATATCACGCAAATCCCGGAAACAATGGCTAACTACACACCTTATAACCTGAAGTTCTAGACTTTCAATCCCGACGGCCTCCCTTTGCTTCTGTCGATTTGCTCCTAAACACCATAGTCAATATAGGTTAACACTAAAGTGCTCATACTATGGCCTAAGGCCGAATATTACAAGTCTCTTACCTTGCTGAGTTGGAACCCCAAATGACCTCCTTTAACGCACCCTAAAGCCCCTTTTTCGCTAATCCCCAAGAATACTTTGGCTTTTGAACTTGCAATATAAAAAGGAGAATAAAGCACCTTAGATATTCGGCTATGGTCACCAAGGAAGATCAACCATTCGGCTAACAAAATAGGTACAAACCGAGGTTGAGAGGAAAAGAAATAAAATGTAGAAAAAGTTTAGAAGAATTTCGGTAATGGTGTAGAAGTTTCGGTTTCAAGGAAAAAGGGAAAAAATTAAATAAATTGCTTGACTAGAATTTTCTGCACAAGCAATTAAAAGGAGAAAAAGTATGAAACAGGGTGCTTCCCCTATTTATAAAATTCGGCCACTAACCCGAATGAAGAACCCAAGATTCGGCCATATCATACTAATTCAAACTAATTTGAATTAGTCCAATTCCCTACTTGACTCCTATTTTTCCTCATATTCTATCACCTAATCCTATTAAAATACTTAAAACCACCAGCAGCCATTATCTCTATTACAAATTTTAAACTGAATAAAATACTCCTATAATTATCTAGAATAATAAAATAACAAAAGCTATCACCTACCTCTCAGCCGAATAAGAAAAAAAATGATTAAACTACATTAATCTAATCCTTATCTAATGAGGCTTGCATGTGCCGTCCAACACCCTCAAAATTGCTGCCAAAAAGGAATAAAAATTTAAACTCCAAAACGCAACTCTCTTGGTTCGAACCTGGGACCAATCTGCAATCTGCTTCACACCCTTCCCCCAACGCCCCAGGCCACTCGGCCTCAATGACTTTCATGCCATAAAGCCCCCACATTTATTTTTAAATCCTTTCTACTCCAGCCCATCACCAAATAACAAAAATAAAACGCCAAAATGCCGCTTCCAGCCCTCGAACCCGCGCTCTCTCTTCCCTCCAGCGCCTAAGTGCTGCATGAGTGCCACTTTGCCAACTGGACTTTCATGTCCACCAACCTAGCCATTTAATTTTAAGGCATACCTGGCCCAGTCCCTTAATTAGCGCAAAATAAAAACAAAAGTGCTGCCTTTACAGCTCGAACCCTTGACCCCTTGGGCGTCCCCTTCCAAGGCTCCAAGCCGCTCCTCCATGCCACTTTGCTAATTCCTTTCTTGTGTCCTAAACTCCACCAATTTATTTTAAGGCCTTCCTGCCCTATTTCCCCTTTTTACCCTAAAAATCTAAAAATTTTCTAAGGTATCCCTTGCCTTCTAGGGTTCTCCAAAACCCCTAAAAATTCCTCCAACATGACCATAAGCCTACTAAATGCTCGGGTTATGCTCCAAACGCATAACCCCTAAACCAGGGTGTTACAAGTACTAAATGTATTTGTATTATTAAACTTCTACTTTACTTTAATATGCGTTTCAATTGTACTAAATTGTAACAAATATATACTTTTACTATCATTCATTTTTCTTTATATCCACATATAAGCACTATTGTTATATTTACTTCTAAAAATATATAAATAAATGTGAAGTCTATAATGCCACTAAGTCAATAAATATAATTTTCAAATAATTATATGCAATATTCGCTTCAGGGAATATGTCAAAAACTTCAAATGCAGGGGATTTGGTCTAGTGGTATGATTCTTACTTCGGGTGCGAGAGGTCCCGAGTTCAATTCAAGATACTTTTAAAAACCTTTTAACAAGAGTTTTGCATAATCAGTTGACTATCAAGAATAACTGCCTAGGTCATGTATAGAAATAAGCCTATATTAAATATATCAATAAAAGTCACATCTCAAACATAAAAATATGACATAATGAAAAACTAGCAATTTTTTTTCATAACTATCATCATAAACATGCATGAAATTTGATTCAAAATCCAACCATTCATGCTCATAGAACTTTTAATTTACAATTGCTCATGTCATTTCTCTAAATAATTAACAAATGGAATAATATATATAAAACATATGAACTACTACTTTTAACGATTCTTTGAACTAAATCAAATCCAAATAACCATAAAATCATTGGTTTGTTAACACAAATTTGCATACTATGTATGTTTTAATCAAATATATTATTTAATTATAAAACATACTATGACAACAAAAATAAATTAGTTAATATTCATTTTCATGAACAACTGAAATGCTTAAAACAATATGTAACCCATGTAATCAAAACTTAAAAAACAATATGTAACCCATGTAATCAAAACTTAAAACGAAGATAATCTCAAATATTTAAACCATATATCAAGTTGATTTAATATTTAAATATGTACCTTTTTTCTGCGTTGAGTCTTGATGATTTTATCAAGAAGTAAGAAAATTAAACTCCAGTAGTAGACTTTGAATCCAATCAAAATATATTAATAGCAAACTTTGAGAGTAGATCTTATTTTCCAGGTGTACAATAGGTACATAGCCAATAACTTTTCATACATAAGTTTTCTTTCTTACAAGTTCTCATCAGTAATATTTTTTTACATAATTTTAATTGAAAACTTATCCTGAATACTGTAGAGCTATACTCACAGTTTTTTATAAAAAAAAAAAAAAACTTGCAACTTCAGGTGCATCCAACCATAACGAGCTTTAAATAGAATTATCATATTCTATTGCTTAAAAATATATCTTTTACAGTCAAATATTTTGCTTTCAACCCCTTAATGGGGATAATAACAAAAGATCACAAAGATAATTACAGTCAATTTAATTTAATAACAAGAGTAATCAATAACTCAATACTCCCTTTTTTTTCATCCTTTCAAAATAGATATTTATAGCAAATAGTGATTCATATGAATTATAATCTTTTCTTCATTCACAATCTCAATATGATATTCATTATAATGAATATCTTTTAAAACTAATGCATTAACCATCACAAATTTTGTGCTTTTTAGATATTGATATATTAGCTCTTCTGGAACTTTCAACTAATTTTGTACTATCAAATATTAGAATAATATTTGTTTTATTTTCTTTTATGCTTGCGTTCACTTCGGGGAATGCAATAGATTTACTAGGACAAACTTATAATCGTCCCAATAGATTTTTTATTTCATAATCACCATCGCAAACATGCGTGGATTTCAAAACAAAATATATCTATTCATGTTGTCATGATTAGTCTCAAATTATAATAAACATTATATAATAAATAAATCATAGTAAAATATACCTAAGATTCTTTAACATCATTGTTATCACCCTGACTGAGTGGTTAAAGGCTCTAATGATTACCTATAGTACGCAGGCCTCAATTGAAATAGCAGCAATTCTAGGAGGCAATCGACAATAGCAAAATTTTGGGATATTTTTGTAACTTATAGAAAAAAACAATTAAAAGAGAATCGTGCTGATAACGTATTATAAAATAAAAATACAGAAAGTAAAGAACAAAGAGAATGGGAGAGCAAAGAGAGATCAATGAGAATATTTTACAATGTTTCTCCAGAGTCTATATTTATAGACATAATAAGTATAAATGAAGTAGAGATCTAATTCTAATGATTATTAGAGTTTTATGAAAACTTATATTAATCTTTTCAAAATTAAATTGAAGCATATCAATATATGGGAGAATTAGACCCCTAAATTAAACTGGATCCTTCTAGGATCCTTTTATTTGTGTATATTTAGGTTATGAGTAGGCATGAGAGAATATTTTGTTTATTTGATTAGGAAATGGGTTGTTAGTGTAAAATTTGTAAATAAATCGACTTGTTTTTATCAGTTTACATCTATTCTTTCAGGAGGAAAGTCTTAGAAGGAGACTGATCTAGTTTGAAGTTGAAGTTGCAATTTAGGTGAACGAGTTAGATTTAAATCATGTTTTGTATCCATTATTGAAGTGGATTTCTTTTTAGGTAAGGCATCACAAATGTAAACCTTTTTCAAATTGCTTAGTGTTCATCTTTATTTTCTTACTAATAATTACTTCCTCCAATTGCAATTGAACAAATAATTAACAGAAAAAAAATCAATAAATTTTCATACCTAATCATTAAAATATAATTCTCATGTACTCTAAAAATTCTATTAACAAATAAAATATAAAAGATCCTATTTATTTCAAAAGCCTTTTTTAAGAACTACTTTTATATTAGATATAGATATAAATATTGATATGCTTTGATTTATTATGCACATCCTTAACTATACTATAAACTTGGAAAATCATGGTTGTATTTTGTGTTTCAAAATTAACCACTTATGTGTTAGGAAAAACTTTAACAGCTTTTAAATTTTGTTTGAACACGTGTATTTAGTTTATAATAGATGCACCCGATTCTTTGAATAATAATTTATTATTTATGGGTGAAGTAAATATATAATATAATTGATCTCTACTTAATTTGTGTGTGTATATATACTCGGTCTTTTTATATTTTTTTAGTAGTGATTATTAGTAGGAAAATAGAGATGAATACTAAAAAATTGTCTACAAAGTAAGGTCTTTTTTAGAAAGTAATCTGTTATAAACAACTAGTACAATATTTGATTTAAGTTCAACTCACTCACTAAATTACTTTTCTCTTATACTTCGAATTAAATCATTCTCTCACTAAGCCTTTCCTCTAAAAGTTTAGATGTAAATATAAACACAAGCAATTCACTTATATTTTTTATATTAACAAAACAATTCCTAATTGAAAAAATAAGTTCTTTCTCATTTGTACTTTTAACCTAAACAAGCTTTTCAATATATGAGCAAAATAGCCTTGTTCAATTACAATCAATAACAATCTCTGATTCTTAAAAAGGTATGCAATATCAATTATACTAGCAGTGATCTTGTTATCAAACTCTTTTGAAGATCAAATTTTCTATTTAAGGGGACTTGATTGTGTAGAACCCAATTGTTTACCCGGCCCAATACCATTAACCAGCAACCAAAAAATAAACAAAATCCAAACAAGCCCATTTTTTTTAAAAAAATCCCTTAACGAAAATGACCAAACCCAAATAAACCGACCCAAATCAGTGGGCCCAAAAGACCTAATTCTGTCAGACATTAACAAAGAACCCTAAGGACTCTTAGGGTAACCAGCGCCGCAACCATTTCCCCAGCAGTCTCCACGCACGCCGCATCGTGCGCGCGTCTGCCTCGCCCACGAGAAGTGCCCATCTTCATCACGCCTCTACTACGCCCCTGTAAAATAGGAGAAATCAGGTGTAAATAATAGGCTATAAAAGCCGAGATAAATTTTGTAACATGGTTTTTTTTTACGATTTAGAGAGAGCAACAATATACATCATTTTTACAGAGAAATACAAAGAATCAAAAAGAAGAGGTTTACCTTTTTTCCTTTTTCTTTTCGGCAGTTTACATACATTAAGATTTTTCTTCTTTGTTATTTGTTTTTATATATATATATAATACGTTTTAAAAAAAATGGGGCCTTACCGGGTTTCCTTCGGCCGCTGCAACCGATGCGCGCGTGGGGGGAGAAAGCTCGCCGCCGCAAAGAAAAGGTTTAAACCCTAGAAAATAAGAACAGGGAAGAGGGTTCTGTTCGGGGCTTTCTTTTTTGTTTTGCTTTTAGAACAGAGATGAGAAATAAAAAAGCTTTGGTTTTCTTGCTTTTGAGCAAACAATGAAACGGTGCTGTTAATTGGGGGTCCATGCGCATTTACCCTAAATGGGTAAATTGCGTTATTGGTCCTCCTTTTGGTGATGTTGTTTTAATCGCATCCTTTTCAGTTTTTTCTATTTTTTAAAATTTGGCCCCAAGCTTTCGATTTTGATCCAATTCAGTCCCATTTTATCGTTTTGTTATTTTGCCATTAGATTAATTGTTTTTTTCTTTCCCCCTTGCTACCCTTTTTATTATTATTATTGTCATAATCTTTATATTTTATATTATTATTATATTATTATTTACTTTTCTTTTATATATGCTATTGTTTTACTACTATTATTTATTAGTATTGCTATTAATTTCATCGTTGTTTTATCATTTTTATTATAAATCTTACTTTTATTTTATTTTTATTATTACCATTATGTTTTATATATATTATTGTTACTATACTTATATCTATTATTGTTATATTTATTATAATTATTATTCCATATTGTTATTTTCATTATTACTACTGTTTTTTTTCTATTTATATCGTTACTATAATTATTTTTATTACCACTTTTATATGTATATTATTATGATTATATTCTTTCTATAATCACTTTTATTACGTATATTATTCTTATAATTATATTTATTATTTTTATTTTTTTGGTTTTGGTTGTTGTTATCAATACTGTTAATTGCCATTTTTGTTATCATTATTTTATATTTTTTTATTATTGTTGTTAGTATTATTATTATTGCTTCTTATATTTTTGTGACTATTTTTATCATTCCTATTACTTTTATTATTATTTGTCATCTTCTTTAATATTAATACAATTGTTTATCTTATTTTTCCTTTTACCATTTTTTTAAACTCATAAAAAGTTTTTTAGAACAAGGAAATGTTTCATGTTTCGGAAATTCAAGGAATCGTGCCCTAACGTGTTGGGTTGTGGTTTCTGTTTGACCAAATCATTAAATATCCTTTAGAACTGTGTCCGTTTTTAAAATTAAAAGTAAGGCAATATTTGGTGTTTGGAGGTTTGAGAAATTGTACCCTAACGTACTGGGTTTCAATTTGTCGCTCGCCCAAAGGACGAAGTATCTTTTTCAAATTCTGACCGCGTCTTCTCAGCTTTAAAATTAAGGCAATATTTCATGTTTGGAAATTTGAGGAATCGTACCCTAACGTGCTGGGTTTCGGTTCTTTCATTTGGTTAAATAATGGAATAACCTTTTCAAAATGACAATGCATGAATTCTGGAAATCATGAAATGATCTTGGTTTCGAAGGTCTGAAACATCGTATCCTAACGTGCTGGACGTGATATTTCATTCTTTCGGAACAGGAGAATTTCGATATTCAAATTCGAATTACCTGAACATTTTCCAAATGATCCATATTTTAAAATCTTTTTCAATTTTCAATATTAGAACATTAATCAATCAATACGGTACCATTTTTGGGCGTTGCGAGGGTGCTAATCCTTCCTCATGCGTAATCGACTCCCAAACCCGTTTTTTTAAAATTCGTAGACCAAAACGTTTTCAAAAGTGGCCCAATCACGCTTCAAAAAAGGATTGGTGGCGACTCCATTTTTCTTTTAAATTCGGTCCATTTTCCAAACAAAAAAAAAATGGTTTCGACAGCTTGGCGACTCCGCTTGGGAGCAATAAGAGAGTCAGGCCGAGGAATTAATTGATTAATGTCCTTTTATTGAAAATTAAAATCTGATTTTAACTTCCTTTTTTTTCCCATCACATATGTTTTACATTTTACGTGCCTAGGATATATTTGTATCATATTGCATGACCATAGTGGTCACACCTTTAAGTGAGAGTGAGAAGCTACTCCTTCGTGAGGTTTTCAACTCCGTGCAGGATAGTGGATCGCTTTCGGGATACATCCGTACCTATGTTTTCGTGAGGTTTTCACCTCCGTACAGCCATAGGGAAATGTATTCCCCTGAACTGAACTCGGTTCGTATGAGCTTATAATGGGTGAGGATCGAGGAATCTGCTAGTTCAGGTACCCTTACTTTAGAGCCAAACCGCATATAGAGAGCTCTATGAACTTACCCTAGGTAGAGCTACGCCAAACCTTAGTATTTACCCAAATGAGTGATATATTGTTTTCCTTTATATTATTTCTAGTGCATGATATTAGTTTGTTGCATCTTCTTGTAATTGCATGTCATTTCATTTTAAAGAGGTCTCAACTCACATTCAGTTTCTAATTTAGGAAGGCTTATTATGGATAACTGATTCCTTGATAAAGTAGAGGATAATGCGGCAGTCCGAATATGGTCAGAGCAGACTCAATTAGGAAAAAGGGACAGTCTAGCCGAGGGATATACGTCGGAGTTAAGTAATTACATCTGCATCAGTGTGACGCAAAATGATCTTCGGGAATTGAAAGAAATATGGGACCAGTGGGATGAAGAGACTAAGCAGTCATTTTATGGGAATTATGGAGATTTGCCTCACCTACTCAACATCAATATAGATGAGCATTTATTCCGGGCCCTCACCCAGTATTGGAATCCCGCCTATAGCTGCTTTACCTTTGAGGAGGTAGATTTGGTACCCACTTTAGAAGAATACACAGCTTTACTCCATTGCCCAAAGGTCCAAGTTGACAAGGTTTATATTAAAGCTGCCTGTGGCCCAACCTTTTTAAAGAGGATGATGAATATTACAGGAATGAGTGAACAGTGGATTGCGGCGAGGATCAAGCAAAAAGGTAAGTGCAAGTGCATCCCATGGAGGATTTTGAAGGATTTGATTCTAGTGCATCCTGATGCGAAGAAGAGAGTTGACATTTTTTCTTTAAGTATCTATGGTTTAATGGTTTTCCCTACGGCATTAGGATATGTAGACGAGTCGGTCTCGGATCTCTTCAACCGACTTGATAGAGGGGTCATACCTGTTCCTACGATATTGGCCGAGACATTCGGGTCCTTGAATGCATGCAGGAGAGCTGGTGAGGGCAGATTTATAGGGTGTGCACAGTTATTGTTAGCTTGGTTCCATAGCCATTTTTGGAGAGTGGATAGAGTCTCTTGTCGGGTTTTTTTTAAGAATTACTCACCGCTAAAGGAGTTAGCAGCCACACCCAGAAAGGACGACGTATTAGAAAAGAATTGGGTTGCACTTCTTAGAAATCTCAAGGAAGAGGATATTGAGTGGAGAGCACCTTGGTTGGTTCCTGATGAAATTCTCTACCGGTGTGGAAGTTACGATTGGGTTCCTCTGCCGGGAATTTGGGGAGCCGTGGGGTATGCCCCTTTGCTTGTGTTGAGGCAGTATAGATCAAGACAGTTCATACCGGCAACTTTTGGGCTAGCTCAGTCTGAATTTTCGTATAGGGATGATCATTATAAGAAGAAGGTTCGAGAAATTTCTGATGCTTGGAAGCAGACTCGCCGAATGAAAAGAGTTGCTGTAGGTCCGATGGTAACCCTCGAGTATAATGCATGGAGGAATAGGAGAATCGATGATAATATCCTCAGACCGACACAGGATGGTGCTCGACCAATAGAGGAATATCTGCAAGTAGTCCCTTCCGAGTTGGAAATCATAAAACAAGACTTCGAAAGTAAAACTTCAGAGTTAGCGAAAAAGATAGAACAATTGGAAGAGGAAAAAAATGCATTTGAGGCTAGATGTTGATGTCCAGAAATCAGAGGATGAGAAACTGAAGAAAGGAAAAAGGAAGGCCGAAGTAGATTTGGACAGCTTGAAGACCGATTACAAAAAGTTGCATCTATCCATGAGGACTGCTGGGCTGGGCAAAACCTCGGAACAATGGTGTCAAGAAATTCAAGAAGAGAAGGCCAAGGTAGATCAATGGAAGAAGAGATTCCATGAGGCTCATGCACAAAAAGATACTCTGAGAAAGACTGTGGGTGAGAGCCAAAACGAGAATGAGATGTTAAGAGCTCGTGTAGCGGAGCTAGAGAGGGCATTGTGTCGAAGCCGCGACTCTACAATGAAGTTGGAATCAAGCCTAAGCCAGATTGAAGAGTTGAAAGGAAAGGTAGTGGGGCTCGAAACGATGCTGCAAAATAGTGAGCTCCGGATCCAATTATTGGAGGCAGATAATCAGCGATGGAAAGAAAAATCTCAACGATCTCAGAACCAGGTCAGAGAAAGAGACTACCTTATGGGTGAAGCCGTGGTTCAGATACGAGAGGTGGCCGATCATCTACAAACCTTAGCGGTTCGGCTGACATGTTAAGTATATTATATGAGTCAAAGTCGGACCAGGGTCGAGAGTTAGCTTCGCTTCTTGAGAAAGTTAAAACTTTGGGCATAAGGGCTAGGTCGTATATGTGACTCTATTTTATGTAAAGGATTTTGTTTTTTTTCAATAAGTATTCTAAAAGAAGTTGAATCAGAATCGACTCCTCTTATTTTTTGCATTCATTCATTTGTATTGCATTTCATGCATTTGCATTGCATCACATCATTTGCATTAAATATCATAAGACAGCCCTATTAACTAGAGGTCATATTATAGTTATCCTGGAACACGGCTATTACACTCGGAAAAAGACAAGAGCAATGGATAAAAGAGTAGAAAAGTTAGAGCAGATGCAGAAAGAGATGCATGACCAACTGTAGGCTCAGATGCAAGAACAGTTGGCTAAAATCCAACAGGACATGAGGGATCAAATGCTGGAGTCCCAGAGGAGTATGATGAGCCAGTTAGTGCTTTTGTTGTCTAGAGGGCAAGATAAAGGAAAAGGCCCTATGGGCGATGCTGGAGATGAAAATGAAAATTCTGCTTATCTTCCAAGCTTAGCCCCGGAAAGTTCTCAAGCACAACCACCGAGAGTGTCTGTCAAAATCAGACCTTAGTACCAATCTGATACCCCAGCACCGGTAAACTTCCCTGTAGGCTTGAGCTCCAACCCGGGAGGCAACCTGACAAACCGATGGTCCTTGATTTCGATGACTCAGCAGAGGAGGAAAAAGCAAAAGCAGAGCTCCCAAAGGAGTTCGAGGATCGATGCAAATGGCTAGAGGAGAAGTTTAAGGCATTGGAAGGTGCTGATTACCAATGCGAGGTGGATGCTAGGAAGTTGAGTCTAGTCCCAAATTTGGTACTTCCTCCGAAGTTCAAGATGCCAGAGTTTGAAAAGTACAACGGGACCAGCTGCCCTGAGGCCCATATTACCATGTTCTGTCAGAGAATGACGGGATATGTCAACAACGACCAGTTGTTGATCCACTGTTTCCAGGATAGTCTGACTGGAGCTGCAGCAAAGTGGTACAATCAGCTCAGTTGTACTCAAATCAAATCGTGGAAGGATTTGGCACAGGCCTTCATGAAACATTACGGCCATGTGACTGATATAGCACCTGACAGGATCACGTTACAAAACATAGAGAAGAAGTCAGGCGAGAGTTTCAGAAAGTACGCCCAAATGTGGAGGGAGGTAGCTGCACAGGTCCAGCCACCACTATTGGAAAAAGAAATGACCATGCTCTTCATAAATACCTTGAAAGCACCTTTCATTAATCATATGTTGGGGAGCGCGACTAAGAGTTTCGCAGACATAGTAATGTCTGGCGAAATGATAGAGAACGCGATAAAGTATGGGAAAACTGAAGCTGGAGAGAGCATGAGAAAAACGGCTCCAAAGAAAAGGGAGAATGAAGTGGGTAATATAAGCTCGGGTTATCCCAAACCCATTACTATTAATCAACCAAGAGCAGTAACCGTGGGCCAGCAGGCCCCATCAAGACAAGAGCCCAACACGAGGCAGAAGACCGAGAAGTTTAAGTTTACTCCTATACCTGTGACGTATAAGGAGTTGTATAAAACTTTATTCGATGTGCACGTCGTGTCCCCGTTTTACTTGAAGCCGCTACAACCTCCATATCCTAAGTGATATGACACAAACGCTCAGTGTGAGTACCATGCGGATGTAGTAGGTCACTCGATAAAGAACTGTACTTCATTCAAAAGACTAGTCGAGTGACTTATCAAGGCAGGGGTGGTGGACTTCAATGACCCACCTGGTGGAAGAAATCTGTTACCCAGTCATACTGATAATGGGGTAAACGCGATAGTTGAAAACAGGGGGAGGAGGTTCAAACAGGAGATTGCTGATGTCAGAACCCCATTGAGAGAGGTTTGGAAAGAAATGCAGAAAATGGGGTTACTTCTGCAAGAGAATGTAAACAGATCTCAAGATTCAAGGAACTACTGTGAGTTCCATGACAAGTAAGGCCACGAAATCCAGCAATGTAACAAATTCAGAGCCCTAGTACAAGGGCTAATGGATAATAAAGAGCTGGAGTTTTTGACTTGGTGGGAGGAGAGGACGTATGTTCCACAGAAGGAAGGTCTGCAGAAAGGATCCCTAAAGTCAATCACCCAATAGTGATTATCACACGGCCAAGGGTCGACGAGGCCGGAGTGCAAATGGCACCGAGGGTCAAACTTAAAAAACCCGTGACTTCTACTTATAAGGATACACCGAGGGTTGTAATCAGAAAACCCGTAACTTCTCCTTATAGGGATACACCGAGGATTGTAATTCAAAAACCCGCGACTTTTCCTTATAAAGATGACAAGAGGGTACCTTGGAATTACAATTGCACTGTGACAGTTTCTGGGAAAGAGAGTTCGGCCAGCACACCCAACCCAGAAGCTGAGTCCTCTATGATGAGAAGGAGAGACGAGAAGACAGGACCACTGGTTAATGAACCAGTAACAGAGGATGAGGCCGGGGAGTTTCTAAAGTTTCTGAAGCACAGTGAGTACAGTGTTGTGGAACAGTTACACAAGCAGCCAGCACGCATATCAGTGATGGCCTTGCTTTTAAACTCAGACGTACACCGTAGCGCACTAATGAAGGTGTTGAATGAAACATATGTTGCTGAAGACATTTCAGTAAATAAGCTGGACTGCCTTATTAGTAACATAAGCGCAGACAATTTCATCTCTTTCAGTGATGATAAAATACCACCAGGAGGCATGGGATCCATCAAGGCTTTACACATCACTACCCGATACAAAGGGTATACATTACCAGGGGTATTAATTGACAACGGGTCGGCACTGAATGTCTTGCCCCTATCTACACTGAACAGGTTGCCCGTAGACAGCTCTCATATGAAAACATGCCAAAATATAGTGAGAGCATTTGATGGCACCGAAAGGAAAGTAATGGGAAGAATTGAGGTACCCCTCCTAATTGGGCCAAATACATACGAAGTGGACTTCCTCGTGATGGACATCAAGCCCTCCTACAATTGTTTATTGGGAAGGCCTTGGATCCATTCAGCGGGAGCCGTACCGTCATCATTGCACCAAAAGTTAAAGTTGGTGACAGATGGCCGGTTGATAACCATAAATGCAGAGGACGATATCATCGCATCTGTTACTAGTAATGCACCGTATATAGAGAGTGATACGGAGGCTATAGAGTGCTCCTTCAGGTCGTTGGAGTTTGTAAATGTGACTTTTATCAGTGAAGGAAGCAAGATCCTGGTGCCCAAAATCTCTGAAGCAACAAGAATGGGCCTACAGCTGACAGTAGGAAAAGGAGCATTGCCTGGGAGAGGACTCGGAAAATATCTCCAGGGGCCGGTCAGAGTGCCAGGATTGGTTGACAAAAATGACCGCTTTGGTTTGGGGCATAGACCAGATGCCCAGCAGAGAAAGGAGGAGCTGGGGAGAAAACGTAAAAGACGAAGGGCACAACTGAATGGTGCAGAGATCGAGTAAGGTTCAATGACCTTTCCCCGTATATCTAATACATTCGTGTCGGGAGGAATTATCCATTCAGGACTGGAGAACGTGAATAAGGAAACAATTGAGGATATGATGGGAGCTTTGAACATCAATGCTGTGTCTGAAGAAAGTTCGAGGAGAGGAAACTTGGCGGGTATTCGCCCCTACGAGCCTGGAAGTGTTCTGGACAACTGGACTGCGGAAGAAATTCCTGTAGTTTTTAGGACTAAAACAGAGTAATGTTCAAAACACACTTGTTGTTTCAAGCCTAGGAACAATAAGAATCTTTTGTGAAATAGGCTCATGTTCAAGCATTGTTATTTTCAATAAGAAATGCATTTTTTCCTTTCATACCGTGCAATCATTCTTTTATTTCTTTTTCGTGCCATTCATAATCATAACATAAATAAGTCATTCTTAAATTCATTTTCATTGAATACTCTTTCATACCTACCATAGGTCCCCAGATATCGATGTCATGAACAACGTTACGGACCCAGATTTTCCTGATGAGTAAGACATGTGCCTAGAGGGACCTCAGGACTTTACAGATGACGGGGATTGTAGTGTATCCCCAAAATTGTTAAGGATGGTAGAGCAGGAAGAGAAGCTGATTCTGCCTCACAAAGAGACAATTGAGAATGTGACTCTGGAGGAAGGGAAAGAGGTGAAAATTGTAACCCTCATCACCAAGGAAACAAGGCAGGACCTCATTAGTCTTCTGTTAGAGTTCAAAGATGTCTTCGCGTGGTCATATCAGGACATGCCTGGGTTGAGCACTGATATTACTGTAATCGTATCCCCATAAAGGAAGAATACAAACCGGTTCAACAAAAGCTCCGAAGGATGAGACTCGATGTTGCGGTAAAATCAGAGAGGAGATCAAGCAGCAATTTGACGCTGGGTTCTTACGAGTTGTGAATTACTCAGAATGGGTAGCCAACGTCGTCCCCGTTCCTAAGAAGGATGGAAAAGTACGGATGTGTGTCGACTACAGGGACTTAAACAAGGCTAGCCCAAAGGACAACTTCCCACTGTCTCACATCGACACTTTGGTGGATAACACGGCAGGTTATTTGTTGTTCTCTTTCATGGATGGTTTTTTTGGATACAACCAGATAAAGATGCATTCTGAAGATATGGCAAAAACCACATTCATAACCTTGTGGGGAACTTTTTGCTACAAGGTGATGCCATTCAGGTTAAAAAATGCGGGAGCCACATACCAAAGGGCCATGGTAACCTTGTTTCACGACCTGATGCATAAGGAGATCGAGGTCTACGTTGATGACATGATCGTAAAGTCCCGAACAGATGATGAGCATGTACAGGTTCTGAGGAAGCTATTCTTGAGGTTGAGAAAATTTCAGCTGAAACTCAATCCAACCAAATGCACTTTCGGGGCTAGGTCAGGGAAACTGCTTGGTTTCGTAGTCAGTGAAAGAGGGATTGAGGTCAATCCAGATAAAGTCAGGGCTGTACAAGAATTGCTTCCGCCACGCACTTAGAAGGAGGTTCGAGGTTTTCTAGGAAGGCTGAATTATATTGCCCGATTTATTTCACAATTGACTGAGAAGTGTGACCCCATATTTCCTCTTCTTAAGAAACACAATCCAAGCGTTTGGGACGATGAATGCCAGAAGGCATTTGACAAGATCAAACAATATTTATCTAAAACGCCAGTGCTAATGCCCCCTAGTCCTGACAGGCCATTGATTTTGTATTTGACGGTATTCGACAATTCAATGGGGTGTGTGCTAGGCCAACATGATGAAACAGGGAAGAAAGAAAAGGTGATATATTACCTCTGTAAGAAATTCACTGAGTGTGAAATGAGATACTCGTTAATTGAGAAATTATGCTGTGCCTTGGTCTGGACAACTCGGAGGTTGAGGCAATACATGTTGTATCACACGACTTGGTTAATCTCTAAACTAGACCCTCTCAAGTACATGATGGAGTCGACCGCTCTGAATGGAAGAATGGCCCGATGGCAAATTTTGCTCTCTAAATTTGGCATAGTCTATGTGAACCAGAAGGCTGTGAAGGGGAGTGCAATAGCGGATTTTCTAGCCAGTAGAGCGCTGGACGATTACGAGCCCTTGAATTTTGATTTTCCAAATGAAGATTTGATGTTTGTAGCAACTATTGAAGAAGATATCTTAGAAGATTGTCCTTGGAAGTTGAACTTTGATGGAGCGTCAAATGCCATTGGTAATGGGGTTGGGGCAGTCCTGGTATCCCCAAATGGAGAACATTATCCATTCACTTGCAAGTTGGACTTCGATTGCACAAACAACATGGCAGAATACGAAGCATGTATCATGGGAATCCGAGCTGCTATAGGCTGTAAAATCAAGTTGCTAGAGGTATATGGAGACTCCGTGTTGGTAATATATCAGCTCAAAGGAGAATGGGAAACAAGAGATACCAAATTGATCAGTTACTGAAAGTTAGTTTTGGAACTAATTGAGGAGTTTGATGATATCACATTCTTTTACCTCCCGTGTGTTGAAAACCAGATGGCTGACGCCTTGGCCACCTTAGTTTCTATGATCAGAGTAAACGAGCAAGAGGGTATGAAGCCTATCCAAATGAGTATTTATGAGACTCAAGCTCACTGCTGCAATATTGACGAAGAAGAGGAGAGAGATGGTTGTCCTTGGTATCATGATATTCTGCGGTATGTGAAGAGCCGTGAATATCTTGATTAAGCAATAGAAAATGACAGGAGAACATTGAGAAGACTGGCCAATGACTATGCCTTAGACGGAGAGATCATGTATAAAAAGAGAAAAGAGAAAAGATCAAGTGTTGCTAAGATGCGTTGATGCTGTGGAGGCTAAGAAAATCCTGGAAGAAGTCCATGAAGGGGTTTGTGGAACGCATGCCAACGGATTTACAATGGCCAAGCAGATAATGAGATTCGGGCATTACTGGTCCACAATGGAAGGGGATTGTATCTATTATGCCAAGAAGTGTCATAAGTGTCAAATTTATGGAGACAAAATCCATGTGCCACCTTCACCTCTTCATGTTATGACTTTTCCGTGGCCTTTCTCAATGTGGGGCATGGACGTCATTGGGCCAATCTCACCAAAGGCCTCTAATGGACATCGTTTCATTTTTGTGGTCATTGATTACTTCACCAAATGGGTAGAGGCAACTTCATATGCCAATGTCACGAAGACAGCAGTTAGTAAGTTTTTAAAGAAAGAGATCATATGCCGCTATGGTATGCCGGAAAAGATCGTATCTGACAATGCTTTGAACTTGAACAACAGCGCAATAGTGGAAGTCTGCAGTCAGTTCAACATTAAGCACCATAACTCGTTGCCATATCGCCCGAAAATGAATGGAGCCATTGAGGCGGCTAATAAAAATATCAAGAAAATTGTGGGGAAAATGGCTGAGACCTACAAGGATTGGCATGAAAAGTTACCACTTGCCCTCTACGCCTATCGAACATCGGTTAGAACCTCTACCGGGGCAACTCCTTTCTCGTTGGTTTATGGGATGGAGGCAGTCTTGCCTATTGAAGTTGAAATCCCTTCTCTCCGGGTTTTGTCAGAGCTGAAGTTGGACGAAGCAGAATGGGTTCAATCTCGATATGATCAACTGAATCTAATTGAGGAAAAAAGGCTAAGAGCCATTTGCCATGGACAAACGTACCAGAAGCGGATGATGCGGGCTTACAACAAGAAGGTCTGCCCCAAAGTATTCCATGAGGGAGACTTGGTGTTAAAACAGATCCTCCCTATGCAAAAAGACTTCAGGGGAAAGTGGATGCCTAATTGGGAAGGACCTTATGTTGTAAAGAAGGCCTTTTCTGGAGGAGCTTTAATACTAGCCGAGATGGACGGCAAAAGTCTGCCAAATCCAATTAATGCAGACTCAGTCAAGAAGTACTTCGCATGAAAATGGGCCAAGGTGAAAACCCGCAAAGGGCATCTTGAGTACCAAAAAAATAATGGAGAGGCCAAGGCGAAAACCCGTAAAGGGCGCTTTGAGACCAAAGGGGCTTTGAGTCAAAAACCCGAAAAGGGCGGCTCAGATTATGACCAACTCGTGATAGGGCATATAGTAGTTTCGCTACGCTTGAATTAACAATGAGGGGGTTTGTTACATCTTGGGGCATCGACAAAGTACCTCGGATCTCCTAGACACGTGTTGAACTCAGAGTGGACTTCAAGAAGTACGTACAAAGAAGCTCAGGCTGTGATATCTGGGGCACCAATTTCACCCTTACTCATTTTTGTACCTTAGCAAAATTTGCTGCTTTTGTTCAATTCATTCTTCATGGGTTTTATCCCGAATAAATTGCAGTTTTATTCATTTCTATAATCTTTTTCCAAGCCTTTCATATTGAAGTAATGATTACTGAGCAAATAATGCTTTCACAAAAGAAGTTTCGTGTATTACTCTGAAAGTCTCTAAATAATATAAGAATCTGAAACTAACAGTTATTTAGAACTAACCAGACTTAAAGGGTTCAGAGTACTTGAGATAAGGGTCTAAGCAATGACGACATCTTCAGATTCTCTGTTAAAAGTATCAGTTGAACACAAGTCAGGGATCACCTTAATAAACAGCAAGCAATGACAGCCCAAGTGTTAAAAAAAAATGGATCATCCTCATGACATTTTGCATCCATTCATAACATTCATAATACAAATGGTTAGGAGCTTCTCATGACATCCTAATTATTTGACATAAGCATAGACCCCATGAAATCAATTCTACAGGTAGGTTCCCCAGAGGATAATGTAGCAAAATTGATGGGAGTTACAGAAGATTACAGATCTTATCTCTACTGAGCAAGAGTAGAGCAGATCGAAAGATGGAAGCCTTATCTCCACTGAGCAGGAGTGGAGCGGATAGAAGGTGACAGGTCTTATCTCCATGTATCGGCAATGGAGCAGACTGAAGATCATAGCCTTATCTCCACTGAGCAGGAGTGGAGCAGGCTGAAAGAAGGAGATCTTATCCCCACTGAGCAGGAATGGGGCAGATCGAAAAATTGTAGATCTTATCTCCACTGAGCAGGAGTGGAGCAGATTCAAAGACTGAAGCCTTATCTTCACTGAGCAGGAGTGGAGCAGGCTAGAGATGGTAGATCTTATCTCCACTGAGTAGGAGCGAAGCAGATCAAAGATAACAGATCCTATCTCCACTGAGCAGGAGTGGAGCGGATCGAAGATGACGAATCTCATCTTCATGTATCGGCAATGGAGCAGATTCAAACCTCCAGCCTAATCCCCTAAGCAGTAGGGTAACAGGCTAAATATTACAGATCTTATCTTCACTGAGCAGGAGTGGAGCAGATCGGAAATTGCAAGTTTCCATGTATCGACAATGGAGCAGACTGAAGATCATAGCCTTATCTCCACTGAGCAGGAGTGGAGGAGGCTGAAAGAAAGCAGATCTTATCTTCACTGAGCAGGAGTGGAGCAGATCAGAAATTGCAAGTCTTATCTCCATGTATCGGCAATGGAGCAGACTGAAGATCATAAGCCTTATCTCCACTGAGCAGGAGTGGAGCAGGCTGAAAGAAAGTAGATCTTATCTTCACTGAGCAAGAGTAGAGCAGATCGAATACAGCAAGTCTTATCTCCATGTATCGGCAATGGGGCAGACTCAAGATTATAAGCCTTATCTCCGATGAGCAAGAGTGGAGCATGCTAAAAAGAGCAGATCTTATCTCCATTGAGCAATAGTAGAGCAGTTCGAAACAAAATACCCCTGAAGATGCAGGGGTTAAAACAATGAGGCATCAAGAAGCATCGAGACTCAGCAAGACTGGGCACAATTGGTCCTATTCAAGTCTTTGCTTCATTCTCGTTGCACGATAATGAGCAAAGAGGGGCAGCTGTAGAACCCAATTATTTGCCCGGCCCAATACCATTAACCAGCAACCAAAAAATAAACAAAATCCAAACAAGCCCATTTTTTTTAAAAAACCCCTTAACGAAAATGACCAAACCCAAATAAATCGACCCAAATCAGTGGGCCCAAAAGACCCAATTCTGTCAGACATTAACAAAGAACCCTAAGGACTCTTAGGGTAACCAGCGCCGCAACCATTTCCCCAGCAGTCTCCACGCACGCCGCATCGTGCGCGCGTCTGCCTCGCCCACGAGAAGTGCCCATCTTCATCACGCCTCTACTACGCCCCTGTAAAATAGGAGAAATCAGGTGTAAATAATAGGCTATAAAAGCCGAGATAAATTTTGTAACATGGTTTTTTTTTACGATTTAGAGAGAGCAACAATATACATCATTTTTACAGAGAAATACAAAGAATCAAAAAGAAGAGGTTTACCTTTTTTCCTTTTTCTTTTCGGCAGTTTACATACATTAAGATTTTTCTTCTTTGTTATTTGTTTTTTATATATATATATATAATACGTTTTAAAAAAAATGGGGCCTTACCGGGTTTCCTTTGGCCGCTGCAACCGATGCGCGCGTGGGGGGAGAAAGCTCGCCGCCGCAAAGAAAAGGTTTAAACCCTAGAAAATAAGAACAGGGAAGAGGGTTCTGTTCGGGGCTTTCTTTTTTGTTTTGCTTTTAGAACAGAGATGAGAAATAAAAAAGCTTTGGTTTTCTTGCTTTTGAGCAAACAATGAAACGGTGCTGTTAATTGGGGGGTCCATGCGCATTTACCCTAAATGGGTAAATTGCGTTATTGGTCCTCCTTTTGGTGATGTTGTTTTAATCGCATCCTTTTCAGTTTTTTCTATTTTTTAAAATTTGGCCCCAAGCTTTCGATTTTGATCCAATTCAGTCCCATTTTATCGTTTTGTTATTTTGCCATTAGATTAATTGTTTTTTTCTTTCCCCCTTGCTACCCTTTTTATTATTATTATTGTCATAATCTTTATATTTTATATTATTATTATATTATTATTTACTTTTCTTTTATATATATGCTATTGTTTTACTACTATTATTTTATTAGTATTGCTATTAATTTCATCGTTGTTTTATCATTTTTATTATAAATCTTACTTTTATTTTATTTTTATTATTACCATTATGTTTTATATATATTATTGTTACTATACTTATATCTATTATTGTTATATTTATTATAATTATTATTCCATATTGTTATTTTCATTATTACTACTGTTTTTTTCTATTTATATCGTTACTATAATTATTTTTATTACCACTTTTATATGTATATTATTATGATTATATTCTTTCTATAATCACTTTTATTACGTATATTATTCTTATAATTATATTTATTATTTTTTTTTTTGGTTTTGGTTGTTGTTATCAATACTGTTAATTGCCATTTTTGTTATCATTATTTTATATTTTTTTATTATTGTTGTTAGTATTATTATTATTGCTTCTTATATTTTTGTGACTATTTTTATCATTCCTATTACTTTTATTATTATTTGTCATCTTCTTTAATATTAATACAATTGTTTATCTTATTTTTCCTTTTACCATTTTTTTTTAAACTCATAAAAAGTTTTTTAGAACAAGGCAATGTTTCATGTCTAGGAAAATCAAGGAATCGTGCCCTAACGTGTTGGGTTGTGGTTTCTGTTTGACTAAATCATTAAATATCCTTTAGAACTGTGTCCGTTTTTAAAATTAAAAGTAAGGCAATATTTGGTGTTTGGAGGTTTGAGAAATTGTGCCCTAACGTGCTGGGTTTCAATTTTTCGCTCGCCCAAAGGATTAAGTATCTTTTTCAAATTCTGACCGTGTCTTCTCAGCTTTAAAAATAAGGCAATATTTCATGTTTGGAAATTTGAGGAATCGTGCCCTAACGTGCTGGGTTTCGGTTCTTTCATTTGGTCAAATAATGGAATAACCTTTTCAAAATGACAATGCATGAATTCTGGAAATCATGAAATGATCTTGGTTTTGAAGGTCTGAAACATCGTATCCTAACGTGCTGAACGTGATATTTCATCCTTTCGGAACAAGAGAATTTCGATATTCAAATTCGAATTACCTGAACATTTTCCAAATGATCCATATTTTAAAATCTTTTTCAATTTTCAATATTAGAACATTAATCAATCAATACGGTACCAATTTTGGGCGTTGCGAGGGTGCTAATCCTTCCTCGTGCGTAATCGACTCCCGAACCCGTTTTCTTAAAATTCGTAGACCAAAACGTTTTCAAAAGTGGCCCAATCACACTTCAAAAAAGGATTGGTGGCGACTCCGTTTTTCTTTTAAAGTCGGCCTGTTTTCTAAACAAAAAAAAAAATGGTTTCGACAGATTGTATTGAGAATCTGAATTTAGTCTTTACTTGGCTTGATAATTCTAAGCAAATCTTCGTTAATAAGTTGCTAACAATCCTTAAATAATAAACAATTAAATGCCCAAAAAATTTTGGTCAAAATATGACAATCAATTTTTGTCAATTTTTTCTTGAGTTGCAATTGACGTTGAAGCTTATAGTTATATATGATCTTAACTGTTATTATTTCCTCAAGAGGAGAAACAAATTATGATTTGAATATGAAAACTTGGTTCTATTAACATAAATATGAATTGATCCAATCTAACATGAATTTCAATCTAACCCAAAATTTTGTTAAAAAAACTTAATAATTTAAAGCCTTTCAATCGAACCCAAAATGAATCGAATTTGAAATGAATTTAACTCGAGATGGCTTGTTATGATAAGATTAATTGACAAACTCAAAATAATTCAAACTTGAAATGACACAACTCAAATAACCTAATTTCAAATTGTTCTGAATTCAAAATATTTGAAAAGTCTTAAAACTTATTGGAGAATTAGGAAATGATGAAACTTTTAAAATAAAAATCATATATTGAAATTTGGTCAACAACCAACACAATCAAAATCTAATTAACAATTGCTCAAAAAAAAATCTAAATAACACATTTTTTATTGCTTTATCAATAAGTATTACTTTTTATAAAAATCAATAATTCAATTTTTATATTATTTTTTATGTCTTTTACTATGTGAGTGTATTTATAATTTGCCTATATAGAGGAAAAAACGGATGTTAATAACTAAGATGTACTAATTGATGGCAAAAAGAAGAAATACAAAAAAGAACAAAGATGAATTATAATACCCATCAAGACGTTAAAACAAAAAAAAAATCGAAACTAAGAGCTCCAATTCATGCCATGAAGTATAAATTGTTGCCTAGAAACCCCATTGACAAGAGATCCAAAGATCGTGCCAGTGTTGAATGGAGCGTTCTGAGGCAACTGATGACTGAGCAAAGAAACGAACGATGAGTTGGTATCATCAATGTCAGGGCCAGCAATGGAAATACTATTTAAATCACCATGGAATATGGGTTTCCCTGATTGTGAACCTGTTGAATTTGGTTCATTATTCCAGTACTGTGGACCTACTATTGCTTGTTTAACTGGGATTGAATTTGTTGTAGTTGCTGATAAAAATGCCATGGGAAGACTTTGCTTTGAGCTTGAAAAGACTGCGATTTGTGAAATGGAACTGTTTTGCATGCTGTCTCCTGCTAATATCCTTTCATAGCAATTCTCTTCGTGTTCTAGCAATGAACTGTGATTTTGATGGCTAAAACTTGGCAAGGATGAATGGTTTTTATCCCTTCCCATCAATCTTTGGCTATTGTTCTTCTTATAAATCCGGCATAGAACCCAATCATCAAGCTGAAGAGAAGACAAACAAGAAAAAGAAAATGAATGAAAGTCCTAAATATATGGGACTGTTAACAGATTATAGTTATCTTTGTACGTACCCGTAAAGAAGCTCTCCTGTTGGGTAAGTCAACAATTTGAGCCTTTGAATTAGAATTACTATCGATGAGTCTATATTCATGCATAATCCAATTCGTTTTGATCCCCTTCGGAGGCTTACCTCCATAGAAAACCAGAGCCTTCTTGACACCAACCTTTTGATTTCCATTCGAAGTTATGATGGGCTTATCTGTCCCCGTGGCCTTCCAATAACCCGAAGTTGTCGCTCTATTAGGCCTTGCTCCATTGGGATATTTCCTATCTCTTGGACTAAAAAACTACCACTCTTGCTCTCCAAAGCTTGCTTTATCTACAAAATATGCACAATTCAAAGAGTTATGCACCAAGTATTTGACTGAAATATATGATTTGATCAACCAATAAACATGGTCTAAAATTAAATTTTGGGCTCTTTATGTATACTTGGAAGCTCCCATGGATCGAACTTGTAAAGATCAACTTCTGCTATGATTGTAACTGGTAGAGGAACCGAAGCCACCTTCCGTTTGAGGTAGTGAACCACTAGCTCTTCGTCGGTCGGGTGGAACCGAAACCCTGGTGGGAGCTGCGGGTGCGGCGAGGTGGATGATGGATCTGTACTCTCCATTAGTTTGCAGTATTTAACATTTTCTTTCTAATTTTTCATGAAATCTATAGAGTTCAAAGAATTGGTAACATGGTAGACGAAAGTAATGGACAAAATTTCAGATTACATGTTAAATGTTATAAGGTAAGGGGAAGGGGGAACAATGGGTTGGCTGACACCAATAGTGGGATGGCACGTAGGATATTTCAGTGGAGGGTGTGCTGACTGGTTGAGAGCATGGGTTGGTAGGGACCACATAAGCGGACAAAAGGCAAGAAAATTGGGAAGGGACAGGTTTCTGAGATCGTAGGTTTCGAACTGTCTATACGCTTTCCATGTCATGCTTTTCTTATGTAAGATCTTCAAGCTTAGTTCAAGAAAAACTAATTTTTCAAGAGAAAAAGAGTGTGAGAGGCGTGCATGCAAGCATGTCTGTTTTTGACCATTTTTCTTCTTCTTCTTCTTTTATTTATTTTTTCTAAATCTAGTTTAATATTTTTTTTGTCATTTTATTGACTGATCTAGATTTCACCTATGCAACATGCTTAATTAATAAGGAAGTTTGTGAAATTTTTGGCTTTTTACTTTTATAATATAAAAATAAACAAAAACATATGAAAATGGTATTCCACCCACATTATTTACAAAAATGGTATGTTGGGTGGTGTAGAGGCAACACTAAACTTTTCAACCCCAATCATTACCCTACTGTTTAAAGAAATAATATTTTAAAGGTTGAGGGTGGTGTAGAGGCAACATTACTTTATACAATAAAAAATACGAAATATGATGGAGATTTGGTGGTGCCTTCTTGACAGGTGGCACCAGTTGTGCCTTCTTGATAGGTGGTATCAGTCTGATTAGACCCATCAACACGACGTTTCAAGGTTTCACTAGAAAATAGAGTTTTGTAGTTTATAAATAATTTTAGGGTGTTGAAAAAAAAAAGATGTGCTTAGAAGGCTTAGCTTAGTTCAGAAATACAAAAAAAAAAGAAAAGGGTTAAAAAAAAAAGAAACAACAACTTAATAGTAGATAAGATACAAGAGGAAGAGAAAGGTAATTTTTTTAGTGTAGTGTTTATTGGTATTTTTCAATTTTTTTAATTGTTATTTAAAGGTAAATTGATTTTTGTAGTTATTTGTTAATATTTTTTTGTAATTAATTCTCTTTAGTACTAAATATTTGTTTGATTAGTAGTTTTATTTAGTTTGAAGGTACATTTGTAATTTTTTTTTTTGTGGAAAAAATTGAATATTTGTTTGGATTTGTGGTATTGTGTTCTTTATTACTTTGATTTGTAATTTTAATTATTTATTTTTTGATAGTATTTTTTTTTTGAAATTGCATGTTGAGAAATTTAATTATTTTTACAAACTTAGTATTAAAGCAGGATAGTCAATTTTTCGCATGCATTTATTTTGATGGAGGAATTTTGACAACAACAGTTAGATGTATATTTGAATGTCACCAAAAAATAACTTTGAGGTTTAATATAAATGTCTGAGTTGATGAAATGAAAGAAAAGGATCAGTGCAAAAATTGTTAGACGTTGTGGGAGGAGGATATTGAAACTATTCTACAATTTTGTAGTTTCATCATATCCCATCAAATTCACCTAGATAGAACTTGTAGACGAGATGAAGATGTGGAGACAATGGTCACTCTTTATTGTCGGAATCGGAGTGATCAAACTAATTCGATAAAGTTGTTTGCTGAGTTACCTGATGTGAAACCAGTTGAAGATTTCACTCCATTAAGGTGGTTTTAATAGCGTTTGTTGATAGGTGAACAACTATATACAGGATCGACATCAATCTTAATGCTCTACTTGCGTTTGAGAACCTTAACCCGGGTCCTTGTTTACAAATACATTAGTGGTGATTGAGACCGATGCAGATGGTGATGATGGATATGATAATAATAATCTTTCTAATCATGAGGTTGAAGATTTTAATGATCTTGATCTAAATGAGGTCTCGGATGATATTGATGATGAAGGTGCGAATGACAACGAAAATGTTAATGTGTCTTTAGTCGGGAGCTTGAATCGAGGCATTGTGATACACAATGATCCTAAGGCTGTGGAACATAGATCTCGATGCAACGCATGCATCTGAGTTCCCGGAGTACCCCGATATAGTACCTGCTCACCGGTTGGCCGTAGAATCTGGACGTGAGGAGGTTTTTGTGGGCCAAAACTTCACAACCAATGAGGAGTGTGTATTTTCCATTAAGCAATATAGCATGAATTTATCGGTTGACTACAAAGTCGTTGTGTATAAATCGAGATTGTATATTGTAGAGTCTTGATGGTCAGCAGAAGGTTGCAATTGGCAGGTACGAGCCGCATTTATCCAGAAGTCACAAATGTGGGAGATTCAAAAATTTGTTGGGCCTCAGACATGCACTTCAACACGTATGACGTATGATCAGCGCAAACCTGATTCCAAAACTATCTGCACATACATCATGCCAACGGTGAAAAACAAGCCGACCATTCCTGTTTCGATATTGATTCTCGAAATGTAAGAATGATTCCAGTACCGAGTGTCATACCAAAAAGTATGGATAGCTAAACAGATGGCCATGAAGCAATTCTAAGGAGATTGAGATGCGTTATACAATGAGCTACAGTGGTGAATAGTCGTTTTGCGAGAGTACACGCTAGGAATTGTCATTAAGTTGGAGACACGACCTTATTACAGCCCGAATGACCACCTACAACCGGGACGAAGAGTTTTCCATCAAATGTTCTAGACACTCAATCCATGCGTGCAAGCATTTCCCCATTGCAAGTCGAATGTATAAGTTGATGGGACATGGATATACCAAAAATATACACAGATCATACCTATTGCAGTTGTTGAAGGCAGGAACCAGAACTTGCTCTCGATAGCATTTGCCATCATGGACAAGGAGAATATGGAATCATGGGAATTCTTCCTGAAAAAATTGTAGACGTATGTTGTTAGGAACGACAATATTTGCATTATATCCGATAAAGGGAAGGGAATAATTGCCACGATTAGGCATTTCGGTGTTCCATGGAGATCTCATTATTGCATCTAGCATATTGTGGCTAACTTTCACTAAGACCACAAGAATACAGATTGGTGGAGACAAGTTGTGAAAATGGGTAAAATTTATTTTTAACATATGTTTAAATGTTCTTGATACTTCAACAAATTAATTTGAGACCGTAACTTGTCTTTTCTTAATACATACACAGCGTACGAGCTAGAACCACACCTTTTCATGCAAAGGATGACCAAACTTGAGGGTGACATACAAGGTGAAACGAATATTCTTTTCTGAGTGTGGTTAGGATCCATGGAGCTGTGGCAATGGGCTCAAAGTTTCGATGACGGGGCTCGATATGTTCAAATAACCACCAACCTAGAAAAGGCAGTTAACTCCCTGTTAAGGCGAACACAACATCTTCCAATTTCATCTGTTTTCTAAGCTATATTCTACAGGCTAACAACCTTGATGCCAAGAATGGGGTTGAAAAAAGCAACAAGATGGACGCAAAACATGTGTTTGTCGAAGATGTTAGGAAGACAATGGATGCGAACTGTCAGAGATCGAGGTTGATGAATGTAGAAATATATTCTCGACAGTTCGAAACTTTTCGAGTTACAAAGCCCATCGACAGCCGACCAAGTATCCCACCTAGGTTTTCAAGAAGTTGATTTTTGAAACAGACGGTGCGATTGCGGGAGGTTCCAGTCACTTCGTTACCCTTGTGTGCACATCATTGCTACTTGTGCTCATGCCTCGATCAATGCTGAAAAATATATCGAATAACTTATTAGCATAATAATTTTATTTTAAATCAATTTAATAATGGTAATATACACTGAATTTTACCTTGTTATGAGTTGAAATGTATATGGGTAGTCCACTCGAGGACGTAAAAATGGAAGGTGGTAACAAACCCATGATTGTAGTAGCAAAAAGTAACCACCAATTTTAATTTTTTCTGGTTTCGTCGCCCAACACATCTCTTGGTACAATGTCGCCAACACTGCGAACCCCCAACTGAGTTCGTCAGCCTGTCTAAAATCAACAAGTTTCAGCATCCACCTTAGATGTACAAGGTTTCGTGACTTACCAGACATCAGAATACCCCCAATAATCTGAAGGATGTACGCCCGAGTGTGTCATACTCTTCTCTCCTCAGTAGAATCCTCCACCAACTCCGCGAAATTATTTCATAACCAGGCCATTTCAATCTGGACCTCCAGTAATCATCTCCAGTACCACACTCAAAAGTTTGAAACAAACGGTCCCCCAATTAGTAGACTAAACAGACTTGGTGACTATCGATCCATCCATAGATAGCCTCAACTGTAATTGCACGTCCTCTAGAGTGATAGTACACTCACCGCATGGAAGATGAAATGTGTGCGTATCTGGTCTCCATCTCTCCACCAACGCACTTATGAGTTTTGGGTCCAACTTACACCTCCGGCCTAAGTAGGCCACGTGGAAAAAACCAACTTCCCTCAAGTATGTTTCGATCAACGGTGATGGACGAACGGATAGATTACGAATATGGCATTGCAAAATTTGACCTTCCACCTATTTACATAAAAAATTATAAAAATATTAACTACGAAATAAAAAAATTAAAAAAATTTAAAAGTTATTTTTACCATTTGCAATTGATTGATGGAGATGTGCTTGTCATCATGACGGATTTAAGACCTGGCCACTGCTAAATTGAACACAAACAAATTTTTAATAAAAATACCATTTATTGGAATTACTAATAAAAAATAAAAAATATTAACTTAGATAAAAATAAAATTTAGGATAATAATTTGAGAGTTTTTTGAGAATTGTGAGAAATTTGAGAAATTAGGGAGAATTTGTGAGAATTGTGTGAAAATTGTTGGGGGGGTTTATACTTATTTTTTTGGACCGTTGAGGGTCCAACGACTAGTTCAAATAGTCGTTGGAGTTGACTGTTGGAGCACGGGCAAAAGGTTGTCCACGTGGACGTTTTTAACAAAAATGCTTCCACATAAGTGTATTTTACCTGACATCAGCGAAAAAAACGTTGAGCTAGACGTGCTTTTCTGCATTTCCCCTGAAAACGACGCTAGCTCAGCGTGTTTTTATGAAAACGGATTTAAGATGTGCTTGTCATCAAAACGGATTTAAGACCTGGCCATTGCTAAATTGAACACAAACAAATTTTAATAAAAATACTATTTATTGGAATTACTAATAAAAAATAAATAAAAAAAATATTAACTTAGATAAAAATAAAATGTAGGATAATAATTTGAGAGTTTTTTGAGAATTGTGAGAAATTTGAGAAATTAGGGAGAATTTGTGAGAATTGTGTGAAAATTGTTGGGGGGTTTATACTTATTTTTTTGGACCGTTGAGGGTCCAACGACTAGTTCAAATAGTCGTTGGATTTGACTGTTGGAGCACGGGCAAAAGGTTGTCCATGTGGACGCTTTTAACAAAAATGCTTCCACATAAGTGTATTTTACTTGACATCAGCGAAAAAAACGTTGAGCTACACGTGCTTTTCTATGTTTCCCTTGAAAACGACACTAGCTCAGCATGTTTTTGTGAAAACGGACCATTCCAATCATTTTTAAAAAATTGGCCCATTTCTGTAATTTTTGTGAAAATGGGCCTTTTATTGACAATTCATCTATCTTATTACCTTTATTAATATTAACGTTACAAAAACTGTTAAATTTTACGTTAATATCATTTTGAAACCAATAGCATGCTATTCTGTGTCAAGAAAAAAGTTAAAAAAGTTAAAAAAATAAAAAAATAAAAAATTATTAAAAAAATCTAAAAATATCCAACTTCCCCATTTTCGAACTTAGAAAACTATAAAAAATGAAAAGAATTCATAACACATTTTTGAAAATTATAAAAAAAAACATTTTTAAATTAATGTAATAAATAAAATTTCCTTTAAATAGAAAAAAAAATTAATAATGGAACCCTCCTAAAATTTCATTAAATCATTTTTAGGTGTTTTTTTTTTCTTTTAGAATTTTATGAATTCTTTGAAATTTTAGGGTTTTTTTTTCAATTTTTTAATAAAAAATTTAAATTTAACGATTTTTTATTTTTACATTAATTTTTTGTAAATTTAAAAAAATATGTGACGATTTTTTATTTTTATTTTTGTAATTTTCTAAGTTTTAATGAAATTTTCATTTTTCTTTACACGTGGTAGTGTGTGATTGGATTCATATTTCATGATTGAGATGTAAAGCCTCTTAAGTCAATATGTTCACAATTTGATTTTAAGGTTTGTGAAATCAAAGAAATTTTTAGATGCAAACCCTTACCCAATCCACGTCCAGGGAGGATTATAGTGATTGGATTCTAAGTCCCTTTCCATAAAACATGTATCTTTCGATTTTTTAATAAAGCTGTATTCATACTACAATTTATTACTTTTGACAGCGCGTACGAAGAATAAACTCTTTTCTTTTAAAAAATATTTGTTTGAAAAATAAATATAAATTGAGATAATAGTTTTAAAATAATTATACTTTGAAGGATGAATCAAATATTTCAGAAGTGGGTAATTACTTTAAGAGGTAGTCATTTATTAAAACTTTATGACCCTTAAATAATACTTTACCATCATTTGTTATACTAATCATTTTTTCTTCATCCCTTTTAAACCTTTTAGTTTTTAATCCAATAAAAATTATATTTTTCCCCTCTAAAGCCAATAATATAAATTAATCCTTTTTAATTTTGGTGGTATGAAATTTTATAATTTTATCTTAATCCGATTTCTTCCTTAAATGACTAAATTTTAAATAATATTGATATAATCGAATTTGCAAGTGATATACATGTACCATTTAATATTTTAACAATTCAACTGTTGAATTTATCAAAATATTTATATTTATTATGCATGTAATTTTTTTAATCAATCCAATATCTCTATAATATTGATCTAAAATATTGTCTATATTAATATATAATTAACAGTTGAAAGTTTTTTTAGCATAAAATGAATAATTAGAAAATTTTAATTTATGCCAAACTTAACATGCATAATTTACATTACTAAAATATGAAATACAACGGTTAAATTACTAAAATATTAAATATATAAAAAATTTCAAAAGATGTAAAATCACTTAAATTTCAAAATTTTACATCATCTTTCTTCGTATAAATGATAAAAGCATGTGTAATTTGATCTCTTTTACAAGAAACAAGGGAAGAATAGAAAATCTAACACCAAAGCTTCTCTCGGGGAATATCCCTATAATTTCTTAGCTATTAAATCAGTGGTCAACGCTTATAGATGAGATCTGACCATCCCATTAACATTTAAAAATATAGTGTCAAATTCATAAATATTTAATAGAATATAAATCAGTCCAAATTTATTACTTTTTAATTGGATTAGCATTATGAAAATTGATGTATCATTTTTTTAAATATTTATTTTTTGATATTTTATAAGACATTATCAAATTCTTGTCTGTTTTAATTTTCAATGTTTTTATAAGTGGAAAAAAGAAAATTAAGATGAGAATTACAATATAGAAACAACCCAATTGGAATGCTGGAATTAAAATATTTAATTGGTGATTTTAATTTCCTTATAAATGGATTTTGTAACACCCCAAACCCGGCTCACGAGTCTTGACCGGATCTGGTATGTCACTGCGGAAAAACGTTTGAAGACTGATTTCACTTCCGGGAAAACATTAAAATTTTGTTGTCATTTGAAATCCATACCCATTTAAAAAATTCTAAGTAAAACTTGGTTGTTACCAAAATGTCCAGATTAAAACTTTAATATATATATATTTAAGAAAATGGAATTGTTCGCAAATAATATTCCAACCGTCAATCCATAATAAAACATAATAATTAAACTTAAATACTTTAGGAGGCCCTTATTACAATAAATAATTAAACCAAAAGTACTTAATAATAAACTGAATTAAGTAAATAAAATGTCTTCTGCATGGGCCACTTCGTATCCACTCCAACCCGGTCCGATCACCACGAACCATCTGCGATGTTAATAAATATTGGGTGAGTCATACAGACTCAGTATTTAATTAAACCACTGAATTCCACCCACATGTTAACCACATATTAACCTATATATATCAGATAACAAATATCATATTCACATAGTACCACATTCTGGGCTTGGCCCATATTCATATCACATTCATATAATAGGGTAGTTAACCACATAATTTCCACATACTGGGCTTAGCCCTTTTCCACTCTGATCCACATTCATATACTGGGCTTGGCCCTTTTCTTAATAATCCACATATCATCTGGGCTTGGCCCATTTTCACATTAATCCACATATCAATTGAAAATTATGCAAAGTGCACCCAACCCAACCTAGGGTCCATCCTTTACACCTACCTTGGCAGACCCCCTGCCCAAGGCCGTGGCTAATCCACCGATCACATAGTGATCCACGTATCTTACCTTGGCAGACTTGCTGCTCAAGGCCGTGGCTAAGCCACCGATCACATAGTGATCCACATATCTGTATCCACGAGGTGACTCGAGGTCATCCTCAGTCCACGGTGATGCACACAGCTATCATCCGCCGAGATGTGGCACCTAGCCAACACCTCCCTTGATGAAGCACATAGCTAACATCAAGCGCCAATGCAGCACAAGGCTAACATCAGACCACGTACATAAATGTACCCCCTGTCCTTCTTTCACATTCAGATCCCATCCCATGCACATGCAACATATGATAATGTCATAACATAGTAAAATAATGCATGCACATGCTATTCGGCATACAATCACATTCTCATTGGCATATTCACATTCTTAATAATTAACACTGACCTGATTTTCGATATACCCCTTAAGGGTATCCATTCATAATTGCCACTACACATATTAGCATTCACACAACACATACAACATAACATAAACCCGGAAAGCAGTGGGTTAATCACACACCTAACTATTAGCGAAATCCCGAACTACTTGAATATAACACGATAAACGGGGTTTTTCCTCCTCCCTCAATGCCGATTTGGTCTCCTACCAAATCCCGAAGGCTTTGCTTATTCCTGTCGATATGCTCCTAAGAACCATAATACACAATCGGTCATCACTTGGAACTCTTAATGTGGCCTATGGCCGAATATCACAAGTCACTTACCAAGCTTACCTATTTCCCGAATCACCACTTATTCCTGTCGAAACCCCTGCTAAACAATTATTAGATTCGGCCAAACCAAAACCAAGGCCTTAAGAACTTGCTTTCGTACCCTTATGAAAAAGAGTCCAAAACTGATTTCTAAGAGAATACTTACCACTATCGATCAACTTCCCGAAGTCACTTCCTAGATTCGGCCACAGAAGAGAAATAGAATTAGGCTCTTAAATTTTGTCCTTTAAAAGAAATAGGAGAACAACGATTAGAAGAGAGCTCTTACTCATATAAAAAATCGATTGAAGCAACTCACCACCAATGATACTTCGGTCTCTAAAACTTGCAACAGAAGAACAGAGAATAGAGCACCTTTACTATTCGGCTATGGCTTAACAAATGGTGATAAAGAAGAAAAGAAAATAAGGCTTATAGGGTTCGGCTATGGCCCTCCAAAGAAGAAGGTTTCGACTATAACGATTTCAGGAAAAGAAAAGAGGAGAAAAAGGCTATCAAATTTGGCAAAAGGAGAAATAAGTGAAGAAAGAATTTTCAAAGGATGATCCCCCTTATTTATACTACTCAAATTTGGCACCCATAGGAGCCCCTTAGCCGGCCACTTTATCATCCCCCATCATATCCAAAAATTCTCCTATTTATCTCCATGCTACTCATTATCATCTTAATTACTAAAATAAAAATTATCCATCCTTAATCCCTTATCAATCCCCTATATTATCTCTTTAACACTCATAAAAAAAATAACTAAAATATATCACATAATTATCTCCTATATCTACCAACTTAAAATAAATAAAATAAAATATCTTTATCCTCTCATCACCCATTCTAAATTAATAAAATAACCGTCCATTATCCTTACTAAGCTTTTCTTTAATCTCTTATCCTATCAATTAAACTAAATAAAATAAACCAACAATTATCTATTATCTATAGCCAAAATTTAAAAGAAAATCAAGGCTTATCTTAACCTTTACAAAGTCCATAAGCCGTCCAACTTTTCCCTCATTCTTGACGTCACATGCCAAAAATAAAACACCCATCTGCTGCCCCCAAGTTTCGAACATAAGACCTGCTGGAAACACCACACGCTACCAGCCACTTCGCTGCTAGCTTCTTTGTGTCATAGACTCCCAACAATTCTTTTTAAGAGCTCCTTCCCTAGCTCCCCCTTGTCTTAACACCAAAAGCAAAAATAACACTCCTTCCTGCTGCCAACAAGACTCGAACCAAGGCCCTTGCCCAGGCGTCATTTCCAGGCCCTTAAATGGCGCATTACAGCCACTTTACCAAGGCGCTCTTTGTGTCCAAAAGCGCTTATAACTTCCCTTAAGACCTCCCTGGCCCAATTCCCCTTTTAACGCCAAAAATAAAAGCTCCCAAGTGCAATTTCTGCAGCTCGAACCTCCCCCCTTGGCACTCCATGTGACGCAACCTTCCATGCCCCCTAGGGTAGCGTCCCAAGCCACTTTACCACATGACTTCCTTGTGTCCTAAACTCCCCAAAACTTTTCTTAAGGCCTCTTCAGCCTAGCTCCTCTTTTTAACTAAAAATCCAATTATTTTCCAAAGCTTTCTCTTCCACCCTAGAATTTTAAAAACCCTTAATACACTTCCAAACACTGCCAAAACTCATGAATTATGCACGAACGCATAACCCCTAATCTAGGATGTTACAGTTCTACCCTCCTTAAAAATAATTTCGTCCTCGAAATTACTTGGCTAAATGCGCTCCTACTCGCCCCCACTACGCTTACGCTGCGCACTCTGATCTTAATGGAACCATCATACTTTCTAGGCATAATCTCTAAGTTCACGTCCCCGAGAACTCATTTAACGTCGCGATTTAATCCGAGTAAA
The DNA here is from genome assembly GCA_005393395.2 of Gossypium australe. NCBI lineage: Eukaryota > Viridiplantae > Streptophyta > Magnoliopsida > Malvales > Malvaceae > Gossypium > Gossypium australe. Next base: position 53,232,120 of record CM016619.1, on the reverse strand, counting down.
AAGTTTTATGCATTAATACCTTTGTTCCACTGATCATCCGCGAACAATCTCATGAAATAAAGTATTTAGAAGTAGTTCTTTCGATCAAACAAAGGTTCAGTTCAAGCTTCTATTCTAATTCAGAGAATCACACATTCACATTCATATTCACATTATCCAACATACTATTATGGGCATTCTTATCCATTCCCCACCCAGGGGTAATTTCGTCATTTTCCCTACTAGGGTATTTTCGTAATTAATCGGGGTCACAAAAATAATCTTTACAAATCAAGACATTTTGAAATCTCCAAGTCTCGAGGGTATTTTTGAAAATATTTTTTCAAATCAAAGGTATTGCAAAAATTTTGGAAATCGGGGTTAAACCGGTAATTTTGAAAGTCAGGGGCATTTTAGTAATTTTCCAAATCTGGGTATCTTAATATTTCGCAAAATAGGGGTTTTGGTATTTTTGTAAAGTAAGAATATTGTCATAAAAGTCGAGGGTAACATGGTAATTTTATAAACCAGGGGCATTTTCGTAATTTTACCGCTCAGGGGTATTTTAGTAATTTTGCAAATCGAGTGTATTTCGGAAAATTCTCAAGTCAAAAAGGATTTTATAAATTAGAGGGGTAATTTGGTAAATTTAAAACTAAGATCTTTATAAAACAGTATGGCTAGTCCCTTTCGGGTTTTAGTTATCGGGTTTAGCCCGTGAATAGGTCTTCTTGGTTAGGGTGAACCGTAGCTACGCACCAGGTAGGATTCAAGTAAAGAGGAGGTGAGTCGCTAGGACTGCTTAAGTACCAAGCTCTTACCGAATCCATTCCTAGACATGCGCACAATGGTTGCCACACCTTAACTTGGCGACTTATACACAGGTTTGTTTAATTGTCCTTAAGTCTTATGCATTCCGTGTTGGAGTAGACTAGTCCTAATAGGTCCTAGTTCACTAATCTACGTTCCCATAATGCCCATATAATTCATATGTACAAATCACTTCAGAAGTCAGACCTGGTGGACTTCGGGTCGGAGATACAGGTGCCATGCCAGAATAACCTGAAAAATTTATGAAAGCCCAAATCTTTGCAAAGCCCATCTAAAAAAATGTTTTTGGGCCCAAAACCCTCAAAGCCGAGTTTTGAACTTGGCTCTGATACCAAAATGTAACACCCCAAACCCGGCCCACGAGTCTTGACCGGATCTGGTATGTCACTGTGGAAAAACGTTTGAAGACTGATTTCACTTCCGGGAAAACATTAAAATTTTGTTGTCATTTGAAATCCATGCCCATTTAAAAAATTCTAAGTAAAACTTGGTTGTTACCAAAATGTCCGGATTAAAACTTTAATATATATATTTAAGAAAATGGAATCGTTCGCAAATAATATTCCAACCGTCAATCCATAATAAAACATAATAATTAAACTTAAATACTTTAGGAGGCCCTTATTATAATAAATAATTAAACCAAAAGTACTTAATAATAAACTGAATTAAGTAAATAAAATGTCTTCTGCATGGGCCACCTCGTATCCACTCCAACCCGGTCCGATCACCACGAACCATCTGCGATGTTAATAAATATTGGGTGAGTCATACAGACTCAGTGTGTAATTAAACCACTGAATTCCACCCACATGTTAACCACATATTAACCTATATATATCAGATAACAAATATCATATTCACATAGTACCATATTCTGGGCTTGGCCCATATTCATATCACATTCATATAATAGGGTAGTTAACCACATAATTTCCACATACTGGGCTTAGCCCTTTTCCACTCTGATCCACATTCATATACTGGGCTTGGCCCTTTTCTTAATAATCCACATATCATCTGGGCTTGGCCCATTTTCACATTAATCCACATATCAATTGAAAATTATGCAAAGTGCACCCAACCCAACCTAGGGTCCATCCTTTACACCTACCTTGGCAGACCCCCTGCCCAAGACCGTGGCTAATCCACCGATCACATAGTGATCCACGTATCTTACCTTGGCCGACTTGCTGCTCAAGGCCGTGGCTAAGCCACCGATCACATAGTGATCCACATATCTATATCCACGAAGTGACTCGAGGTCATCCTCAGTCCACCGTGATGCACACAACTATCATCCGCCGAGATGTGGCACGTAGCCAACACCTCCCTTGATGAAGCACATAGCTAACATCAAGCGCCAATGCAGCACAAGGCTAACATCAGACCACGTACATAAATGTACCCCCTGTCCTTCTTTCACATTCAGATCCCATCCCATGCACATGCAACATATGATAATGTCATAACATAGTAAAATAATGCATGCACATGCTATTCGGCATACAATCACATTCTCATTGGCATATTCACATTCTTAATAATTAACACTGACCTGATTTTCGATATACCCCTTAAGGGTATCCATTCATAATTGCCACTGCACATATTAGCATTCACACAACACATACAACATAACATAAACCCGGAAAGCAGTGAGTTAATCACACACCTGACTATTAGCGAAATCCCGAACTACTTGAATCTAACACGATAAGCGAGGTTTTTCCTCCTCCCTCAATGCCGATTTGGTCTCCTACCAAATCCCGAAGGCTTTGCTTATTCCTGTCGATATGCTCCTAAGAACCATAATACACAATCGGTCATCACTTGGAACTCTTAATGTGGCCTATGGCCGAATATCACAAGTCACTTACCAAGCTTACCTATTTCCCGAATCACCACTTATTCCTGTCGAAACCCCTGCTAAACAATTATTAGATTCGACCAAACCAAAACCAAGGCCTTAAACACTTGCTTTCGTACCCTTATGAAAAAGAGTCCAAAACTGATTTCTAAGAGAATACTTACCACTATCGATCAACTTCCCGAAGTCACTTCCTAGATTCGGCCACAGAAGAGAAATAGAATTAGGCTCTTAACTTTCGTCCTTTAAAAGAAATAGGAGAACAACGATTAGAAGAGAGCTCTTACTCATATAAAAAATCGATTGAAGAAACTCACCACCAATGATACTTCGGTCTCTAAAACTTGCGACAGAAGAACAGAGAATAGAGCACCTTTGCTATTCGGCTATGGCTTAACAAATGGTGATGAAGAAGAAAAGAAAATAAGGCTTATAGGGTTCGGCTATGGCCCTCCAAAGAAGAAGGTTTCGACTATAACGATTTCAGGAAAAGAAAAGAGGAGAAAAAGGCTATCAAATTCGGCAAAAGGAGAAATAAGTGAAGAAAGAATTTCCAAATGATGATCCCCCTTATTTATACTACTCAAATTTGGCACCCATAGGAGCCCATTAGCCGGCCACTTTATCATCCCCCATCATATCCAAAAATTCTCCTATTTATCTCCATGCTACTCATTATCATCTTAATTACTAAAATAAAAATTATCCATCCTTAATCCCTTATCAATCCCCTATATTATCTCTTTAACACTCATAAAAAAATAACTAAAATATATCACATAATTATCTCCTATATCTACCAACTTAAAATAAATAAAATAAAATATCTTTATCCTCTCATCACCCATTCTAAATTAATAAAATAACCGTCCATTATCCTTACTAAGCTTTTATTTAATCTCTTATCCTATCAATTAAACTAAATAAAATAAACCAACAATTATCTATTATCTATAGCCAAAATTTAAAAGAAAATCAAGGCTTATCTTAACCTTTACAAAGTCCATAAGCCGTCCAACTTTTCCCCCATTCTTGACGTCACATGCCAAAAATAAAACACCTATCTGCTACCCCCAAGTTTCGAACATAAGACCTGCTGGAAACACCACACGCTACCAGCCACTTCACTGCTAGCTTCTTTGTGTCATAGACTCCCAACAATTCTTTTTAAGAGCTCCTTCCCTAGCTCCCCCTTGTCTTAACGCCAAAAGCAAAAATAACACACCTTCCTGCTGCCAACAAGACTCGAACCAAGGCCCTTGCCCAGGCGTCATTTCCAGGCCCTTAAATGGCGCATTACAACCACTTTACCAAGGCGCTCTTTGTGTCCAAAAGCGCTTATAACTTCCCTTAAGACCTCCCTGGCCCAATTCCCCTTTTAACGCCAAAAATAAAAGCTCCCAAGTGCAATTTCTGCAGCTCGAACCTCCCCCCCTTGGCACTCCATGTGACGCAACCTTCCATGCCCCCTAGGGTAGCGTCCCAAGCCACTTTACCACATGACTTCCTTGTGTCCTAAACTCCCCAAAACTTTTCTTAAGGCCTCTTCAGCCTAGCTCCTCTTTTTAACTAAAAATCCAATTATTTTCCAAAGCTTTCTCTTCCACCCTAGAATTTTAAAAACCCTTAATACACTTCCAAACACTGCCAAAACTCATGAATTATGCACGAACGCATAACCCCTAATCTAGGATGTTACAGATTTTAAACATGGAATTCCACAAAATTTCTTCCAGTTTTCCATTCTCCAATTTTTCTATCCATCTTTATACATACAAAGCTTTTTTACATACCAAACTAACTCTTTAATTACAGCATCATCCCTAATTAAACAAAATCCAATAGTTAATTAGTGTGTCACATAGTCTAGAACGTAATTCAGATTTTCAGTAGAATCGCACGATATCTTGAATCAGATAAGCTATAAATATAGATTTCAATTTAATTAATTATTTAAGACCCTTATAATAATGATTACGTTCATCCTCAGTGGACTTTGCTTGTCAAATCAAATAAGCTTTGATTTTTGCTTCCTAACACGTTATAATTATAATTATAAATTCCCGCCCAAAACACTCGAGCGAGAGAGGACGAAAATTTTCACGAAAGGGCGATGATCGACCGATGCAAGGTCTGGGAAACTTTCAAATGTGAAAGTAAATAAATCAAATTTCCCAGAATCTAAACAAATATGATCGATGGATGCAAGGTCTGGGAAATTTTCAAATGTGAAACTTCGCCCCTTCTTCCAAAGTCTTCAGTCGTGAAGAAAGGCTTAAATATGAGAAGTGGCGAAGAATTAAAATCTGAAATACTAAAAAACTGAACATTTATTGAATCTTCAACTTATTACAAAAGAATATTGTTTGTATCCTAATGTATGTTACAACAGGTTTCGAATTTTACCTGCCGTTTAATTACTTATTGTCAAAGTGAGTACACCATTTTGGTTTTCTTACAAAGAAATGATTCCATTTGGAAGAACCAAAAAAAAAAAAAAAAATTGTGGTTGAAGGCATCGAGTTATGCCTTAAAGAATGAAAGCTATCTTCATACTTCTATACTATATTTATTCACGACCCTGAAGAATATATGTACTTCTCCTGTTTGAACTCTCAGCTTCCAGCTCCACTAAGTTCTTAAAGACAGCTTCAGTTGCAGAATTCAAGAACTCCGACCAGTCCCTACATGCCCAAAAATGGGAAAAAATAAAAATAAAAGCAAATTTAGATATTCATTCAATGATTATATAATAAGAGAACAATATTTCATTTCATCGTTCATAGTTCATAGTTCATACCCTTTTGAAGTGTCAAATGTAAGTCCGACCGTGTATTTGGCCTCCTCAAGAGCCCATTTAAACATTTGCAGTTGCTCACCCGAACGTATTCCATAATCCATAACCTGAAGCTGAGAAGGTTTCACATCACAAAATATTGGAATAACCCTTTTCTTATTCTCCATTAGAAGGGCGAGCTCTTGAAGGCAAAAGTAGGACTCGCAATAATTGGGCGAGAAGATTGCTACACCTAGTTTACAATCCCCAATAGCCGGCTTTATTTTCCCGAATAACCGATCACCAGGCTTCATGTTCCTACTATCCAAAAAAGGTCTTAAACCCAGCCTGAATAAATGATCATGAAGCAAACCGGCAATGGTTCTTTTGGTATCCATTCCTCGGTGGTTAATAAAGACGTCGCAAAGGGGTCGAGTCTTTGGCGCTGCTTGGATTGAATTTCGGGTTCGAACTTGAACGAGTTTACGGCACAAGTTCTTGGCAGATGAAGAACAGCTCTGCTGCATTTGAGGAGGAGTTAATGATATAAATGATAACAATAATATGTTTGTTTCAAAGGTAAAATAGCTTTGATTCAAATATGTATAAATGGTGAGAGATTAGAGAGAGACAAAAGACGTCGGTGAGATGTAAGGTATTTATAGGGTTTAAAACAAAACCAAATAATCTGATAAAATATTTGTTGAATGGGCTTAAATTTCGATTTTCAATCGAAGAATAGTATAAATTCTATGGGTTTTTGTTTGACATCATACTGAGTTAAAAAACGAAAGCATTCAATCACTTGACCTCTCAACCATTTTCGTCCCTTTTGGTATAATCCTTCAAACACGTTTAATATATAATTTTTTATCGTGTTCTCGGTTTATTGACACAGTCTCTCTTATCAAAGATCGCATTAGTATAATTAATAGAATTTAATTAGACCAAAAATACTAGAAGATGGAATTCACCTTTTTCTTTCTTCCGGAGGTCATTAAAAATTGACATGCTGTAGGGTATTTTCCTTCTTATCGTCTTTCTAATTAAAACCAATTTTTGGTAATACACAAAAGTGATCAAATCAAATAATAGTGATAATCACTACATCGGAGTGATACTCAAAGTGAGGATTGAATCTTCCATCATTGATTAAAATCAGAAACACTTTTGCAATCTCACTTAATCTCTTGTCCATGACTTGCGAAGTAATGATTAATGAGTTAACTAATGTATTTGTTGTGTAACCAACAAGTGTTTAGTGTAATGGTAATGCGCATTGTACTTGAGGTGCAAGTTCGAATCAGGGATGAATATTTGTTCGAATCGAATCAAATTGGGTGAAAAATTTCGAGTTAGTCGAGTTGAAGAGTTTTATTTTATCATCCTAACTCGATTTATAATTTTTTTTAGAATTGAGTCTAGTAAAATAAGATTTGAATAGAGTCGAGTTGAATAAATCTTTTCGAGTTAAATTAAAAAAAAAAGTCGTCCATATTAAAATCTTATTGACAATATAACTAAATTTCGAGTTAAAAAACATAAATACCATGTTTTGAAAGCTCTTTTAAAACAAAATAAAAGAACAAAAAAAAATTAGTATGACAAATTTGATTTTATGATTTACCTCTTCAAAGCCTCAAATTTATCATTTTGGATTTAAAAAAAAATATTATTTCGCATTTATATATTTAAGATTTTTAGTAATTTTAATTTTTTGAATATTTATTTATAAAATTTTGGAAAAAAAATTACGATTATTTTAAAATTTTTTTAGAGGAACCAATTTGCATATTTTAAAATTTGTCAGGGATCCAAGAGGCATGTACTTCAATCTGTTATTCGAGTTGTAAAATTTAACTCGATTTAAACTCAAAAGACAAAATTACTTATTCAAGTTGATTTGAAAAAAACCAAATAACTCTATTCAATTAACTCAAAATTCAAAAAAAAAAAATCAAATTTTTTGAATCGAATCAAGTTTTGTTCAACCCTAATTTGAACCTTAGATATAGCATTGTTGGGAGGGACAGTCATGGTCCCAAACATGGACCGTAAAGCAAACATGTAAAATACCAAAAAAAAGTGATGTGATGGTGTTTATTTTTCTAAACAATATTTTGTTTTTGAATTTGTTTATTCTAATAAAATTTTATTAAACCTAAACGGTTTAACTAACCAATAGTAGAAATGCTAAAACAAGCACATCTAATAAACTATAAACAGAGGCGGATACAAGGGACAGGCAGTGGCCCTGGCCCCCCCTAAAATGGAAAATTTATATTTAGGCCTTTAATTTTTTTTAAATTTTAAATTAGTAAAGGTAAAATTTTACTTTGGCCCCCCTAAAATTATAGAAATTCAATTTAATTCTTTAAAAATTATAAAGATATAGACTATAAAAATTAAATTTTCATTCGGCCCCCTAAAAATTTGTTCTGGCTTCGCCCCTTACTATAAAATACCTCAATTCAAAAGACACACACCAAAGCAAGCAAAAAATAATTAAAAAAATGCAAGTTCTACCTAAATGTAAACAACTTATAAACTCCTAAAAGCAACGAAGCACTACAACAAGAACACTCCATAAAAGTACCTAAAGTTTAATTACACAATAGCTAAACAAAGTAAGAGAGCAAAACAAAACAACATGAAAATCATAAATTAAGCACACTCCTTAGCATCATCAATATTTGCAACTGTGAATCTCCTTGGCAAACTCCAAACATCGTGACATTGGTAAATGCTACTATTTGGCATATATTCTGAATCCCCTCAAGGCATAAGCATGCATAAATAAGATGATCTCGAAATTCCTCACTGAGCAGTTTCCCACGCCATCACTTTCTCACCTAGAAATTACTTCAAGTCTTTGTAGCTTTCCTACTCAATTAATATTTTCCAGTCTCGCAACTACCTCTTATTCCGCTCTAGTTGCACTATTTGTTTTCTTTGAGCTCAAGCTTCTTCAGCTTCCTTGTTGATGTCCTTCTTCCAATATGCAAGTGTCAACCTCTTCAATATTTCTTAAATCTCTAACACATTTTTCCCTATTGAGCCATTAGCCTTTGCCTTTACATCTAATTTCTTTTATTTTTTTTCTAATTTTTCTTTCGTTGCTTTTTCTGAAATCTTTAAGTTTTGTAAACCACACAACATTATTGTCCAGCCCTTTTTATTTGATCCAACTAATCTCTCTGCCATCTTCATTTTCAATCTCCAAGGTTGTATTAAAGGTACCCTAACACCATTTCATTAGACTTTGAGTGGTTGCCTTATCACCTATTATGTTGTCTCTATTAGGCATGTCATTTACCTCATAATTCGTTTCAAGCTGCCTATTAGAGGTATCCACATAAACCCATTTATCTTGGCTATCACACCTTACATGAAAGTTGTCTATGCGTTATGAACATAAATGAAGTCAAATTTCATAAATTGAACTTTGTACATATTGTTGCCACGTAACAATATAATGCATTCACCAATTCTGGCTAAGCGCTTTGTTTTAACAACCATAAAGGCTTGGCTCATATCATTGGAATTCCACATATCCACATATACATAAATGAGATCCCCTAATAATGAACTAATTGAGCATGTTATGATAGTTCAAAGTATGAGCTAGGATCCCAAAACAAACTAAACTAACAATTTCGCATTCCAATACAAAATCCATCGACCAAAGGTAGAAATCAAATAATCATTGACCAAGCCAAGACTACCCTTCCTCTTTCATATTCTTCAAAGTATCATAGTCATCAAATTGTTGGTGCTAGTTTTATCTCTCAACTACAAAGCCAATTGCAACTTAACGAACAATTAGTAGTAAAATAAAACTTTCCTTTTATGGATTGTCATATTTTTTACTCAAACTTCTTGGACCTTTTATTTGATGGATCTTAAAGTGTGTTTACATCCCATTAGTGAAGCTTAGAAAATTGGTTATGAGGTGATTGTATTGAAAAGATCTCCTTAATGTTAACATTTATAATAACTAGTCTTCTATACAAAGGAATTTGGATTGTATTAAAAGTCTTTGATTTGAATGTTAACCTAAGAACTTATGAGGTGATACAACATTAGAAAATAGAATTATTTAGTAATTTATTAAATATATTATTATTTATATCACAAGGACTACATTGCAAGGTGATTAGAATTTATTAAGGAATTAAACAAGTCTTAATGAGAAATTTAACTAGGGACTTAAGTGCTAATAAACTATGATAAATTTGGTTAGTGGACTAATATAATCAAGTCCGTCAATCTCCACTAATTTTATTATGCTTTAATTTATGGCTATTAGATATTGGTTGTTTAAGTTTAATTAAAATACTATTTATGTTAATATATATGTATGTTGGTAAGTGGAAAATAAAAGGGTTATCTCATTCATTCATCTCCCTTCCCCCCAATTGAACCAAGAAAAAAGGAAAAAAAAAGTTAAAAGTCCATCACCATTACCAACCAAATTCTCCAAGGTAAGACGCTTTCCTCTAATAATTTTCATGAATTTCTTAACTTGGAAAGCTTGAAAAAGTGGACCTATTAGTTAGATACCTCAATTGTTGAAGTTAACTTGGTTCACCATTGTTGAAAACTTAGATATTGAGAGCTTGAATCCATGCATATTGGTATCAAGCTTGAACCATCGTAGAATCATGCTAGAAATGGTTTTATTATTATAGCCATTAATGAATGTATGAAGTTGGAAAGAGAAAGATGTTGAGAAATTTAGAGGAAAATGGTGTATATTGATAGTTTCAGGCCCCTAGAGTATAGTTACAAATTTAGATTTTGAATTGATCAAGAGGATTGAGATATAAAATAATTTTGGACATTAGGGTTAAATTAGATGATGTGTCCATGTAACATTTTAAAAATTGGGAGTTAGTAGAATTGGGTTTGTGAATCGAGAGAGAGTGGTCATGCCTTAATTTTTGAGATTATATATACATTTTTGGGAAATAAATGAGGTATTGGTTTGTTGGTTAAGTGTTAGTGTAACGTTTCTTGAAACCAAGTTCAAATTCCTTCCATCGCGTCATTTTTATTATTTTTATTATTTTGCCTTAAACCTTAGTATGTGACGTGTCTTGTTTTTTAAAACAAATATTTCAAATTATATCAAGAATGAGTTATTGGTTTGATGGTTAAACATAGTGAATTTATCCTTAAGGTCCTAACTTCAATTTCCTTCCCATGCAAATATTGTTTTTACAAAAACCCTTTTTTTAATGTGTGGGCCATCCAAGCCTAGTTAACCTAGGTATAAATATTAATTTTTTACTAATAATCAACATTTAATCCTCCTCCTCATTTCCCTAGTCGTCCCTCTCCTCCTCTCATTCTCTTTGATTTTAATTTTTTTTCATTTCCTTCATTGTTGTCGTCGCCTACACCTAGTTTTACCATCTCTTTCTTTTTTCTTTTTCTTATTGCCACAAGATTTGTTAACATATTTCGCACCATATTGCTGTCATTTTTCCTCATTAAAATCAGCCCCAAATCTGAAATCCTGAACTCCAAGATTGATCCCAAACATTGCCAAAAAAGTGTCATTGTCGTTTCTCTCAACTAGCTTGGGTAATGTCTTCTCTATTCAATTTCTTAATTAATTTCGTCTATTAAAATAACTAAATTTCTAGATCTGGAATTTGGGAGATTTTCAATTATTTCAAATGTATTTTTTCAGATTTTAATGAGATATCAAAATATTTTAAAATTCAGCCCCAATTTTGGCCACCATGGGTGGTGGGGCATGTACCTATGTGCAAGAAAGGGGGACGTTTTGTTTCTTGGGTCTTATCCATATTTTTCTAGCATTAAATTGAGGTCTTGAACCCTCCTAATCATTCTTTAATCACATGTTAATTGTCGTAACCATTTTTTGAAAAACGGGGGTCGACTTTGGTTTTGAAAATGGAAATGAAAATACAGGAGTCGCCACCAATCCCTTTTTTGCTTAGGTGTGATTGGATCACCTTAAAGTGTTTTTTAAAATATTAATGTTGGCCTGCGAAATTCAAGAAAGCGGGTTCGGGAGCTGGTTACGTACGAGGAAGGGTTAGCACCCTCGATACGCCCAAAATTGGTACCTAATTGATTAAAATCGTGTCCTAATGTTTAAAATTTGAAAAGACTTGAAAATACGATCCTTTTATTATTTTTTTTCAAAACTTGAACAAATCGAGATGGATGATAAGACCCTCTCATTTCGAAGAGATAAAGTATCATACCCAGTAAGTTAGGGTGCGGCACTTTGGGCTCCCGAAAGTGAGTTTGCCTTTTTGATTTCAAAGCTCGGTTTTAAGTTTGAAGAGGATATTCCGTGATTTGTCAAATGAGAAACCAGAACCCAGTAAGTTAGGCTCGATTTTCCCGAAATTCCAAATACGGAATAGTACCTTTTAAGAAACTTATCTCGGGGTATCTAGATGTTGTGTCCAGTAAGTTAGGGCACAACATTTTGAATCTTCGAGAACGAGCATTTTATTTAAAACTTGTATTGCGATTTTAAAAAGGATATTTCGTTGTTCAGATTTAATGAGAAAAATCGGAACCCAGTAAGTTAGGGCACGATTTTCTCTAATCTTTAATACGAAATATCGATTATTTGAAAACTTGATGTATCGGGTAAAATTAGTGTGACACGTGATAATATGAAAATACGAAGTTACATGTGAAAAGAATAATGATAATAAAATAACGATACGAAATCTGAATGATATGCTAACCCGAGTGTTACTAAAATATTAATAATAATGATGAAGTAAAAAAATGACAATATAGATAATGAAAAAATAAAAGTAATATGTTAATTTATGATAATAGTAGTATATTAGTAATAGTAGAAAAAAATATAATGATAATGATAGACAATATAATAAATAATAAATAATAAATACAATAATAATAACGTATGAAAGAAAAAAACACGAATGCGATCTAGTAATGATATTAGAAATAAAATAAATAATAATATGTAATAGAATAATAAATAAGAAAAATAATGTAATAATAATATTAAAATACAATAGTAAATAACGACAGATATAATAATATTGAAAATAATAGTAATAAACATAATAATAATATTATAGTTTTAAACCAAGAAAATAAATATAAATACAAGTATAGTAATAATAATAATGTAAATATCAAGATAAAGATAGACGAATAATAGTAATAATAGTAATGATAATAACACTAATAATAATAATAATAATAATAGTGATGGCAATAAAAAATTTGCAAAATAACTGAAAAGGGACCAAATCGAATTTAAAACGGAAGTTTGGGGCTTAATTCGCAATAAATAGGAAGAAAAAGGACCCCATTGTAGTACGCGAAAGAAGCGGAGGGATCAAAAGAGCAATTTACCCGAGTCCTTTAAACGGAGCGTTTAAATGGATTAAACTTAAAACTGCGTAAAAATTTTGGGGCCAAATTAAAAAAATTGAAAACCTGATTGCAAGATTCTGAAAAGGCGGAGGGACTGCGCGTGTCAATTCCCCCTTTGTTAAAAACACGCGGATCTTACCTAGAGCGGGTCGGGTAGTCGGGTCGAAAGCAAAACAGCGTCGTTTTGGATGTTTAAGGCCAGCCCCAAAACGACGTCGTTTTGGGGGGCTATTTAAGGCCTAAAATTCCCAAAAAATTTCATTTCATCATCCTTTTTAAAAAAAATTTCTGACTCTCTTTTTCTCTGCAGGGCAGGTATCCGACGAGGTTTTCCAGCCAGTCCACCTCCGCTCCTCCGTCGTCGGCGCAGCCGTGTATGGCGGCCGGAGACCCGAAAAAGTAAAAAAATTTATATTATTATTATTATTTTTTAAATAATAGTATAAGTATATGTATGTATGCCGAAAAAGAAGAGAAAAAAGAGAAAAAAAAAGGGTTTCAAAAATAGAAACAATCACCTCTTTTTGGCTTTTGTTTTTGACCTTTTTTAGTAATTTTTTAGTGCTCTAATCCCTGCTTTCTTGTGGTTGATCTTTGGTTTATACTTGAAAGTGTTATTTTGGTATTGATCTTTGTTTTTTGTGGTATTGATTAAAAAAAAAGGGAACCCCTTTACAATGGTTTTGATTGGCTTATATAGCCCTTAATTTTACATCCATTTACTCTCTGTCTTGTCTTTTTTAATCTCGCAGGTACAAGTGAAGTGGGCGGTGGAGGCCAGTGGTGGTGCTGCTCTGATAGTGGCGGTGGATGGGACAGAGAACGAACAGGGGTCAGAAGACCCTAGGTGCGGTGCACCTAGGTTTTAGTTTTTCTGTTTAGTCTTTGTTGGATTAGGGTTGGGGAGTAGATTGGGCTTGATTGGGTTTTGGTTAGTAGGTTAGTTTTTTTAGTAATTGGTTATTGGGTTTGGGCTGCTGGGTAGGGTCTGTTTGATGTTTGGGTTTTAATTTTTTGTTTAGTTCAGTTGGATTTATTTGGTTTGTAAAATGGTTTATTGGTGTACGGGCCGGGCAAAGTTGGGCTATGACAGCTGCCCCTCTTTGCTCATTGTCGTGCAACGGGAATGGAGCAAAGACTTTCAAGAAAGACCAATTTTACCCGGTCTCGCTGAGTCTTGACTTCTTCGGTGCTCCTTTTCTTCAGGTAGTCTCATTCCAGTCCACCACATCTTATTGCTTTGACTCGCACCACCGCCACTTCGGAGAGATGGGACCTGTAGTTTTAATCTGCTCCACTGTAACTTCAGGGAGATAAGACTTGATGTCTTCGATCTGCTCCTGCAACTTCAGGAAGATAAGACTTGATGTCTTCGATCTACTCCTGCAACTTCAGGAATGCCAGACCTGCTATCTTCATTCTGCTCCTGCAACTTCAATCTGCTAACTTCAATCTACTCTTGCAACTTCAGGAATGCCAAACCTGTTATCTTCAATCAGCTCTTGCAACTTTAGGAATGCCAAACCTATTATCTTCGATCTGCTCCTACAACTTCAGGAATGCAGACCTGCTAACTTCAATCTGCTCCTGCAACTTCAGGAATGGCAGACCTGTTATCTTCAACCTGCTCTTGCAACTTCAGGAATGCTAGACCTGCTATCTTTGATCTGCTCCTACAACTTCAGGAATGCCAGACCTGCTATCTTCAATCTGCTCCTGCAACTTCAGGAATACCAGGCCTGCTAACTTCAATTTTCTCCTGCAACTTCAGGAATGCTAGACCCACTATCTTCGATATGCTCCTGCAACTTCAGGAATGCCAGACCTGCTATCTTCAATCTGCTCCTGCAACTTCAGGAATGCCAGACCTGCTAACTTCGCTCTGCTCCTGCAACTTCAGGAATGCTAGATTTGCTATTTTCAATCTGCTCCTGCAACTTCAAGAATGCCAGACCTGCTAACTTCGATCTGCTCCTGCAACTTCAGGAATGCCAGATCTGCTATCTTCGATCTACTCCTACAACTTCAGGAATGTCAGATTTGCTAACTTTGATATGCTCCTGCAACCTCAGGAACGCCAGACCTGCTATCTTCAATCTGCTCCTGTAACCTCAGGAATGCCAGATCTGCTATCTTTGATTTGCTCCTGCAACCTCAGGAATGCCAGATCTGCTATATTCGATCTACTCCTGCAACCTCAGGAATGCCAGATCTGCTATCTTTAGATCTGCTTCTGCAACTTCAAGAATTCCAAACCTGATATCTTTAATCTCAGGAAGACTTCAATCCTCGATCTTCCCCACTCAGGGACAATATCTGAAATCTTCGATATTGCTACACCGTTCTCTAGGGAACATGTCCTGTAGAATTAGTTTTACGTGCTTATGCTTATGCAAATGATGAGGATGCTATGATCATAATGACTCAAGTGCTCATAACTACATGTACTATGGACA
This sequence comes from Gossypium australe, assembly GCA_005393395.2. Taxonomy (NCBI): domain Eukaryota; kingdom Viridiplantae; phylum Streptophyta; class Magnoliopsida; order Malvales; family Malvaceae; genus Gossypium; species Gossypium australe. The sequence goes on along the minus strand of CM016619.1, from coordinate 53,216,801 downwards.
ACATTTGCATGAATACAGAATGTCATGAGAATGATTCTTTTTTAAAAATGTATAAGGATCAGGATGTAATGATCGAAACGCTCCTAATGATGATGAAATGATCCCTTTTTAATGCTAGGGTTGTCACTGCTCGTCGTCTATCAAAGTCTTATTGCTGACGTATTACACTACTATCTCACTCTGCTGGTAGCTTTGCCAAAAACTCAAAGAAACAATCATATTTTGCTTAAATGAATTGCCTCAATGTAACTCCAAGGTCCATTCCACGGTACCTATAGGACTTTAAAGCTTATACCATCTTCAGACCCTCTCTCTGCAATTCAGTGGGGTATAGGGTCTGTGTCATCTTCAATCCATCCCATTGCGACTCAAGGGTATATAATTTGTATCATCTTCAATCCGTCCCACTATGACTCAGGGGTATAGAATTTGTAACTTATTCAATCAATTTGGTCTACTACACTTTCCATTCCCTAGGTGTCATGACCAGGTGTGTATACACGATATTTGCATGGATACAGAATATCATTTTTCTTGCGAATGATTCCCCATTTACACATGGGTTAACATTGCCCCTTTTTTTTCAAGATGGTATTACTGACATAATATCTTGTCATTTTGTTCAATCACCATTTTTGACAAAATTCGAAGAGATACCCTCAGTTCAGACTTTTCCTCCACCAATATTTCTATCCCTTAAACTTGAGGAGTTTTAAACAATAGTCCTATTTCAGGTTCTTGTACTATTTAGAAGTCCCCAGAGTAATATGCGAAACTCCTTTTGTGAAAGTGTCGTTAGTCTATTAATCGTTATTTCAATGCGAAATGCTTCGAAAGAGATCATAATTATGGATAAGAACGAAGTTAGTTAGGAGCATAGCTTGAAACAAATAGGTTAAGCAAAGATAGCAAATGCAATCAAGAAGGAAATTTATTGGTAATGTATTAAAGATAGTTAATTTAGAATGGGTAAGATGGAAACTAGGTGCCCCAGATATCGCAGCCTGAGCTTCTCTGTTCAAACTTCTTGAGGACCATTTTAAGCTCAATATGTGTTTAGGGGATCCGGAGTACTTTGTCAATGCCCCCAAGATGTAACATACTTCTTCATTGTTAATTCAAGCGTAACAAGACTACTGTATGCCCTACTTTCAATCAAAATTTGAGCTGCCCTTCTCGGGTTTTCAACTCAAATCCTCTTTGGTCTCAAGGCGCCTTTTTACGGGTCTTTCCCTCGGCCTCTCATTTTTCTTTCTTTTTTCTTTTTTTTCTTTTTTCGTATTTTTTTCTTTTTTTTGTGTGTTTCTTTGTTCTTTGTTCTTTTTCTTTTTTTTTAGAAAATTTTTTCATCGAATCTGAATTCATCGAATTGGGCAAGTCCTTGTCATCCATCTTGGATAACATCTATGTTTCCCCAGAACAGGCCTTCTTTGCTGCATAAGGCATTTACTTTTCCTCTGGAGTCCTTTTGGATAAGAAGAATCCTTTTTAATGCCAGGTCCTCCTCCTGAAATTCTCTTGAGCGATCCTTTTTGTCATAAGCCCGTATCATCCATTTTTGGTAGATTCGACCATGAATACTTTCAATCAAGCTTACTGTAGACATTATGCTTCATCCAACTTGGAGAAAGAAATCTTAACCTCCAACAATTGCTCCCCTTTTGTGAACCAACGAGAAAGACGTTGGCCCGGTGAAGGTCCGGGCCAATGTTCACGAAGCATAGAAGGTTAAATGGTAACTTCTCTATGCCAACTTTTACAAATATCAGTCGTTTTTCAAAAATTTTGAATGGTTTTTGGCTACCTTTGCTGCACCGATATGGTGTCTGATCTTTGAACAGACTGTAAATTTGTGCAATTACGTTGAACATGTTTCTTTCTGGCATTGCCACTCTCTCTTTTTTATTTTTTTATTTGAATTTGAATTGATGATTGCTGACTTTGTAACTTTGGCATATGAAGCGACCTTCACCCTCTCAGTGAAGTAATTGACAACCACGAAGATAAATTGTTGTCGGCTAGATGCTTTTGATGAGATTGGGCTCGTAACATCTATGCCCCACATATAGGAAAAATGGAGGAGGCATATGAGTCTTGTCTTCCTCAATTTGGCATTTACAACGTAACTGCTGCAATTTCCCTTTCTTGATAAACCAGTAGCTCAAACTTCTTGATTAGTCTGGCCGTTGTAGGACCATTAACATGGGTTCTTTAGACACCAATCTTAACAGCATACCCACGTTTCAGTAGCCTAGACGTGTCTTGATGTGATCATGCGAAAACATCTTTGAATTCTTGGAGATAACTCAATGATGCCTTGCCCTGCGGTGAGCTAAGCTTCCATCTTCATCTCCTTCGTTAGCTCGTAGTATCCGCTGACACTTCGTAAGGTAGGATCTACCATTATTAACAAGTTAGGAAATAAGTTGCAATCTCTTTCATCTTTCAAGTCCTTAGATCCCTCTAGACACATATCTGACTAGGAAAAGAGTCAGTAATAGCGTCGCTCATGTTATTGATATCTGGGGACCCCTGGTGGGCATGAAGGTAAATTCCAGAGAATAAATGATTCCAAGAAGAATGAAGAAATAAAGAAAATTCAAAAGAATGTATAGTATGAAAAAAAAAATATATTTGTTCAAAAAGATGCATTTTATTGAAATAGTAATTCTAGACACAAGCCTTTTTCACAAAAGAAATCTTATTGCTTCTAGGCTTAAAGCAACAAGTGCGTTTTGTACATTACTCTAAGTGAGCTCTAAATACTACAGGAATTTCTTCCGCAGTCTTATTGTCCAAAACGCTCCCAGGTTCATGTTTCTACATTTGGCGCGTCATCTAACTTCACAATACCCATGTTGATGAATTTTTCCACCAATTTCTTGAAAGCAAGGCAATTTTCTATCGAATGCCCTGTGAACCCTGCGTGGTAGTCACACTGGCATTTGGGTCATACCATTCTAGGTATGGAGGTTGCATCGATTTCGTGTAATGAGAAGCTACAACATGCATATCAAATAAGTTCTGGTATAACTCCCTGTATGTCGTGGGAATAGGTGTGAACTGGGGTTTTTCTGAATTCGATCTTGGATTGGGTTTTTGCTTTGGGGAAACCAGATAACCAGTGACTGCCTTCTTTGGCTGGTTTACTATAAACGGCTTTGAATGGCCCTTGTTATACCCATTCGTATTATTCACATCCTTGTCTCTGCTCTTCGGGGCCTTTGAAGCCCACTCTCTCTTTTTCTTTGTCTCTGCTAGGCCAAGAACAACAGGATTGACTCGATCACCATTAGGACCCATCGGAAAGTTCAGCAGTACCAAGGTATCGATTTGATATTGGGATCTGATAATGACAGGTACTGCATGCAAATGCGTGTCTGGTTGAGTCAAGACACTTATTGGGGAATAAACGATGTCTTCGTCATCACCCACACTGTTGACCACTGGGCCACTCCTTTTTTCAAGTCCTCTGGCTAGTAATTGGGTTAACTGGCCCATCATTGCTCTTGCATCTGCATTTGAATTTGCTCTATTCTTTTGAACCTTCGGTCCATGGCTTTCTAAGTTAACCGAAATAATTTAACCTAATTAGGACCTTTCTACAAATTTTAATGCATATGATGAGATGTAATGGGAATGCATGAAATGCAATGTAATGCACGAATGCAAAGATGCATCGATTCAGATTCAACTTCATTTTAGAAAACTTTATTAGAAAACAAAACCCTTTACATAAAACAGACTACAAATATGCTTTCGCCCTTAGGCTCAAAGTTCTGATTTTCCTAAGCAAAGATGTTAGCTCTTGACTACGATCTGACGGTAGCTCATACTTCATGCTCAGTATATCAGCCTGTGCTGCCAAAGTCTGTAGGTGATCAGCTACCTCTCGAATCTGAACTATTGCTTCACCCATGAGATAATCCCGATTTCTAAGTTGATCATGAGAATGGTGAAGCTCTTCCTCCCAAAGCCCTTCTCTTGTTTCAAAAAGCTCAATTCAAAGTTCACAACTGTGCAATGCTGATTCTAATTCTTCAATCTTACCTTTCATTTCCTCATCTTGTTTAGACTTGATTTCAGTTCGATTTCAGAATTATGACTTCGATGGTGATGAAGAGACCGCCCAAGTTCAGCCACTCTAGCTTTCAATCCATTTTTCTCTTTTTGGCTTTCTGCCAAATTCTTTTCTAAGGTTTCGTTTTGCGCTTGTATTTTTTGAAACTTCTTCTCCCAACAGTTAGCTTTGGCCTTTCCTCTCGAATCTCTCGTCGCCACTGTTCCGGAGTCTTTCCTAATCCAGTGTTTTTCATTTTCAGATGTATCTTCTTATATTATGTCTTCAAACTATCTCGATCTTTCTCTATCTTCCACTTTTCTTTTCTTAGTTTCTCGACCTCCAATTTCTAAACATCCGCATCTAATATCAAGTGCATTTTTCTTCTTCCAACTTCTCTATCCACTTTCTAAGCTCTAAACTCATCTTTTCGAAATCTTGTTTCACAATCTCTAACTCTGATGGGACCACTCGCAAGCATACTTCTCTTGATCGGGCGACCTCTGGATTCAGCTCGAGGATGTTATCATTAACCCTTCTAATCCTCCATCCACTGTATTCTAAGGTCGTATTGGGCTTGTGGATAATTTCTTCATTCTATGAATCTGATTCCAGACACTAGAAATCTCTTTAACCTTCTTCTTATAGCTTTCCCCCTGTATGAGAACTCACATTGAGCCAGCCCGTATGCCGTTGGTACGAACTGTCTTGAACCATACTGCCTCAGTACAAGTAAAGGGGCATACCCAATGGCTCCCCAAATTCCAAGTAAAGGAACCCAGTCGAAGCTCCCACATCGATAAAGGATTTCGTCGGGAACCATCCTTTGATGTCGAGCAAGTAAGGTAGATCGCCATAAGTACGATAGAACAGCTGCTTTGCCTTATCATCCCATTGGGTCCATATCTCTTTCAACTTATGGAGCTCATTTGGCGTGATACTGATGCTAGTGAAATCCCGTAGTTCCGACACATACCCCTCAGGTAAGCTGTCCCCTTTCTCTAATTGCCTTTGCTTTGACCATATGCAGACGGTTGCATTGTCTTCCACTTTATCAAGGAATTCATTCTCCATAACCAGCTTTCTAACTTAGAAACTGACCGTGAATCGATACCTCTTAAAATATGAAATGTCATGCACAAGAATAAAACATAACCAATTAGTACCACAGAATGAAATATAAAACAAGTAAAATAAACAAACACCTATCTGGGTAACTACTAAGGTTTGACATAGTTCTACTTAGGGTGGGCTCTTATGTTTTCTACGTATGGTTTAGCTCTAAAGTTCAGGTACTCGAACCAGCAGATTCCTTGATCCTCACCCATTATAGGCTCACACGGACCGAGTTCGGTTCAGGGGAATACATTTCCCTATGGCCATACGAAAGTGAAAACTTCACGAAGACATAGGTACAGATGTATCCCGGAAGCAATCCACTAGCCCATGCAGAGGTGAAAACCTCATGAAGGCATAGCTTCTCGCTCCCTTTTAAAGGTGTGACCACAACGGTCATGCAATGCAATGTCAAAGTATTGTACGAGCTTGACATTATTAAAATTATAGCATCAAAAATGCATTAAAAGAAACATGAATTTTCAAGACAATTTTCCAAATTTTTAATCAAAAGGACAAAAATTAATCAATCTATGGTCTGACTCTCGACGCTCCCCAGTGGAGTCGCCAAGTTGTCGTAACCATTTTTTTGAAAAATGGCGGTTGACTTTGGTTTTGAAAATGGAAACAAAAATACGGGAGTCGCCACCATTCCCTTTTTTGCTTAGTGTGATTGGCTCACCTTAAAGCGTTTTTTAAAATATTAATTTTGGCCTGCGAAATTCAAGAAAGCGGGTTCGGGAGTCGGTTACGTACGAGGAAGGGTTAGCACCCTCGATATGCCCAAAATTGGTACCTAATTGATTAAAATCTTATCTTAATGTTTAAAATTTGAAAAGACTTGAAAATACGATCCTCTTATTATTTTTTTTCAAAACTTGAACAAATCGAGATGGATGATAAGACCCTCTCATTTCGAAGAGATAAAGTATCATACCCAGTAAGTTAGGGTGCGACACTTTGGGCTCCCGAAAGTGAGTTTGCCTTTTTGATGTCAAAGCTCGGTTTTAAGTTTGAAGAGGATATTCCGTGATTTGTCAAATGAGAAACCGGAACCCAGTAAGTTAGGGCTCGATTTTCCTGAAATTCCAAATACAGAGTAGTACCTTTTAAGAAACTTATCTCGGGGTATCTAGATGTTGTGTCCAGTAAGTTAGGGCACAATATTTCGAATCTTCGAGAACGAGCATTTTATTTAAAACTTGTATTGCAATTTTAAAAAGGATATTTCGTTGTTCAGATTTAATGAGAAAAATCGGAACCCAATAAGTTAGGGCACGATTTTCTCGAATCTTTAATACGAAATATCGATTATTTGAAAACTTGATGTATCGGGTAAAATTAGTGTGACAAATGATAATTTTCATACAAGGTTACATGTGAAAAGAATAATGATAATAAAATAACGATACGAAATCTGAATGATATGCTAACCTGAGTGTTACTAAAATATTAATAATAATGATGAAGTAAAAAAATGACAATATAGATAATGATAAAATGAAAGTAATATGTTAATTTATGATAATAGTAGTATATTAGTAATAGTAGAAAAAAAATATAATGATAATGATAGGCAATATAATAAATAATAAATACAATAATAATAACGTATGAAAGAAAAAAAAATGAATGCGATGTAGTAATGATATTAGAAATAAAATAAATAATAATAGGTAATATAATAATAAATAAGAAAAATAATGTAATAATAATATTAAAATAAAATAGTAAATAACGACAGATATAATAATATTGAAAATAATAGTAATAAACATAATAATAATATTATAGTTTTAAACCAAGAAATAAATATAAATACAAGTATAGTAATAATAATAATGTAAATATCAAGATAAAGATAGACGAATAATAATAATAATAATAATAATAATAATAATAATAATAATAATAATAATACTAATAGTAATAATAATAATAAATATTAAATAATAGTGATGGCAATAAAAAATTTGCAAAATAACTGAAAAAGGGACCAAATCGAATTTAAAACGGAAGTTTGGGACTTAATTCGCAATAAATAGGAAGAAAAAGGACCCCATTGTAGTACGCAAAAGAAGTGGATGGATCAAAAGAGCAATTTACCCGAGTCCTTTAAACGCAGCGTTTAAATGGATTAAACTTAAAACTGCGTTAAAATTTTGGTGCCAAATTAAAAAAATTGAAAACCTGATTGCAAGATTTTGAAAAGGCGGAGGGACTGCGCGCGTAAATTCCCCCTTTGTTAAAAACACGCGGATCCTACCAGGAGCGGGTTGGGTAGTCGGGTCGGAAGCAAAACGACGTCGTTTTGGGTGTTTAAGGCCAGCCCCAAAACAACGTCGTTTTGGGGGGCTATTTAAGGCCTAAAATTCCCAAAAAATTTCATTTCATCATCCTTTAAAAATAAAAATTTCTGACCCTCTCTTTTTCTCTACAGGGCAAGTATCCGACGAGGTTTTCTAGCCAGTCCGCCGCCGCTCTTCCGTCGCCGGCGCAGCAGTGTACGGCGGCCGGAGACCCGAAAAGGTAAAAAAATTATATTATTATTATTATTTAAATAATAGTATAAGTATATGTATGTATGCCGAAAAAGAAGAGAAAAAAGAGAAAAAAAAAAGAGTTTCAAAAATAGAAACAATCACCTCTTTTTGGCCTCTGTTTTGACCTTTTTTAGTAATTTTTTAGTGCTTTAATCCCTGCTTTCTTGTGGTTGATCTTTGGTTTATATTTGAAAGTGTTATTTTGGTATTGATCTCTGTTTTTTATGGTATTGATTAAAAAACAAGGGAACCCCTTTACAATGGTTTTGATTGGCTTATATAGCCCTTAATTTTACATCCATTTACTCTCTGTCTTGTCCTTTTTAATCTCGCAAGTACAAGTGGAGTGGGCGGTGGAGGCTAGTGGCGGTGCTGCTCTGTCAGTGGCGGTGGATGGGATAGAGAACGGACGGGGGTCAGAAGACCCTAGGTGTGGCGCATCTAGGGTTTAGTTTTTCTGTTTAGTCTTTGTTGGATTAAGGTTGGGGAGTAGATTGGGCTTGATTGGGTCTTGGTTAGTGGGTTAGTTTTTTTAGCGATTGGTTATTGGGTTTTGGGCTGCTGGGTAGGGTCTGTTTGATGTTTGGGTTTCAATTTTTTGTTTAGTTCAGTTGGATTTGTTTGGTTTGTAAAATGGTTTAATGGTGTACGGGCCGGGCAAAGTTGGGCTATGACATTAATTAGGGAGAGACGTTCTTGATCAATTAGCCAATTGGATCCCACAAATCGTGAAGCGTAAGTGCAATTAAGGGTATCTAGTTTGTTATTTTGACATAGTTGTTGGGTAAAGGTTATGAATTGTTTAAATGAAGGAATTCATTAATTAGCTACTAATTTTCCAGTATATTATTGAATTAGGTGCTTACCCAAACGCCCCAAATCATCTGTAAAGGCAAAGAACGATTGTACGTATGGTTCGCATCGATATAGTGTAAGGAATCTAACTAGTTTGGATTCAAAAAATAGTTATAATTTCAACGATTGATTTGAACTCATAAGTGGGTGTTTGGGAGCTTGTTTAATGGTAAATTTATTGAATTTATACTGAATCTTTTTAGGTTCGTTTAAGGAATTATTAAGGAAAATTGGAAGATTCCCTGGTGTAAGGCCCAATTTTAAAGCTTGGAGCCCAAACCAGAAAAAATAAAAGTCCCAATTACAAACAGTCCAAAATTTCGGCCCAAATAGCCAAGCTTAAAAATTATCACAAGCCCAAAAGCCCAAAATCGGTCAAGAATCAGAAACCCTAAGCAATTGCTCCTGGCGCCATCAGCAGTATTCCAAAGCTGCACGTCTCGCATCCCCGAGTCCTGCGCCTTCACACCTCCGATGGTGCACCTACAAAACAGGAAGCAGTATAACACGGAAAATGGGATAGTAGATTGATTTTATTCTATTTTTAGGGGGGTTTTAGGCTATAAAAGCCGAAATACATGATGTAAAAAGGGACTGTTTTTTACACGATTTACACAGAGAATACAAGCACGTTCTGCAGAAAATACACAAGTTATCCGAAACAAACACTGAATCAATCATGGTTTATTTTTATTTTTACTTTTTCCACTTTTTTTTCCTGATTTCATTATTTTCAAGTATCATCGTTTTTTTGTTTTATTATATTCCGTTTTTCTTTTTAAAGTCGGCCCGTTTTCCAAACCAAAAATGGTTCTGATAGCTTGGCGACTCCGCTGGGGACCAATAAGAGAGTCAAGCCGTAGAATTGATTGATTAATGTCCTTTTATCGAAAATAAAATTTTTTAATTTCGTTTCCTTCATTGCATGAGTTTGTGTCGCGTCATATGTTTGTCATGGTTTGAGACCCATAAGATATTTCTACATTCATATTGCATGACCGTTGTGGTAACACCCTTTAAGTGGGAGCGAGAAGCTATGCCTTCGTGAGGTTTTCACCTTCGCATGGGCTAGGGGACTGCTTCTGGGATACATCCGTACCTTTGGTTTCGTGAGGTTTTCACCTCCGCATGGCCATAGGGAAATGTATTCCCCTGAATTGAACTCGATTCATATGAGCCTATAATGGGTGAGGATTGAGGAATCTGCTGGTTCGGGTACCCTTCCTTTAGAACTAAGCCACATATAGTGAACCTTAAGGGCCCACCTAGGTAGAGCCATGCTAAACCTTAGTGGTTACCCATATAGTGGTTTGACATCCTTTTACCTGCTTTAGTTACTATTATTTGATACTTACCTGTTTTATTTTGGCCATGTTTGCATGTCATTTCATACTTAAAAGGCGTCGATTCTTGTTTTGATTACTAAGTTAGAAGGCCTGTTATGGAGAACGGATTCCTTGGTAAAGTAGAGGATAATGCGGTCGTGCGTATATGGTCAGAGAAGACACAACTTGAGAAGGGGGATAGTCTAACCAAGGGGTATACATCAGAATTATTGGACTTCACTCGCATCAGTGTGACACAGAATGAGCTCCAAGAATTAAGAGATATATGGGCCTGTTGGGATGAAGCAACCAAGCAGCTTTTCTACCTTAATTATGGTGATCTACCCTACTTACTCGACATGAGAGTGGACAGACACTTGTTTCGGGCTATGAATCAATATTAGGATCCCGCTTATAGCTGTTTCACGTTTGGAGAAGTGGACTTGGTGCCTACCGTGAAAGAATATACGGCTTTACTTCGCAGTTAAAGGGCTCGGGTCGACAAAATTTACTTCAGGGCCGCTAATGCACCGACTTTTGTAAAAAAGCTGATGAGTATTACTGGGATGAGTGAACAATGGGTCACGACACAAATTCAGCAAAAAGATGAAGAGAAATGCATTCCTTGGGTGAGCTTGAGGGAACTGATCATAGCACATCCAGATACCAAGAGGAAAGTTGACATATTCGCCTTAAGTATCTACGGCTTGGTAATTTTCCCTAAAGTTCTAAGACATATAGATGAAGCGGTTACTGACTTGTTCGATCGACTTGACAAGGGGGTTACGCTAGTACCAGCGATTCTTGCCGAAACATTTAGATCTCTGAACGCATGTCAGGGGGCAGGTGAAGGTAGATTCATGGGATGCACGTAGCTATTGTTGGTTTGGTTCTAAAGCCATTTCTGGAAAGTAGACAAAGTTTCTTATCGGGTTTTTTCTGAGAATTACTCCCCGTTAAAGGAGTTGGCAGCTATGCCCAGAAGAGGCGACATATCAGAAGAAAGCTGGATTGCGCTTCTTCAGAACCTCCAAGAAAAGGACGTTGAATGGAGAGCTCTTTGGTTCATTTCCAACGAAATTCTCTATAGATGCGGGAGTTATGATTGGGTTCCTCTACTAGGAATTTGGGGAGCCGTTGGGTATGCCCCTTTGCTTGTGCTGAGGCAATACAAGTCAAGACAATTTATACCGGTGATGCATGGGCTAGCTCAGTTTGAATTCTCGTATAGGGGGAATAATTATAAGAAGAGAGTTCGAGAGGTTTCTGAGGCTTGGAAGCAGATTCACCGAATGAAGAGAGTTTCTGTAGGCCCAATGGCAACCCCCAAATATAATGCATGGCGGAGTCGGAGAATCAATGATAATATCCCTAGACCGACACAAGAGGGTGGTCGACCGATAGAGGAATGCCTGCAAGTAGTCCCTTCGGAGTTGGAAATCCTGAAACAAGACTTTGAAAATAAAAATTCAGAGTTAGGGAAAAAGATAGAACAATTGGAAGAAGAAAAGGTGCACTTGAGGTTGGATATTGATGTCCAAAAATCAGAGGCCGAGAAACTGAGGAAAGGGAAAAGGAAGGTCGAAGAAGACTTGGACAATTTGAAGACCGATTACAAAAAGTTGCACTCATTGATGAGGATTGCTAGGTTGGGTAAAACCTCAGAACAATGGAGTCAAGAACTTCAAGAAGAGAAGGCTAAGGTTGATTAGTGGAAGAAGAGGTTTCATGAGGCTCAAGCACAAAAAGATACTCTGAGAAAGACCGTGGGTGAGAGCCAAAGTGAGAATGAGAAGTTAAGGGCCCGAGTAGCAGCACTAGAGAGGGCATTGTGTCAAAGTTGCAACTCTGTGGTGAAGCTAGAATCCAGCCTAAGTGAGATTGAAGACTTGAAAAGAAAGGTGGGGCAACTTGAAAGGGCGCTACAAGCTAGTGAGCTTCGGGTGCAATTGTTGGAGGCAGATAACCAGTGATGGAAAGAACAGCTTCAAAGATCTCAGAACCAAATCAGAGAAAGAGATTACCTCATGGGTGAAGCTGTGACTCAGATACGAGAAGTGGCTGATCATTTACAAACCTTGGCGGTCCAGGCTGATGTGATAAGTATAGTATATGAGTTAAAGTAGGACTGGGGTCGAGAGTTAGCTTCGTTTCTTGAAAAAGTTAAAACTTTGGGCATAAGGGCTAGGCCGTATATGTGACTCTGTTTTATGTAAAGGATTTTGTTTTTTTCAATAAGTATTCTAAAAGAAATTGAACCAGAATCGACTCCTCTTATTTTTGCATTCATTCATTTGCATTGCATTTCATGCATTTGCATTGCATCACATCATTTGCATTAAATATCATAAAAGAACCCTATTAACTAGAGGTCGTATTATAGTTATCTTGGAACATCGCTACTACACTCGAAGGAAAACGAAAGCAATTGATCAAAGGATGGAAAATTTAGAGCAGATGCAGAAGGAAATGCAAGACCAACTGCAGGAATAGTTGGCTAAGATCCAACAGGATATGGGGGATCAAATGCTGGAATCCAAAGAAGTATGATGAGCCAGTTAACGCAATTGTTGACTGGAGGGCAAGATAAAGGAAAGGGCCCTATGGTTGATGCCGAAGATGAAAATGAAAATTCTGCTTATCCTCCAGGCTTAGCCCCGATAAATTCTCAAGCACAACCACTGAGAGTGTCTGTCAATATCAGACCTCAGTATCAAACCGGTACCTCAGCGCCGACAAATTTTTCGACAGGCTCGAGCTCTAACCCTGGAGATAATTTGGCAAAATCGATGGTCCCTGATCTCGATGATGCAGCAGAAGAGGAAAAAACGAGGGCATAACTCCTAAAAGAGTTTGAGGATCAATGCAAATGACTGGAGGAAAAATTTAAAGCATTGGAAAGTACTGATTACCAATGCGAGGTGGATGCTAAGAAGCTGAGTCTAATTCCAAATCTGGTACTTCCTCCGAAATTCAAGATGTCGGAGTTTGAAAAATATAATGGGACCAGCTGCCCTGAGGCCCACATTACAATGTTCTGTCGGAGAATGACGGGATATGTCAGCAACGACCAGTTGTTGATACACTGTTTCCAGAATAGTCTGACTGGAGCCGCGGCTAAATAGTACAATCAGTTGAGTTGCACTCAAATCAAATCATGGAAGGATTTAGCACAGGCCTTCATGAAACATTATGGCCACGTAACTGATATAGCGCCTGACAGGATCACGCTACAAAACATGGAGAAGAAGTCAGGCGAAAGTTTCAGGAAACATGCTCAGAGGTGGAGGGAAGTTGCTACACAAGTCCAACCGCTGCTGCTGAAAAAAAAATGACTATGCTCTTCATTAATACTCTGAAAACACCTTTTATTAATCACATGTTAGGGAGAGTGACTAAGAGTTTCGCAGACATGGTGATGTCTGGCGAGATGATAGAGAACGCGGTCAGGTGTGGGAAAATAGAGGCAGGAGAGAGCACGCGAAGAGTGGCTCCGAAGAAAAGGGAAAGTGAAATAGGTAATGTAAGCTCGGGTTATCCCAAACCTATTACTGTCAGTCAACCAAGAGCGGCAGCTGTGGGCTAGCAGGCCCCACCAAGACAAGAGCCCAACATGAGGCAGAAGACTGAGAAATTCCAATTTACTCTCATACCTGTGACGTATAGGGAGTTGTATAAAACTCTGTTCGATGCGCACGTCGTATCCCCTTTCTACTTGAAGCCGCTGCAACCTCTATATCCTAAGTATGACACAAACGCTCAGTGTGAATACCATGCGGATGTAGTAGGTCACTCGATAGAAAATTGTACTTCATTCAAAAGGCTAGTTGAGAGGCTTATCAAGGCGGGTGTGGTAAAATTCAACGACGCACCTAGTGGGGGAAATCTGTTACCCAATCATACGGATAATGGGGTAAACGCGATAGTTGAGAACTGGGGGAGGAGAACCAAGCATAAAGTTGCTGAGGTCAGAACCCCATTGAGGGAGGTTTGGAAAGAAATGCAGAAAAGGGGGTTAGTTCTGCAAGAGAATGTGAACAGATCTCGAGATACAAGGAACTACTGTGAGTTCCATGACAAGGAAGGCCATGAGATCCAGCAGTGAAGCGAATTCAGAACCCTAGTACAAGGGTTAATGGATAATAAAGAGCTAGAGTTCTTTAACTTTTCCGAAGAAGAGGATGTATGCGCCACAGAGGGTGGGTCTGCAGAGAGGATCCCCAAGGTCAATCACCCAGTAGTGATTAGCACAAGACCAAGGGTCGACGAAGCAGGAGTGAAAATGGCACCGAGGGTTGAAATTCAAAAACTCGTGACTTTTCCTTATAAGGATACACCTAGGGTTGTAATTCAAAAACCCGTAACTTCTCCTTATAAGGATACACTGAGGGTTGTAATTCAAAAACCCGTGACTTTTCCTTATAAGGATAACAAGAGGGTACCTTGGAATTACAATTGCACTGTGTCAGTTTCCGGGAAAGGGAGTTCAGCCAGCACGCCCAACCCAGAAGCTGAACGCATTGAAAGAAAATCCTCTATGATCAGAGGGGGAGAAGAGAAAACAGGGTCAACGGTTAATGAACTAGTGACAGAGAATGAGGCTAAAGAGTTTTTGAAGATCCTGAAGTACAGTAAGTACAGTGCTGTGGAATAGTTACACAAGCAGCCAGCACGCATATCGGTACTGGCTTTACTTCTAAATTAAGAAGGACACCGTAGTGCACTAATGAAAGCGCTGAACCAGATTTATGTTGCTGATGACATTTCGGTAAACAAATTAGACCGCCTCGTTAGCAACATATGCGCAAACAATTTCATCTCTTTCAGTGATGATAAAATTCTGCCAGGGGGCATGGGATCCACCAAGGCTTTACACATTACCACCCGATGCAAAGGGTATACCTACCGGGGTATTAATTGACAATGGATCGGCGCTGAATGTCTTGCCCCTATCTACGTTGAACAGGTTGCCCGTAGACAGCTCTCATATGAAAATATGCCAAAATATAGTGAGAGCATTTGATGGCACCGAAAGGAAAGTAATGGGAAGGATTGAGATACCCCTCCTAATCGGGCCAAATACATACGAAGTAGATTTCCTCGTGATGGAAATCAAGCCCTCTTATAATTGCTTATTGGGGAGGCCTTGGATCCACTCAGCGGGAGCCGTACCATCATCATTGCACCAAAAGTTAAAGTTGGTGACAGAGGGCCGGTTGATAACCATAAATGCGGAGGAGGATATCATCGCGTCCGTTACTAGTAATGCACCGTACATAGAGAATGATACGGAGGTTATAGAGTGCTTCTTCAGTTCGTTGGAGTTTGTAAATGTGACTTTAATCAGTGAAGGAAGCAAGATTCCGGTGCCCAAAGTCTCTGAAGCAACAAGGATGGGCCTACAGCTGACAATAGAAAAAGGAGCATTGCCTGGGAGGGGACTCGGGAAATATCTCCAGGGGCCGGTCAGAGTGCCAGGATTGGTTAATAAGCATGATTGCTTTGGTTTAGGGTATAGACCAGATGCCCAGCAGAGAAAGGAGGAGCTGGAGAGGAAACGTGAAAGGCGAAGGGCACGATTGAATGGTGCTGAGATCGAGTGGGGTTCAATGAGTTTTCCCCATATATCTAATACATTCGTGTCGGGAGGAATTATCCATTCAGGACTGGAGAATATGAATAAGGAAACGACTGAGGATATGATGAGAGCTTTGAGCATCAATGCAGTGATTGAAGAGAGTCCGAAGAAAAGAAACTTGGAGGGTATTCGCCCCTACGAGCCTGGAAGTGTTCTGGACAATTGGACTGCGGAAGAAGTTCCTGTAGTTTTTAGGACTAAAACAGAGTAATGTTCAAAACACACTTGTTGTTTCAAGCCTAGAAACAATGAGAATCTTTTGTGAAATAGGCTCATGTTCAAGCATTGTTATTTTCAATAAAAAATACATTTTTCCTTTCATACCGTGCAATCAGTCTTTTGTTCCTTTTCCATTCCATTCATAATCATAACATAAATAAGTTAAATTCATCTCATTGAATATTCTTTCATACCTACCATAGGTCCCCAAATATCAACGTCATGAGCGATACTGCTATGGACTCAGAATTCCCTTATGAGTGAGACATGTGCCTAGAGGGATCTCGAGATTTTGCAAATAACGAAGATTATAGTTTATCCCCAGATTTGTTAAGGATGGTAGAGCGGGAAGAGAAGCTGATTCTATCTTACAAAGAGACAATTGAAAATGTGCTTCTAGAAGATGGGAAAGAAGTGAAAATTGGCACCTGCATAACCAATGAAACAAGGCAGGACCTCATTAGACTTCTGCTAGAGTTCAAAGATGTCTTCGCGTGGTCATATCAAGACATGCCAGGGTTGAGTGCTGATATTGTGGTACATCGTATCCCCATAAAAGGAGAATGTAAGCCGGTCCAACAGAAGCTTCGAAGGATGAGACCCGATGTCGCGGTAAAGATAAGGGAGGAAGTCAAGAAGCAATTTGATGCTTGGTTTTTACAAGTGGTGAATTACTCAAAATGGGTAGCTAACGTTGTCCCTGTTCTTAAGAAGGATGGAAAAGTACGAATGTGCGTCGACTACAGAGACTTAAACAAGGCCAGCCCAAAGGACAACTTCCCACTGCCTCACATCGACACCTTGGTGGATAACACGGCGGGGTATTCATTTTTCTCCTTCATGGACGGTTTCTCGGGATACAATCAAATAAAGATGCATCCTGAAGACATGGTAAAGACCACTTTCATAACCTGATGGGGAACTTTTTGTTACCAAGTGATGCCATTTGGGTTAAAAAATGCGGGAGCGACATACCAAAGGGCCATGGTAACCTTATTTTACGACATGATGCACAAGGAAATCGAGGTCTACGTCGATGACATGATCGCAAAGTCCCAAACTGAACAGGAGCATGTGCAGGTTTTGAGGAAGCTATTCTTGAGATTGAGGAAGTTTCAGCTGAAGCTCAATCCAGCCAAGTGTACTTTTAAGGCTAGATCAGGGAAAGTACTCGGTTTTGTGGTCAGTGAAAAAGGAATTGAGGTCGACCCAGATAAGGTCAAGGCCGTACAAGAATTGCCGCTGCCACGCACTCAAAAGGAAGTCCGCGGCTTTCTTGGAAGGTTGAATTATATTGCTTGGTTCATTTCACAATTGACCGAGAAGTGTGATCCCATATTTTGTCTTCTTAAGAAACACAATCCAGGCATTTGGGACAATGAATGCCAGAAGGCATTTGATAATATCAAACAATACTTGTCTAATACGCCAGTGCTAATGCCCCCTAGTCTTGACAGGCCATTGATCTTGTATTTGACGGTATTCGACAATTCAATGGGGTGTGTGCTCGGCCAACATGATGAAACAGGGAAGAAAGAAAAGGCGATATAATACCTCAGTAAGAAATTCACTGAGTGTGAAATGTGATACTCGCCAATTGAGAAATTATGTTGTGCCTTAGTCTGGACAACTCGGAGGTTGAGGCAGTACATGTTGTACCATACGACTTGGTTAATCTCTAAACTGGATTCTCTCAAGTACATAATGGAGTCGACCGCTCTGAATGGAAGAATGGCCCGATGGCAAATTTTGCTCTCCGAATTTGACATAGTCTATGTGAACCAAAAGGCTGTGAAGGGGAGTGCAATAGCTTATTTTCTAGCCAGTAGAGCGCTAGACGATTACGAACCATTGAATTTTTATTTTCCCAATGAAGATCTGATGTTTGTAGCGTAAACTGAAGAGGATGCCCTAGAAGATTGTTCTTGGAAGCTGAACTTTGACGGAGTGTCAAATGCCGTTGGTAATGGAGTTGGGGTAGTCCTAATATCCCCAAACGGAGATCATTATCCATTCACTTGCAAGTTAGATTTTGATTGCACAAACAATATGGCAGAATACGAAGTATGTATCATGAGAATCCGAGCTGCCATAGACCGCAAAGTCAAGCTGCTAGAGGTATATGGAGACTCCGCGTTGGTAATATATCAGCTTAGAGAAGAACGGGAAATAAGAGATCCCAAGTTGATTAGTTACCGAAAGTTAGTTTTAGAGCTAATCGAGGAGTTTGATGATATCACATTCTTTTACCTCCCGCGTGATGAAAATCAGATGGCTGACGCCTTGGCCACATTAGCTTCTATGATCAGAGTAAATGATCAGGAGGGTATGAAACCCATTCAAATGAGCATCTGCGAGACTTCGGCACATTGCTGCAATATTGACGAAGAGGAGGAGAGAGATGATCATCCTTGGTATCATGATATTCTGCGATATGTGAAGAGCCGTGAATATCCTGATCAAGCGACTGAAAATGATAAGAGAACATTGAAAAGACTTGCCATTGACTATGTCTTAGATAGAGAGATCCTGTATAAAAAGAGGAGGGGTCAAGTGTTGCTAAGATACGTTGATGCTGTGGAGGCTAAGAAAATCCTAGAAGAAGTCCATGAAGGGGTTTGTGGAACGCATGCCAACGGATTTACAATGGCCAGGCAGATAATGAGATTTGGGCATTACTGGTCCACAATGGAAGGGGATTGTATCCATTATGCCAAGAAGTGTCATAAGTGTCAAATTTATAGAGACAAAATCCATGTGCCACCTTCACCTCTTCATGTTATGACTTCTCCGTGGCCTTTCTCAATGTGGGGCATGGACGTCATTGGGCCAATCTCACCAAAGGCTTCTAATGGACATCGTTTCATTTTTGTGGTCATTGATTACTTCACCAAATGGGTAGAGGCAACTTCATATGCCAATGTCACGAAGACGGCAGTTAGCAAGTTTTTAAAGAAAGAGATCATATGTCGCTATGGTATGCCGGAAAGGATCGTATCTGACAACGCTTTGAACTTGAACAACAGCGCAATAGGGAAGTCTGCAGTTAGTTCAACATTAAGAACCATAACTTATCGCCATATCGCCCGAAAATGAATGGCGCAGTCGAGGCAACTAATAAAAATATCAAGAAAATTGTGGGGAAAATAACTGAGACATATAAGGATTGGCATAAAAAGTTACCGCTTGCCCTTTATGCTCACCGAACATCTGTTAGAACTTCCACTGGGGCAACACCTTTCTCATTGGTTTATGGGATGGAGGTAGTCTTACCTATTGAAGTTGAAATCCCTTCTCTCCAGGTTTTGTCAGAGCTGAAGTTGGATGAAGCGAAATGTGTTCAATCTTGACATAATCAGTTGAATCTAATTGAGGAAAAAAGGCTAAGAGCCATCCGCCATGGTCAAATGTACCAGAAGCGGATGATGCAGGCTTACAACAAGAAGGTCTGCCCCAGAGTATTCCATGAGGGAGACTTGGTGTTGAAACAGATTCTCCCTATGCAAAAAGACTTTAGGCGAAAGTGGATGCCTAATTGGGAAGGACCTTATGTTGTAAAGAAGCCTTTCTCTGGGGAAGCGTTGATACTCGCTGAGATGGACAGCAAAAGTCTGCCAAATCCAATTAATGCAGACTCAATCAAGAAGTATTTCGCGTAAGAAGGAAAATGGGCCAAGGCGAAAACCCGCAAAGGGCGTCTTGAGTTCAAAAAAAATAAATAAACAAAAAAACCGGAGAGGCCAAGGTGAAAACCGGCAAAGGGCATCTTGAGACCAAAGGGTTTTGAATTGAAAACTCGTAAAGGGCGATTCAAATGTTTGGGGGAAATAGGGCATGCGCTGACCATCCCATACCTGAATTAACAATGAGAAAATATACTACATCTTCGAAGCATTGATAAAGTACCACAGATCTCCTAAACACATGTTGAGCTCAGAGTGGTCTTCAAGAAGTTCGTATAGAAAGGCTCAGGCTGTGATATCTGGGGCACCAATTCTACCCTTACTCGTTTTTGTACCTTAGCAAAATTTGCTGCCTTTGTTCAATTCATTCTTCATGGGTTTTGCCCCGAATAAATTCCAGTTTCATTCATCTCTATAATCTTTTTCCAAGCATTTCATATTGAAGTAATGATTAATGAACTAATAACACTTTCGCAAGAGAAGTTTTGCTTATTACTCTGAAAGTCTCTAAATAATACAAGAATTCGAAACAGGACAATTATTTAGAACTCACCAGGCTTAAAGGGCTTGAAACACTTAAGATAGGGGTCTAAGCAGTGACGACATCTTTAGATTCTCTGTTAGAAGTACCAGCTGAACAATGAAGACATACGTCAGGGATCACCTTAATAAATAGCAAGCAATGATAGCCCAAGTGTTAAAAATGGATCATTCTCATGACATTTTGCATCCATTCATAACATTCATAATACATAGGGTTAGGAGCATTTTTCATGACATCCTAATCATTTGACATAGTATAGACTTCATGAAATCAATTCTACAGGTAGGTTCCCCAGAGGACAATGTAGCAAAATTGATGGGAGCTACAGAAGATAGCAGATCTTATCTCCATTGAGCAGGAGTGGAGTAGATCGAAGACAACTGATCTTATCTATACTGAGCAGGAGTAGAGCAGATTGGAAGACTGAAGCCTTATCTCCACTGAGCAGGAGTGGAGCAGGCTAAAGATAGCAGATCCTATCTCCACTGAGCAGGAGTGGAGCGGATCGAAGATGATGAATCTTATCTTCATGTATCAGCAATGGAGTAGATTCAAACCATCAGCCTAATCCCCTAAGCAGTAGGGTAATATGTTGAAAATTACAGATCTTATCTCCACTGAGCAGGAGTGGAGCAGATCGAAAATTACAAGTCTCATCTCCATGTATCGGCAATGGAACAGATTGAAGATCATAGCCTTATCTCCACTGAGCAGGAGTGGAGCAGGCTGAAAGAAAGCAGATCTTATCTTCACTGAGCAGGAGTGGAGCAGATCGAAACAGCAAGTCTTATCTCCATGTATCAGCAATGGAGCAAACTGAAGATTATAGCCTTATCTCCACTGAGCAGGAGTGGAGCAGGCTAAAAAATACAGATCTTATCTCTACTGAGCAGGAGTAGAGCAGATCGAAAATGATGAGCCTTAATTCCCTAAGCAGTAGGGTAACAGGCTGAAAATTACAGATCTTATCTCCACTGAGCAGGAGTGGAGCAGATCAAAGATAGCAGATCCTATCTCCACTGAGCAGGAGTGGAGCGGATCAAAAATTACAGATCTTATCCCCATTGAGCAGGAGTGGGGCAGATCAAAAATGGCGAATCTTATCTCCATGTATCAGCAATGGAGCAGATTTAAGCCACTAGCCTTATCTCCACTGAGCAGGAGTGGAGTAGGTTAAAGATAGCAGATTTTATCTCCACTGAGCAGGGGTGGAGCAGATCGAAGATAACAAGTCTTATCTCCATTTAGCAAGAGTGAAGCAGACTGAAGATAACAGATCTTATCTCTACTGAGCAATAGTGGAGCAGATCGAAACAAAATTCCAATACCCCTGAAGATGCAGTGGAGGGAATGAAGTTACCTAAAGAAAGGAAGCATCAAGAGGTCAAGATTCAACAAGATGAGGCAAAATTGGCCCTTTTAAAGTCTTTGCTCTATTCTCGTTATACGACAATGAGCAAAGAAGGGCAGTTGTAAGGCCCAATTTTAGAGCTCAGGGCCCAAACCAGAAAAAATAAAAGTCCCAATTACAAAATAGTCCAAAATTTCGGCCCAAATAGCCAAGCTCAAAAATTATCACAAGCCCAAAAGCCCAAAATCGGTCAAGAATCAGAAACCCTAAGCAATTGCTCCTGGCACCGTCAGCAGTATTCCAAAGCTGCACGTCTCGCATCCCCGAGTCCAGCGCCTTCACACCTCCGGTGGTGCACCTATAAAACAGGAAGCAGTATAACATGGAAAAGGGGATTGTAGATTGATTTTATTCTATTTTTAGGGGGTTTTTAGGCTATAAAAGCCGAAATACATGATGTAAAAAAGGACTTTTTTTACACGATTTACACAGAGAATACAAGCACGTTCTGCAGAAAATACACAAGTTTATCCGAAACAAACACTGAATCAATCAAGGTTTATTTTTATTTTTACTTTTCCTATTTTTTTCTATCTCATTATTTTCGAATATCGTCGTTTTTTTGTTTTATTATGTTCCATTTTTCAAAACTATAATATATAGATTGGATATTATAAAAATAAAAAACTTACCTCGATTCCTCCGGCCACCGCAATTGGCTCGTTCGCGACAAGCTTGCTGCAAGGATGGCTTGCCCTAGCAGAGACGAGAAAGGGGATCCTATTTTAGTCTCGGTGGCTTTCGGTAGAATTGATTTGCAAATGAAAATGGGGATTTTGGATTTTGGTTTTGGAAACAGAAGGGGAAACGAAAGGGTTCCTTTTAAAAATGGCAGAACGCCTTTTAACTTTTTACCTTTTTTTTTGGGGTTTTAAAACGGTGAATTAAATGGTTTGTTTGGGAGGAGTGGAGACCATGCTTTAAAAGGGAAATTTATGCGATTAGCCCTCCCCATTTGCGTCACTGTTTTAATTTCTCCCATTTCATTTTTTTTAAATCTAGCCCTGAATTTGGTCTGTCACTGCAAATTGGTCCGCATTCAGACGTTGAGTTCAGGAGCTCGGAATAATTGCGTTTTTAGTCCCTACTCTTTGGCGTGAATCGTATTTTAATCCTATTTTGCTTTGATTCATTACAATTTAGGCTTTAAATTTCGTTGTCATTATGATTCAGTCCTTAACCCTTTTTTAATCTGGACTTTTTGAGTTCATTATTTATTTATTTATTCAAATTATCTTCATATTTTAATCCCTTTCCTTTTTTATATATATTTTGCTATTGATATCATTATGTCGTTACTGTTATTTATCTTCAAAATCGGTATTAGTCTATGCATTATTATTATTCGTTATTTCCGTTATTTTTATGTGTATATATTATTGTTATTATGATTATATCTATTATATTTATAATTATTATTAGTACTACTATCATTTTATTATTATTATCCTTATTATTTTACATCTATATAGTATTATTACTATACTGCATTTATTATTATTATTATATTTATCATTATATTATTTTATTACTAATATTGTTCTTTATTATTATTTTTTTACATGTTATTATATCTATTTATATATTATGGTTTACTTTAATTGTTTTATTATATATTATTTTTATATCTACTATTTTTATTATTATCAGTATACCTTTATTTCTTTTACTACTATTTTTTTATTAATTGTTAATATTATCATCATGATTTTTATATTCATTATTAATTATTTATTATTAGTGTTATATTACATTAGTAGTATTGTTATTATTGTTTATTTTCCCCCCCTTTGTGTTCATTATTGTCATTCCCTATTAATCGTGTCTACATTTCCACGTTTTATTTTTGCTTTTTTTCCAAAAACTTTTTCCAAAAAAGGTTCCACAAAGGTAATATTTAGTGTTCGGAAGTTCGAGGAATCGTGCTCAATTGTGCTGGGTTTCGATTTGTCGTTCGGCTAGATCACTAAATACCCTTTAAAGATTTTGATCGTGTTTTTTGAAAATAAGGCAATGTTTCGTGTTTGAAAGTTCGAGAGATTCATGCCCAATTGTGCTGGGTCTCGATTTTCTATTCGTCCAAATGACCAAATATCCTTCAAAGGTTTTGACCGGGGTTTCTTAAATAAGGGCAATATTTCATGATTGGAAATTCAAGGAATCGTGCCCAATCGTGCTGGGTTTCGGTTTTTAGTTTGGCCAAATAGTGAAATACCCTTTTTAAATTGCTAGACATGAATTTTGGAAATCATGAAATGATCTTGGTATCGATAGTTTGAAATATCGTGTCCTATTGTGTTGGATGTGGTATTTCAACTTTTCGGAACAATAGAATTTCGATATCCAATGCGAGTATTTTTAAAGATTCATATTTTAAAATATTTTCTAATTTTCAATATTAGGGACATTAATCAATCAATACGGTACCAATTTTGGGCGTTGCGAGGGTGCTAATCCTTCCTCGTGCGTAATCGACTAACGAGCCCGTTTTCTTAAAATTCGTAGACCAAAATATTTTTCTAAAGTGACCCAATCGCACTTTTAAAAAAAAAGATTGGTGGCGACTCCATTTTTCCTTTAAAGTTGACCCGTTTTCCAAACAAAGAAATGGTTTCGACACCTGGTATGCTATGATGAAGCGAAAAAAAAGTGTGGGTCCTAAACTCATAAAATTGTTTGAAAATGTAACGCCCCAAAAATCTCTTATATATTTATTTTCATATGTTTGTGACATAAATACATGTCTGCTACATTGGTTAAGTATTCTGGGTGTGTGTGAGAAGTCCCAAGTTCAAGCCCTACCTTTGGCAATTTTTTTGTTTTAATTGAACAAACCCCTATCTCTAGTCAGTAGGCTTATAAATAAATATTAGTAAAATATATCAGAATGGGCCTGCTGGTCTGGTGGTTAAGTGGAGAGCAAGGGAGCAGGAGGTTTGGGGTTTGAGTCCTTGCGCAAACATGGAATTTATTTTTTACTGCTTGTGCCGTGTGGGTGTTGTAGTTTGATCGAAATTCTGAAGAGTTTGAGTGGGGTTTGAATTCTGGTTCAAATCACTCTCTAGCAGTGATTTCATTCAACTATTATTTCTCTCCCCTTAATGTCGGGAAAACTATCAAATCAAAATAGTAATCACAAATCATGTCATAATTGAATCTGACTCGTAATTAATATGTATTCCCAACTTTCTTTGAGGATTCACTCATCTTTGTGCGTTGTGGTGGAGCAATTGGAACATATACACACATACAAAAATTCAAAGATGGGAAATATTTAGCTATTGACTAAAAACCAATTGGGTATTTATAACTTATTGGCTTGATGTGTACAACATGTAAATCAACATAATCACATGTTGAAATAAAAAGTTTAGTTCTCATAAGTAATAGTTTAGATATTAATCAGAGGCATTCAATCAATAATTTCTCTAAACCATTATGCGCATAAATAACAAGCTTTTACAAAAGTTTTTCAAACTCATATACAACAATCAATAAAAGAACGAGATATAAACTTATTAGCATTAGCAAGAGGAATTGTCTTAATTGCATAATATGAAATTAATTATTTAAACAAGCAATCTTACAAACGATAGGTTGTAAGCTGGTAACACATATGTGATTATTTTGTAGATGCATATACCAAAATCATGTAATATCAAAACCATCCACATGGTAGATGAATAACCCATATTCATTTAAGAAATGTAAGCCATTAAATCTCAACTTTAGCTAGCGAGTTTCTAATAATCAATTTTCATTGAGAATAAGCAACAAATGAGAATTCTTTAAATTAAAGAATATTTTTGTTTTTTAATGAATGTCCATATAAATTCTCAATTAATTTTCGCATCATATTTGATCCAGAATGGTCTAACTGGTCACACCAAATAGTAAATGTATTTGAATAATTAAACTTTTGGTTTACTTTAACATACATTTCAATTGTGCTAATAATGTCAATATAAATTGTGGCAAATTGATAATTTTACTGTCATTCCTTTTACTTTGTATCCACATATAAGTACTATTGTAACATTTACTAGTGGAAATGTCTAAATTAATGCGAAGTCTATAATGCCACTAAGTCAATAAAATAAATATAATTTTCAAACAATTATATGCAATATTCACTTCAAGGGATATGCCAAAATCTTCAAATTTCCAAATTGGCTTTAAAGATAAAAAAAATTGTTATATTTATTGCGGACATTAACTTCAAGGAATGTGCAAAAAATAATTCAAACAATAATGTAAGCATATATCGTATTTCTTACCAAGAAAATTATATAGATATTATCTGCTTCAAGGAATGATAAATTAGTATAAGCATTTGACAACATTTTTTAATCATCCATCTTCTTCTTATCTATTTGTCAATAATGACAATAATTTAAATTTTCATAATTGTTATGTATTGCTACAATCACTTTGAGGAATGGAGTAGAACTAGTGAAACGAATAACTCGTTATTTTGTTTAGCCATAAGAAGATATAAGATTAATTCAAAATAATTTTAAAGCCCTTTTAACAAGAGTTCTACATAATCAGTTAACTACCAAAAACAACTAGTTAGGTCATGTATAGAAACAAACCTAAATTAAATATATGAATAAAAGTTACATCTCAAACATAAAAATATGTCATAATGGAAAACTAGCATTGTTTGTTATAATGCATCATAAACATGCATGAAATTTAATTCAAAATCCAACCATTGATGCTCATAGAACTTTTCATTTACAATTACTCATGTCATTTCTCTAAATAATTAAAAAAATAGAATAATATAAAACATATGAACTATTACCTTTAACAATCCTTTAAACTAAATCAAATATGGATTATCATAAAATTTATTTGTTTGTTAACACAAATTTGCATACTAGATATGTTTTAGTCAAATATATTATTTAATTATAAAACCAACTATAGCGACATTAATAAATCAGTTAATATTCATTTTCATGAACAAATGAGATGCTTAAAATAATATGTAACCCATGTAATCAAAACTTAAAAAGAAGGCAATCTCAAATATTTAAACCATATATCAAGTCGATTTAATATTTAAAGATATACATTTTTTTATTCTATGTTGAGTCTTGACGATTTTATCAAAAAGTAAACAAATTAAACTCCAGTAGTAGACTTTAAATCTACTCAAAATTTAATAATAGTAAACTTTGAGAGTGAATCTTATTTTCCAGGTGTACAATAGGTGTACATAACCAATGACTTTTCATACATAAGTTATCTCTCTTCTTTGAAAGTTTATATCGAGAACTCTTGTTGTTCTCTTATTTATCTCTGTCTTTCACTTCTAGTGGCAAAAAGAAATATTAGTAATAAGATATCCAAGAATCAAGTAATGAGTGTCACAATTCACAAAAATGGTGCAAATCATACTAGAGATTCCGTCTTTAACAAAATACATATGATCCTAAAAAAAATTGACCATAAGATTGCATATAAATATCAAAATCAAATCACTAACCTAAAGTTTAGTGGTGAATATCAATATCAATAAATTCTAGTAACAAATTCCTCAATATGGATTATAGAAATCCTAAAATTAACACGCTAATATTTAAAATAATCACCATAATAAAGACAATATCAATATCTCTTTATTGCTTAGATTCATCACAATCATCAATCTTGTATGCCAAATTTGATTCAAAATCAGTCTTATTAGTCATTTTCACATCGTCTCTTTTCTGTTTGATAAAAATCTGATAGAGTTAAACTAAATATTTAGGTGTACAACTAATTAGGGAAAAGCTTGATCCCCAAGATTAGGAATTTTATAACATTATATATAGTGATGGGACAACCCCCAAACGCCGAAATTTCTTCTTTATTGCCAGAATTATACCTCTCTTTTTTTTCTTTTTTTTTGGGGGGCAACCATCGTGTTTAATGCCTCCGCCAATTATGTCAACCGTGTTGAATTGTAGTGCGAAGGCATATACATGCATTAGTACATATATACATATATACATATATACTATTATTGCTTAAAATATCCATAATTTCTTTATTTTATCACAAATTTTATATTTAGGTCTAATTGTTAATATTATTAATATTTTAGTAAAAAGATTTTTCTAATCTTTCTTAATTTTAAATTTGAACAAATTGATCTATTAATAAGGACAATTAATCACAATGTTAATGTCTTTGGCAATTATACATAATTTTGATTGGTATAATGGAAAATTTAGCCTTCAATGTTTACATATTTGGTCATTTTGATTCTAAAAAAATTCAACAAACTCAACCTCATCATTTACACATTTACACAAATGTTACAAGATAAATTTGTTAAATTAGGACTAAATTCGCAGAATGTTAAAATTTTAAGGGATAAATATATTATTATACCTATGAAAATAATGTACAATTGATATAAAAACATTAACATCATGATAAATTGTCCTTAGTTGCTCACTTTTAAAATTGACAAGGACTAAATTGCTTTGATTATTTTGAGAAGGACCAATTTGCTCAATTTCAAAATGGAGATGGACTGAAGAAGTCCTTTTACTAAATTTTTTGTTAAATTTGTTGCTTTGATATTTTGAAATAAAAAAAAAAAAGCTCTCATTTGATGGCAATGTAACTAAAAAAATGATATTGTAATGAACTTGAATTTAACAAAATAATTTGAACTAACAATTGAATCTGAATTTTGAAATCTAAAAAGTAGATGGACTATATTCCTAGAGATAAAAGTGCAAGGACTAAGTTTTAAAATTACCAAGAGTACAAAGACTTATGACATATTTTAATCACTATTATTTAAGCATTTAATTGAATTGGTGTTACAAGTTAATCCACGCTAATTCAATTGAAAAAAATTTAAGAAATTATGTTTTTTTTATAAATTTATATTATTATGATGGCTTTTTTTTAATTTTATATAAAATTAATAAAAATTAACATATGATTAAATTTGCATTTAGGATATTATAATTTTTATACGTTCAACTTTACCTTACAAAAATATTCAATTTTACATTTAAACCAAAACATCATTTGTTTTTATATAAAATTTTAGTATATATAGTTTTACATAAAAAAAGTTCACCCATATCCTGAGTGTACAATAATCTAATATATATTTAAATAATTCTTAGAATTTAGTTTGATATTATGACATACTCTCTACGTGGGTTAAAAATTATATAATAAATATTTTATAAAAAGGATAATTATTTGATACACTGGTTTTAGACTCTACAAGTAGGGTCAGGAAATTGACAAGTGTCTACAGGAGTAAAAGTGTTCATAGGTTGGGCTAGGCCTAACCAAAATCTTAGGCCCGTTTGATAGGCCCTACCCTACCCGACCCGCCCCATATTAAATTTTTTATATTATTTTTATATGGTTTTTAAATATATATATATATATATAATACATAAAAAATACTAAAAATATTAAAATAAATATTTCTCAATAAATTGAAAATAAATTTTTAAAAATATGTATATTTAAATAACACTAAGATAGATACAACTTAACAAGAAAATGCCTCTAAAATAATAACAAAATTAACAATAAAACAAGTGTTATACAATATTCAAACAATAATAAAAAAATAGTAGCAATATAATAGTTAAATGATAGCAAAATATGGAAAAAATAGCAAACATAAATAACTTTTTTTTTGCCCTTTTGTGAATTTTGGCCAAAAAAGCTTTGCCCAAGGTCTAGCTCGTTTAAATTTACTTTTTTTTGCCCAAACCTATTTTTTGAGCCTATATTTTTGTCCAAACTCTCCTACTTTTCAGACAGGCCTTTGCCCAACCCATGAACAGGCCTATATAGGAATATAGTGAAATATTAAAAAAAAAATTCAAAAAAGAGAGAGACACATCTCTATTTTTGGATCAAGAAATTAACATGTGTCCTATAAGAACATAGTAAAATATTTAAAAATAAATATTAAAAAGAAAAGAAACATGATAATTTTTTGAGATGCTCATGAAATAAAAAATGTTTATTGTTAATGGATCAAACACTAAAAGTGAAATTTTAATTAAAATAATAAAATTAATGTATTAAAATTATGACATCTTAAATTCAAGCAATATTTTAAATTTTACATAAAATAAAAAATAAAAAATAACCTTTTTTATTATTTATTAAAACCAATTGAATTGTAATTCAACTTACGTTAACTTAATCAACTCTTTAAAAGATAGGATAAACTATGAAAATAGTCACTTTTGTTTGTTTTAGATTATATTTTAATCACTTATGTTTGAAATGTTACATTTTAGTCGCTTATATTATCGTTTTGTTACGATGTGGTCACTCTACCGTTAAGCTTCGTTACCTTCCTAATGGCGGTTCTACGTGGCAGTCCAAATTGGTTTTAAATGCCAACTTAGATGTTTTATGTGGCAGCCCAAATTAAATTTATTTAATTAAAAACTTATTTTCATCCCAGTAACTGGATATCTAAGTTGGCATTTAAAACTCATTTGGACTGTCACGTAGAACTGCCTTTAGGGAGGTAAATGAGTTTAACAGTAGAGTAACCACTTCGTAACAAAACGATAACGTAAGTGACTAAATCGTAACATTTCAAACATAAGTGACTAAAATGTAATCTGAAGCAAACAAAAGTGATTATTTTTATAGTTTACCCTAAAAGATAATACTTTTATATTCAAATCGGCTATAAAGAAACTAACAAAGTAAAATATCCAATTTTAGATCTTAAAATACGAGTTTGTGGAGCAAAATAATTCTTTGAATTACAACATTATGTACTATCTTTAAAATTTTCAAAAACGTTACCACAAAATAATGGGATAAAAGTTGAGATATGATTTTATTTGGGTTCTTGAAAACAAATTTAATATAATATTTGGTACTTAAATTTGACAATTTATCCTAATTTGGTACTTAAGTTTTATTTTTGTTCAATTTGATATTTGAACTTAACACTTTTTCTTAATTTGATTCCTGATATTTTTTTTATTCAATTTGGTACCTAAACTTGAACTTTTTTCTAATTTGGTACCTACATTTTTTTTCCAATTTGATATCTAAACCTGTCAAACATTAAACAAATTACTCCAATATACTAACAATGTTATTTTTTATGAGGAAACAAAAATAATCAATGTATGACCAACATGTGGTAGATGACATGAATTTTTTTGTAGTTTAAATGTTAAATTACTTTTAGTTTTTTTTTTTTTAATTCAACATAATAAATTTCTTTTATTTTGGTTTTTTAAAACTCTTGTTTTCTTCTTCAATATCAATTCGTTAAGCATAGCTCAAAGCACATATTTTTAAACATGAATTTCCTTTAATATTAATGATATATTTGTGGAATTGAGGGTTTTGTGAAGGTCAAACCATGTTTTAAGTATGTGGCCCCTCTTGAATCATTCATGGCATTATAGTTGTAACCTCCCTAACCCCGCCTAGACGGTAGACCCGAATTTGAAAGATTACATTAACCATCGGAGTGGCTCGGTCTTTATCGAAATCAATTTTCCTTTTAAAACTCAAGTTCATACAAGCGATTTATATACTCTAGTTTAACTTATTAGGAATAGTAGCGGAAATAAAAACATAAATCGATTTAATAAAACAATTTCGTTTAATCAAATATTAACAAATAATAACCTAACTTTATATCCTATACTAAATGTGATGCACCTAACAACTAAATTAAAACCAAATCCTAAACCACGATTCGTAATAAAAGAAAACAAAAATAACTCAACCTCCTAAGGAATTAAAAACAATAATATTAACAGAAATAAAAATGAAACCCAAGCTGAGACCCTCCAAGTATCGTGTCTGCGTTCTAGCCTGAAGGATTATTTGTAAAGATGGAAAATTAGGGGACTGAGCTTTGGAAGCTCAGTGTGAGTTCCTTTACAATAAACCGAATCATACAACTATATTTTTAAACAATAAATACACATCATACATCATTATCAAGATTAGCAATCGGTTATAAATATTTGTCAATCTTAACACAGTAAATTGATGTTGCTACCTTAGTCAAATAATAATAATAATATACCCAACCATAGACAATCAATGGAATCAATTTCAGAGTTATTCATATAGTTCACGAAAGATATATGCGTATAAATCAGTTTAATCATTTCATCAAGTAAATTCAGTCATATATGCATAAATTATCAAATATGCCATACAAAAATCGGTTTAAAAATTGATTGTTCTACCCCCAACCACTAGCACTCCAAAACTGGGAGTTCGCCGAAACTCCTTCCAACATCAACTTGTGGACTTAATACCACATTTAGATTTGGATAATTGCAGATAAAAGCTGTCGGTAACTACAGAAACACGACCATCTTTCAGATAAGAGTTGTTAGAGGGAATGTAAGAGCATAGTGGAAATGTCACAATTAGGATCTGCTATAACTGTGGGTACACAGCGAGACCATCGTAGTTAGAATATGCTGTAATTGTGAGTACACATCAAACAATTAAATACAGATAACATGTCTGTTCATCCTTCGATCATATCAACCCAATCCATGAAAAAGTAAAATAAATACATTCCAAGTCATTCAATCTATATATCATTTACATTTAATCTAATAACCAATCAATGAAAATCATGAATAAATTAGACATCCAATTTTGCAAACAATTAGGGCATTTGGATAATTCAATCGGGTATCCATAAAATATGTGTAACATTATTCATTAGTAAAGCAGTTAGTCAAGAGTAATTCAATCAATAAATTCAATCATCCATATATCATATTGTTCTATTCCTAATCCATGACCTAATTGCATAATCTAGTTCTCTAAATACAATTAAAACCTAATTAGGGACTAATGTGAATAAAATAATTAAAGTTGAGAAAAAAAATTATAATTTTTGAGTTTCAAAGGCTACACTGTTGTATGACCGGACTTTGTTTAAAGCCTTAGGTCGTGTGTGGTTTGAATAGATAAGGTGTAAGGGCCACATGGCCGTGTGACCGGACTATGTATGATGCCTCAGGTCGTGTACGAAATGAAGTTGCCAAGGATTATAGAGGGGCATGGTCGTGTGTAAGGCCATGCAATCCACACGGGTTGGCCACATGCCTATGTGGTAGGCCGTGTGCAGCTGGGCAGTTTCGAAATTTGATTTGATTTTTCGTAAAAGAACGCACACCTGTCTTTCAAGGTTTCGTAAAATAATCCTCATGTCTAGGTATGATCCGGATTACCTACACGGGTCTTTCAATTGACAAACGCTAGAATTAATAATGGATTTTCAAGATTTAAAGGGTTTTTCGTTAAGATCATAAAAGACCCGTAGCAAACAAAAGATCAATAAAAAACTATGATTTTCCATAATTGAAGAAATCTAGCCATTGAAAAACAAGAAAACTTACCGATCTTGATAGAAGTTTAGAGATTGATGGCATGAAATTCAATGATTGGTTGATAAATGATTTGGTTTGGACTTGATTGCAAAGTTGAGTTTCAAGAATCAAATTTCTAGCAAGTATTTTGAGAGAATTTTGCAACAGAGGGTTTGTAGAGAAAACTGAGAATAAATAGGGAAAACAAGGGTTTCAATTTAGGTTAAAATCAAATAGAAAATCCTAATCGTGCTAGAAAGGGAACTTAATGTTTGAGTTAAGGAAAAATTCAAGGGCTATTTGGTAAATGGCCCATATTCATGAAGAAAAAATGAAAGGAAATGGTGCGGATAAAACCTAGGATTAAAGGGTTAAAGGTGTGCTGTTTGACCATTAAGGTATTACCCATTTCTTAATTATATTCTACCATATTTATTTCTTATGCTAGATTATCTTTCATCCTTAGTTGATAAAAAATAAAGAGGAAAAATGCAAATAATGGGGCTTGAATAATCTTAGTTTTTTAGGGGTTTTACTAAACTCTTAACCACTAATGTTAGGACTAAATTCATAATTTTTTCTAAAAGAATTTGACCCTATAGTTTTGGGGTGTTACAACAGTCAAAGTAACCTTAACCCCAATAAAAAGTAAAGTTTGCGCATATTGTTTAGCAAAATTGAGACATCTCCAAATAAATGTAATCATTCTTATCATTAAATTTCATGTCATCTGTTACATGTTGGTCATCCATTAGTTATTTTTGTTCCCTCATAAAAAAAACTAATAGTATTAGTATTTTTGGATATTTTGTATAACATTTGCGTAACTCCCTGAATAATTTATTTCTGATTCTGTAAATATCTGACACAAGTGTGTCTTTACTTCAGTGGTTGAGTGTTTTGGGTGTGTGGAGAGGTCTCGAGTTCAAGTATCAGTTTTGCTAAATTTTGTTAATTTTTTTATCCTAGCCTCACCCTTGTTGTGTGGACTTATATTAAGTTGTCTGTTAATTAATTTCAGAATGAACCTACTGGTTCAAGTGGTAAGGGAGTTAGGGTGTTGGAGATTCTGTGTTTGAATCCTTGCGCAAGAGGGGATGATATTTTTACTCAGTTGCATGTGAGAGTTTCGGTGGAGTTAGGTTTCTGAGAAGGTTGTTTGTTAGTGGGGAGAAATTTGAGGGATTTGGGAGTTAATCTTTTAATCTTTTTATTTTCAAATTTTCCTCTCTTTCCAGAAAAGAAACTGACATCAATTTTGCGTTCTTTCCTCTTTTGCTCTTCCGTTTTTCAATTACTACTTCCCTCTATTCTGTTTCGATCGGTAGTTTCATATCTGTAATTTGTTTCTTCGTTTCTTTTGGTTGTTGGTAAGTGGCTTTAGTGCTCTATAGCTTCGATTTCCAAATTGCCGATTGGTTATATTTTCTATTTCGGCATCAGAGAATTGTGTAGAACGGGGCTCTCCTCTTGCGAAATCGTAGTCCATAATAGTTCGAAGGTTGGGGTAAGCGGTGAAAGCTTGTTTTGAATTGTTGTTGGTTTCGTAGTAACAGTTTAATCGTGTATTAAGTCTGATTTTGAGCATTGGTATGTCGATTTTTAGGTTTTGGATGGTTCATGTTTGCAGTAGCATGAAAATTGTACCAGGTGTGTACCCGAAATGCAGAAAATATAATTTCAGAAAAAGTCGAAAAACTATTCTGTTGACGCCACACGGGCGTGTGATGGCCTATGTGGTTGGCCGTGTGCGAGACATAGCTGTATGATCGACGAAGGCATGGTCGTGTGGTGATGTGGGTATGGTTGTGTGGGCCACATGGGCTAGGCCAACTTAGGCGTGTGGGTTTTGGGCTAGGCCGTGTGGGCCACACAGGTAAGGAAAATCGGGACATGTGGGCCCACACGAGCATGTGGGCCCATAATTCTAAAAATTTTCCTAGGATCGCATGAGTCGTTTCGATTGACTATGGGCCTACCTTAGGGTCAGTAAGGGCTAACCAAACCCAAGATTATGTGATTTGATATTTTGATAGTATGCTCTGAGTAGGACACTATTATGCATGTCTGGCTATTCTGCTATATGTATATCTGATATATCAAGCATGATAAGCATGTTATATCTGTATCTGTATTTGTATTATATATCTATTTTTGGGGTGGGATTTGTATATGTGGAGGAAGTGTTCTGTATGGCGATCATCGCTTATATTCTGGCAGCTTGGCTGCATATAATCTGACATGTGTCGTAATGGCACGATATGATGTGCAGGGTTGGGTGGGTATTTTTAACCCTACATGGTGTGATGGAATGGTCGGAGTTGGTGTGTAGAGGATGGGGGTAGGATTATGTATATCTGTTTTGCATAACTATTTCTGATATCTATATCTGAAAAAGGACTTAAGTCCGAATCTGTATCTGACTGTATATGAGACTTCTGTATGCATTGCATGTCTATTTCTGTTGGGTTACACACTAAGTTTATGAAAACTCACATCTGTTTGTCTATTCTATTCAAGTAATCCACACACTTAGGTGGATCGGTGCGATGGAGCCCTTGGGTGACCACGAGTTCGTATTGATTAAGTTTATGGTGTTTATTGTATTGTAATTCAAGTTTATTTCTAGAGTTCTGTAATGATTGGACTCTTTGGACTATTTAGGTTGATTTTGGGATTTTTATTTTCGTTTTAGTATTTTATTTGTGACGAATACCTAAAAACCATTGTTTTTACGTAAATAAATTTTTTTCTGAAAATACGAACTGAATTTTTGAAATAAAACTGTTTTTATAAAATTCCACTTTAAATCACGTTTTGGCAAATTAATTAATTAAATTATACTTCGACAATGGAAATAAGTGAATATGAGTTAAAAACTGAAATGATTTTATCGTATTGACTTCGTTTTCAAAACCCTTCTTGTAATATCTCCAGATTTGGCCATAACGTTTAGGTTGGATTTGGGGTTTTACATTTACTGGTATTAGAGCCAGGTTTCAAAACTCGGGCTGTGAATTTTGGGTTCCAAAATTTTGCTTCAAAAGAATTGATTTTCAAATTATGTGAATAATTTGAGAATCTATGTGGTACACTGAGTCTCCGGCGCCGACCCTGTAAGTATTTTTGAACTTTAGATAGAAAACTCTAAAAATACTATAGTTAGTACTTTCAAAAACTGTACTGCAATAGTTAGAGACTTAAACCTCTGAAAGCATCTCTGAACTTCTGATAGTTATTGCACAAAATATCTGTTAATAAATACTGGAACTGGTACATAAAATTTTATAATGTAGATAAAATTTGAAATTTACGATAAGCATTCGTGGAATTTACGGACGTGGTATTCGTAGTCGTGGTCGAGGCCATAAGGGGGCTTGAATTGAGTCTTTCTTTCTGGGCAGTATGCCGAATTTAGATACGAGTGAGACGTCAGTTTTGCCTACTACTGAGACTGGGTCCCAAAGCCATTCGGCTAGGGATGAGACATTGTTCCATGCCATGTTGAGGATATTAGAGAGGGTTACTGGACCTCATTCTGGATCTAGGGGCCGAAGGTTGGTAACTGAACGACTCCGGTCAAATGGTGCTGAGCTGTTTAGGGGTTTCACTAGAGTTGCCCCTACTGTGGCCGAGTGTTGGTTCATGAATACGTGAGCTATGTGGGGGCGAGCTATGTAGATGCTCGTATACGTGAGTTCACGAATCTCATGCAAGGTGATAGATCAGTGGCCAAGATTCTAAGGTTGAGTCACTACGCTCGAGGCATGGTGGCATCTGAATATGAGAAGTGTATCCGTTTTGAGGACGATTTGAGAGACAATCTGAGTGTTCTGATTGCTCCGCGGAGAGAGCAGGTGTTCGCAGTTCTGGTAGAGAAGGCGAAGATCGCTGAAGATGTTAAACGCGTGAAGTGCCAGAATAGGGACCGTGAGAGAGGCAAGAATAAGAGGGATTCAAAGCTCTCTAGTTCTGTTCAAAGGCCTAAAAAAGTCAAACCAGATGGGCCGGTTAGAGTAGGGGTACTAGTTGCTCCTATTGAGATTCGGCCATGTGGAGATTATGGTAGGCGTCATCCGGGCGAGTGTTGGAGGAGGATAGGGGCGTGTCTGCTGTTTGAGTCTTTGGAGCACCGTATTAGAGTGTCCACAATGGGCAGATTAGATGCAAGCTTCGGGACCTAGTACTGTACAACTTCAAAGGATAGTTCAACAGCCATCTAGGGGCTGTGGACCAACTAGGGGTAGTAATGGGGTGGGTCGTGGACAGAGAGCACCAGGCATTTAGCAGCCACCTAGGGGCCGTGGACATACTAGGGGTGGTAATGGTGTGGGTCGTGGACAGAGAGCATTAGGCAGAGGTGTTAGTCAGACTAAGGCGATGCAGCCTGTGTTTATTTATGTTATTCGACGCCGAGAGGATAGAAACGCTCCTGATGTTATCACAGTACGTTCTTTATTTTTGATGTACTTTATACTGCTCTAATAGTCATAGGTTCTACACGCTCTTATGTAGCTAGTACTGTTTCTGAAAATCTGGGGATTTCTGTCGAGAGCACTTCTAGTGAGATTACTGTACAAAGCCCGTTGGGGTCGTCTGTTCAGGTTAGTAAATTTTATAGAGATGTTCCGTTAGAGGTGTAAAGGGCTGTATTTCTGGCGAATCTGATGGAGTTACCGTTTGAGGAGTTCGATTTGATTCTGGGTATAGACTGGTTGGTTAAGGATCGAGTCAGTTTGGATTGCGCGACTAAGATGGTCGTTCTGAGGGCCGAGGATGATAAGGAGGTGGTTGTGATAAATGAGCGTCGATATTATCTGTCCAATGTAATCTCCGCTCTTATGGCTAATAAATTGGTTTGGAAAGAGTGTGAGGCGAATTTGGCTTATGTTAGTGTTTTTATTTCTAGGGACTCTTCTATCGAGGATATTAGAACAGTAAGAGATTTTTTAGATGTCTTTCCTGAGTAGTTACCGGGTTTACCTCTGAGTCGGAAAGTTGAGTTTGGCATTGAGCTTCTACCGGGTACAGCTCCGGTGTCTATCGCTCCATACTGTATGGCACTGAAGGAGCTTACAGAGCTTAAGGGTCAACTTCAAGATCTTTTGGATCGTGGTTTCATCCGCCCTAGTGTGTTTCCATGGGGGGCACTAGTTTTGTTTGTAAAGAAGAAGGATGGGACCATGATGATGTGTATTGATTATCGGCAACTGAATAAACTGACTGTGAAGAATAAGTATCCACTTTCGAGGATCAATGATTTGTTTGATCAGTTCCGAGGGGCTTCAGTGTTTTCGAAGATTGTTCTTCTTCTGGGTATCATCAGTTGAGAGTTAAAGAGATGGATGTTCATAAGACTGCATTTAGGACTCGTAACATTATGAGTTCTTAATTATGCCTTTCGGTTTGACGAATGCTCCAGCTGTATTCATGGATCTGATGAACCGAGTCTTTTAGCCATATCTGGATCAGTACGTCGTAGTCTTCATCGATGATATTTTAGTTCACTCTAAGACCGAGGATGAGCATGATGTGCATTTTAGAGTAGTGCTTCAGATACTCCGTGAGAAATAGCTCTACACTAAGTTGAGTGTGAGTTCTGGCTGCATGAGGTAACTTTTTTGAGGCACGTGGTTTCTGCTAAAGGGATCCGAGTTGATCCTAGAAAGGTTGAGGCGGTGCTTGATTGGAAACAGCCTAAGAACATATCTGAGGTCCGCAGTTTTCTAGGTCTTGCGGGATATTATTAGAGGTTTGTCGAAGGGTTCTTTTTTACTACAGTTCCGTTGGCTAAGCTTCTACGTAAGGGAGTTCCTTTCGTCTGGTCTGATACGCA
Source organism: Gossypium australe (assembly GCA_005393395.2). NCBI lineage: Eukaryota > Viridiplantae > Streptophyta > Magnoliopsida > Malvales > Malvaceae > Gossypium > Gossypium australe. The sequence continues at coordinate 53,178,202 of CM016619.1, read as the reverse complement.
ACAATCGAGTTTTGAGAAGCTCAAGTCTGTTCTGACTTAGACTCCTATTCTGATACAGCCTGAATCTGGTAAAGAGTTTGTGGTGTATAGTGATGCATTGCACGTCGATTTGAGATGTGTACTGATGCAAGATGGTAAGGTTGTGGCTTATGCGTCCCGACAGCTTAAGACACACGAAGAGAACTATCCGACGCATGATCTCGAATTGGCTGGCGTGGTTTTTACGTTAAAAATCTAAAGGCACTATCTGTATGGTGAGAGGAGTATTATCTACATTGATTACAATAGCCTCAAGTACCTCCTTACTTAGGAGGAGTTGAATCTTAGGTAGAGGCGATAGATTAAGCTGCTCAATGATTATGACTGCACAATCAAGTATCATATTGGTAAGGCCAATGTGGTGGCCGATGCTTTCAGTTGTAGAGCGATGTCTGATTTGAGAGCGATGTTCGCTCGCCTTAGTTTGTTTGATGATGGGAGTTTGTTAGCAGAGTTGCAAGTTAAGCTGACTTGGATTGATCAAATTCGAGATAAGCAGTTAGGGGATGAGTCTCTGGGTTTGCGGTTTCGTCAGATTGAGAGTGGTAGTACTTCTAATTTTGGGCTGATTAACGATGGAGTTATGTGTTTTCGAGGTCAGATCCGTGTGCCAAATGATCCTGATTTGAGGCAGTCAATTCTGAGGGAGGCGCATAGTAGCCATTACGCTATGCAACCCGGTAGTAATAAGATGTACTGAGACCTCTGTGAACTATATTGGTGGCCGGGTTTAAAACGTGAGGTTATGAATTTCGTTGCTCGATTTCTAACATCCCAGCAAGTTAAAGTTGAGCATCAGTTGCATTCGGGTTTGTTACAACCAGTTAAGATTCCCTTATAGAAATGGGAACGAGTAACGATAGACTTCGCTAGTGGGTTGCCCTTGACACCCACTAAGAAGGATTTTGTTTAGGTCATCGTGGATCAATTGACCAAGTCCGCTCATTTAATTTCGATTCGGACGAACTATTCTCTGCAGAAGTTAGTGAAGCTTTAAATCTACGAGATTGTAAGACTACATGGGGTTCTTGTTTCAATAATTTTTGATAGAGATCCTCATTTTACTTCTCGGTTCTAGAAGAAATTACATGAGGCTCTGGGTTCGATATTGGACTTCAGTACTGCGTTCCATTCTTAGACCGATGGTCAATCTGAGAGGGTGATTCAGATACTGGAGGATATGCTTTGGAGTTGTGTGTTAGATTTTCGAGGTAGTTGGGCACTAGCTGAGTTTGCCTACGATAACAGTTTCCAGTCTAACATCCAGATGGCACCTTACGAGGCTTTATATGGTCGTAAGTGTTGTACTTTGCTATGTTGGACTGAGTTGGGTGAACGTCGGGTTTTGGGTCCTGAATTAGTTTTCGAGGCTGAGGATAAAGTTAGACTGATTTAGGATCATCAGAAGGCGGTTCCTAATAGGCAGAAGTCTTATGCATATATGAAGAGGAGAGATATTGTGTACTCTATGGGTGACTTCATCTTTCTTAAGGTTCTCCGTGAAAGAAGTTCTAAGGTTTGGTCGTAAGGGCAAGTTAAGCCCTAGGTTTATCGGGCCGTATCGAATTCTGAAGCATGTGGGATCGGTCGCTTATCAGTTGGAGCTACCACTAGAGTTAGACCGTACCTACGATGCGTTTCACGTCTCGATGTTAAGGCGGTATCGGTCTGATCCATCTCACCTTGTTTCTGTTGAGGAGATCGAGATTAGACCGGACTTGACTTTTGAGAAGGAGTCGGTTCAGATTTTGGATCGTGATGTTAAGATTCTGAGGAAGAAGTCCATACCGTTAGTGAAGGTTTTGTGGCAGAATCATGGCACTGAGGAAGCCACGTGGGAACCTGAAGACTCGATGCGTCAACAGTATCCTCATTTGTTCTGATCAGGTAAATTTCGAGGTCAAAATTTCTTTTAGGGGTAGAGTAGTAACGCCATGAATAATTTATTTCTGATTCTGTAAATATCTGACACAAGTGTGTATTTGCTTCAGTGGTTGAGTCTTCTGGGTATGTGTGAGAGGTCTCGGGTTCAAGTCCCAGTTTTGCTAAATTTTGTTAGTTTTCTGATCCTAGCCTCACCATTGTTGTGTGGGCTTATATAAAGTTGTTTGTTAATTCATGTCAGAATGATTCTGCCGGTTCAAGTGGTAAGGGAGTTAAGATGTTAGAGGTCCTGTGTTCGAATCCCTGCGCAAGCGGGGATGATATTTTTGCTCAGTTGTATGTGAGAGTTTCAGTGGAGTTGGGTTTCTGAGAAGGTTTTTTGTTAGTGGGGAGAAATTTGAGGGATTTGGGAGTTAATCTTTTAATCTTTTTATTTTTATTCTTTTTTTTTTTCAAATTTTCGTCTCTTTCCAGAAAAGAAACCGGCGTCAATTTTGTGTTCTTTCCTCTTTTGCTCTTTTGTGTTTCAATTACTACTTCCCTCTATTTTGTTTCAATCGGTCGTTTCATCTGTAATTTGTTTCTTTATTCCTTCGGCTGTTGGTAAGTGGCTTTAGTGCTCTGTAGCTTCAATTTCCAAATTGTGGATTGGAAGTTTATATTTTCTGTTTTGGCAGTAGAGAATCGTGTAGAGCGGGGCTCTCCTCTTGCGGAATTGTAGTCCATAATCGTTCGAGGGTTGGGGTAGGTATGAACGCTTGTTTTGCATTGTTATCGATTTCATAGTTATGGTTTAATCGTGTATTAAGTCTGATTTTGAGCATTGGTATGTCGATTTTTAGGTTTTAGAGGGCTCATGTTTGCAGTAGCATCAAAATCGTACCAGATGTGTACCCAAAACGCAAAAAATCGAATTTTTACAAAAGTTGAAAAACTATTCTGTCGACGCCACACGGGTGTGTGGTCGCCCGTGTAGTTGGCTGTGTATGGGACACGGCCGTGTGATCGACGAAGGCATGGCCGCGCGCAAGACATGGCCGTGTGGTGATGTGGGTGTGGCCGTGTGGGCCACATAGGCTAGGCCAACTTAGTCGTGTGGGCCATATAGGCGTGTTGGTTTTGGGCCAGGCCGTGTGGACCGCACGGGTAAGGCCAATCTGGGCATGTGGGCCCACACGTGTGGGCCCATAATTCTGAAATTTTCCCTAGGGTCGCACGGGTCGTTCCAATCGACCGTAGGCCTACCGTAGGGTCGGTAAGGGCTAACCAAACCCTAGATTATGTGATTTGATATTGTGATAGTGTTCTTTGAGTAGGACACTATTATGCATGTTTGACAATTCTACTATATGTATATATGATATCTATACACAAGCATGGTAAGCATGTTATATCTGTATCTGTATTTGTATTCTGTATTTGTTTTTGGGGTGGGATTTGTATATGTGGAGTAAGTGTTCTATATGACGATCATCGCCTATATTCTAGCAGCTTGGCTGCATATTATCTGACATGTGTCATAATGGCACGATATGGTGTGTAGGGTTGGGTGAGTGTTTTTAACCCCACATGGTATAATGGGATGGTTGGAGTTGGTGTGTAGAGGATGGAGGTAGGATTCTATATTTCTATTCTGCATAACTATTTCTGATATCTGTATCTGAAAAAGGACTTAAGTCTGAATCTGTATCTGACTGTATATAAGACTTCTGTATGTATTGCATGTCTATTTCTGTTGGTTACACACTGAGTTTACGAAAACTCATATCTATTTGTCTGTTTTGTTCAGGTAATCCACAGACTTAGGCGAATTGGTGCGACAAAGCCACTCGGTGACCACGAGTTCGTACCGATTAAGTTTATGGTTTTTTATTCTATTTTAACTCAAGTTTATTTCTGAAGTTTTGTAATAATTGGACTCTCTGTACTATTTGGGTTGATTTTGGGATTTGGATTTTCGTTTTAGTATTTTATTTGCGACGGATACCTAAAAATCATGGTTTTTATGCAAACAAAGGTTTTTCTAAAAAAACGAATTGGATTTTCGAAATAAAATGGTTTTTCTAAACTTTCACTGTAAATCACGTTTTGGCAAATTAATTAATTAAATTACGCTTTGACAATGGATATAAGCGAATATGAGTTGAAAAACTGAAATGATTTTATCGTATTGACTTCGTTTTCAAAGCCCTTCTTGTGACATCTTCGGATTTGGCCATAACGTCTATGCTGGGTTTGGGGTGTTACAATTTGACAAGTTTTGGTATTAAATTGGACCCAAAAAACTTAGATACCAAATTAGAAAAAAAAATTTAAGTTTAAGTACCAACTTGAGGTAAAAACAAGCTTAGCACCAACTTAGAAAAATCTGTGAAGTTCATGTAATAAATGTTATATTAAGACTAATATATAAAGAAATTTTTTTTAAAAACATAGAAAAAATAAATTTGAAGATATAAATAGAGAAATTTTTTGTTAGGTACCAAGATAAAAAAATAAATTATTGGGTTAAAGCTAGACATTTTTATACTAAAGAATTAATTAAATTATTTACTTTAATGAAAGATAAAAAAATGAAAATACCCTTTAAATATAAAGATGTTTACTTTATTTGAATTTAAATTTAAAGTCGAAAGATAATACAAATTAATAGGAAAAAGATTGTATGAAATTTAGGACGAATTTTCTAATGTGTTATTAAAAAGGGATAATACTTATGTTTCATACAATCCTTCTTCCAAACTAACCTTTCATCTGTCGATAAAATAATTTTAAGATTTTTTTCACATTTTTTCCTTTTACCGTTATGTTTTGTCTTTGGCTCCCATCTTTTGTGCATTGCATCCTTGGTGTCTTCCCTTTGTATTCTTCCTAAGAAGTTTCAAGTTTTCATGGAGTAAGGTGGAGAGTTTTTGGTGTATCTGATTATATTTCTTAAAAGGGCAAGGTCTTATTGTTATTATGTTTTTCAGCCTTTACTCCTATGTTATTGTGTAATGAAACCTATGCAAGATATCATTGTATTGTAAAAATTGTAAATGGAGTAGGCGGATTCTGGTGGCTAAAACTGATTTAGGTCATGGTTGGCTTCCCTAACCATATAGCTTTATTTCTTTGTTTTTCTTATTTATGGTTTTACCTTTTGTGATGAATGCTTTACACCTTAATGCTTTCTATGAATGAAATGTTCATTTAACGAAGAAAATTCAAAATGTCAAGTAATTTCGGTGAATTGCCAAAAATCCCTTTCGTGAGATTATTATGGTTAATTTGTGGCATAAAGTTGAGGGATCATAATTTTATGGCAAAAATAATATGTTTTAATTTGATTCAGTCATGGTTTATGGCAAAAACTTGGAGCATAACAGCGACAGAATAGAATAGTAGGGCTTTAGCCCAACTTTTCCTTTATTTTCTTTTTTCTGGTCATATGAAACTCGGTTTCATATCAACTTTTCTTGACTGGTCTGGTCTGGCTTCTGTGATGTGCATGCCCCCACTACAATCGTCTCGATTTCTAATTCTTATTTTGAAACATTGCCTTTTCACCTTTTCCTACCTGGACTTGATTAACCACGTGTTTTTTGATTTTTCAGAATTCGGGTCTGAAAATGGAGACCCCAAAATTATTAGGATAAACTATACTCACCAATCTATTAATATATTTACGTTTTCACCGTTTATATTTAAATTTTTCTATTTTAGTCAATAATATTATCAAAATTAAATATTTTGGTCACCCTCCATTAAAACACTAACAATGGCCTCTTTTTCATTGACACAATAATAAATTTAACTCTCTAATGTTTACAGACTATATTGATTAATCCTATTTTTATAAAAATCAATAAATTGAACCCTCAAGTCTACGCATTCTATCAATTTAGTTTTACTTCTTAAAAATTTAAAATTTAAATTAAAAAAATTATTTAGAAGTCCATTATTACATTTGATTTTATAAAAATACATAAAAATATAAATAAATGGATATAATTTTTTCCTTTTTTTCCATGAAATTTATTTATTAAAATAAAAATTGTATAAACAATTTTTTTTTAAAATAAAAAACTACAAACAAGACTTAAAGCATATTCAAACTTTTCCTTTTTATTTTAGTCTATTTTATAATTAATAAAATTTTATTATATGTTTGACTTTATTCCCTAGTCCTCGTCAAATTTGTTGAGCGCAGCGTAGCACATTGCGTTCGCCCACAACCATGACCACAAACACCAATAATCTTGACTCTAAACTCCTTAATTTTTACAGTGTGCATTGTACAAGCCCAAATCTGCCCGGGCCCGGATAAACAAAAATTAATAAAATAATAACAGGTAAAAATCCAAAAATAGTCCAAATGTCCTTTTTTACAAGCCCAAAACCCCAAGACCCATTAACAACCCACCAGAAACTTAACCCAAACCCACTTATCCTAACCCAAACTGACCAAACCCAAACCAAAGCCCAACAAGCACAAGCCCAAAACACTAAGCAGAGAACCCTAGGGTTCTCTTCGTCCCAGCGCCGCCGCGCGTCTCTGCACGTCGCTTCGGCCTTCAACGCGCTCCTTCCCCAGACCTCGTTTGTCGCCCGCATGCTCCTGGCTCCCCAGACACCACGCTCCTGCCCCCACGAGCGCACCATGCCCCGAGCGCCTCGTCTGCCGCTCCCGCTTTCGTACCATCGGCCTCGCCCATCATCTGCAACAGCGCACAAACGCGACAGAGGGCACCAACAGTAAAAACCCAAAGAACAATAGAAAAAACAGTGTAAATCCGTTATAAAAAGGAAAGAAAATACTTTTGTAAATCTTCTTGGAACACGAACAAGCCAGCAATAAAAAAAAAGGAGAACCAAGGTTGTTTCCGCTTTTCAGGCTTCATTTTTGGTCATTGTTCACAGTCCCTTTCTATTTTGATTTTCACTTCTTTATTTTCGAATCTTTAACAAACTAAAGCAATAACAACAAAGGAAAAAGGAGAGGATTTACCCGAAACCCCGCATCTGCTTCGCCGGCCACCAGATGCGATGGTGGTGCGACGAACGGCAGACGAGCGCGCTGGAGAGAGCCCTGTCGGCTGAGGGAGTTGAGAGGTCCAGAGGGTTTCCCAGATTTTTTTTTTAGAAGAAGAGAATACTGATTTTTTTTGCGTCAAAATTCGTCTTTTATTAAGAGTAACAAACGGCGCCGTATTGGGCCATTGGTGTTACCCGACCCGACCGGATTTAGGACGAGACCCGCGTGTTTCAAAACCAAAATGGGCTATTTTCAGTTCTAGTCCACTGCTTCTGCCTTAACCCTCGATCGACCCCCTTTTCATTATTTTAGTCTTCATAGATTTTACCCTTTGATTTATTCGACTTTCAATTAAGGTCTTGGTCATAAATGCGCATAAAGAAACTTGGAATATTGTCCCGATCGGTCCCTCTCCCTTTAAAGCGCATCCTATCATGGTCCCCCAGTATCTTTTAGCTATTTATGATTTAGACCCCAAATTTTCGTTCTATTTTCAATCTCATCCTTAATCTTTTTAATTCATTCGTATAACAAAAAAAAAAAAACAAAAAAAACAACTCTTTATATTTATTTATTTTAAATGACCTTTTTGTATATTACGGGTTTCAAGATGTTTTACATATTATTATTTAATTTCTTTTATACTATTTATACTAAACTATTATATATCGACTCTTAGATCTTATATGTTCATATATATAAATATGTGCGTTGCTTTTCAAAAATGGTTTTATATATAACTTAAAATTGTTCTGTTTCTTATGTTAGATTTGTTTTGTGTATCATTCTTTGTGTTATTTCATTGTTCCTCGATTATCAATACTAGTATTTAAATAGCGCATGTTGTTCAGTTATTGCCATGTTTTTCATTCGTTTATTTCATATTTTTTGTATATTGTCATTCATTCGTATCATATTGTGTCCATGCATTCTTGTTCCATACTTATTGCCATATTCTTATGTCATCATCATGAATTAAACCCTAACGCATTATTTCAACTTAGATCGTCGTTTTTTTAAACAAATCATACATGCCTTTTGAATGTTGTACCCATCACCATTTTAAAAAATAAAAACTTTCAAAAAAAGGGGGTAATATTTCGCGTTTTGGAAATTCGAGAAAATCGTGCCCTAACTTACCGGGTTTTGATTTTTCTCGTTTAGCCTAAATAACGGAATATCCTTTAAAACAAAAAATACAATTTTAAAAATAAAAGGCTTATCCTGGAGGGAGCAAAGTGTTGTGCCCTAACTCACTGGGTGTGACGCCTCGTTATCTCGAGATAAGAATTTCTAAAATAACAATAGTCTGAATTTGAGCCCTAGCTTATTCTTGAGAATTCGAAGTGTTGTGTCCTAACTTACTGGATGTGGCATTTCGTTTTATTCAAAATGAGATGGCCTTCGATGCTTACTTCGATTCATTCATACATCAACATTAGTGACAAATGATCTTATTTTTAAATTCACCCTCAACTCTCATTTTTTGACATCAAGACACTAATTAATTGATTTGGTACTAATTTTGGGCGTGACGAGGATGCTAACCCTTCCTCGCACGTAACCGACTCCCGAGCCACTTTCTCGAAACTCGTGGACCAAAATGTTTTATAGGTGGCCCGATCGCACCTAATAAAGATCGGTGGCGACTCCCATTTCTATTTTCAAAACCCAAGTTCGATTCCCGCCTTTTCAAAAAAGGATGGTTTCGACAGCTTGGCGACTCCACTGGGGACGTCACGAGAGTCGAGCCAAAAATCGATTGATTCTTGTCTTCTTGTCAAAACTCGAAAATATGGTTTAAAATCTCGGTCATTTTGTCATATGTTGTTCTTTGCTTCTATGGTTTCCCTGATAATGTGCTTATTCTGTGGTTTAAATTTCAGTATTTCTGCATATTGCATCACATCGACTCTTACCCCTTAAGTAGGAGCAAGAAGCTATGCCTTCGTGAGGTTTTCACCTCTGCATGGGCTAGTGAACCGCTTCCGGGATACATCCGTACCTATGTCTTCGTGAGGTTTTCACCTTCGCATGGCCATAGGGAAATATACCCCCTGAACCGAACTCGATCCATGTGAGCCTATAATGGGTGAGGATTGAAGAATTCGCTGGTTCAGGTACCCTACTCTAGAACCAAGCCGCATATAGTGAACCTTAGGAACCCACCTTAAAAGAGTCGCGTAAACCCTAATGGTTACCGGAAAGATACTTGATTATTTCTTGCTTGTTACCAGTTTTATAAATGTGATACTAACTTGTGGTGTTTGCTGTCGCTGCATGGCATTCCATCATGAAAGGTGTTGATTCGCATTCAGTTACCGAATAGAAAAGCTTGGCATGGAAAAGGGGTTTCCTGATAGAGTGGAGGACAATGCGACCGTCCGAGTATGGGCTAAGACAGTGCAACAAGAAAAATGTGATAGCCTAGCCAAGGAGCACGTTTCAGAATTTCGGGACTTCACTCGCATCAATGTGGCCCAAAATGACCTTCAAGAAATGAAAGATATCTGGGATCAGTGGGATGACGAGACTAAACAACTATTCTACTGCAATTATGGTGACTTACCCTACTTGCTCGACGTTAAAGTAGACAGACACTTATTCCGAGCTATCACCCAGTTCTGGAACCCAGCTTATAGTTGTTTTACCTTTGGAAAGATAGATTTGGTGCCAACCATAGAAGAGTACATGGCCTTGCTTCGCTGCTCGAAGATTCACCCTAGTAGAGTTTATTCCAGAACCAGTGCCTTGACTTTCGTGAGAAAACTGATGAATATCACGGGGATGGACGAACAATAGGTTGTAGCTCGAAGTCAGCAGAAGGGTGATAATAAGTGCATTCCCTGGAAAAGCTTGAAAGAGTTGATATCAGGACACCTCGATATAAAGAAGAGGGTCGACATCCTCGCTCTTAGTATCTATGGGTTGGTAATTTTTCCCAAAGCCTTAGGGCATATAGACGAAGCGGTCTCAGATTTGTTTGATCGATTAAACAAAGGGGTCACGCCCGTCCCAGTAATCTTAGCCGAAACTTTCAGATCCTTGAATGCATGTCGGAGAGCGGGAGAAGGCAGATTCATCGGTTGCGCACAGCTCTTATTGGCTTAGTTCCATGGTCACTTCTGGAAATTAGAAAAAGTCTCTCGTCGAGTTTTCTTTGAGGATTATTCCCCGTTAAAAGAGATAGCAGCCACACCGAGGCGGGACGACATCTCGAAAGAGAAGTGGATGGTTATTCTTCAAAATCTACAAGACGAAGATGTTGAATGGAAGGCTCCATGGTGGACCCCGAATGAAATCTTGTACCGGTGTGGCGATTTTGATTGGGTTCCTTTACTCGGGATATGGGGAGCTGTTGGGTACGCTCCACTACTCGTACTAAGGCAGTATCGGTCAAGGCAGTTCATACCGGTAACACAAGGATTGGCTCAATGTGAATTCGCGTACAAGGACGATAATTACAAAAAGAGAGTTCGTGAAATAACGAATGCTTGGAACCAAACGCGCAAAATGAGGATATTTGCTGCAAACCCAATGGTGACCCCAGAATATGATTGGTGGCGAAGTCAAATGAACAATGACAACATCCCCGCACCGAGCCAAAAGGACGTTTTATCTTTAGAAGAGCATTTACGAGTTACCCCATCCGAATTAGAAATCGTCAGACAAGATTTCGAGAACAAGAGTCGAGAATTGGGAAAAAAGATAGATCGACTAGAGGATGAGAAGATGCAGTTGGGGCTAGAAGTCGACATCCACAAGTTAGAAGTCGAGAAAGTGAGGAAAGGAAAGGACAAGGCTGAAGAAGATCTCAGAAGCTTAAAGACGGATTACAAGAAACTACGCACGTCAATCAGGACCGCTGGTTTGGGCAAGACGTCAGAGCAATGGCGGCAAGAAATCAGAGAAGAAAAGACTAGGGCTGACCAGTGGGAAAAGAAATTCCAAGATGCCCGAGTACGTGAAGACATGTTGAAAAAGAATCTGTTGGAAAGTCAAAGGGAGAAAGAAGAGCTACGAGCCCGAGTGACAGAACTGGAAAGATCTCTGCATCTGTATCGAAATCGCAACTCAGTAAGTGAATTGAGAGCCAGTCAAAGCAAGGTCGGGGAGCTAAAAAGAGAGGTGGAAGAGCTCAAAATCGCATTACAAAACAGTGAATGCCAATCTGAACTCCTTAACGAACGCTGGAAAGAGCAGTTCCATCATTCTCAAGAACAGGTCAGGAACAGAGGTTATGTGATGGGGGAAGCTGTGGCTCAAGTGCAGGAGGTAGCCGATCATTTACAAACCCTGGCAGCCCGAGCTGATGTATTGAGTCTAATGTATGAGTCAGGATCTGACCGAGGCCAAAATCTAGCTTGGCTTCTCAAGGAAGTTAAAGATTTAGGTGTTAAGGCGAAGTCGTATGTATGATCGTCCGCTCTATGTAAAGAAACTTGTTTTCCAGCAAAGTTGATCTAATAGAACTGAATCAAAATCAACACTTCTTTTCTTTTGTGCATTCATTTCATGCATTCACATTGCATTTCATACATTCGTATCGCGTCATGTCACCTGCATTCAAGACCGTGTGAAGAGCCTAATGAGCTAAAAATGTACAGAAGAGGAGAAGAGAACCTGGAAGACAAACATCCATACGGCACTCGCGCTAAAATGAAGAAAATAGATCAAAGGTTAGAGCAAATCCAGAAGGAGGTGCAGGACCAGGTGCAAGCAGAGGTGCAAGCACAGCTGGTTAAGGTTCAGCAAGATATGATGGAAAAGATGCTGGAGTCCCAAAGAAACATGACGGCTCAAATGGCTCAAATGGCCCAACTGTTGAATGGATTTATAGAAAAAGGAAAAGGCCCTATGATCATTGCTGGAGGGGAGAATGAAGGTGTCCCCGCAGGTTCTACCCTGCCGCATGTGTCTTCACCGCACGAAGAGTATCCCTAGAGGCCATCCATCTCGATTAGGCCTCCACAAGGACAAGCTAATATAGGATCCCCTATAAATTTCCAAGTAGGTTCAGGGTCCAACCCGGGAGATGACCCTATTAACCCGATTGTGCCAGACTTTGATATAATGGAGAAAGAATGAGCAAAAGCCGAATCCTCAAAGCAGATAGAAGATAACTATCGATGGTTGGTGGAGAAAGTCAAGGCGATAGAAAACGCTGAGACTCGTTATGGAGTTGATATCAAAGAACTAAGTCTGGTCCCAAACTTAGTACTTCCACCAAAATTCAAAACCCCAGACTTTGAAAAATACAATGGGACTAGCTGCCCAGGAGCACACCTGAAAATGTTCAGTCGACGAATGGTGGGATACGCCGATAATGAAAAGTTACTAATCCACTGCTTTCAAGAAAGTCTGGTTGGAGCTGCGGCTAAATGGTACGATCAGCTCAGCAGTGCTTAGATCAAGACATGGAAGGACCTGGCCCAAGCTTTCATGAAACACTATGGCCACGTAGCGGACATAGCACCTGATAGAATCACACTCCAAAATATGGAGAAGAGGCCCAGTGAGAGTTTCAGGCAGTATGCTCAACGGTGGAGAGAGTTAGCCACGTAGGTTCAACCACCCCTTTTGGAAAGCGAGGCGTCCACACTCTTCATCCACACTCTGAAAGCTCCCTTTATCAGTCACTTGCTGGGCAGTTCCACGAAGGATTTTGCAGAAGTCGTAAGATGCGGAGAAATGATAGAGCATGTGATTAGATGCGGTAAGATAGAAGCGGGAGAAAGTTCTAGAAAGGTGGTTACGAAGAAAAGAGAAAGTGACGTAAATAATGTAAGCATCCGGGATAAGCCAACTGCTAGGGGTCAACCCAATACTATAATTACCGATCGTCTGGGCTCACACAAACAGGAACCCAGCACAAAGCCGAATGTGGAGAGGCTCCAATTCACTCCGATCTACACGACATACGGGAAACTGTACCAGAAACTATATGACACACATGTTGTTGCCCCTCATTACTTGCAGCCCCTGCAACCTCCAAATCCTAAGTGGTACGACGCAAATGCACAATGCGAATACCATGCGGGAATCGTGGGACATTCGATAGAAAATTGTCTTGCTTTCAAGAGGTTGGTAGAAAAACTCATTCAAATGGGCGTTGTGAAGGTTAACGATGAGGAGCACCCACTGCCCGATCACGCTAATAACGGGGTAAACATGATGGGTGAGAATACAAGGAAAAGAATAAAGACGAACGTGGCAGAGATAAAGACCCCACTAAGATGGGTCTGGAAGCAAATGGTAAACAATGGCTTAATCACGCAAGAATCAAGAGAAGAAATGAAGGAAGCTGGAAGGTACTGCGAATTCCACGCTGAGAGGAATCACGATATCCAAGAATGCCCCGAATTCAGGGCCATAGTCCGACACCTCATGGATAACAAGGAAATGGAATTCTACGAGGAGGTTGGGGGGCTAGGAGAAGAAGAAGTCCATGCATCAGAGGAAGGATCGTCCAGGAAAGTCTATGGGGGCAATTACCCCGCAGTAATCATATCACGACCAAAAGCAGGTGGAGCCAGAACACCGATTATACCAAAGGTCATAATTCAAAAACCTGTAGCCCTTCCTTATAGAGACAACAAGAGGGTCCCATGGAGTTATGAATGTAAAGTAATAATCCCAGGAAAAGGGAATCCTGTTAATACCGTAGAGGAAAATCGGGATGAGGGTTTCTTCACACGTAGTGGGAGGCGTTACACCCCAAACACTAGAGCTGAAGTGGCCAAAGGAAAAGCGGTGGCGTCTGAGCAAAGGGAAGAAAGGACAATCGAGCCTGGAGTATTTATCAATGAACCAGTGACAGAGAGTGAGGCTAGGGAGTTCTTAAAATTCCTTAAGCACAGTTGAGTTTAGTGTCATGGAGTAACTGCACAAACAGCCTGCTCGCATATCGATACTAGACCTGCTCAAGAACTCAGAGACCCATCGAAGCGCGTTGATGAAGGTACTGAATGAAACGTATGTCGCAGGGGATATATCCGTTAACAAGCTGGACCGTCTGGTCGGTAATATAAGCGCAGACAACTTCATTTTCTTCAACGATGACGAGATACCTTCAGGGGGTATGGGATCTACAAAAGCCCTGCACATAACCACGCGCTGCAAAGGGTATACGCTGCCGGGGGTGCTAGTCGGTAACGGATCAGCCCTAAATGTATTGCCTCTATCCACGTTGAATAGGTTGCCCGTGGATAGCTCCCACATGAAGACATGCCATAACGTTGTGAGAGCATTCGACGGAACGGAGAGGAGGGTCATGGGGAGAATTGATATACCTCTTCAAATTGGCCCAAACACGTACGAGGTAGACTTCTTGGTGATGGACATTAAGCCTTCCTACAATTGTCTGCTGGGGAGACCTTGCATCCATTCAGTAGGGGCAGTACCGTCATCACTGCACCAGAAGTTGAAATTGGTAACAGAAGGTAGATTGGTCATGATCAACGCTGAAGAAGATATCATAGCTTCCGTCACCAGTGGCACTCTGTACATCGAGGTAGACGTAGAGGCAATAGAATGTTCCTTCTGATCACTGGAGTTCATCAATGCAACCTTCATTGCCGAGGGAAGCAAGATCCCTGTGCCTAAAATATCCAAGTCTACAAGGATGGGCCTCCGAATGACAATTGGGAAGGGAGCCTTACCCGGGAAAGGACTCGGAAAAACCTGCAAGGGAAGATGGAAGTACCGGCACAAAAGGAAAAACGGGACCACTTCGGCTTAGGTTTCAAGCCGGACGCGAAACAAAGGAGGAGAGAAGAAGAGAAAAGAAGAGAGAGAAGAAGGGCGCGCCTAGGCGAAAAAGAGATCAAATGGGAGCCAATGACCTTCCCTCCTCTATTCAAAACATTTGTCTCGGGGGGAATCTTGTACCCTGACCGAGGCATGGCGGTAAAGGAAGAAACGGAAGAAATGTTGGGGAACTTAAGCATCAACGCCATATCTGAGGAAAGGGCCGAGGAAGGAGCTTTATCTGGGATTCGTCCTTATCCTCCGGGAAGTGTTTTGAGCAACTGGACAATAGAAGAAATTCCCGTAGCTTTTAGGAGTAATTCAGAGTAATGTTCGAAACACGCTTGTTGCTCCAAGCCTGGGAGCAATGAGAGACTCTTTGTTGAATAGGCATACGCCCAAAAGTCTTTATTTCAATAAAATGCATATTTTGAGCAAATTTTCTTTCACTCTCCATGCATGGTCACTCACATAAATATCCATTCTTAGGTTGTTGCTTCTGCGCCTTTCTTTGCCCTTTTTAACAGGTCCCCAGATATCAATGACATGAGCGATACTGCTATCGACTCAGAATCCCTTTTTGAACGAGATACGGGCATGGAGGATTCTCAGGACTTCGAAGATAACCAAGATCGTGACGTATCTCCTGATTTGTTGAGAATGGTAGAGCAAGGCGAAAAACAAATCCTATCCCACGAAGAGACAGTAGAAATGGTGAACTTGGGAGAAGGA
This sequence comes from Gossypium australe, assembly GCA_005393395.2. NCBI lineage: Eukaryota > Viridiplantae > Streptophyta > Magnoliopsida > Malvales > Malvaceae > Gossypium > Gossypium australe. The sequence continues at coordinate 53,162,781 of CM016619.1, read as the reverse complement.
AAGGAGTTGAAAATCGGGACTAGCATTGTCGCAAAAACGAAGCAAGACCTCATCGAATTACTCAAAGAATTTAGAGACGTCTTTGCTTGGTCGTATCAAGATATGCCTGGGTTAAACACGGACATAGTGGTGCATCGACTCCCCATCAAGATAGAATGTAAGCCCGTCCAGCAAAAACTTCGAAGAATGAGGCCAGACGTCTTGTTAAAAATAAAAGAAGAGGTCAGAAAGAAGTTTGAGGCTGGTTTCTTGCAAGTGGTTAAATACTCAGAATGGGTAGCAAACATAGTACCTATCCCTAAGAAAGATGGAAAGGTACGAATGTGCGTGGACTACAGGTATTTGAACAAAGCCAGTCCGAAAGATAACTTTCCGCTACCCCACATTGATATATTAGTGGATAACACAGCTGGGTATTCTCTTTTCTCTTTCATGGACGGCTTCTCTGGGTATAACCAGATCAAGATGCACCCCGAAGATATGGAGAAAACCACATTCGTTACCATGTGGGGGACATTCTGTTATAAAGTAATGCCTTTCGGACTGAAGAACGCAGGGGCAACGTATCAAAGGGCCATGGTGACTCTCTTCCACGACATGATGCACAAGGAGATCGAAGTTTATGTAGATGACATGATTGCAAAGTCCAGGACGGAGAAAGAACATGTGCAAGTCTTGAGGAAACTGTTCCTAAGATTGAGAAAATTCCATCTGAAACTCAATCCAACAAAATGTACCTTTGGGGCTAGGTCAGGAAAATTGTTGGGATTTGTAGTCAGTCAAAAGGGAATTGAGGTTGATCCTGATAAGGTGAAAGCTATCCGAGAGTTGCCTCCACCACGTACCCAAAAAGAGGTTCGAGGTTTCTTAGGAAGATTAAACTACATCGCCCGGTTTATCGTGCAACTAACGGAGAAGTGCGACCCCATATTTCACCTCCTTAGGAAGCACAACCCAGGTGTATGGAATGATGAGTGCCAGAAAGCGTTCGACAAGGTCAAGCATTACTTGTCTAAAGCCCCGGTACTGGTACCGCCTTGGCCAAATAAGCCACTGATATTGTATTTATCAGTATTTGAAAATTCCATGGGATGTGTGCTAGGCCAGCATGATGAGTCAGGAAGAAAAGAAAGAGCGATATACTATCTCAGTAAGAAGTTTACAGAATGCGAGACAAGATATTCGCCAATCGAGAAGTTATGTTGCGCTCTGGTTTGGACAACCCGGAGATTGAGACAGTACATGCTGTATCACACCACTTGGCTTATCTCCAAACTAGATCCTCTCAAGTTCGTGATGGAGTCAACTGCACTGAATGGAAGAATAGCCCGGTGGAAAATTCTGCTTTCAGAGTTTGACATAGTCTACGTAAACCAAAAGGCCATAAAAGGGAGTGCAATAGGGGACTTTCTAGCCAGCAGAGCTTTAGAAGATTACGAGGCATTGGACTTCAATTTCCCAAATGAAGACTTAATGTATGTGGCAGCCACTGAGGAAGAGGTCCGAAAGAAGGGGCACCCATGGAAGCTAAACTTCGATGGAGCTTCAAATGCAGTAGGGAATGGAATTAGGGCGGTCCTGGTATCCCCCAACGGAGATCACTATCCTCTTATTAGCAAGTTGGATTTTGATTGCACGAACAACATGGCCGAATATGAAGCGTTCATCCTAGGGATCCGTGCAGCTATTGAACGGAAAATTGGAACATTGGAGGTTTACGGCGATTCTGCGCTAGTAATCTATCAACTGAAAGGTGAATGGGAAACAAGAGACCCCAAGTTAATCAGTTATCGAAGGCTAGTTTTGGAATTAATCAAAGAGTTTGACAACATCACTTTCTGCTACCTCCCAAGAGAAGAGAACCAGATGGCCGACGCTTTAGCTACCTTGGCTTCTATGATCAAAATAAACAAAGAAGGAGAAGTGAAGCCCATCCAGATGAGTATTTGCGAGGCTCCGGCACATTGCTGCAACATCGATGAAGAAGAAGAAAGAGATAGTCACCCATGGTATCACGATATATTACGATACGTGAAGGATCGTGGATACCCCGACCAAGCGACCGAGAATGACAAGAGGACGTTGAGAAGATTGGCCAACGATTATGTCCTGGATGGAGAAATCCTATACAAGAAAAGGAAAGATCAGGTACTTCTAAGATGCGTGGGTGCAATCGAAGCCAAGAAAATTCTCGAAGAAGTTCATGAAGGTGTCTGTGGGACGCATGCTAATGGTTTTACAATGGCAAGACAAATCATGAGGTTCGGGTATTGTTGGTCCACTATGGAGGGAGATTGTATCAGCTATGCCAAGAAATGCCACAAATGCCAAATCTATGGTGACAAAATTCACGTGCCTCCTTTACCTCTCCATGTCATGACCTCTCCATGGCCTTTCTCTATATGGGGAATAGATGTCATTGGACCGATCTCGCCAAAAGCTTCAAACGGGCATCGATTTATCTTTGTGGTAATTGATTATTTCACCAAATGGGTAGAGGCCACTTCGTACGCGAATGTCACGAAATCAGCGGTCAGCAAGTTCTTAAAGAAAGAGATCATATGTCGGTATGGGATGCCTGAAAGAATCATATCTGACAATACGCTAAACTTGAATAATAGCATGATAGCGGAGGTCTGCAGCCAATTCAAGATCAAACATCACAACTCGTCACCATATCGTCCGAAGATGAATGGTGCAGTCGAGGCAGCCAACAAGAATATCAAGAAGATCATGGGAAAGATGACTGAGACTTACAAAGATTCGCACGAGAAGCTACCGTTCACCCTTTACGCTTATCGAACATCAGTCAGAACCTCCACCGGGGCAACTCCTTTCTCTTTAGTTTATGTTATGGAGGCAGTACTCCCGATTGAAGTTGAGATCCCATCCCTTCGGGTCTTATCTGAGATAAAGTTGGACGAAGCAGAATGGACTCAATCTCGGTATGATCAGCTGAACCTAATTGAGGAAAAGAGGTTAAAAGCCCTCCGTCATGGACAAATGTATCAAAAGCGAATGATGCGGGCCTACAACAAAAAGGTTCGCCCTAGAGAATTCTACGAAGGAGACCTCGTCCTGAAAAAGATTCTTCCCATACAGAAGGACTTCAGAGGAAAGTGGATGCCAAATTGGGAGGGACCTTATGTAGTAAAGAAGGCCTTCTCCGGCAGAGCTCTAATCTTGACAGAGATGGATGGAAAAAGTTTACCGAATCCTGTGAACTCAGATTCAGTCAAGAAATACTTCGCCTAAAAAACAAAAAAATGGAGAGGCCAAGGTGAAAACCCGCCAAGGGCACTTTGTGACCAAAGGGGGCTTTGAATTGAAAACCCGAAAATGGGCAATTCGAATTGCTGATTGGAGGGAAGGCATGTAGTAGTCTTGCTGTAGCCTGAATTAACAAGAAGAAAAACGTCACGACTTGGGGCATCAATGAAGTCTTCTTATTCTGCCAGACACCTATCGAGTACAAAAGGAGTCCTCAGGAAGTTTTGCGCGGGGAAGCTCATGCTATGATATCTGGACACTTGTCCTTGTCTTTTTCATAACATGTTTGGATAAATTCACCTTGTCAAAATCTTATCTTTTGGTCAATCTATTCACTTTGAGCCTCACTCTCAATATCTCTTGTGATGACATTTTTTAAGCACTGAAATAACAATTATTGGACAATTAATATTCAATTAAGAGAATTCGCATGCTACTCTGAAAACTTCTAATTGTTACAAGAACCTAAAGTGAAAGCAATATTCAAAACTAACCAGGTTCATGGGGGGATTGAGACCCGAAATGGTAACCCCAAAGATACCCGCCAAAGAAGAAAGCAGGGTGGCGCGACACGAAGGAATCATTCTGCATACATATAGCTAGGAGCATTCGATTTATTAACGATCATTGCATCCTAAATCATTGTGAAAATCATCATTCTCATGACATCCTGCATTTAAGTAAATTTCATCCATGGCACATGTAATTAGGGGCATTTGAGTCGTCCCAATCATAGCATCCTCATTATTTACTTAAGCATAAACACATTCTACAGGATGGGTTCCTCAAAGAATAGTGTAGCAAGTTCAGATCTCGTTCCCTAGAGATGATAGAGGAGCGGATTGAAGATTGAAGTCTTCCTAGAGATAGTAAGGAAGCAAACCAAGAAGTTCAGATCATGTTCCCTGGAGATGGTAGGGGAGCAGACTGAAGATCGAGATCCTTCTGAAGAGGGAACAGGGTGAAGATTATCCTATTGCCATCGAACAGCGGTGGAATGGGTCAAAGATCGTCCTGTTGTCACTAAACAGTGGTGAAATGGGTCGGAAATTATCCTGTTGCCATCGAACAGCGGTGGAACGGGTTGAAGATTGTCCTGTTGCCATCAAACAGCGGTGGAACGGGTTGAAGATTGTCCTGTTGCCATCGAACAGCGGTGGAACGGGTTGAAGATTGTCCTGTTGCCATCGAACAGCGGTGAAACGGGTTGAAGATTGTCCTGTTGCCATCAAGCAGCGGTGGAATGGGTTAAAGATTATTTTATTGCCATTGACCAGCAGAAAGCTAAAGATTGCGAAAATCATCTCTTTGGAGATATACCGAGACAATAAAGTAGATTTTGGCTACAGGCCCTATCTCTCGAAGTAGCAGGGGAGTAGAGCGAAGCAACAAGTTACAGTAGAGTTTGGAGCCGCCCTACAAAGAAGACCACCCAAGGAGACCCAGGCTCAACGAAACCGGGCAAATTTAGGTCTTTTAAAGTCTTTGCTCTATTCCCGTTACACGACAATGAGCAAAGAGGGGCAGCTGTACAAGCCCAAATCTGCCCGGGCCCGGATAAACAAAAATTAATAAAATAATAACAGGTAAAAATCCAAAAATAGTCCAAATGTCCTTTTTTACAAGCCCAAAACCCCAAGACCCATTAACAACCCACCAGAAACTTAACCCAAACCCACTTATCTTAAACCAAACTGACCAAACCCAAACCAAAACCCAACAAGCACAAGCCCAAAACACTAAGCAGAGAACCCTAGGGTTCTCTTCGTCCCAGCGCCGCCGCGCGTCTCTGCACGCGCCCCGCGTCGCTTTGGCCTCCAACGCGCTCCTTCCCCAGACCTCGTTTGTCGCCCGCGTGCTCCTAGCTCCCCAGACACCACGCTCCTGCCCCCACGCGCGCACCATGCCCCGAGCACCTCGTCTGCCGCTCCCGCTTCCGCACCATCGGCCTTGCCCACCATCTGCAACAGCGCACAAACACGACAGAGGGCACTAACAGCAAAAACCCAAAGAACAATAGAAAAAACAGTGTAAATCCGTTATAAAAAGGGAAGAAAATACTTTTGTAAATCTTCTTGGAACACGAACAAGCCAGCAATAAAAAAAAAGGAGAACCAAGGTTGTTTCCGCTTTTCAGGCTTCATTTTTTGTCATTGTTCATGGTCCCTTTCTATTTTGATTTTCACTTCTTTATTTTCGAATCTTTAACAAACTAAAGCAATAACAACAAAGGAAAAAGGAGAGGATTTACCCGAAACCCCGCATCTGCTTCACCGACCACCAGATGCGATGGTGGTGCGACGAACGGCAAACGAGCGCGCTGGAGAGAGCCCTGTCGGCTGAGGGAGTTGAGAGGTCCAAAGGGTTTCCCAGATTTTTTTTTTAGAAGAAGAGAATACTGATTTTTTTTTTGCGTCAAAATTCTTCTTTTATTAAGAGTAACAAACGGCGCCGTATTAGGCCATTGGTGTTACCCGACCCGACCAGGTTTAGGACGAGACCTGCGTGTTTCAAAACCAAAATGGGCTATTTTCAGTTCTAGTCCACCGCTTCTGCCTTAACCCTCGATCGACCCCCTTTTCATTATTTTAGTCTTCATAGATTTTACCCTTTGATTTATTCGACTTTCAATTAAGGTCTTGGTCATAAATGCGCATAAAGAAACTTGGAATATTGTCCCGATCGGTCCCTCTCCCTTTAAAGCGCATCCTATCATGGTCCCCCAGTATCTTTTAGCTATTTATGATTTAGACCCCAAATTTTCGTTCTATTTTCAATCTCATCCTTAATCTTTTTAATTCATTCGTATAACAAAAAAAAAAACAAAAAAACAACTCTTTATATTTATTTATTTTAAATGACCTTTTTCTATATTACGGGTTTCAAGATGTTTTACATATTATTATTTAATTTCTTTTATACTATTTATACTAAACTATTATATATCGACTCTTAGATCTTATATGTTCATATATATAAATATGTGCGTTGCTTTTCAAAAATGGTTTTATATATAACTTAAAATTGTTCTGTTTCTTATGTTAGATTTGTTTTGTGTATCATTCTTTGTGTTATTTCATTGTTCCTCGATTATCAATACTAGTATTTAAATAGCGCATGTTGTTCGGTTATTGCCATGTTTTTTATTCGTTTATTTCATATTTTTTGTATATTGTCATTCATTCGTATCATATTGTGTTCATGCATTCTTGTTCCATACTTATTGCCATATTCTTATATCATCATCATGAATTAAACCCTAACGCATTATTTCAACTTAGATCGTCGTTTTTTTAAACAAATCATACATGCCTTTTGAATGTTGTACCCACCACCATTTTAAAAAATAAAAACTTTCAAAAAAAGGGGGTAATATTTCGCGTTTTGGAAATTCGAGAAAATTGTGCCCTAACTTACTGGGTTTCGATTTTTCTCGTTTAGCCTAAATAACGGAATATCCTTTAAAACAAAAAATACAATTTTAAAAATAAAAGGCTTATCTTGGAGGGAGAAAAGTGTTGTGCCCTAACTCACTGGGTGTGACGCCTCGTTATCTCGAGATAAGAATTTCTAAAATAACAATAGTCTGAATTTGAGCCCTAGCTTATTCTTGAGAATTCGAAGTGCTGTGTCCTAACTTACTGGATGTGGCATTTCGTTTTATTCAAAATGAGATGGCCTTCGATGCTTACTTCGATTCATTCATACATCAACATTAGTGACAAATGATCTTATTTTTAAATTCACCCTCAACTCTCATTTTTTGACATCAAGACACTAATTAATCGATTTGGTACCAATTTTGGGCGTGACGAGGATGCTAACCCTTCCTCGCACGTAACCGACTCCCGAGCCCACTTTCTCGAAACTCGTGGACCAAAATGTTTTATAGGTGGCCCGATCGCACCTAATAAAGATCGGTGACGACTCCCATTTCTATTTTCAAAACCCAAGTTCGATTCCCGCCTTTTCAAAAAAGGATGGTTTCGACATGCATCATGTGCCATTGAACTAGGATTTGGTTGTGGAGTTACTGGCGTAGCCTTCCACCTACTAGGTCTCCAAGACTTCATCCTCAACTATATATATATAATCAAGCCTGCCCTCAAGCACAACCTTAAACATAATAAACTCATTTTAAGCAACAACCCAAAGCCATTGATTATCATCTTTTTTAACCGCATGTTGTAGTTTTTGACCCAACCTGAACATGACGGTCATTAATGTTGAAAAAAGAAAAAACTTGAATCTGTTTAAGTTTTCTTCATGGTTTTTTCTCGTTAAATTGTTTTATTTATAAGAATATTATTTTATTTATAAGAATATTATTTTAATAAATAAAATTTATGTTATAAAATGAGAAATATATATTCATTTATTTATAATTTTTTTTCTAATTTTGTATGTATTTTATAATGTCTTATGTATTTTTATAGAAAAATGAACTTTTAAATAAGTTTTTATTGTTTAATTTTTAAGAATCAAGACTAAATTGATAGAATGTGTAAAGTTGATGGCTAAATTTATTGAACTTTTTAGATTTAGGACTTAATTGACAGAATTTGTAAGTATTGGAGGGCCAAATTTGTTATTATGCCAAAAGAAAAGAGGCTGTTGTTAATGATTTAATGGAGGGTGACCAAAATATTAAATATCAATAATGTTAGTGGCTAAAATAGAAAATTTTAAACTTAGATGACCAAAACAAAAAACATGCTAATAGTTGGGTGACTATTTTTATAATTTACCCTTCTTATTATTATTACACCTAATACCTCTTTTGGCCCTGTATTATAAGCAAATTATCACTTTGGTACATGTACTAATTCTTTTTTATCAATTTGGCTGCTGTACTTTCATTATGTATAGCCCATTACCCTAATCCAATTTATCGTTAAAAAATTTAAACCACTAAAGAGAAGTTGCCGCATGTTAAAAAAATATTTAAAATTTTAAAAAATCATTAAAAATCCAAAAAAATAAAAAAATAAAAATAAAAAAAAAAAAAAATAATCTATTTTTTGAAATTATAAAATATATTTTTAAAATTATAAGTATGTGAAACTTTAAAAGAAATAAAAAATTTCATAAAATTTTGAAAAATGTGTTTGTTTGGAATTTTAGGGTTTTAGAAAAAAGTATAATTTTATAAAGAATTTTTTTGGGAAATTTTAGGGATTTTTTTGTATTTTTTATGAAAATTTTGATATTTTTTTTTAAGGAATGTTGAGTTTTTAAGTAAAAAATACATACAATTTTCCTTTTATAAAAGTCCAAAAATTTCTAAACTTCCTAAAATTCCAAACAGTTTTTTTTTTTAATTTTAAGATTCTTTTTTTTTTTAATTTGTAAGTGAATTTGAAAAAAATTTGACACAATACCATGATAAATACTTGAAATGCTTTTAATATTTTTTGTTTGATGTAGTTAACTATTTAAAATTTCTTTTACTCAACAATTTAAACTAATTTGATGTTAATTTTGTACATATTTATTATATGTTTGAGTTTTAAATATGTGGTTTTCACATGCATATGCCTATGATAATTTTTTTATTTATTATTATATTAATTTTTACAAATTTAGGTGCCACACTTTTCATGTGTTTTGGGCCAATTTCTTTAGGGACTTGATGCAACAAAATAGGACTAATTAAAGGGAATTTTTGTCCCTTAACTAATAATTTGAAGCCTTTAAAGGCTAATACTTCTATAGCATCTAGATTTTATCTACAAAAATACATCATTTAAGATTTATATTTTAGGATAACGTTAATATATTAATAATAAATGACAATGGGGCCTCGACATAGTAGGTAAATATTATATTTGATTTGTGCTATGTAATGTTTAATTTTACTTACAGTAATTTGAATGTAATATCTTTGCTAATGTCAATTGATATTATTATATTTGTACCCCATTTTAAGCTTCAAGATGGATGCTTTAAAAAGATATTAATAATGAATCATATTCTCATGATGAGTAATGGAGAATCTTTTGTCGTCTTCCAACATCGATAGAGCCAAAAAAAAAAAAAAATAGTGAGGTTAAGGGAGGAGGATTCACTAGATGACGAAAATATGAATCTTGATTATCAAGAGGGAACAAAGGTTTCTTTTAAACATAAACTTTTCAATTTCAAACAGGCCTCATAGAGTTAACTCCCTATCCTGGACGATGAAGAAATTGAATTAATAGATGGTGATGTGGTGATCAAGTTCATTGATGGTGTCTTCAATTAAATTCTTAAAAAGAATCCATGCTTTGGTCAACAAGAATGTGTTGCAAATAGTTATTATCAAACTTCTTGGGAGAAAACATAGGTTGTAATGCTTTATGGAATAAAATCATGGCAATTTGGAAACCTATTGCACAAATCCAACTCGTTGATTTAGAGAATGAGTACTATATGATCAAATTCAAGGCTATGGATTATGTATGGCAATTATTTTACAGTTTAACCTTGGACTTCAACATTCTCTATATCAAAAACATATTTGCATGATGTCATGGCATGCATTAGATTACCACGGTTATCAAGAGTTTTGTAAAGAGAATTTTGCTATGGGTGATTGTAACATGTAACAGCTTGATTTTGGGCATAGTCGGAACAGTGGTTTCGGGACTACAAATCCGACGTAAGAAAATTTATTTTTATTATATTTTTATGGTCTAAAATTTCAAGGGATGATTTTGTGAATATTCGTTCAAAAATTTTGTCGTTTGGGCACTCAATTTAGTCAAAAGGACTAAATTGTAAAAAGTGCAAAACTTGATTTCTACATGTTAGAGGTGTCCAATTGTTATGAAATTTTAAATTTAGAGGTCCTTAAATGGTAATTAGACCAATTAATAATTTTTTGGACAAAAATGAACATGAAATAGGTGAAATAGAATATTTTTAAGTTAAAGGCATTTTGGTCATTTAGTTATTAAAATGAATTAAAAACAAAAGAAAAAACCAATTTTTGTCCATCTTCAAGCTATGGCCGAAATTACAATGAAGAAACCATGGCTAGGGTTTTTCAAGCTTCCAAGCTCGATTGTAAGTCCGTTCTAGCCCCGTTTTTAATGATTTTTACGTTTTTGAAATCCCCGTAACAAGATCTATCTATTCCTACCATTAATTTGAGATATGTATAAAGTCTAAGGTTTTGACCCATGATGAATATGTGTGTATTTGGATGTTTAATGGTAGAATATGCATGTTTATGGTTAGAGGAACGACTTTTACTAAGTGATTTTCGGTAAAAATGCCTAAAAGGACTAATTTGTAAAAGTTATAAAATATTCCATAAAAGTGTGTTTTAATGGAAAATGTAGGCTGCTATAAGCATGAAAATGATTCGGCTAGGCTTGGGTTATCAAGAAATTGAACACATTTCATTTTACGAGCCTAAGGGGTAAAAGTGTAAATATGTGAAACTTTAGGGGAAAAAAATATAATTCTGTCATAATGTATTTTTGGATCATAATGAATAATGTGACTAATAAATAGAATAAATGTGATGTTATAGATCAAAGAAAACGAGGTTCAGACCTAGAACGGGGGAGAAAGAGAGAAATTGACGATTAGATCCCTTTTACCTTTTTGGTATCGAGGTAAGTTCGTATGTGAATAATGCATTATTATGTTTGTGTTTTAAATATTTTAAATGCTTTGTTAATGTGTGGAATGAATGATTAATTCTATAGACACAATCGACAAGTTCCAATAAGTACGAAAAATCCCGTTTAAACCTTAAGAATAGAATAGGATACAAGTGACATGTGACTAGGAACTATGAGTTGAGCTCATGAGATACGTGATATGTGTTTATGTGAATCTGAGTGCTGGTCTTGTACGTTCTACTGGTGGCTGGGTAGCCCGGCATGTGTTACGGGTACCTATCAGCTTGTGTGAGCAGCCCGTGTAGCTACGTCTTGACTGACAACTTGTGTGAGCAGGCCCATGATTAGCTCGAGAGCGAGCATTTATGTGATATGAGATATGAGGTAGCTTTAGCTAAAAATGTGGCACTTATGTGCAAAGACTTTCTGTGTATCATTTAGTATTCCAAGCGGTTCAACGAGTAATTTAAAGATTACGTCAATGATATGAAAGGCTATGATTATGTTATGAAGTGGTACAGGTATGTACACAGAACTCATGTGAAGTGAATTTGGTATATGATGAATTCTTGGTAAGAATGTACACGAATAAGTTATGCTTGTGACATATTGATAACTTTGAGATCAATGATTCAATGATCTACATTTATGATGAATGGATGCATGATAAGATTTGAAAATGACCATATGTTAGACTTATGAGTCTAATTTGGGTTGTGATATAGTACGATGTATATGCTGTTGGAACGCCGGTACCCCATGGCGCAGCAGAATAAAATTAGATCCGGCGATCCAAATCATGGATCCATGTGTGAGGAACGAATCGGGGTGAAATAAAGGTTTTGAAATTACCAAAACTTCAATCTGAGTAGACAGCGACGCCTTGGCAACAAGAGTTTTGATCTACTGTCGAATCAAGCCTCAACCTTTTCCGATGTCGGCCTCTACGTAATCCACCCGGTTTGACTATGAACGGAAGAAATCTCCAAAACTGTTTTTGGAGGCTTATTTGCTTGACGGCTGCTAGACCTAACAAGCAATCACTTAGGGTTTTCATGTTTAGTTTTGTCTCCTTTTAATACCTTTTATAATGAGTGCCTTTCTCATTGGGCCTTTTATAATAGGTATCCTCTTAATTGGGCCTTTTATAATTGGTATGTCTTGAATGTATTACAAGATTAAATAAATACAATAAAGTTTTTAACCGAAAATTATAATTACATTAATTATATCTGAAAATTACAATTACATTAATTATAATAAGGATTCCGGTAAACTATATTTATTTAAATTTATATATGAATCAAATTCATATATTAATAAAATTATGTTATCATTATGTGTACAACATCCTTGTACATATAATATGTTCAATATTTGATTGCCCAATTAAATTAATTCTTTAATTAATTTAATTTATGTGACAACCAAGCACAATACCAACTATATTTTATTCCGTTCATTTCAACCATAGGGTGTGACCCTGTAGGTTCTTGCAACGTTAGCAGTAATACTAGAACGATTCTATTGTCACAGACAATGAGTGGCATCTAGCAATGCATCATTGCTACCTAAGTTACAAGAAGTCATGATTCGACATAACCTTTCGTGATTAACCTTTCATGCATTAATCCTTAAGTCCTTTATCTCTGGAATGGATACAAGTCATGGGATAGTCACACTTGCATAATCCATCCCATGTTTCTTGATATCTTGAGTAGACTATGATATACAAATTAGTATGACATCTCATATCAACTTATTTGAGCATGGCCATGCATTTCTAGTCTCACTCAATCAAGTGGCCTAAGATATTACTCCTATTATGTAGGAGGGACTTATCCTTTATTGATCAACCATATCCCTCTACATAGATTGTGGTATATCCAACATCAGCCTTTATAGAACAACCTGTTAAGGTGTACGTTTGACTGTATCAAAATATACAACTCACGATGCTGGGATAATAATGATCTCAAGTCTGAGGATCATATACATATTAATCACTATGAGTAATGTTGTGACAATTACATAATAATCCAAGAAACGTACTCATAGCGGGTCAATCCAATATGTTGTTCTCTAACACACATATTCATGCATTGATTTTGACACTCCATATCAATGACAACTCTTTATCATCAATCAACTACATGTTAGTCTTAATGCATTATTATTGTCCTAGTCAACAATAATACTCGACTAAGGATCTTTTAAGAATAATCATATTATTCTCAGGACATTATTATAAAACAGTTTATCTATACACACAGAAAGAAAAACTGAAATAATAATGACAACGCTTTATATTAATAAACATGGTAAATTAAGTATGTTATTACAACCATCTCATGATTGATCTTTGGGCATACTCTTACATATGCTTAAACTATGATTCATTGGATATGAGAAAAAGGAAAGACATGTGTAATCGTTGATTAAAGTCATTATGAAAACATAGAGAGATATGAGCTATAGATAAGTGAAAGATTGTTAAGCTATATGTTGAAATTATGATAACTCGTAAATGATGTGCATGTTGTTAAGAGAGTTAAAATAACTCGCTAAATAATGTGATATGTTATAATGGGTAGACTATGGTGGTTAGGCTAATGCCAAGTCATGTAAATGGTGTTTATAAGTTAAAAGAGTAAGCACTATGAATGAATAAGTGGTAAACTTGAGATCTAATGCAAATTGTAATAATAGTACTCTTATGGATGGATAAAGTAAATGAATTTTAATAGTTGTCTATTATTTGCATATGGACTTACTAAGCTCTATTGCTTACTCCCCTTCCTTTCCTATCTCTTATAAGTTAAGTTAGCTAGCTCGGATTAGAGATCGCCGGAGATGCTATCACACTATCAAGTTATCAATTGGGCATAAGTGAATGCAAGTATTTTAAGTTTATGGCATGTATAGGGACTTCGCCTTTTGTAATTATGTTAGCATAAATGTGTTGGCCTATTATGGTTATGGTCCAATTTGTATATAGCCATGAATGATGGCTTATGTTCATTACATGATTATTCATATGTATATGCAAATGCCTTGTGATGTGGTTTATGTTTGCTTGATATGTGATAGATGTGGTTAATAGTCTTGTTGTTGATTAGATAAGTTGACTAATGTTGGATATGAGTCATTCATATGATAATGTCTTCTTGGGTATGAAGCTGGTATGAGTTGTATTAGTAAAGCATAATGCTATTAGAATGATGGAAGTGAATATGTACATGATATGTTATTGCTTGATTATGTTAGTTCGGTTTGAAGGCTTTTGTATGCCATAAAAATTGCCATGTGATGTTGCTTGAGGGTGACAAAATGGCTTAGAAAATAGCCTTGTATTTATCCACACGAGTAGACACACGGGCGTGTGTCTAGGCCGTGTGTGACACACGGTCTGACCCCATGGGCGTGTGATCTGGCCGTGTGTCCCCTGCACCTTAATATAGCAAAACAGAATGTCCAGAATTGGCCACACGGGCTGAGACACGGCAGTGTGTCTCGGCCATGTGAGTGACATGGCCTTGGGATATTGGTGTGTGCCCTAGCCATGTGAAGTCTACACCTGAATTATGAAAAATCATGAAAATAAAATCGACCACATGGCCTAGCACACGGGCGTGTGACTTGGCCGTGTGGCTACCATTTGTTGCCGACGTCATAAACAGAATGCAACCTAAAATCGACACGGCCTAAGCCCACGGGCGTGTCCATTGACCCACACGAGCGTGTGCCCCTAAAACCTCAAAATTTTCTCGAGTTTCGTAAAATCTTCCTAAGGTCTCGGTTTAGTCACGAACCGCCCTCAATGTATGCTTAGAACCTCGTGGGCCCATATAAGGGACGATGTGCACATGAATGAAAAGTTTTAATTTGGATGGAAATTTTAATCTTGATTTTGTATGAGTGCTTGAGTTTATGTCTGGTAACGCCTCGTACCCTATTTCGACGTCGAATACGGTTAAGGGGTGTTACATTTAGTGGTATCAGAGCTATGGTTTAGTCGATTCTTGGACTAACCTAGCATATGTGAGTCTAGCTATAATACCATATTACTACTCATGATAGTGCGATATCTTACGGCTTTAACGAAATTATTTTGTTAAGACAGAGATGACTTCCAACCGAGCTATTTTCGATAATGCTGATAATGATATTGAGATGATTGAAATGTACTTATGATGTGTCGAAATTCAGAAATGTATGAATAGAAGTTCATGATATGTATATGATAAGGTACGAGATGAGATAACCATACGTTGAGAAAAGTGGAAAAGTGAAATGAAATGAAAGTTATATGGTGATAAGCCCATCCATGTTTATTTGGCATTCATATGATGTAAGGTGCCCAACATATTTGATTAAGTGAATATGCTAAGTACACTTACACAAATTGATGAAATGTGTGTTTATGTACACTTGCTTGAATAACTGTAATCAGTATGTTCATATGGTAGAATCTTATGTTTAATTGTTAAATTAGAGATAATATAATGTTTTGTTTTATGTCTTTGTTATTGAACCATGAATATTATAGTAGTATGAGAATTGAATTGGAAGATCAAATTGAGTAGAATGTAGGAAATGAGTACGATTGTTCAATGAGGAATTGACAGATAAGACCATGGTTGGACCATAGCAAAGTATGGAATGTAAGACCATAGCTGGGCTATGGCATTTCAATGAAAAGATCATACCTGGGTTATGGCATTGTGAACGTAAGACCATGGTTGGACCATGGCTGTACATGTGAGTACGTGTACGACCATAGCTGGGCTATGGCATCGTAATAGCGTGTAAGACCATAGCTGGGCTATGGCATCGTAATGACATGTAAGACCATAGATGGGTTATGGCATTGTGATACGTGTAAGACCATGTCTGAGACATGGCATCGTTATGAGATTTCGTGTAAGACCATATCTAGGACATGGCATTAATATGGGATTCCGTGTAAAACCATGTTTGGGACATGGCATCGATATGAGACTTTGTGTAAGACCATAGTTGGACTATGGCATCAAATAAACGACATACTCAAACCCGTAAGGCATTCTCTAATTTGACAAATGTTGGTAAGTGAAATTAAAGATGACTGATGGAATTTAATTAGATATTGATATTGAGCTCAAGTAAGTAAATTCATTGTTTGAAATTGTGGATGGAGAAAACATTCGTAAACTGAATAAGTATATTAAATTGCTTGGAGTGAATTATGTGATTATGATGATGTTATGTTGATGGTGAGTGCAAAGTCATATGTGTATATTTATGAGAGTCAAGTCAGAGGCTTTACGACCTCACCCCCTTACCAGTGTTGGTTTTTTGACGAAAATTCACGAGAATCATGTTGAATAAGTTTATAAGTGGGAAACTAAAAAGTTCAGTGGTGAAATAATTAGTAATGCAAATAGAGTTGAGTATAGTGTGACAAATGAACTCAGTTTTAAAAGAAATATCAGATTATTTTAAAGATTATACAGATTATACAATGTCACGGTTAAAGAAGAAGTTAGTCTCGGCTAATCGACTCAATTAGGTATGGAGTCTAAAGATGTGTTTACTGAAAGTTCTTTCGAATTGATTTTCGTTAGTGAGTGGAATAATACGGGATTTATGATAACAGAATTAGGCAGAAAAATGATGTTTGAATTGTAAAGATGTCTGTGTGTAACAGTTATGGTTGAATAGATTACAATGATCTCTTTTGAGTATTATGTATATATTCATTAATCTTCAGGGATTCATGTGAATGTCTGTTTTCTGATGAAATTGTTATCGAGTGAGAATGTTAGCTAACTTTAATGTTAGATGAAAGTACTGATGGTCTGTTTGATTTATGATTGGCATTGCCTCATCTATTCGGGATTCTATCCTAATATGTTGGAATGAAGTTAATGGTAAAATTTATGTGAGACTATTCATCTATTTCTACTGGATGTTGTTTTGTCTTGTATATAAATATTTGGAAAGTGTATTAACTCTGTTACAATGGAATTCCAGAGCTGGTAAGTATTGTTTTTCTTCTGGTTTTCTCTGAGAAATTATCTAGATATTCAGTATTATTTTCTTATGAGTTATGTTCTCAGACTTCCGGTATGGTATCATAATTGTGTTTTCTTATCACCCTTATTGTGTAAATTATCAGACATGACTCATATTTAAAGTATGTTCTTTGGTCTGTGATGGCCATGTTTAGTATGATTGTATTTCTGGATTCGATAATAGGAATGTGGTGATTCTGGTATCAAGGTTTCTCTAATTTTCGTGGAAGAAATTTGTAACACCCCAAACCCGGTCAATACGTCACGACCGAATCTGGTATGTCACTGAGAAAAATATTTTGAAGAAAAACGAGTTAACGATTAAATTTTTGTGAAAAACCCTTTGAAATTCTATATTTGTAGAATTCAGGTGTATAATAAGTTAAAACAAATAATTTACTTTGAAATTACGTAAAACTTTAAAATAAGCGAATAAATCATAGGTTAGAAAACATTTATATCATTTTAAAAAAACTCAAATTATTACTTTGAAAACCATTTACATTTGATAGTAGTAACTAAATATTTGTAAATCATTTAGATTATCGAAAACACTTAAGTTGTTGAAATTGTCAATTTATTTATGTTACCCAATTGTAACGTTTTAAAAACCATCGCGTTGTGTAGTTTAGAAAACTTTGTGCTCAATTTATTATAATAATCAAGAAATTTTATAAACCACATATAAAGCAAATCCAAAACATATAAATAATCCAAAATCATACTAAAATTATTCTAACTTCCTAAATAAAAACAAGCCTTCACAAGACTATTCTAACACACAAAATTCCTACCCGAGCCAACATAAAGATAATACTCAAATTTTCCTCAAGCCCAATTCCCAATCGGCCCAATCCTACTAGGCCCAATTTTGGGATGTTACAATTCTACCCTCCTTAAAGAAATTTCGTCCTCGAAATTTCCAACTAACTAACTGTCGTACATCCTATCTCGCCACACTAAGCTCTTGCTGCACACTCTGATCTTAATAAAACCACAATGTACTTTTAACAAAATCTTGAATCCTTTTTCCCATAACCAGACATCTAATCCACCATCGTAAACCATTATCTACCACTTATACCAAAAATTTTCCTACGTTCAACCATCACTTCCAACCAAAACATACCTGACTTGAGAGTGAGGAAACAATTCCGAGCCTTATGCTCCTTAGACCCGCATCTCAAACATGCTTCAACCCTCCTCCAATATTCTCCCGAATGACACCTTCCACAGTAATCGTAAGCCAATAAATTCGATCATACCGTGATTTTACAGAATGAAATTGTGACCCTAGAGAACCGTGATCTCTATTCTTCTCCAAAACTTTTTTAACTAACTGAGTCAGCTCATCAATCCGAATTCGATCATGAGACCCCGTCTCAAGCACTAGCGATGCTAACGCCTCCATTTCGAAAATATGCCTCGGGGTCGAAGATCTAGCCCTAGCACAATAGGCCTTTACCATGTCCATGACGACCACGATCTCGAGAGCTCATTCTAACTATCGCGCTTTAATCAGATTAGGAGATTTTTATGGATTAGTACATGTTTCACTTGGTTATCCGCGAAGAAATTTTATGAAGAGTTTAATCGAGGTTCTTTCGATCAAACAAGGTTTTAAGTCTTCTATCCTAGTTACACAAAAAAGTACATCCATTCCCTAATACCTTTCATAGCTATGCACTCTTCGGGCATTTCTGTCCGTTTCTAACCCAGGGGTATTTTCGTCATTTTACCACTAAGGGCATTTCGGTAATTTTGGTAAATTGAAGAATATTCTGAAAATTTCCCAAAAGTAAATTTTTGTTGCTATTGAAAAGAATATCATAACGATTTTTTTTTAAAACTTAGTGTTTTCATAAAACAGGGTTAATCCCTTTCGGGTTTTATTTAACGTGTTTAGCCTATGACCGAGTCCTCTTGGTTAGGGTGAACCGAAGCTACGCACCAGGTAGGAATCCCACGAAGAGGAGGTGAGTCACGAGGACTGCTTAAGTACCAAGCTCTTCCGGATCCAATCCTAGACATGAGCACTAAGGTTACCACACCCTAACTCGGCGACTTGGTCGTAGGTTGGTTTAATTAGGCTTTTAAAGTCTTATGTCTTTGTTTGGGGTATCTAGTCCTAATGTTCAACACCTATCACACTAACTACGTTCCATACCTACACTTCTACCAATAATAATTCACAAAGAAATGAGAAGTACTTACCTGGGCGGATCGGTGCCGGAGACTCGGTGCCATGCTGTTCAAACCCAAAATATTTCAAAAAAACCTACCAAAACATTTTTAGGCCTTGGGCCCCCACAGCCGAGCTTTGAACTGGGCTCTGATACCAATTTGTAACACCCCAAACCCGGTCAATACGTCACGACCGAATCTGGTATGTCACTAAGAAAAATATTTTGAAGAAAAACGAGTTAACGATTAAATTTTTGTGAAAAACCCTTTGAAATTCTATATTTATAGAATTCAGGTGTATAATAAGTTAAAACAAATAATTTACTTTGAAATTACGTAAAACTTTAAAATAAGCGAATAAATCATAGGTTAGAAAACATTTATATCATTTTAAGAAAACTCAAATTATTACTTTGAAAACCATTTACATTTGATAGTAGTAACTAAATATTTGTAAATCATTTAGATTATCGAAAACA
Organism: Gossypium australe; assembly: GCA_005393395.2. Taxonomy (NCBI): domain Eukaryota; kingdom Viridiplantae; phylum Streptophyta; class Magnoliopsida; order Malvales; family Malvaceae; genus Gossypium; species Gossypium australe. The sequence continues at coordinate 53,143,179 of CM016619.1, read as the reverse complement.
CTTAAGTTGTTGAAATTGTCAATTTATTTATGTTACCCGATTGTAACGTTTTAAAAACCATCGCGTTGTGTAGTTTAGAAAACTTTGTGCTCAATTTATTATAATAATCAAGAAATTTTATAAACCACATATAAAGCAAATCCAAAACATATAAATAATCCAAAATCATACTAAAATTATTCTAACTTCCTAAATAAAAACAAGCCTTCACAAGACTATTCTAACACACAAAATTCCTACCCGAGCCAACACAAAGATAATACTCAAATTTTCCTAAAGCCCAATTCCCAATCGGCCCAATCCTACTAGGCCCAATTTTGGGATGTTACAAAATTGATATCGACAAGGGTATAAATGGTAAGAACACAAGCTTAAATTATATAGCAGTTTTCTTTCCTCAGGTAAGTTTGATTAAAATTAATGAGTTCAATCAGGATATCTGTTTCCTCAAACTAATATGGTTGCAAGATCCTTGATTGGTATTGTAAGAGAATTCTAAAAAGGATTGTGTGTTTGAACTGTTTTCTCAACATGAAGAAAAGAGTATCATGATATGTTATTATTTGATAGTTGAAAGCAACTTAGTGGTTTTTATTAGAGTAAGCTGATTTGAGTTGTATGTAATTAAGCATGTCCTTTAGTTAAGAGAATAAATTCTGTGAGTTCACGAGTATGAAGACGGACAGTCCGAATGAAAATTTTTATTCTAGAAAGCATAATACAGAGATATGCCTATTGGATTATCCTAATCGAATGATGTTATTATGAATTAAAAATTTTCTAATTGATAAAGTCATCACATTTATGAATGATTGAATGATCTGTGCATGTTAACAAAGTTGGAAACAGTTGAAAGTATATTTAACCGAAGCTCTAGTTCTAAGTCCAGTATGAACTAAGAAAAGAATTTGTGATTTTTCAGTGATCCGCTATTGAACGAATTGGAATGTGTCTGAATACAAGAAAGTAAAGAGGTAGTTTGTACTTTTAAACGATTAAAGTTACATAAAAAAGAACTGTTCGACTGGTGATTTAGAGACGACCACTTTTATGTCCGTGTTGTGAATTCGATGATATAGTGTGTTCAACGGAAAATGTCATATGCTTCCTGAATCCTGATGGGTTAAAGTATCTAATGTTGCAGAAAAATCTGAATTTAAGACAATATTAATGTCTTGAGTTATTGCAATAGCATGTGTAGTTATCGATTTACCTTTTGGAAAGTAAGTATGGTTACAAATGCTTGAATGAAAAATTTTGTTTATTTTCTGAGTGTTGGATACATGATATTTTTGGATCCGTATTCAGATAAGATTTTGTTAGTAGATAAAAGTAAAAAATCAAGTGTATTCAGGACTGATACAGTCAGTGATGGTACGAGAGTGATAATGAGATAGAGTTACCATAGATTTGATATTGGGATTGTCATTATCTCCAGAAAGGAAAATGTTTTTTTGGTTTATGGTTGATCATTTGACAAAGAAAGATCCGTATGATTATTTCAGTATGTACAGAGTTTTTATTTGATAGATCAGCTGAGTATATGCATTCCTGAGAGAGTAACTGATATCTTGGCAATATGCTTCGGCACAGTGGGCTAAAGTCTAAAGGTTATTGGAAAAAGATATACGAGGTGAATTCGGTTTGTGATTCTAAGAAGTTTTTTGAAAGTGTTTCATGAAAGTTGAAAGCAACTTCTTCTGGTAAGATTTTCGGGGGCGAAAATCCCTAAAGGGGGGAGAGTTGTAATAGCCCGATTTTGGGCCTAGTTGGAACAGTGGTTTTGGGATCACAAATCCGACGTAAGAAAATTTATTTTTATTATATTTTTATGGTATAAAATTTCACGGGATGATTTCGTGAAAATTTCGTTCGAAAATTTCGTCGTTTGGGCACTCAATTTTGTCAAAAGGACTAAATTGTAAAATGTGCAAAACATGAGCTCTACATGTTAAGGTGTCCAATTGTTATGAAATTTTAAATTGGAGGTCCTTAAATAGTAACCAATGAATAATTTGTTTGACAAAAATGGACATGAAATAGGTGAAATAGAATATTTTTTTAAGTTAAAGGCATTTTGGTCATTTAGTTATTAAAATGAATTAAAAACAAAAGAAAAAGCCAATTTTTGTCCATCTTCAAGCTATGGTCGAAATTACCATGAAGAAACCATGGCTAGGGTTTTTCAAGCTTCCAAGCTAGATTGTAAGTCCGTTCTAGCCCCGTTTTTAATGATTTTTACGTTTTTAAAATCCCTGTAATAAGATCTGTCTATTCCTACCATTAATTTGAGATATGGATAAAGTCTAGGGTTTTGAACCATGATGAATATGTGTGTATTTGGATGTTTAATGGTAGAATATGCATGTTTATGGTTAGAGGAACGACTTTTACTAAGTGATTTTCGGTAAAAATGCCTAAAAGGACTAATTTGTAAAAGTTATAAAATATGCCATAAATGTGTGTTTTAATGGAAAATGTGGGCTTCTATAAGCATGAAAATGGTTCGGCTAGGCTTGGGTTACAAAGAAATTGAACACATTTCATTTTACGAGCCTAGGGGCAAAAGTGTAAATATGTGAACTTTAGGAGCAAAAATGTAATTTTGCCATAATGTGATTTTTGGATCACAATGAATAATGCGACTAATAAATAGACTAAATGTGACGTTATAGATCAAATAAAACGAGGTTTGGACCTAGAACGGGGGAAAAGGAGAGAAATTGGCTACTAGGTCCTTTTTAACTTTTTGGTATCGAGGTAAGTTTGTATGTGAATAATGCATTATTATGTTTGTGTTTTAAATATTTTAAATTCTTCGTTAATGTGTGGAATGAATGCTTAATTCTATGAACACAATTGACAAGTTCCGATAAGTACGAAAATCTCGTTTGAACCTTAGGAATATAATAGGATACAAATGGCATGTCACTAGGAACTATATGAGTTGAGCTCATGAGATATGCGATATATGTTTATGTGAATCCGAGTACTGGTCTTGTACGTTCTACCAGTGGCTGGGTAGCCCAGCATGTGTTGTGGGTACTTGTCAGCTTGTGTGAGCAGCCCGTGTAGCTACGTCTTGACTGACAGCTTGTGTGAGCAGGCCTGTGATTAGCTCGAGAGTGAGCATTTATGTGATATGAGATATGAGGTAGCTTTAGCTACAAATGTGGCACTTATGTGCAAAGACTTTCTGTGTATCCTTTTGTATTCCAAGCGGTTCAACGAGTAATTTAAAGATTACGTCAATGATATGAAAGGCTATGATTATGTTATGAAGTGGTACAAGTATGTACACAGAACTCATGTGAAGTGAATTCTGTATATGATGAATTCTTGGTAAGAATGTACACAAATAAGTTATTCTTGTGAGATATTGATAACCTTGAGATCAATGATTCAGTGATCTACATTTATGATGAATGGATGCATGATAAGATTTGAAAATGACCATATGTTAGACGTATGAGTCTAATTTGGGTTGTGATATAGTACGATGTATATGCTTAAATTGTGATTCATTGGATATGAGAAAAAAGAAAGACAGACGTAATCGTTGATTAAAGTCATAATGAAAACATAGAGAGATATGAGCTATAGATAAGTGAAAGATTGTTAAGTTATATGTTGAAATTATGATTACTCGTAAATGATGTGCATGTTGTTAAGAGAGTTAAAATAACTCGCTAAATAATGGGACATGTTATAATGGGGACACTATGGTGGTTAGGCTAATGCCAAGGCTTGTAAATGGTGTTTAGAAGTTAAAAGAGTAAGCATTATGAATGGATAAGTGGTAAACTTGAGATCTAATGCAAATTGTAATAATAGTACTCTTATGGATGGATAAAGTAAATGAGTGTTAATAGTTGTTTATTATTTGCATATGAACTTACTAAGCACTATTGCATACTCCCCTTCCTTTCCTATCTCTTATAGGTTAAGTTAGCTAGCTCGAGTTGGAGATCGCTGGAGATGCTATCACACTATCAAGTTATCATTTGAGTATAAGTGAATGCAAGTATTTTAAGTTTATGGCATGTATAGGGACTTTTCCTTTTGTAATTATATCAGCATAAATATGTTGGCCAATTATGGTTATGGTCCAATTTGTATATAGCCATGAATGATGGCTTATGTTCATTACATTATTATTCAGATGCATATACAAATGCCTGATGATGTGGTTTATGTTTGCTTGATATGTGATAGGTGTGGTTAATAGTCTTGTTGTTGATTAGATAAGATGACTAATGTTGGACATGAGTCATTTATATGATAATGTCCTTATAGGTATGAAGTTGGTATGAGTTGTATTAGTAAAGCATAATGCTATTAGAATGATGGAAGTGAGTATGTACATGATATGCTATTGCTTGATTATGTTAGTTCCGTTTGAAGGCTTTTGTATGGCATTAAAGTTGCCATGTGATGTTGCTTGAAGGTGACAAAATGGCATAGAAAATAGCCTTGTATTTGTCCACACGGGTAGACACACGAGCGTGTGTCTAGGCCAGGTGTGACCACGGTCTGACCCTATGGGCGTGTGATCCGGCCATGTATGTGTCCCCTGCAGCTTAATATAGCAGAACAGAATGTCCAGAATTGGCCATACGGGCTGAGGCACGGCCGTGTGTCTCAGCCATGTGAGTTACACGACCTTGGGACATGGGTGTGTGCCCTGGCCGTGTGAAGTCTACACCTGAATTATGGAAAATCATGAAAATAAAATCGACCACACAGCCTAGCACACGGGCTTGTGACTTGGCCATGTGGCTACCATTTGTTGCTGACGTTATAAACAGAATGCAACCTAAAATCGATACAGCCTAAGCCCACGAGCGTGTGACATGCCACACGGACGTGTCCATTGACCCACACGGGCATGTGTCCCTAAAACCTCAAAATTTTCTTGAGTTTTGTAAAATCTTCCTGAGGTCTCAGTTTAGTCACGAACCGCCCTTAATGTATGTTGAAAACCTCGTGGGCCCATATAAGGGACGATGTGCACATGAATGAAAAGTTTTAATTTGGATGGAAATTTAAGTCTTGGTTTTGTATGAGTGCTTGAGTTTATGTCTGGTAACGCCTCATACCCTGTTCCAGCGTCGAATACGGATAAAGGGTGTTACATAACACACCGAACCCATCTTCGTCTTCGGATTAGGGTTACAAAATATTACAACACATATCGAAATAACTAACAACATAAAATAATTCAACTATTAATTTAAAATAAAAAATTCAAAACCAATAATCATTCATAGCATATATACACTTACAAGTCTTATATCGAGCTTATGGAATCTAAAAATCAATTTGGAAACAATTAGGGACTAATTTGAAATCAAACAGAAAAATGTAGAAAATTTGAGAACAGGGGTCACACGGTTGTGTTATAGAGCCAGGCTGTATGGCTCAGGAACATGGTCATGTGGCCAAACTGTGTATAGTTTGAAAAATAGGGTCACACGGCCATGTCGCTAGATCGTGTGCCGATTGTGTGCAATTCGAAATAGGGTCACAAGGTAGTGTGTAACAGCCTGTTTTTAATAGAATCAGAACAGTAGTTTAGGGACCATGAATCCGATGAGTAAATATTTATTTTATTATTATTATAATGTCTATGGTATGCTAGTAGAGTCGTATGAAAATTTCATTAAGAAACTTGACGTTTGCATGCTTAATTTCGTGAAAAGGACTAAATTATAAAAGGTGCAAAAGTTAAATTCTATAAGCTAAATGGGTCTAATGGCTATAGAATTTTAAATTAAAGGACTTAAGTGGTAATTGAACCAATTAATGAGATAGTGGAATGTGTTGGATAGGTTTTAATGAAATATTAATAAATTTTAAAGGTTAATTTAGTAAATTGATAATTAAATTAAATGTTTAATAAAGAAAAAGAAAAAATGACTATCATCTTTCTCATTTCAACTTTCAAAGCTGAAATAACCATTGTTGAAGAAGAAAGCTTTGGTTTTTCATCTTCCTACATGCATGGTATGTTTTAAACTTCGTTTTTAATGATTTTTATGTTTTTGGGATTGTTGTAGCTTAATATAGTTAGCCCAGGGACTAATTTTCAAAACTAGGGTTTTTTCCATGAACATGTTTGCATGATTCTTGAAGTCTAATGGAAGATTATGAGTCCTTGTTGTTAAATAAACTAGTTTTGTAAAGTGATTTTTGATGAAATTATCGTTTAGGGACTTATTTGTAAAAGTAGTAAAATATTATGGAAAAATTGTGAAATGATGATTTGTATGGGTTGATATAAGGCCTTAGGTAATTCAGCTAGCACGAAATGTGGATGAATTTGCATAAATGTCAATTTACAAGCTTAAGGACTAAATGTGTAAAGAAGTTAAAATGTTAGGGGCAAAAGTGTAAAGTTGCTAAAGTATGAATTTTGGACTAAATTGAATAGTATGAGTATTACATAGATTGAATTTACTTATTTAGATCAAGATAAACCTTGTACGGATCTAGATCGGGGAAACGCTAAAACCTAGGATTAATTGATCTTATTTCGACATCTTCGTAATTGAGGTAAGTTCGTATGTTTAAATAATGTTTTAATGTTACTTTGATATATATGCCATGGTGCTATTTATCATGTCATAAAATGATTGAAATCCAACAACGTTTCAATGATTATCGAGCCCCGTTTTAACCTTAGGAATATATAGGATACAAATGACATGTCATTAGGGTTACCATGTTTCGGGTGCTAGTCTTGAATGTCCTACCGATGGCTGAGTTTTGGCATTTGTTCCGGACACTCGTCAGCTTGTGTGAATGGCATCGTGTAGCTCACATTTTGACTGTCAGCTTATGTGAGCAGACCCATTTTATGGCTCAAGTGAGAAACGATGTAAAGGAAAAGGAAAAGGAAAAGGAATGGTTTCAACCATATGTTTAGCACACTTTGTGTGAGCTTTCCTGAGTATTTGATATTATTCTAAGTGGTTCAACGGGCATAAAAAGGGAAGGAATGGTAAGTGTGAACTTATGGAAAGGTATGAAATGATCTATGAATGTATATCTATGTTTATGGAAAGTAAGGATCCAATGGCTTTATGTTCATGTGAATTTACCTTACCAATGTGATAATTCAAGTGAATTATGTGTTAATGCACTAACAATTGTTGTTGATGATACTTAGGCTTGTGCCAAGCTATTGATTGGATTGTATCGTTTTTAATTTTAAAGTTATGCATTGAAATGGTAAGTTATGTTCATGTTATACGAACTTACTGAGCATTATATGCTTACATAGTTTTCTTTCCTATGATTTATAGATTATTAGAAGCTCGTCGGAGACCTATTACACTATCCAACAATTATATCGATAGATTTTGATGTTTTGGTCAAGGTTATAATGGCATGTATAGGTGGACTTATGTTTAATGGCTAGTTAATGTTTATGGCATGTAAATGTTGCTTTAAATTTGTGGTGCTTTTTGTACCTTGTGGTTGGGTGATAATATGATCAAGTTGATGCATGTTTTTATGACCAAAGTGGTAAATGATGGTATGTTTGAAATGTGGTCAATTGTGGTATGTTTTGGTATGGAAATAAGTTAGATGTGTATGGTTGATGTATGACCAAATATGCATATGTTTAAATATGTTTGATGGTTTGTGATTGAGGTGCCTTATTGGCATATTTGTTGTATGGATTAATGGTATAGTGAATTGGCCATTTTCATACATGTTTTCGGTAGGTTTTTAAGCCTTGGTCATATCTGCATATTTGTTTAGGTACATGCTTGAGCTGGGTGAAGGAAATGGCTTAATTTTGGCCAATTCCTTGTCCACACAGCCTAAGACAAAGGCGTGTGTTTCAGCCGTGTGTGACACACAGCCATGCGATACGACCGTGTGTCCCCTGTAGGTTTTAAAGGTTGTAAGTCAGACAGTTACACGGCCTAGCACACGACCTGGCACACGGGCGTGTGGTTTGGCCATGTGACCCAACTCAAAGAGTTACACGAGCATAGATACGGGCTAGGACACAACCATGTGTCCCTATTTCGATTGTTACATGGCTTGAGACACGGGCGTGTGGCTCAGCCGTGTGAGTCATACGGCCTGACCATACGACCGTGTGACCCCTGCAGTTTTAAAATTTTTAACTTTTTCCTCAATGTTTCAAATGTTCCCGATTTAGTCCCGATCGTTTCTAAAGTAATTCTAAGGCCTCGAGGGCTCGAATAAGAGACGATATGCATGTATATAAATGGATTATTCTATGTTTATTGTAATATTTGGAAATGAATGTTTTAGGTTACGTTTTTACGGTAATGCTCCGTAACCTTAGTTTGGCGACGGATACAAGTTAGGAGTGTTACACCATGTCTCCAGGTCGTGTAACAACCTGAGACTCTATGGGAAAAACCTGCACCAAAATTTAATAGGCCACATAACTGTGTGGAGTGGCCGTGTGTGACACACAATCGTGTGATAGCCCGTGTACACTAAAAATCACTTCTAAAACAAGCCAAAACATTTCCCATTCCTTAAGTGCCAAACCAAACCAAAAGCAACCATTCTCAGACCTTCAAACACATTCAAATAAACTTAAAACATACCAAAACATTGAGCCTAAATGTATAACCAATATGCCCTCATTGGCACCACATTTCATACACCAAACTAAACACACATTCAATCATTTCAATTACTACATTAAAGATACACTACTATACCAATTCATTCATTTCAACACATCCATTTTGCCATATCATCAACACTTTAATAAGGTATGAACCAAACAACCAAAGCACTCATATGAACATACATGATCTAAAATACCAAATATATACACATCATTAAACCTTACTTAACCAGGGCTTAAAACAACATCATTATAAACTATTAAATTTAAAACTCCTAGTACATGCCATTTATAACCCAACTTCAAAATGATCAAAACTTCTACCAATTGGGGCACGGATAGTGTGTATCTGACTTGAATTTCCAACCGATCAAGATCTCTGATGATCTGCAAAGAAAGAAAACAACAGACATAAGTAAATTAATGCTTAGTAAGCTCATATATAATGGAAACTTAAACTTACCGAATTTGAACCATTTTGTACAATTCATGCATAATTTTATTAACAAGCTTATGAATTCATTCATTTCCTATACACCCAACAAATCTCACAAGAGTTCACATATATACATGAAACTTGATCATACTATATCAAAAACATTAAAATAACATATTTACCAATCAATTCTTCCAACTCATATCCAAATGGTAAATCACATTCCATTTTAATGTACCATGTCCTACTTCTCCTTTCAATGTTTAATTCCATGTAGCTAATGCATATATTCTTTTCATTTTTACATATATAAGAACTTAAAACATATCATATCATGTAATGTTCATAATTAACAATTGCAATTCAATCATCCATCTTTTGTTCGTATCATATAACACATTTATCATTCTATACATATTACTTGATAAACAATTGCTCAAGGATGCCATAGCGTCTTTTAGCCTCGGTCTTATTTATTTCTGATATGATGCCAGAGTGTCTTTAAACTATAGTCTTATTTATTTCCGTCATGTTGCGATAGTGTCTTTTAACTATGGTCTTATTCATTTCCTGTAACAGCCCAATTTTGGGCCTAGTTGGAACAGTGGTTTTGGGACAACAAATCCGGCATAAGAAAATTTATTTTTATTATATTTTTATGGTCTACAATTTCACAGGATGATTTCGTGAAAATTTCGTTCGAAAATTTCGTCGTTTGGGTACTCAATTTAGTCAAAAGAACTAAATTGTAAAAAGTACAAAACTTGAGTTCTACATGTTATAGGTGTCCAATTGTTATGAAATTTTAAATTGGAGGTCCTTAAATGGTAATTAGCCCAATTAATAATTTTTTGGACAAAAATGAACATGAAATAGGTGAAATAGAATGTTTTTAAGTTAGGGGCATTTTGGTCATTTAGTAATTAAATGACTTAATAAACAAAATAAAAGCCAAAATTTCTTGTCCATCTTCTTCCTTGGCCGAATTTTACATGAAGAAACCATGGCTAGGATTTTCCAAGCTTCCAAGCTCAATTATAAGTCTGTTCTAGCCCCGTTTTAATGTTTTTTTTTGTTTTTAAAATCCTCATAACAAGATCTATCTATTTCTACCATTAATTTGAAGTATGGTTAAAGTCTAGGGTTTTGACCCATGATAAATATGTGTGTATTTGGATGTTTAATGGTAGAATATGCATGTTTGTGGTTAGAGAAACGACTTTTACTAAGTGATTTTCGGTGAAAATGCTAAAAATGACTAACTTGTAAAAGTTGTAAAATATGTAGTAAAAGTGTGTTTTAATGGAAAATGTGGGCTGCTATAAGCATGAAAATGGTGCGGCTAGGCTTAAAGAATGAAGAAATCGAATGAAAATCATTTTACGAGCCTAGGGGAAAAAGTGTAAATATGACAAAGTTTAGGGGGAAAGATGTAATTTTTTCCAAATATAATTTTTGGACCGAATTGATTAGTATAATGATTAAATAAGTTAAATGTGATTTTTGGATCAGGAAAAACGAAGTTCAGACCTAGAACGTGGGAAAAACGAGTGATTGACGGTTAGGTCCTTTTCGTTGTTGTCGCATTCGAGGCAAATTCGTGTGTAAATAATGCAACATTTCATTATTAGGTATTTAATGCTTTAATATTTCATGAATTGTGTAATTGTCTTTGTGGATTAGATTAACATTGACTCGATGACGATTCGACAAATATTGGATGCCTCGAAATCCCGGTTGAACCTTAGGAATAGTTAGGATACAAATGTCATGACATTAGGGTTATTGAGATACCGTATAAGATCATATCTGGGATATGACATCGGCATGTGATTTCGTGTAATACCATGTCTGGGACATGGCTTCGAAATGAGACTTCGTATAAGACCATATTTAAGATATGGCATCGATATGAGAATTGTGTAAGCCTATAGCTGGGCTATAGGCATCGATATGTGATCCCATGTAAGACCATATCTGGGATATGGCATTGGTATGATTTTATGTGTATGTGATTCCCAAGTATCTTTTAGTATTCCAAGTGGTTCAATGGGTAATTCAAAGATTATGTCAAAGATGTGAAAAGATATGACTGTGTTACGAGTTTGTACAGGTATATACGTAAAATTTTTAAGCATCATGGTATTATGAATTCATGATCACTATGAAAGTGACTTTAAGTTAAGCTTGTGAATAATTATTTATGTTGATGATGTGTAAATTTTATGGCAAATTCAGTTGAGAATCATGGGTTAGGCTTTTGAGCCATATCAAATTGAGAGATAAGATGTTTATTTCACTTGATTTGTGATTCATTGGACATGTGTGAAAAAGGAAAGATTTGCATAATTGCCTATTAAAATGGTTATGAAAGTATGAGAAGTTAAAAGTTTAAATCATTAAAAGATGTTAAGCTCTAGGCTTGAATATATGAATACGCTTAATTAATGTGCATGTTACTATGAGGCTTGAAATGATTTGTTAATGATTATTATTGTATGTTATATTGGAAAGATTACGAATGTTTCGCAAGTGTTAAGATGAATTAAATTATGCTTATAAATTGAAGGGGTAAGCATTGTAATTGAGTAAGTTATGCCTATGAAAATTAATGACGTTTATGTTGTGTTATGTTACGTTAATTGCATGACAAATTTATGACTATTGTTGCTTATCATTGGCATACGAACTTACTAAGCTTTGTAGCTTTCTCCCTTTCCTTTCCCTTATCTTATTGGGTTGTATGCTAGCTCGAGTTGGAGATCGCCGAGATGTTATCAAACTATCAATCTATCATCGTGGGGTAAAAGTGAATACAAACCTCTTAATTTTATGGCATGTATAGGGACTCAATCATTTGGTGTATTAGTCATTATGATTTGGCTAAATATATTAGCTTGTGATGACTAAAGGTTGGATGAAATTTGTAGCCATGCAAATTGGCTTATATTGGCTAAATGGTTGTAAGCCCATCTAAGTATGTATGTGCATATGTCAATGTTTGGTGATGTGGTTTATATTTGCTTGATATATGATGGTTATGAGTTTATTCATATGTTTATGCCCTTTGAGTGTGAATTTAGCATGAAATGAATTGGCAAGGCCTAATGTTATAATGCATGATAGATGATGGTATAAAAATGATACGTTATTGCTTGATTGGAGTTGTTTTTGAAGGCATTTATATGCCATGATTTGTGCAATGTGATGTTGTGTGAATGTGTGCAAGTGAGGGTGACAAAATGGCTTGGAAAATAGCCTTGTATTTGTCCATACGGGTAGACACATGGGCGTGTGTCTAGGCAATGTGTGACACAAGGTCTGCTCCATGGTCATGAGTTTCGGCCGTATGTCCCTTGAACCTTAGTTTTGGAAAAATAGAATGTCCAAAATTCAGCACACGGGCGTGTATCTCAGCCGTGTGGAGGACACAGCCTAAGCACACGAGCATGCGACTTGGCCGTGTGACTTCAATTTGATGATGATGTCATAAACAGAATGTCCCTTATTTGGGACACGGCCTAAAGCACGGGCATGTGATATGCCACACGGGTGTGTCCCTTCACCCACATGGGCGTGTGGACCTTTTTGATGAAAATTTTCAAAGTTTTCCCAGAAGTTTCTAAAATTCTCGGTTTAGTCCTGAACCACTCCTAATGTATGTTTTGGGCCTCGTAGGCTTGTTTAAGGGATGATATGAAAAGTTTTAAATTTGAGTGGAAATTCATGTCTCAGTTTTGTATGATTGCTTGCGTATAAGTCCAATAACGCCTCGTACCCTATTTCGGCGTCGAATATGGGTAAGGGGTGTTACATTTCCGGTATAGTGCCATAGTGTCTTTCAACTATGGTTTTATTCGTTTCCAGTATAGTGCCATAATGTCTTTCAACTATGGTCTTATTCGTTTTTCAAGCCAATGAATTCGATCCTTATATACATAAATAGATATTAAATTACCAAACAACTAGTTAATTTAACCAAGTTACGAACTTACCTAGACAAAAACGGTTGCAAAAACAAGGCCCACAACTAATATGTTAATATGGCTTTTCCATGATTCGAGTCCGATTGATTCATTTCTTAATTTAAATAATAATAATTTTATTCAATTAACCAATTCAAATATCATAAAATATTTAAATTCATATATTTGACCCTTAATCGTCATTTTACACTTTTACACTAAACTTTTACTTCTTATTCAATTTAGTTCCTAAACCCGAAACATTCAATTCAATCATAAATTAATCCAAACCAGGCAAGCTAAATTTAATATAATTCTCCTATTGCCCATATTTATCATATTTTTACAAGAATTTCATTTAACTTTACTATTTTAGCAATTTAGTCCTTTAACATAAAAATTAACCAAAATCACTTTACAAAATTGCCCTATTTAACTATCAAGTTTATAAATCTATCATAAAAATTAAAAAACATCACCAATTCTTCAATTCCATAATTTAAAACTTTTAACAATTTTGCGAATTAGTCCTTGGGTTAGCTAGATTAAAAGCTACAACGGACTCAAAAACATAAAAATCACTAAAAACGAGTAAAGAAATCACTCACATGCAAGCACTTAAAACCACTGAATACTCAAGCTCTTCCAATGGCTAATTTTGGTTCCCAAATTCGACAATGGCTAATGGAAGATGATAATGGTTTATTTATTTTCATTTGTTTATTTTTAATAACTTAATTACCAATTTGTACTTAATTACAATTAAAAATTTCTTTATTAACAAAGCATAAACCGTCCACTACCATTAAAAAGGCCTAATTACCTTTTAAAGCCTCATAATAATGTTTCTTTAACAAATTAACACATTTAAGCAAGTAGCGATTAACTTTTTCATCTTTTACAGTTTATCCCTTTTTACTTAATTAACTATCTAAACGTTAAAATTCCTGGACCAAGTTTCAATAAACCTATATTGTAACTCCGTAAATATTTTTTTTAAATATTTACGGGCTTAATTTACAGAAATGGGGTCCTAAAACCTCATTTTCTAAAATCACTTGACTTTAGGGACAAACCACTTGTACTTAATTATTTGTTTACTTAGTAAAAATTATTAAACCAAAATTCAATATAATATTATACTTGACTTGTAAATTTTAAATTATAATATTTTCAATGCCACTGAAAAATGGGTTGTTACAGTAATTGATGAGTCTATCGAGAAAGTTATCAAGATCGATTTTAATACCAAAAGTTGCTTAAGATGCTAATTCAATTGTATGACAATTTGTTTTGAATTAAGGAAGCCATTGGTGTCAAAGGTATGGATCGATGGTTTTTACATAGAATATGTGCCATTACCAAATATTTGTTTTAATTATAGCAAATACATACACCTAAGAGTGATGAACTCTGTAAGAGTATGCCCAAAGATCAATCATGAGATGGTTGTAATAACATACTTAATTTACCATGTTTATTAATATAAAGCGTTGTTATTATTATTTCAGTTTTTCTTTCTGTGTGTATAGATAAACTGTTTTATAATAATGTCCTGAGAATAATATGATTATTCTTAAAAGATCCTTAGTCGAGTATTATTGTTGACTAGGACAATAATAATGCATTAAGGCTAACATGTAGTTGATTGATGATAAAGAGTTGTCATTGATATGGAGTGTCAAAATCAATGCATGAATATGTGTGCTAGAGAACAACATATTGGATTGACCCGCTATGAGTATGTTTCTTGGATTATTATGTAATTGTCACAACATTACTCATAGTGATTAATATGTATATGATCCTCAGACTTGAGATCATTATTATCCCAGCATTGTGAGTTGTATATTTTGATACAGTCAAACGTACACCGTAACAGGTTGTTCTATAAAGGCTGATGTTGGATATACCACAATCTATGTAGAGGGATATGGTTGATCAATAAAGGATAAGTCCCTCCTACATAATAGGAGTAATATCTTAGGCCACTTGATTGAGTGAGACTAGAAGTGCATGGCCATGCTCAAATAAGTTGATATGAGATGTCATACTAATTTGTATATCATAGTCTACTCAAGATATCAAGAAACATGGGATGGATTATGCAAGTTTGACTATCCCATGACTTGTATCCGTTCCAGAGATAAAGGACTTAAGGATTAATGCGTGAAAGGTTAATCACGAAAGGTTATGTCGAATCATGACTTCTTGTAACTTAGGTAGCAATGATGCATTGCTAGATGCCACTCATTGTCTGTGACAATAGAATCGTTCTAGTATTACTGCTAACGTTGCAAGAACCTACAGGGTCACACCCTATGGTTGAAATGAACGGAATAAAATATAGTTGGTATTGTGCTTGGTTGTCACATAAATTAAATTAATTAAAGAATTAATTTAATTGGGCAATCAAATATTGAACATATTATATGTACAAGGATGTTGTACACATAATGATAACATAATTTTATTAATATATGATTTTGATTCATATATAAATTTAAATAAATATAGTTTACCGGAATCCTTATTATAATTAATGTAATTATAATTTTCAGATATAATTAATGTAATTATAATTTTCGGTTAAAACCTTTATTGTATTTATTTAATCTTGTAATACATTCAAGACATATCAATTATAAAAGGCCCAATTAAGAGGATACCTATTATAAAAGGCCCAATGAGAAAGGCACCCATTATAAAAGGTATTAAAAGGAGATAAAACTAAACATGAAAACCCTAAGTGATTGCTTGTTAGGTCTAGCAGCCGTCATGCAAATAAGCCTCCAAAAATAGTTTTGGAGATTTCTTCCGTTCATAGTCAAACCGGGTGGATTACGTAGAGGCCGACATCGGAAAAGGTTGAGGCTTGATTCGACAGTAGATCAAAACTCTTGTTGCCAAGGCGTCGCTGTCTACTCAGATTGAAGTTTTGGTAATTTCGAAACCTTTATTTCACCCCGATTCGTTCCTCACACATGGATCCATGATTTGGATCGCCGGATCTAATTTTATTCTGCTGCGCCATGGGGTACCGGCGTTCCAACAGTGGTATCAGAGCCACTTGTGTGATATGAACTCGGGTTTAAATACTTGGGTGATGCAATTGTATGAGATACATGTTTTGATCTTATTATATTTTCGATTGTTTAAATCGTTTAAGCATAATCTGATAATTGTTCCTTTCGGTAATTGATTAAATGTTAATCATGGTGTTGTGGCCTATTCGATTTTATGTTATTACTGTTAACTATTAACAAATCTGTAGCGGCGGTGGTATTTATAGTTTCCAGTAAGTGTTAACTGGCTAGTGGAACAAGGGTTGTTCCGATATGAAACCTCAAGGATTAAAATCCTAAAAACACGATTCTGTTGATAAAAATTTATCAAATCGTAAGGCTTCATTTGACTGGGGTATGCGATTCGCGCCGCGGGGGCTCCGCCCCCGCACCCCCCCTGGATAGGGATCTGAGGATGGCTCCGGCCGCGGGCCTTCGGCCAGCTTCCTCCGACATCCTCAGACCCCCGCAAAAAAATTTGTTAATAAAAGAAATTTATAAACTTGATGGGCCACAAAAGGTTGAAAGGATATTTTATAATTCACCTTAGCAAAAAAAAAAACAAAAAAAAAACATTGAATTATGTATGCTATTTTTGACATGCACGGTGTTTGAAATGCATAGTTATAGCCCAATGACCCATTCGATAAAAGGTTGTAATTTTTTTTTAAAATACGGCCTGCGTGTCGTGCCTTGCTACTATTCTCTTGTATTTCTCTTCTCATCTTATTCCCTCGTATGTAAAACGAGTTTTTGCATTTTGTAATTTGCAAGAGTTGCTGTGGGCCAAACAAGAAGGAAGGTGGGACAATGATTGTGAATGATAGCTTGTGAAAGGGCTTACACCTTTAGGTTTCCTTTTGGTTTTCCCATTGGCTTGGGTTGAACCACTTTAGTTTATGGGCTATAACTATTGCATTTATTTATTGCTTTATTTATTCATGTATGAGATGCTATGGATGATAATAAACCTTGTTGATAATAAACCCTATTAATTGATGAGATCGATTAGAAGACTAAATGGGCTAAAGTAGACCATAATTGGTGAGATGCAACAACCTTAATAAAATCCCTCTATTAAAATATTAAGTCAACATGGCCTTCCAATTTTGCCCTCGTTAAGGCCTCGATCAATACTATGTAGGTTCTGCCAAAGCGAAGTACTAGTATTTATCTTGGTTAAACGCGAAGAATAAACAAGTGATATTCGCTGGTTAAAAATTGGTTAATGACTTAACTAGGTTACTCTAATAGGATTAGAAACCTAGAGGCAAGTAAATTGGATAAATCATAAGATGATTAGAACAAGAGTTGTTCACCAAATATTAGGAGTTACATATGATGTAATTAGCAAATGTTGCTTACCTAAATAACCATAATCTTAAGAGTAAAGCCAAAGCTGACTTAAGAGGTGGTGAAATATGGATCCTTAACCTACTAGAAATACTTTTGAGAAAGTTTTTCCGAAATTAATATACGAGGGTTATTAATTTTGAAATAAAATAGTGGGAATATCATTTAATAAAGTCTTTTTAATGATTGATATAAATTGGTAAATTTACTCACATGCATATTTAATTGTTGTAGATATATTATGGCTGCAAACACTAGCACACTCTCATTGCGATCGGTCCTTGAGAAGGACAAATTGAATGGTTTGAATTTTCTTGATTGGTTCCGTAACTTGAGGATTGTCCTTAAACAAGAACGGAAATTATATGTCATTGAACAACCACTTCCTAATGAACCACCCGCTAATGCCTCGAGGACTGATAGAGATGCTTACAAGAAGTATCTCGATGACATGATAGATGTTGGATGTCTTATGCTTGCCACTATGAATCCTGAACTTCAGAAGCAACATGAGGACATGGTTGCTTATGATATGATCGAGCACCTAAAAGAACTTTATCAGGGACAAGCACGGCAAGAGAGGTTTGATATCTCTAAGGCCTTATTCCAATGTAAGTTGGCTGAAGGAAGCCCAGTAGGACCTCATGTCCTTAAGATGATTGGCTATATTGAAAGCCTGTCTAAGCTTGGGTTTCCATTGAGCCAAGAGTTGGCCACTGATGTTATTTTACAATCGTTGCCGGATAGCTACAGCCAGTTTGTCCTCAATTTCAATATGAATGAAATTGACAAGACTCTACCACAATTGCTCAGTATGTTACGAACTGCTGAAGGCAACTTGAAAAAGGTTGGACCCAAGCCCATACTGATGGTCCGTAATAACAAGGGCAAGGGAAAGGCCAAAGTTCAAACAAAGCCTAAGGGCAAAGGTAAGCCCAAATTTGGAAAAGGAAAGGCTGCACTGAAACCTAAAGGTGGGGTGTCTAAGGAAGGAAACTATTTTTATTGTGGTGTGACTGGACATTGGAAACGGAACTGCCCTGCCTATCTTGAAGAAGTCAAGAAGGCTAAAGCAAGCGGAATGTCTGCTTCAGGTATTTATGTTATTGATATTAATTTATCAACTACTACTTCTTGGGTATTAGATACTGGTTGTGGTTCTCATATTTGTACTTCTGTACAGGGACTACAAAGGAGTAGGACTTTGGCTAGAGGAGATGTGGACCTACGAGTTGGAAATGGAGCAAAAGTTGCTGCATTAGCTGTGGGAACATATACTTTATCTTTACCTAGTGGACTTGATTTATGTTTAGAGGATTGTTATTTTGTGCCCAGTTTGACTAAAAACATTATTTCAATTTCTTGTTTAGACAAAATTGGTTTTGAGATAATTATTAAGAATAATTGTTGTTCATTTTATCTCAATAATGTTTTCTATGGTTCGGCGCAATTGATTAATGGCCTCTATATTTTAGATCAAACGAATCCCATTTGCAACATAAATACTAAAAGATCTAAAATAAATGACTCAAATCAAACTTATCTTTGGCATTGTCGTTTGGGCCACATAAGTGAGAAACGCATATCCAAACTCCATAGAGATGGTCTCTTGAATTCATTTGTTTTTGAACAATTTCAAGTATGTGAATCTTGCTTATTGGGAAAAATGACTAAATCTCCTTTTTCTGGAAAAGGTGAACGAGCTAGTGATTTATTGGGCCTAATACATTCTGATGTATGTGGACCAATAAATACACAGGCCAGAGGTGGATTTCACTACTTCATTACTTTCACTGATGATTTCAGTAGATATGGGTATGTTTATCTCATGCGCCATAAGTCTGAGTCCCTTGAAAAGTTCAAGGAATTTAAAAATGAAGTACAAAATCAACTAGGCAAAACTATCAAGTCACTTCGATCTGATCGAGGTGGAGAGTATTTGAGCCTAGAGTTTGATGATCTTTTGAAAGAATGTGGGATTGTCTCACAACTTACTCCTCCTGGGACTCCTCAATGGAATGGAGTATCTGAGAGAAGAAATCAAACTTTGTTAGACATGGTTCGATCCATGATGAGTCATGCTGATCTACCGACTTCCTTTTGGGGACATGCACTTGAGACTGCTGCCTTCACACTAAATCGTGTTCCATCTAAATCGGTTCAAAAGACGCCATATGAGATGTGGACTGGGAAACGTCCTAGTATGTCCTTTATGAAAATTTGGGGTTGTGAAGCTTATGTTAAACGTCAAACGTCTGCTAAGCTTGAACCCAAATCTGAAAGGTGTATTTTTGTGGGGTATCCAAAAGAAACCAAAGGATATTATTTTTTTAATCCCACTGAGAACAAAATTTTTGTTGCTCGGACTGGTGTCTTCCTAGAGAAAGAATTTACTTCTAAAAAAGGAAGTGGGAGAAAGATTGAACTTGAAGAAATTCAAGAATCACAAGATACCACTGAACCAGAGATTGAACAAAACCAAATTCCACAAGAAATTGAGGAACAAACAACTGCTATAGAAACACAACCACTGCGCAGATCTTTAAGAGAACACCGTGCACCTGAGAGATATGGATTTCTCATTAGAACGCATGGTGACGTTCTTCTTATAGATCAAGATGAGCATAGGACTTATCAAGAAGCGGTGACGAGCCCAGACTCTGAGAAATGGCTTGAGGCCATGAGATCTGAGATGGATTCCATGTATGAAAACCAAGTATGGACTTTGATTGACCCACCCGAAGGGGTTAAACCTATAGGGTGCAAATGGGTTTTCAAAAAGAAAATAGACATGGATGGTAATGTACAAACATACAAAGGGCGATTAGTCGCTAAAGGTTTTCGCCAAATTCATGGTGTTGACTATGATGAAACCTTTTCTCCTGTAGCTATGTTTAAATCCATCAGGATCTTGCTCGCCATAGCTGCATTTCATGATTATGAAATCTGGCAGATGGACGTCAAAACAGCTTTCCTTAACGGGAAACTTGAAGAGGATGTGTATATGACACAACCTGAAAGTTTTGTAAATCCAAAGGATGCTAGAAAGATATGTAAGCTACAATGATCTATTTATGGACTAAAGCAAGCTTCTCGAAGTTGGAATATTTGTTTTAACGATGCAATCAAAGAGTTTGGTTTTATCAAAAATGAAGATGAACCATGTGTTTACAAGAAAGTTAGTGGGAGCACTATCACATTCTTGGTACTATATGTGGATGACATACTTATCATGGGAAATGACATACCTACCTTGCAGTCTATTAAGACTTGGTTAAGAAGTTGTTTTTCTATGAAGGACTTGGGCGAAGCCACTTATATCTTAGGAGTCAAGATCTATAGAGATAGATCAAGACGACTACTAGGTCTAAGCCAAAGTACATACATAGATAAAGTACTGAAAAGGTTCAGTATGGAAGAATCTAAAAGAGGATTCCTACCTATGAGACATGGTATTTCACTCTCGAAGGAAATGTGTCCTTCAACTCCACAAGAGAGAGAACGTATGAGTAAAATTCCATATACTTCCGCTATTGGATCTATCATGTATGCTATGTTATGTACCCTTCCAGATGTCTCGTATGCCTTAAGTATGACGAGCAGGTGTCAAGTAGATCCCGATGAAGGTCACTGGACCACAGTCAAGAGTATCCTTAAGTACTTAAGAAGAACTAAGGATACGTTCCTATTATATGGAGGTGAGGAAGAGTTAAGTGTAAAAGGTTACACTGATGCCAGCTTCCAAACCGACAAGGATGATTCTCGATCGCAATCAGGTTTTGTGTTTTGCCTTAATGGTGGTGTTGTGAGCTGGAAGAGTTCAAAGCAAAGTACAGTAGTCGATTCTACAACAGAGGCCGAGTATATTGCAGCCATGGATCCATGAATTGGATCGCCGGATCTAATTTTATTCTGCTGCGCCATGGGGTACCGGCGTTCCAACAAACTCAATATTGTGAAAGGAAGAAGATAAATTGGAGTCGCCAAAGGACTTGCTAGAATCAAAACCAAATGTGGAATGTAAGGTGGAGAAGAATGATGTTGGATGTTGGATGGTGGTGGAGTGGTAAAATATACGACCGATTAGGAAGGCTAACATGAATCTCGCTACGAAAGTTAGACTTCCATACCAATTCATGTTTTAAATCTTTAGATATGGTCAATGACGATTTTCATGGGATTGATAATGCAATGAATGAAAATAGCAGAAAGGATTTGTTTCATAATGAAAGTCAACAGGCTTTAAACCTAAATGACAAGGTGCAATTTCAAGCAGGCCATTTTGAGCCTAGTAAGCAAGATAAGGGGAGACAAGCTAGGTGTGGCCCAATTTGGTTATCCTAGGTGTGCTCATATTGCCAAAATAGTTGGGTAGGCTTTGTAACATCCCGAATCAGGGGCTAGTCGAAACAGTGGTCTCGGGACCACTAAGTCGAGGTGGAAGAAAAATATTTTGATATTATTTTAAGTGTTATAATATGTTTATTAAGAGGCATGAGAATTTTGGTGCTTTAATTTAAACGATTGAGGGCTTAATCGCGAAAAAGGACTAAATCGCATAATATGCAAAAGTTCTATTTTAATTGCTAGAGGTGCCAATTAGCTAGGGAATATTAATAGGAGGCCCCAAGTGTGAAAATCGGCCTTGTTTTAAGTGTGTAGGCCGGCCATTTGGACAAGGGAGACAAGAATATTTATTTTGGTCAACATTTGGTGAAATTAGGTGGTGAATGAATAAAATAAGAGAAAAACAAAGAAAAGAAAAGTATCATCTTTTCTTCTCTTCATCACCACCAAAAATTGGTAGCAAACAAGGGTTGAAGAACTCAAAAATTTTAGCAAACATTTCTCCTCACAATAAGTGATTTTGGTGACCTTTCTTGATAAAAATTGTACTTTTGGAATCCCCAAAGCTTAAGCTAGCTAATGAGGGGACTAATTTGCAATATGGTTGAAAGTCTAGGGACTTTCCATGAGATATTTGATGTGGTTTGCTGAGTTTTATGGAAGAAAATGAATGCTAGGGAGATGAGAAACAACTTTTGTGAAAGGTGTTGTCATGAAAACACCTAACTGGAATTAAGATGCAAATGTTGTAGTTTGTTCATTGATGCATGAAATGGTTGGATTTGTGAGTAGTTGTAAGAGGATTAAATGTTCAGCTAGGCTTGTTTAACAGGAAAATGTGATTAAAATTATTTACGAGCCTAGGGGCAAAATTGTAATTTTGCCAAAGTGTAAGGGCAAAATAGTCATTTTTGCTTAAGTATAGATTATGAAGTATTATGACTTATAAAGTGATTAAATGAGTAAATTTTATTGTTCTAGATCGAAGAAAACAAGATTCGGACCTAGAACGGGAGAAAAGAGAAATGTGGACAAATAGTTTCATTTCTACCCTTTTTTCGGCATTAAGGTAAGTTTGTGTGGATTTAAGGATACATATGTTTTTATGTTTAAAATTGCTTAATATGATGTATAATGTACAATACTTCCATGAAGTTAATCATCAATGTCTAACAAGGAAATCAATGAGAACACGCAAGTAAAAGTCCCGGTTGAAGATTCGGAATAACGAGGATACCTATGTCATAGCATGAGACAAGGAAAGCCCGTGTAAGACCATGTCTGGGACATGGCCTCGGCATAAGGAATGTAGGTCCCATGTAAGACCATGTTTGGGACATGGCATCGGCACCAAACGTAGATCCTGTGTAAGACCATGTCTGGGACATGGCATCAACATCGAATAAGGGTCTCGTGTAAGACCATGTTTGGGACATGGCATCGACACCATACAAGGGAGGTGCCGTGTAAGACCATGTTTGGGACATGGCATCGACACCATATAAGGGAGGTCCCGTGTAAGACCATGTCTAGGACATGGCATCGACATCAAGTTAAGGGATCCCATGTAAGACCATATCTGGGATATGGCATTGGCATCATGAGGCGATCCCATGTAAGACCATGTCTAGGACATGTCATTGGCATCGAGACCCATGTTTGATGAGATTGAGCATCCTCTGTTATTCCGACTAATTCATCAGGCAAAAGAGTAAAGCATGAAAAAGGTACAAGAAAGTTAATCAAGTAATGATATTAGCAAGTTAAGTTACTCAAAGTTGATTAAGAGCATTGTTCAAGTTACAGAGGATGAGGATTGAGTTTATGTTTGCATTAGCAAAATGTACTAATTTACGTTGTCGAAACCATTTTTTATCGAAGGTTTAAAAAAAGAGATTGACTTTAAAAATATGGAAATGGAAATGGAGTCGCCACCGATCTTTTATTCAAGGTGTGATCGGATCACCTTGAGATGGATTATTTTAATAAAACATTTTTATTAAAACAATAATTTTGGTCTACGAAATCTAAGAAAACAGGTTCGGGAGTTGGTTACGCACGAGGAAGGATTAGCACCCTCGCAACGCCCAAAATTGGTACCAAATTGATTAATTAATGTCCTAATGTCGAAAACTTGAAAAGATTTTAAAATACGACCTTTTTTCACCAATTTTAAGATACTCGAATTTGAATATTAAGATTCTCTGGTTCTGAAGGAATAAAATATCACATTCAGCACGTTAGAATGTAACAATTCAAGTCTTCGAATTCCAGATCATCTCAAAATTCTCAAAACTCATGCATTGAGACTTTAAAAGGGTATTTCATTATTTGGGATCAAACAGAAAACCGAAACCCAGCACGTTAGGGTACAATCTCTCGAATTTCCAAACACGAAATATTGCCTCTGTTAATTTAAGAAAATGTGGATGAAATTTCGAAAGGATATTTAGTTATTTGGTCAAACAGAAAATCGAAACCCAGCACGTTAGGGCACGATCTCTTGGATTTCCAAACACAAACATCGCCTTACTTTAAAGTTAAGAAAACATGAATGAAATATTAAAAGGATATTCGATTATTTGGTCAAACGAAAAATCAAAACTCAGCACATTAGGGCACGATCTCTCGGATTTTCAAACACGAAACATTGCCTTATTTTGAAACACGATATTTTAAAATTGACTCCAAATGCTTTTTATTTAGTATACGCGTAATAAAATGAAACATTTAATAATTATTCAAATACCTTAAAAATAGAGACATGTAATAGTAATGAGTAGCACAAGCGTAGCATTAAGCATGAAGTAATATACACACTCAACACTATGAGGATGAACGTAGTTATAGACATAATTTAACACATAAGTATGCAATAACGATAATCGCATGGTTTAAAAAGACACACATTAACGAGTAAAGATCAACAAGCTACACGATACCATAATTCTACAAAATCAACATTGGCAAATTAATACAAAGTAAATTTTAAAAAATAGCAAACTGATTTAAAACATCCTAAAAATATTTGGAACTAACAATTTGTGAAACGATTCAACATTAGTATAATAATTTACAAATGAATTTAAGAAACAATTATCATAAAATATGTATGTACATATTAAAAAATATATATTAAATTATGAAAGAAAAATATATATATAACATAAGTAGTTTTAGAGGAGATTAAATATCTACATAAATAGATTAAGAAAATATATACATGATATGAACTTGATAATATATGCACAAGAATAAAATAATTTTAATACAAATTATATCTACATATATTAGAAAATAGTTTAATTTAAATAGTGTATATGAAATAATGATGTATAGAAACATTTGAACGTATTATATAAATCTTTAAACCATAGAGATATACATAAAAGACCATTTTAAAAAAGAACAAATTATATTAAAATAAGTTAGAATAAATAATATGTATATATAAATAGTTTAGAACGAATAGTATATAAATATATATTTTATCATAGTATAAAACAGTTTAAAACCAAATAAAAAAAATGAATTAAACCTAATAAAAATGCGAGGATTGTATATGAAAGCAAAAAGGTACTTAATTAAAACAAAAAGAAAATTAAAAGGCCATTTTATAATAAATAAAATCATTTTGGCATGTGCAGGGATCGAACTAAAATACGCGTAAACTATCAGGGACTAAATCGATAAATATTTCTGAAGCTCAAAACTCAGTGTTTAAGAGTTGAAAGCGCGCTTAAATCCTCGAGGTAAAATTAAAAGAAAGAAATAAATAAAAAAGGACTCAATCAGATGTCAATACAAAACGGGGGGACCGAATGCGCAAATTAACCATTCGTAACGAAAACGCGTGGGTTCCCTTCCTGAAGCGGGTCGGGCATATGGATATTGGCCAACATGGCACCGTTTTGGTGCCAATGATTCAAGCTCTAAACGGTACCGTTTCAGATTACTTATAGACAAAAAAAACCCCTAAAATTAGTGTTTAGCCATTTTGAAAAACTAGAAATGGAAACCTAAATCTCCTCTTGCTCCTGTTCTTGATCGGCCGCCTCAAAGGCTAGACCATTCGACTGCCATGCTTCCAAGATCAGCGATGGTATGGGTTAGAGGCCGAATATGGCCCTTCTGCGCCATCTTCATGCCCAAATCCCTCTCCTAACTTCGATTTCAGTGAAGTGAAAAGGAATCCGGCGACCGCGCTAAGCAGGTAAAACACTCTTTCCTTTATTCAGTTTATTCGCATGCAAAGGATGAAGTAAATCGAATGCCTGTAGAATCGAAGAGACGAAGAAAGAAAAAAATGAAATCGAAAAGGAACCTTTTTTATTCACGTTCCTCTGTATTTCTTTCTATTATTTTGCGTAATAACCGCGTGTACCCCTTTACAATGGTGTGCTTTTGGCTCTTTAAAGCCGGAAATCAGAAATAAAAACTAAAACAAAAATCAAAATTACAACTTTTTTGTTTTTTTGTTTTCTCTGCTGCTATCTGTTGTCACTATTGTTGTTTGCTATTGTCCTTTTGTCGTTGTTTTTGCAGGTGCAAGGCCGCGTACGGAGGCGTGGACGTGGCACGTACGGAGGCTGTGCGCTGGCGTGGAGGAGCGGGCAGTGGTGTGCGTGGAGGCACGCGCAAAGGAGGCTGTTGCAGCGCTGGAATTCTCTAGAAGGTCTCTAGGTTTCTGAGAATGTCAATATTATTGGGCCAATCAGGCCACAGTTTAAATTTGGGCCAATTGTATTTTAGTTTTGGGCTATTTAATTTTTGGATCTGTTTTGGGGGTTTGTAAGTGGGTCTGTAAGTTGGGCTCGGGTTTAATGGTTTGTAAAGAAACTGTGAAAAAGACTGTTTATTATTATTTTTTGATTTGTTTTAATTTTTCTGATTTTATTTTTGGGTGTATGGTTTTAAAATGGTCCGGGCGAAAATTGGGTCTTACTTACGTGATTAAGTGATACAGGTACCATGATTATAATACAAGTATGCAACTATTATGTAACATGTGATGAGTAAGAACAAGTATGACTAAGTAAGTCCAAGCATTTGAGACTTATATTGTTGTTGATGTGTGAGTTGAATGGGCCAATGAATGGCTTGTAAATATTTGATAATGACTAGCTATGGGCATGGCTAACTATGGATATGCACAGTGAAACAGGAGAGACTTTAAAGAATAAGCTATACTAATTGGCTGAACCAAAAATTCTGGAAATTTTATGGTAAGAAGATATGTGAGTCTAGTTTCAAGGAAAATTAGCAGATCTTATTTTGGAGTTCCATAGCTTCGGATAAAATAATTTAGTGACTATAGCTCGAGTAGACAGCTTGAGATGAATGTAAGTGAATTGAGAAAGATTATGAAATAATTATGGCATTAACTTGAGAACTCAAAATAAGGATTTTTTTTAAAAGCATGGTGATAAATTGTTTATTATTTACATACATACTTACTAAGATTTATAGCTTACTCCCTTCCTTTCTCATATCATGTAGGGTTTTATACTAGCTCGGGTTGGATATCGCTGGAGATGCTATCACTCCATCAAGCTATCGTGTTAGGTATAAGTGAATGCAAAACCTTTGAGTCTATGGCATGTATAGGCGTGATAAACCGCAATATATACATATTTTAATCCCACATTTGGCATACTTTTGGATGATTTATTCCTTGAATTATGGAATTTGGTGCTCTTAATCCTTTAATTTCATGTTTTATACTTAGGAGAGCACCGGAGGATGAAAAGAACGAGAAACAAGCCTAAAACAGAGCAAATGGTCTGATGCACGAAATCGACACGGCCTGGGCCCAAGACCACACAGCCATGCCTCCTTAACAGACCCGAACGCGGCCTGGCCACGATTCACACGGGCGTGTGCCATGGGCGTGTCCCTGCCGTGACAAAGAGGAATTTTACTCGGATTAGGGTACTTAGAGGCAAAGAAAGCCACTCCAAAAGCCTATATAAACACCCTATGTAACACCCCAAACCCGGCCCAAACACCACGACCGGATCTGGCATGTCACTAAGAAGATTTAGTACAACATGTCGCATTTTTGGAAAAACACTTGTCGAGTTTAAACATTTATACCGGAAAACTTATTAATTTGATAATTTATATAAGATATAAATTCTATATAATGCCTTTATGAATTTAAAACCAAAATTTAGTACATGCCTTAGTTCCAATTTTACCGGATGATTCAAGTGTCTGAAAGTAAAGCCCAAAAACCGAAAATATAAAGCTAATCGCCCGTAGCCTTATTACAATGAAATAATACACCGAGTTAACTAAAAATATTAAGAATAAATGATTTTAACAAAGCCCTTCTTCTAAATCAAATAAACTCCTGCATGGCCACCTTGCGCTCCTCTCCAGCCTGGTCCGATGCACTAAGTGTTACCTGAAAAATGTTAAACAACGGGGTGAGTCATGAGACTCAGTGTGTAACCGTCGTGCACCATCAGATTGGGCCTTAGCCCCACAGATCAGAATAACAGAATACCATATGAAAAAAATTTATGCAAAGCCCAACCCAATCCTAGGTTTCCATCCGCTACACACCACCTTTACTTGCCAATCACACCATTGGGGATTTCTACAATCAACCCACACCGCTACACACCACCGATGGCAGTCATGCTGTAGTTAGCTGCTCATCGTCAAAGTTGTGACATAGTCACCAGAACAGATCATGGCAGAGCCACTACAACAGATCGTGGCAGAGCCACTACAACAGAACACTTCCCCTTTCATTAATCACCCAACCCCGTGCATACATAGAAATCGACATACATATAAAACATATCATCTCAACAGAAACATTCACTTATGAATGACAGAAATCACTAACCTGGTGATTCACCTTTACCCTCCTCGGGTTTTCAACCGTTATGCCGGGATTTCGGCATTTAATAGAACATAAACAGATTCATATACACATACTAACAGACAATCTAAATGGTGTGAGAAGTTTACACACCTGATAACACGTAGTACTACTCTCTATGTCGATACCCTCGCTAATCGGATCTACTGCCCTTTGTCTACAACTTTGCTCAAAAATCGGAAGAACGCGAAGATAAAGCTTCCCCTACATTCGGCGAAGGATTATTATTTACCCGAATTTATATGTTTAAATAAACAAATCTCCTTACCTAAATCGATTATATCCTGGAAGTAGGGTGATTCAGGTGCTACCGATTTAGAAATCTATGTGATTAGATCCCCTTTAAATCCCGGAATGCCGCCCATACAAGAAAACATGAGATTAGCCAACTATTTAGCCATTTGGCTATGGTTTCCAAAACCCGGAGAAGTTTGGAAAAATAGCACAATCGACACTTACCTCTACAGAAGGTTTCAGCTACTTCTTGCTGAAAGATTCGGCAATCACAGATGAAGATCGAAGCGTAGAAGATTAGAGATCTAAGAATTTCGACTTTTAAGGAAATCCCAGAAAAGAGGATTCGGCTATGGAGGTCACTTCGGGAAAAAGGAACCGAATGGAATGGTACTGAGACTTAGAGATTTCGGCTACAAGAACAAACAAGAGCGTAGTTTCGGCTTTTAGTGAATAGGAGAATAACAATGGGGATCAAAAGATTCGGCTAAAAGGGAATTTCAAAGAAAAAGAAAGGGTGAGGGAGGTGGTGATTTTCGGCTTTTTGGAAGAGAAAAGATGAGAAAAGAAACAAATGAGATGCCTTCAAATTTTCGGCACACCTATTGCCATACTAAACCGATTCTCTCCCCCTCTCCTGTGTTTGATTTTCGGCCAACTCTGCAACCAAATGATAGCTCCTATCTTTCTTCCTTATCTTAATCTACTAACTCCTCAAAAAGAGCCCTAATTAGCACCAACTCCTCCCTCATTTATCAGTACAATATCCTCATAATAAAAACATTAAAAATCCCTATATTTTAGCCTTGTTGCCGTCCCCCCTTGCTCCCTTTTAAGTGCTGAAATTGGCCCAAAAACATGGGCTCCAAGCGGCCAACACTTGGGCCTTCCTCATGCACTAGTGACGCCACCCTCTGCCTTCCTTGTAGCGCCACCCACTTTGGGCCACAAGCCCACTTTGCTACTTTTCAACACAGATACCTACCGTTAGAGCACTAGAGTGTCTACACAGGCATTTAATCAAGGCCTCATCCCATTCCTGAGCCCAATCTGGACCCCTAACCCTTAAATTAACAAATTAAACTTACAACACACAAAATGCACAGGCCCACTAATTCAGGATGTTACAGTTCTACCCCCCTTAAAATAAAAATCGGCCTCGAAATTTACCTGATTAGAAGAGATGGGGATATTGCTGCCGCATAACATCCTCTGGCTCCCATGTCGCTTCCTCTACGCCATGGTTT
Organism: Gossypium australe; assembly: GCA_005393395.2. Taxonomy (NCBI): domain Eukaryota; kingdom Viridiplantae; phylum Streptophyta; class Magnoliopsida; order Malvales; family Malvaceae; genus Gossypium; species Gossypium australe. Next base: position 53,113,011 of record CM016619.1, on the reverse strand, counting down.
CCCCACAAAACCTTGACCAAAGGGACAGACTTCCTTCTCAACACCTTTACGTCTCGATCCAAGATTTGCACTGGCTCCTCCTCAAAAGACAAATCTGGCCTTACTTCAATCTCTTCCACCGGCACAATGTGCGATGGATCAGAACGATAACATCTTAGCATCGAGACATGAAACACGTCATGTATTTGCTCCAACTCTGAAGGCAACTCCAATTGATACGCCACTGGTCCCACACGTTCTAGTACCCGATAAGGTCCAATAAACCTAGGACTTAGTTTGCCCTTCCGACCAAACCTCATCACCTTTTTCCACGGTGAGACTTTCAGAAAAACTTGATCACCCACCGCAAATTCCAACTCCTTCCGTTTTAGATCCGCATAAGATTTCTACCGATCAGACGCTTCCATCAACCGAGCCCGAATTAACCTAACTTTTTCTTCCGTCCTCGAAACTAGTTTTGGACCCAACACCTGACGCTCACCCAACTCTGTCCAGCAAGTAGGAGTACGACATCTCCGTCCATATAACGCCTCATAAGGCGCCATCTGAATACTAGATTGATAGTTGTTATTGTACGCAAATTCTGCCAAGCGTAAATACTCCTCCCAACTACCCCTGAAATCAATGATGCAACATCTTAACATATCCTCTATGATCTGGATTACCCTCTCAGACTGACCATCAGTCTGTGGATGAAAAGCGGTACTAAAGTCTAACCTTGTTCCCATTGCCTGATGTAGAGCCTTCCAAAATCATGACGTGAATCTAGGGTCTCTATCTAATATGATCGACACAGGTACACCATGCAGTCTCACAACCTCAGCCACGTACAGCTTAGCCAACCTTTGCAGAGAATAATCAACACGAACCGGTATGAAGTGAGCAGACTTCGTCAACCGATCCACAATAACCCAAATCGAATCCTTCTTAGTGGGCATAAGAGGTAACCCACTAACAAAATCCATCGTGATTCTTTCACATTTCCACTGCGGAATCTTTACCGCTGCAACAACCCTGAAGGCAACTGGTGTTCCACTTTCACCTGCTGACACATCAAACATTTACCCACGAATTCTGTTACCTTTCGTTTCAGACCTGGCCACTAGAATTGCTCTCGCAAATCCCGATACATTTTAACTCCTCTAGGATGCATAGCGTATGGGCTACTATGCGCCTCTCGCAGAATCATCTGCCTTAACTCAACATCCTTTGGCATACAAATTCTCTTACGGAAACACATAACCCCATCACCATTCAAACTATATTCCTCTCCTTCACCACTTTGCACTTGCCAGAGTCGAGCACTCAAAACATCGTCTAAAAGCTGCTTTTCTTTGATCTGACTAGTCCACACTGGTCTCACTTGGAGTTCAGCTACCAAACTGCCATCCTCATTCAGATTGAGATGAGTGAACATCGCCCTTAAATCTGCTATCGCCTTCCGACTCAACGCATCTGCCACCACATTAGCCTTACCCGGATGATATTCGATTGAACAGTCATAGTCCTTCAAGAGTTCAATCCACCTACGTTGTCTTAGGTTCAACTCCTTCTGGGTAAGGAGATACTTCAGGCTCTTATGGTCAGTGTAAATAACCGACTTCTCCCCATATAGATAGTGTCTCCAGATCTTCAGAGCGAACACTACTGCCGCTAATTCTAGATCATGCGTAGGGTAGTTCAACTCATGCGGTCTTAACTGTCGGGTATTGTCTCAATCAATTGGTTTTTCCTACAAGTATTTTCCCCAATTCATTCTCTTTGTCTTTTCATCTTTAGCTTAATAGCTAGTTACTTTTAGCTTAGATAACAATTCACTTTTATTTTAGGCTAAATAATAAAAGGAAAGTTAGTATTAGTACTTTTAGTTCTTTGGGTTCGACAATCCGGTCTTGCCACTAAACTATACTACTATTCGATAGGTGCACTTGCCTCAATCGTTGTCATAGTTAGTTTCTAGGCTCGATCATTCTTTTTATAAATTTTTAAGACTCTGACACACGATCAAGTTTTTGGCGCCGTTGCCGGGGAACTAAAATATTAAGAACGCTCAATTTTTATTACTTTAGCCAGTTTTATTTTTGTAATTTACTTTTATTTTTATTTTACTTTTAACTTTGCTAATTTTGCTTCTTTTATTTGTTCCTTGCAAGTACCTCTAGTTTATGACTAGAAGCAACCCACAGGACCCCTGATTTACGACAGTGATATTGAAGGTACTGTTCGCAGAAATCATAGAGAAATAAGGCGAAGGTTAAATTACATAGAAGAAGAGCAAGAAATCGAAACCAATACCACCGAAGAGATGGCTGAGAATAATCCACTACCTCTAGAAGTGGCCGAACATCATGCTCTTCGAACTATGTATGATTATGCTAAACCTAATTTAACAGGAACTGAATCAAGTATTCTTAGACCTGCTATTGCTGCAAATAATTTTGAATTGAAACCTAACACTATTCAGATGATACATCAATTTGTTCAGTTTGATGGCTTGCAGGATGAAGATCCAAACAATCACTTGTCAAATTTCCTAGAATGTTACGATACTTTCAAAATAAATGGCGTTTCTAATGATGCCATCCGTCTTCGGTTATTTCCCTTTTCTTTGAGGAATAAATCCAAATAGTGGTTGCATTCCCTTCCACGAGGATCAATCACTACATGGGAACAAATGACTGAAAATTTTTTATTAAAATATTTTCCGCCGGCTAAAACGACCAAGTTAAGGAATGATATCTCTCCTTTTGAGCATATGGATTTAGAAACACTTTACGATGCATGGGAGAGATAAAAAGATCTATTGAGAAGGTGTCCACACCATGGATTACCCTTGTGGCTACAGGTCCAAACTTTTTACAATGGTGTGAACCTCTCAACTAGGCAATTAATCGATTCAGCCGCCGGCGGAACTTTGAATAACAAAACACCTGAGGCTACCTACAAATTCATTGAAGATATGTCACTGAATAACTATCAGTGGCAAGTTACAAGGACAAAGCCAACAAAAGCAGCCAGTGTTTTCAACCTCGACGTAGTAACCATGCTATCAAATCAGGTAGAACTGATAAATAAAAAGATTGATGGTTTATGTGATTCTTTGCAGATACATCCAATTATGTAGTGCAATACGAATGGAGATTGGATGAACAACACAAAATATCCGCCTTACAGCCCGAGCGCTGAAAACGAACAAGTTCACTATATAGGTAACAATTTTACACCTCAAAATAACCCTTATAGTAACACTTACAATTCAGGTCGGAGGAACCATCCAAATTTCTCGTGGGGTAGTCAAAGAAACCAAAGACAACAATCCTACCCACAGGAAAAGAAGTCGAACCTTGAAGAAATGCTGACAAAATTTATTGAGGTGTCAGAAACCCGTCTCCAAAATACCGAAATAATATTGAACAACCAGCAAGCATCAATTCAAGGGCTCAAGGATCAAATTGGGCAACTAACTAAGTTAGTTTCTGAAAGGCAACCAGAAAGTTTACCTAGACAAAAAGAGCAGGTGAAGGCAGTTACATTAAGAAGTGGAAAGGAGTTAGTTGAAACAAAGAAGAAGATACCACACGAAACTGATAAGGCAAAGGATGAGGAAGCTGAGAATGTAACAAAGGTACGCGAAGAATGTAAACCACCAATCCCATATCCAGTAAAGTTGAAGAAAGACCGATTAGATGCACAATACGGTAAATTTATTGAACTTTTTAAACAGTTACATGTTAACTTACCTTTTGTTGAAGCTATTTTACAGATGCCGACATACGTAAAATTCCTAAAAGAGCTTCTAATAAATAAAAAGAAGTTTGAAGAGATATCAACGGTGGAACTTAATGAAGAATGTTTAGCCATCCTCCAAAACAAGCTACCAACCAAATTAAAAGATCCAGAAAGTTTCACTATTTCCTGTTTAATTTGTAGTTTAAATATTAAGAAAGCACTAGCTGATCTAGGCGCCAAGTATTAATGTAATGCCTTATAAAATGTTTAAGAAACTCTTGGGGAACCAAAACCCACTAGGATGAGTATTCAATTAGTTGACAGATCTATTAAATACCCTAGGGGAGTTATTGAAGATATTCTGGTAAAAGTTGATAAATTTATATTCCCTGTTGATTTTGTTGTGCTTGACATGGATGAAGACATTGAGGTACCTTTAATTTTGGAGCGCCCTTTTTTAGCTACTGCTAGAGCTATTATTGATGTAGGTGATGGTAAACTCACGTTAAGGGTAGGCGACGAGGAAATTATTTTTCAATTTACGATGCTATGCGGTACTCTAGAGAACAAGATGATTCCTATTATTTTATTGATGCCATTGATCATTGTATACAAGATTCTTTACAGGACAGCTACCCCTTATCACCCTCAATCCAGTGGGCAAGTAGAAGTAGCAAATCGAGAGCTTAAGCGTATTCTAGAGAAAATAGTTGAATCAAACAGGAAAGACTGGACATTAAAAGTAGACGATGCTTTATGGGCCTCTAGAACAACGTTTAAAAATCCCATAGGAACATCCCCATACAAACTTGTCTATGGAAAAAGTTGTCATCTACCATTTGAGTTAGAGCACAAAGCTTTTTGGGTTATAAAATTCTTAAATTACGATCTTAAAACCGCAGGTGAGAAGAGGATGATGCAGTAAAATGAACTAGATGAATGACGAGCTAATGCCTATGAGAACTCAAGACAATATAAGGAGGCAACAAAGCGACACCATGATGCTCGATTAAAGCAATCAAAGCAATTCGAAGTAGGAGACTTAGTCCTGTTATACAATTCAAGGCTCAAATTATTTCCTGGAAAGCTGAAATCAAGATGGTTAGGTTCATTTGTGATCAAAACTATTTTTCCCTACGGCACAATTGAGGTAACTCATCCAATTCATGGAACATTCAAGGTAAATGGTTAGCAACTGAAAATTTATAATGGTGAAGATTTTAGGGATATGAGAGAGGAGCTTCGGCTCCGTGAACCTTCATTTAGAAATGAAAACAGGGAAAGTCTAGCTTAAAACTTTAAACGAACGCTTCTCGGGAGGCAACCCGAGCACTAACTTCACTAATATCATATTTTCAATTTTTAGCACCTAACTACAAACTAACCAATTTAATAAAGCGCAGATTTCTCTACCACACGGCCTTGCACACAGGCGTGGCCGTGGCTGTGTGGCTACCACGAACAGGTACATGGGCGTGGCAAAGATGGTGTAGAAACAGGACAAAAACTTTTCCCAAACCACGGGCTCCGACTAAACACCACGGCCGTACGACTCGGCCGTGGTCGAAACTGCCTAAAAACCATGAGCTGCGATAAATCCACACACTCGTACACTGTGACCGTGGCCAAGACTGATTAATTGACACGGGCGTGAGAGACGCCCGTGCTTCCAAACCATGGTCGATTCTGAGTAAACGACACGGGCGTTCGAGCCCGTGCCTCAAGGCCGTGGTTGTAACAACCCGATTTAGGGCCTAGTCAGAATAGTGGTGCAAGACCACGAATCCGAGGTGAATTTATGAGTTTACAAAGTTTATGCCATGTTTGCATGCTAGTATAAATGTTTCATAAAGCAATTTTATTAAATTGTGGTGGATTGGTCCAAAAGGACTAAATTGTGAAAAGTTACAAAATATGAGTTTCTAGAAGATTTTTGTATGAAATAGTTTTAGAATAGTAATTAGAAGTCCTTAAATTGCAATTTTTCCAAAAATATTATTTTAGACAAAGTTGGCCTTGAGATGGTGTTATATAAATTTTTTTAAGAGGAAGGGCATTTTGGTCATTTGTCTAATAAGTGTTTAAAATAGGAAAAAGATAATAAAAATCTCATCATCTTCTTCCCTTTTGCCGAAAATTGAAAGAAGCCATAGTTAGGGTTCTTCAATTTTTGAAGCTTGCTAGTAAGTGCTCCTAAGCCCGATTTTTGATATTCTTCGTACTTTTGAAGTCCCGGTAGCATGAGTAAGCTATTTTTAGCTATTTGATGAGCTAAGATGCATGTTTAAAAATTTAGCCATGAATGACATGCATGCTAAATGATGTTTTATGGAAGTTTATGAGAGTTTGATGTTAGATAAACATCTTTTCCTTAAGGAATTTCATGAAAAATGATAGTATGGACCTTTTTTGTAATGATTATAAAATTTGGTCATACATGCTAGAACTAGAGAGAATTGATGATTTCTATAGTAGAGAAAATGATTCAGCTAAGGATGATGTTCAAGAAAGTTGCATGAAAATCATTTTACGAGCCTAGGGGCAAAAGTGCAAATATGACAAAGTATAAAGGCAAATTAGTAATTTTGCCAAAGTATGAGTTATAAGTCAATTTAGTCAATATGATTATTAAAAGATCTATTTATGATTATAGATCAAGAAAAACGAAGCCCGGATCAAAACCGAGGTAAGAACAAAGTCGAGGACTAAATTGCTTAACTACATACATTTTGTATTTTGAGGTAAGTTTGTATGAGTTCTAAGCTTTATGATTTTATCCTTTAATTGCTTAGTATAATATACATTGTTATCATGAATGATTTAATGTTATGTTAAACAAAGAAGTCAATAAGATTAAACAAGAGAAAGTCCCGATTGAAAATGAATTACCCTTGATATACGGTCCAGTACATGAGATAAGAAAGTCTGTATAAGACCAAGCCAAGACATGGCATCGGCAATTAAGCAAGTTATCATGTAAGTCCAAGGACCCAAGCTTGGCATTGAACAAGTTATCATGTAAGTCCAAGAACCCAAGCTTGGCATTGAACAAGTTATCATGTAAGTCCAAGGACCCAAGCTTGGCATTGATTCAAGAAGAGATCTTACACCTGAGTCCATATTTAGAGAATGGCATTGGCATCAAGTACATGACTAGAGATCTAGTATTCCCGGTAATTCATAGAAATTCATCGGGCAAATGAGCAAAGCTAAAATGTGAAAACAAGAATGTTAAGAAAGCAAAGCCATTATCAAATTGAAATTGAATATTATTCATGTTATGAATGATGAATTAGACGACATGATTATTATGTTTAAGCATGCTAATCAATGTGATCAAGAGATACAAGTACCTTGTTACCTTATAAGTATGAGATTAGTAAGTACCATGGGACAAGTAAGAATCATGTATGAGTAAGTAAGCTTTATAGATGAGATACCATTCTTATGTCAAATGGATTATATAAAGCAAGCTTATTTATTTTTTATGTGTTATACATGCAAACTTACTAAGCTAAATGCTTACGTCTTTGATTGTTTCTTTCTATGTAGTCCCGCCAAGCTAAATTGTGGATCATTGGAGTCGGAGCTCATAGCACACTATCGACCCTTATTTTGGTATAGCCAAATTATATTACTAAGTATGGCATGTATAGGAATCATTCATTTTGAGAACATGTTTTTTTTGTAAGGCCATTATATAGGCTATCAAGTTATCATTCTTTTGTATATGGCTAAGTGGTTGGCCAAACTTGTTTAAGTTGTTTGTATATAGATGTCAATGAAACATGTAGTAATGTTCATAAAAGTTATATTATTAATGATTTGTATTGGTTGAAGTTGAGTTGATCTTATTTTAAGGGAGGCAAATGGCTTGGTAAAAAGCCTCTAATTGACCTACATAGTTAGACACATGGGCGTGTGTCTAGACCGTGTTAACCCTGCACCTTAATATTTTAAATCAAGTTAGACCACAATCATTTTACACGACCGTGTGTATGAGCCATGTAAGACACACGTTCAAAACATAGGCGTGCACCCAAGCTGTGTTGAGTAAGTCAGTATATCAAGGTATAGTACACAGCCTAAGTCCACGGGCGTGCCATGATCGTGTCAGATAAGTCAGTGTCGACCACGGTTGGGAGACATGGGCGTGCTTAGGGGAAAGTTCCCGATTGATTTCGGAAAGTTTACGAACATGAGTTTAAGGCCTCGTAGGCCAATGAGATGTACGAGTTGTATACGAAAGAGAAGTTTTTAGTTCGGGACGAAATTTTATAACCCCAAATTTCATGATTTAGTAAGTTCAAGCATAGCAATGTCTCGTATCCAGTCTAAGCCTCGGACTCACGTATGGGGTGTTACATTTAGTGGTATCATAGCTACAGTTTAGTCGATTCTAGGACTAACGTAGCATAAACACGAGTTTAGCTATACATGCCATACCTAAGAATGTTTTTATAATGATAGTGTGACGACTCTTAACGACTTAAAATTTTGTTTATACATATAGTAAATGGATTCTGAAGGAAATGTGGCGGATGACGTAGAAAGTAATGCGCCGGCTCCCGCTGAGGGGACAGTGCCGAGCAAAAATGAGAATAGACCCCCTACGGTGAGTCAAGGAGGAGGAGAAGAGGCTAGAGAAGCCTTCCTCCACATGATGAACACATGGTATATAGAGTTCATTCGGGCGAACCCTAATGCACAACCCCCTCCACCCCCGCCTATTCCACAACCTGTTCCTGCAACCCTCAAGTAGTAGAGGTGGTAAGAGGAGATAAACCTCCAATCGATAAGATCAGGAAACATGGGGCAGAAGAATTCCGAGCTAAAAAGGAAGATGATCCAGAAAGAGCTGAGTTCTGGTTGGAAAATACCATCAGGGTATTTAATGAGTTGTCATGCACACTTGGGGAATGCATGAAGTGTGTAATCTCTCTCTTAAGAGACTCTGCTTACCAATGGTGGAACACCCTTGTGTTGGTAGTACCAAGGGAAAAGATTTCATGGGAATTCTTCCAAGAAGAGTTCAAGAAAAAGTATATTAGTCAATGATTTGTGGAACAGAAAAGAAAAGAATTTCTAGAGTTAAAGCAAGGCAAGATGTCTGTAACCGACTATGAGCGAGAGTTTGTACGACTTAGCAAGTACGCTCGCAAATGTGTATCCACTGAGGCCATCATGAGTAAAAGGTTTGAAGATGGGCTAAATGAGGACATCAAATTACTTGTTGTTGTCCTAGAATTAAAAGAATTTGTTGTGCTAGTAGAAAGGGCTTGTAAAGCCGAAGAACTAGTAAAGGAGAAGAAGAAGTCTGAAATGGAGTCTCGTGACTCTAAAAAGAGACAGTGGAATAACTCATTCCAGTCTTCGTCCAAGAAATCAAGAGATTTCCCTGCTCGATCACCTACTTCCACTGGGTTTTCAGGAAAAGACAAGAGTAAGCAGTATTCAGGAAATAAAGCACAGACGACTTCAGTTGCAAGTGTTGGAAAATTTAGACCTGACAGACCTGAATGTCCATAGTATGGCAGACGTCATCTCGGAGAGTGCCGAGCACATGGAAATGCATGTTTTAGATGTGGATCCCAAGACCATTTCATAAAAGATTATCCAGAGATGATGAAAGAAGAAATTACTCAAAACCCGAGATCCGGGAATATGGTCAAAGGGAGACGGCAGAAAAACCCGAGAAGTGGGGCAAGTGGAAGAAGTAACCCTAGAGACCAGGCCGCGAGACCCGAGGGTAGAGCACCTGCAAGGACTTATGCCATTCGCGCTCGCGAAGAGGCATCTTCTCCTGATGTTATTACGGGTACCTTTTCTCTTTACAATACTAAAGTTATTGCCTTAATGGATCCCGGATCCACACACTCTTACATTTGTATGAAATTAGTATCTGATTTGAGTATGCCTATAGATACTACAGAATTCATGATTAAGGTGTCTAATCCTTTAGGCAAGAGTGTGTTAGTTGATAAAGTATGTAAAGATTGTCCACTAATGATTAGAGGTCATTACTTTAAAGCAAATCTTATGTTGTTACCATTTGATGAATTTGACCTCATTCTTGGTATGGACTGGTTGACTATTCATAAAGTAATAGTTAATTTGGGAAGAAGTGCATAGAAATGGAATGTGAAAGTGGGGATGTTCTTCATGTCAAATCAGATGAACATGATAGATTGCTGGTAATGATTTCTATTATGACGGCATAGAGATGTTTAAGAAAAGGGTATAAAGCCTATCTGGTCTTTGTGATGAACGATAGAGAAACAGGGCTGAGGATTGAGTCAGTACCAATACTATGTGAGTACGTGGATGTTTTTCCCGAAGAATTACCGGGACTACAACCAATTAGAGAAGTTGAGTTCAGCATTGAGTTGGTTCCCGGTACGGTACCGATATCTATTACTTCTTATAGGATGGCTCCAATAGAGTTGAAAGAATTGAAGTTACAGTTGCAGGAATTGACTGATAAGGGTTTTGCAAGATCAAGTTGTTCACCATGGGGTGCTCCGGTTTTATTTGTGAAAAAGAAAGATGGCACCATGAGATTGTCCATAGATTACCGTCAGCTTAATAAAGTGACAGTAAAGAACAAGTACCCATTGCCTAGGATCGATGATTTGTTTGATCAATTGAAAGGAGCTACTGTGTTCTCTAAAATAGATTTGAGATTAGGGTACTACTAGCTGAGGGTGAAAGATTCAGATGTATCCAAGACTGCCTTTCGAACGAGGCATGGGCATTATGAATTTTTAGTCATGCCTTTTGGGTTGACCAATGTGCCTGCGGTATTCATGGATTTAATGAACCGCATCTTTAGGCCATACCTTGACAAGCTTGTGGTCGTTTTTATTGATGACATACTGATTTATTCCAAAGATGAGAATGAGCATGCTGAACATCTTCGGATAGTTTTGCAGACTCTTCGAGAAAATCAGTTATATGCCAAGTACAGTAAAAACGAGTTTTGGCTCAAGGAAGTAGGATTTCTTGAACATATTGTCTCGAGAGATGGAGTCCGAGTAGATCCTAGTAAGATCTCAGCCATAATGGACTAGAATCCACCTAAGAACATCTCCGAAATTAGAAGTTTTCTGGGCCTAGCCGGTATTACAGGCGATTTGTCAAGGGGTTTTCCATGATTGCAACCCCGATGACTAAATTGTTATAGAAAAATGTGAAGTTTGAGTGGACAGGAAGATGCCAACAAAGTTTTGAGAAATTGAAAGCAATGCTGACAGAAGCTTCAGTTTTAGTACAACCCGAATTAGGGAAGAAATTTATAATTTACAGTGACGCATCCTTAAATGGATTAGGGTGTATACTTATGCAAGAAGGCAAGGTGATTGCTTAAGCCTCCAGACAGTTGAAGCCTCACGAAAAGAATTATCCGACGCATGATTTAGAGTTGGCTGCCATAGTCTTGGCTTTGAAGATTTGGAGACACCATTTATATGGTGAAAGATGTCGGATTTTTACTGATCACAAAAGTCTGAAGTACTTGATGACGCAAAAAGAGTTGAACTTAAGGCAACAGAGATGGTTAGAGTTGATCAAAGACTATGAGTTGATCATTGACTACCATCCAGGAAAGGCGAATGTGGTCGCCGATGCTTTGAGCAGGAAGACCCTTTTTGCATTAAGGGCAATGAATTTTTCGATGACCTTATCCAACGATGATTCTATTCTAGCTGAGTTGAGAGCTAGATCAACGTTTCTTCAAGAGATCTTTGAGGCTTAGAAAGAAGATAACGAATTGCAAGTCAAGAGAACTCAGTGTGAGTCAGATGTTAATTCCGATTTTCGGATTGATTCTGATGGATATTTGATGTTTAGAGATAGGGTTTGTGTACCGAGAAAGGAAGAACTTATTCATAGAATTTTGCACGAGGCACATAACAGGTGTTTATCTGTACATCCGGGTAGCACTAAGATGTATAATGACTTGGAGCAACTATATTGGTGGCCGAAAATGAAGAAAGACATTTCAGAGTTTGTTTCCAAGTGCATGATTTGCCAGCAAGTAAAGGCTGAACACCAAGTACCTTCTGGTTTACTTCAGCCAATCTTGGTTCCCCAGTGGAAATGGGACTGTATTACTATGGATTTTGTTACGGGTTTACCGATGTCACCAACTAAGAAAGATGCTATATGGGTTGTAGTTGATAGACTCACTAAGTCGGCCCATTTTATACCCGTACGAGTGGATTACTCACTTGACAAGTTGGCAAACTTGTATGTTTCAGAAATAGTAAGGCTTCACGGAATTCCCTTATTGATCATATCGGATAGAGATCCAAGATTCACATCCAGATTTTGGAAGAAGCTGCAAGAAGCCCTGGGTACAAGATTGAGTTTTAGCACAGCCTTTCATCCTCAAATTGACGGTCAGTCGAAAGAGTAATTCAAATACTAGAGGATATGCTCCGGTGTTGTGTTCTTGAATTTCAAAACAGATGGGAAAAGTTTCTCCCATTGATAGAATTTTCCTACAACAATAGTTTTCAGTCAAGCTTAAAGATGGTGCCTTATGAGGCTTTATATGGGCGTAAGTGCAGAACGCCTTTATTTAGGACTGAACTTAAAGAAAGCCAAATTCACGAGATTGATTTGGTGAGAGAAGCTGAAGAAAAAGTTAAAGTGATACGAGAATGTTTAAAAGCTGCATCAGATAGACAAAAGTCTTATTCAGATTTAAAGAGAAAAGAGATAGAATACCAAGTCGGGGATAAAGTTTTCTTGAAAGTATCACCATGGAGAAAAGTCCTCAGATTTGGTCGGAAAGGCAAGTTAAGCCCACATTTCATTGGACCTTATGAGATTATTCAGAGAGTTGGATCGGTAGCTTATCGTTTGGCCCTGCCATCAGAATTAGAAAAGATACATGATGTGTTTCATGTGTCAATGTTGCAATGCTACAGATCAGGCCCTTCACATGTGATTACCCCATCAGAGGTAGAGATTCATCCCGACATGACTTACAGTGAAGAGCCAGTCAAAATTTTGGCTCGAGAAGTCAAGCAATTGAGAAATAGAACTATTGCCTTAGTGAAATTATTGTGGCAAAGACATGGGATAGAGAAAGCTACGTGGGAAACAGAAGAGAATATGAGAAACCAGTATCCAAACCTTTTTGCTAGTAAGATTTTCGAGGACGAAAATCCCTAAGTGGGGGAGAATTGTAACAGTCCATTTAGGGCCTAGTCAAAAGAGTGGTGCGAGACCACGAATCCGAGGTGAATTTATGAGTTTACAAAGTTTATGCCATGTTTGCATGCTAGTATAAATGTTTCATGAAGCAATTTTATTAAATTGTGGTGGATTGGTCTAAAAGGACTAAATTGTTAAAAGTTACAAAATATGAGTTTCTAGAAGCTTTTTGTATGAAATAGCTTTAGAATAGAAATTATAAGTCCTTAAATAGCAATTTTTCCAAAAATATTATTTTGGACAAAGTTGGCCTTGAGATGGTGTTATATAAATTTTTTTAAGAGGAAGGGCATTTTGGTAATTTGGCTAATAAGTGTTTAAAATAGGAAAAAGATGATAAAAATCTCATCATCTTCTTCCCCTATGTCTGAAAATTGAAAGAAGCCATAGCTAGGGTTCTTCAATTTTTGAAGCTTGCTAGTAAGTGCTCCTAAGCCCGGTTTTTGATATTCTTCGTACTTTTGAAGTCCCGATAGCATGAGTAAGCCATGAATGACATGCATGCTAAATGATGTTTTATGGAAGATTATGAGAATTTGATGTTAGATAAACATCTTTTCCTTAAGGAATTTCATGAAAAATGATAGTATGGACCTTTTTTATAATGACTATAAAATTTGGTCATACATGCTAAAACTAGAGAGAATTGATGATTGCTATAGTAGAGAAAATGATTCAGCTAAGCATGATGTTCAAGAAAGTTGCATGAAAATCATTTTACGAGCCTATGGGCAAAAGTGTAAATATGAGAAAGTATAGGGGCAAATTAGTAATTTTGCCAAAGTATGAGTTATGAGTCAATTTAGTCAATATGATTATTAAAAGATCAATTTATGATTATAGATCAAGAAAAACGAAGCCCGGATCGAAACCGAGGCAAGAACAAAGTCGAGGACTAAATTGCTTAACTACATACATTTTGTATTTTGAGGTAAGTTTGTATGAGTTCTAAGCTTTATGATTTTATCATTTAATTGCTTAGTATAATATACATTGTTATAATAAATGATTTAATGTTATGTTAAACAAAGAAGTCAATAAGATTAAACAAGAGAAAGTCTCGATTGAAAATGAATTACCCTTGATATACGGTCCAGTACATGAGATAAGAAAGTCCGTATAAGACCAAACCAAGGCATGGCATCGATAATTAAGCAAGTTATCATGTAAGTCCAAGGACCCAAGCTTGGCATTGATTCAAGAAGAGATCTTACACCTGAGTCCATATTTAGAGAATGGCATTGGCATCAAGTACATGACTAGAGATCTAGTATTCCTGGTAATTCATAGAAATTCATCGGGCAAATGAGCAAAGCTAAAATGTGAAAACAAGAATGTTAAGAAAGCAAAGCCATTATCAAATTGAAATTGAATATTATTCATGTTATGAATGATGAATTAGAAGACATGATTATTATGTTTAAGCATGCTGATCAATGTGATCAAGAGATACAGGTACCTTGTTACCTTATAAGTATGAGATTAGTAAGTACCATGGGACAAGTAAGAATCATGTATGAGTAAGTAAGCTTTATAGATGAGATACCATTCTTATGTCAAATGGATTATATAAAGCAAGTTTATTTATTTTTTATGTGTTATACATGCAAACTTACTAAACTAAATGCTTATGTCTTTGATTGTTTCTTTCTATGTAGTCCCGCCAAGCTAAATTGTGGATCATTGGAGTCGGAGCTCATAGCACACTATCGACCCTTATTTTGGTATACCCAAATTATATTACTATGTATGGCATGTATAGGAATCATTCATTTTGAGAACATGTTTTTTTTTTTTTTGTTGTAAGGCCATTATATAGGCTATCAAGTTATCATTCTTTTGCATATGGCTAAGTGTAACACCCCCAAGCCCGGCCCATTTAGTCCGACCGAATTTGGAATGTCACTGCAGAACACTTTCGAAAAACATTCTTACTTAAGAGGTAAACCGTTTAAAAATCTTGTCGAGTTTGGTAAAACATTTTCGTGACTTGTAATATTCTAAGTAAAAGTCGAAGTTTATTATAAAAATATCGGATTCGAGCCTTGCTCGAGGAAATAAAACCATTTGAAATCAATCTTTAATCATCCTTCCATAATAGGATATAATAGTAACGATACTTAACAAATGAACTGAAACACTTTAGTGGGCTTTATTTCAGTACACACTTAATCAAAACACGGAAATTATAATTATTTAATTAATTACATAAAATGTCCCTTTTCAAAAAGTCCATTTCCTCATGGCCACCTTTGTATCCTTTCCGACCCGGTCCAAGCTTTACGCGCCACCTGAAAGGTTTAATAAAAATAGAGTGAGTCACCAAGACTCAGTGCATAGTTAATACACATGTCCTCTCCTATGGGCTTGGCCCATATCCACCCAATTCATATATACAACATGCAATTATAATAATGCAATCATGAATACACAATATTATAATTATGATCACTAATATACAATTACGAAGTCTAATCCACAAAGTGATCCACATATCTTTCGGTTCACTAATCATCAATCGCGAATGTAGCACGAGGCTAGCATTAGATCATTCACATAGTGTACGTCACAATTCACATGCATATGTATATGTATCATGGTCACATATTACTCAAAGCAATTGTACATAACGTGTCATCACTTTAATTTACATTCATCGATAAACATTTCTTATCGCAATTCACTAACAAATTTATATCGAAATCACTAACTTGATTATTCGATCACTTATCTTAGTATCCATACTGTTAGCTTTTATTTCGGCTAACATGCATAACATTTACGTTTACATAAAATAATACTTACTACATATCTATCAAGCGCAAGAGCAGTGCGATAACTACGCACCTGACTTTAGCGGGATTCTGATTTATCGAATCTAACAGCAACTAAAATCCCGAAAGCTTTTGTTATTCCTATCGGTTGGTCCCTAGAACACATAATCGAAATCGGTCACACTTATCACCCAATGTGGCCTAAGGCCGAAATGTATATAGTGTTTACCTAGCTTCTTTTCCAAGTCCCACAAGATTTGTTTGCTTTGATAGTTACCGATATCCTTGTATAGCCAAACCCAATATGCTCCTTATGTTTCTTAACACTAGCACTCACAACCAGAGTATATCGTTATAGTCTTTTTCCATATTCGGCCACCCAAAAACCAAGGTCAACATTTGGTTATCATCACAACTCAAAATATAGCCTTTAGTCGAAAATAATACTTCCTTACCTTGCTGTATTCAATCCCGAGAGAACCCTTACTCCTTTAATGCCATCTCTTTTGACTACACAAGAACAAAACATGAAATCAAGGCCTTAATAAGGTTCGGCCGATCCCAAATACCAAGGCCAAATACTGATTTCGGCGTACTAAAGGATAAGATAAGAACCCGAACCAATCACTTAGAGAAATACTTACCAAAACAATCGAAGAGGTCACAAATACGTAGTCGACACACCTTCAAAACCGTTTGAAAAGTTAGCATCCAAAAGTCTCTTTGATCCTTGAGAGATTCGGCAATGGTGTTTAAAGGTGGAGGGCTTCGGTTAACTCAAAACCGGCCATGCAAACATGTAGGAAGGAAGAAGGCAAGGCAAAGAAATTCGGCACTCCTCCAAGCATTCATCAAAAACTGATTGTGAAAGCTTGCTCCCTCTCCTTCTCTCTCTCTCTATCGGTCAAGAACAAAAAAAGAAAGAAGAGAAAAACAAAGGAAATCAATGGCCACCTCACCTAGCTAAACAAAATCGAGAATGAAGACTCCTAGATAGATGCATTCGGCCATGCTCAAGTATGGGGAAAAGGAAAAGCAAAAAGAAGCATTCGGCTATGCTTCTTTGCAACACAAAACCAAGGCCGGCCATTCTTTTGAAATTCCAATGCCGCACATGCCCTTCTTTTTGCTAAATTCAATATTGTTTATTCTTCTCCCATTACCTCACATACTCACAAAGCTATTTCCCATCACTAACTAATATATAACCCATACTACAACATTTCCCATACATCATAAAAATAAGAAAACTCTTTATTTAATAGCATGCTCAACACCATTGATAAACTAAAATAATAATACTAATAATTTCCCATACCTCATCATAATAAATAAGTAACAATAAAAAAAAAATAAAACAATAAGCAGCTGCATGCGTGCATGCCTGCTGCAGGCATTTAATGCCCATGCAGCTCTTTCACGTTATCAAAAGAAAAACCATGCCTGCTGCCCCCAGGTCTCGAACCCGAGACCTGGAGTACTCTGCCCAAGCGTCCTACCATTTCCGCTAGGTGACTTTCATGCCATAAATCGTCGCGAGTTTGTTATAAACTATCCTTAGGGGGGTTTCCTAAGCTTAGCGCTAAAAATAACATGCTTCAAGCGCGGAATCCAGGACTCGAACGCGAGTCCGCCTAGTTGCAGTTCCCAGTGAGGTCCTTAACCGTTCGGCTAAGGTTCAATTTGTGCTAACAAATGCATCGGAAATCCTTTTAACCCTTACCTTGCCAGTTTCCCAGGTCCGAACGCTAAAATAAAAATAAAGCGCATCACGCGCGATCCCTGGGACTCGAACACTTGACCTCGAGAGGCCCCTCCCATGCTGCAAGCGTCTTTGCCATCTCGCCCAGGCGCTGTTTTGGGATGAGACCCAACTCGATTTTCTTTTAAAGGCTACCTTAATATAGCGCATACTTGAAAAAATAAAATGTTATGCGCCCCATGCCACTCGAACCCCTGACCTATTCTGGCGCCGAATCTTAAGTGGCACACGGAAGCCACTTGGCTACCCGGACTTTCACGTCCATAACTTCACAATTTTTATTATTAAGGCCTCTTCAGCCAGTTTTCCATTCTAAACCCTAAATTTTTCAAAATTTTCAAAAGTATCCCATTTTATTCCGGGAGTTTTAGGAACTCCAAAACACATCAAAATCATTATTCAAGCCTACCAAATCTTGAATTATTCTCAAAACGAAAAATTCTTATTTCGGGATATTACACTAAGTGGTTGGCCAAACTTGTTTAAGTTGTTTGTATATAGATGTCAATGAAATATGTAGTAATGTTCATAAAAGTTATATTATTAATGATTTGTATTGGTTGAAGTTGAGTTGATCTTATTTTAAGGGAGGCA
Source organism: Gossypium australe (assembly GCA_005393395.2). NCBI lineage: Eukaryota > Viridiplantae > Streptophyta > Magnoliopsida > Malvales > Malvaceae > Gossypium > Gossypium australe. The sequence goes on along the minus strand of CM016619.1, from coordinate 53,094,930 downwards.
AATGGCTTGGTAAATAGCCTCTAATTGACCTACACAGTTGGACACACGGGCGTGTGTCTAGACCATGTTAACCCTGCACCTTAATGTTTTAAATCAAGTTAGACCACGGTCATTTTGCACGACCGTGTGTATGAGCTGCGTAAGACACACGTTCAAAACATAGGCGTGCACCCAGGCCGTGTGGAGTAAGTCAGTATATCAAGGTATAGTACACGGCCTAAGTCCACGGGCGTGTGTATAGGCCGTGGATTCAAGTTAGAATGCTAAGGTTTCATACACGGGCTAAGGCCACGGGCATGCCATGACCGTGTCAGATAAGTCAGTGTCCACCACGGTTGGGAGACATGGGCGTGCTTAGGGGTGCACGGGCGTGTCTCGAACCACATGGGCGTGTGACCCCTGTTTCAAGGGAAAGTTTCCGATTGATTTCGGAAAGTTTACAAACATTTGTTTAAGGCCTCATAGGCCCATGAGATGTACGAGTTGTATACGAAAGAGAAGTTTTTAGTTCGGGACGAAATTTTATAACCCGAAATTTCATGATTTAGTAAGTTCAAGCATAGTAATGTCTCGTATCCAGTCTAAGCCTCGGACTCGGGTATGGGGTGTTACAGTGGTCGTCACTGATTAATGAACACGGGCGTAGGACCCTTTCCACGGGCGTGTGAGAAACGAACAAGACAACACATGGCCGTGTGATATGGTCGTGTGTCACGAACACGCCCAGGGAACACGGGCGTGAGCGACAACTAAAATGCGCCTAAATTTAAAAATCTCGAAAAGAACGAGTTGAATAAAGGGAACACGGGCGTGGCCCCTGACCGTGTTCCCTACCCCCTATTTAAACCAACCCACACCCGTCTTGCCCAAAAACATTTCCCAAACCCTAGCCGTTTCTCCTAAACAAGAAATTAGCCCCTCCATTCCCCATTCCGGCCACCAACACTCTTGTCCTCTCCTTCCTTCATTTCCCTCCCTCCCCATCTCTTTCTTCTCTCTTTTTCTCTTCCTCACACAGACCACGCCCGTGTGCAGACGCCACACACCGACCCACACCCACGCGCCACCACCAAGCCCGTGCTCCGACCACCACGTCAACCGCGCCGCTTCCCTCCAAAAACTCAACCGGTCACTTCTCCTTTTCACATTCTACTCCATTGAAATAAATTATCATAAGAATTTTATTTAGTTTCTAGTTAATCCTTATTGCTTAATATTAGTTATACTTATTATTAGATTGATTAATTCATTTAATCCTTGTTTAAGTAATAGCAATTAGTGTTTATGCTGATAAATGTTATACAAGATGTCTTGGCTGGAAATAATACTTGAATTGCTGAATATCTGTTATTTTTAGGACCATAATGTCATCTTCTCGAGGCAAGAAAACCGCCATCCCCACATCCAAAAAATGAAAGGGACCTCGCTCGTCATCTGCAAGTGCATCGGCCGAAGTGAGACACCCATTTTTACGATTTCCTTCGGGAGCTCAAAAGGAACTTTTCCAAATTCTACGAGCACGACCTCTTGGTCAAGGCCGATGCATCGATTGAACCGCCTTGGAACACGTTTAACTTGCTGATGATATGTGGGCACTACTGACGACTGACCCTTGGGAGAGTTTTTTGATATTGTCGAGCCCAGCTACCTCGAACTTACATTAGAGTTTTGCTCTACTTTCCATTTGCAGGTAGTAATGACACATCACAATGACCCGGGCACCATTCAGTTTCGTCTAGGAGGTTTAGTTCGTGTAACACCCTGAATTTGGGCCTAGTAGAATTGGGTCCATTTGGCCTTAGGCGTGGGAGCGTTTAAAATTTTTGAGAACATGAGAACGGCAATAATGCAAGTTGGACCTATTAGGTGAGTGATTTTGGAAGGTTAGGGGGCTTCTATAAGTCTCGGAATCAAACTTGGGCTTTAGGAAATATTTGGTTTTAGGTGAATAAAACCCTGGGACTTGAGAGGTAGGCTTTAAGGATAAAATGTGGAGGAAAATGACACAAAAAGGAGTGTGGTGTGGTGGCAAAGTGACGCCACTTAGGGAGCAAGGAAGTGACGCCACAAGGAAGCAAGTGGGTCCAAGGTTCAAGCCTTGGCGCTGGCATTTCATTTTGATTTATTTTTTAAGTGAACTTGGACTATGGCCATAGATTTATATTTAGTTGCACATGATTTTAGACACAAGAGGAGCTTGTAGAGTAGTGGCTAGCGGCGTAGATTATGCTACATGGGAGCCTGGGTTTGAATCTCATGAGTAGCAAAAAGGGGATATTTATTTTGCTAAGTTGGGGCGGCAAGAGTTTGTGTTGGATTTAAACTCTACTGAAGGAGGGATCCCACATCGGAAAGCTAGCAAGAGGGAAGGTGAGAAGCTGGCTATAAATGGAGCTATCTATGATGAGGGGAAGCATACCTGGTTGGCATTGGGCATAAGAGCATTCAGAGCACGGATTAGCTTCAGATTCCTATCAGGTGTGTATTTCGCACTACTATAGTTGTAGAGCGGCAAATGCTGAAATGCCAGTCACACGGCGATGGTAGCCACACGAGCATACGAGCGCACGTGTGGGAGCTTCGACGCGATAGTCGAGGCCACCATGAGTATTCTTGTGTGTTGATGTTGTTTGGGCCACGATGGGCTGAACGGGGCCAAGTGGGCCCATATGATTAGGTTGTACGATTGTGTAGTGGATGTTGGATTAGACTATGTGAATCTCATATATGTGGCTAGATTTGGGCTAAACGGGCCACACGAGCGTGTGGACCCATTTGGGCCGAGAATGGGCCTTAGGCCCATTCGCATCATTATCTCTATTTAAAATACCCCTGATTTGTAAAATTACCAAAATACCCCCGATTTGCAAAATTACCAAAATACCCTTGATTTGCAAAATTACCGAAATACCCTCAGTTGCAAAATTACCGGAATACCCCCGATTTACATAATTATTAAAATACCCTGATTTGTAAAATTATCGAAATACCCCCGGTTTGTAAAATTACTAAAATACCCCCAGTTTGTGAAATTACCAAAATACCTTGGTTTGCAAAATTACCGAAACACCCTCAAGGGGTAAATTACCGAAATACCTCCAAGGGGTTAAATTATCGTTTTACCCCTAAACGACAAAATGACCGTTGTACCCTCGTGGTAGTACTAGCGTTGTATGTGTTAATTATATGATTGATTATGTTTGAGATGCGTTGCATACATGGATTGGTTATGAGTAGAATTATCGAACTACCCCTGTAGGGTAGAATTACCGAAATACCCTTATAGGGTAAAATGACTAATTTGCCCTTGTAGGTAAACGATCAACTTGTGCAATGAGTGGACTAATTTGACTGTGGTTGTATGACTGATATGCTTTTATTACATGTTTAAATAATTGTTACTGAGCATGGCCATTTTGCATACACGTGTAATGATTGAGCATGACATACACGACATATTGTATGGGGTTGGGATTATTAATACGGAGGAAGTGCTAATAGGATTGCATGGTCGTTTGATGACTGTGGATCCACCGAAGGCTGTATAGCCACCGCAGGCTTTTTAGTCACCGAGCAGCCATGCTGCACCGATAATGTTACTGAGGGCTGTGTGCCATTAATATGGTTTCGTGCCGTAATTATGGGCTTTGTGCCAATACCGAAGGCTTTGTACCAATATTATGGCTTTGTGACAATCATATTTACCGTGGCTATGTGCCTAACTTATATATCGATGACTCTGTGTCGATCATATTTACCCAAGGCTGTGTGCCGATTATATTACCGTCGCTGATGGCTATGTGCCAAACATAATACAGTTACTGATGGCTTTGTGCCAATTGTAATACCGCTACTGAAGGCTTTTTAGCCACCGAGCAGCCATGCTGCACCGATAAGTTAGTGCCACAACCGGTGCTACATAAGGAGTGTACGGATGGGTGGGTCGATTAAATCCCACAGGAGTGTACAGTTGGACAAGAGACGGAGTGTAGGGCTAGTATGGGCATTAATGCATTGCATATACGAATTATATTATTGAGATGGGCTTAGGCCCAAATATTTATGATATGTGACATTTGATATGGGTTAAGGCCCAACTGAGGCTTTTATGGGCTAAGGCCCAATTGCCACCGTTACTGAAATGGGCTTCGGCTCGGATTGTTGTGATGCATGTTTATACTGACGAGAGTTGTACACACTGAGTTTTCGCAAACTCACCCCCTCTTTTTAATTTTTCTCAGGTAATCCTCATAGGTGGTTCGACGTACTGGAGGATTTGGAGGTGGCCACACTACGAGCAGTTTTGGATATTCGTATACTACTTATTTTTATTTTATTTGAGTTCATATTTTGTAATAAGGCCTCTCTTAAATTCCGGTTTTTAGTTTGGGATTTTTAGGTTATTATGATTTAAATCTGCTAAAAGTTGAACACAGTTTTTCCCAAAACAATATCTATTTTCAAAACACTTCGCTTTCGCAACTAAGTTGTAAATATCACGTTTTCATAAGTCAACTGTTTTAAATTAAGCTTTCGCAATGAACAAGGTTTTGAAGGTAATACTTCTTAATAAATGTCGATTATTAATAACAATCGCAAACTGAGGTGGACTTTAGTTTTGAAATATCAAGAAGGGTTTTCAATGAAAACGCGGTTTTCAAAAAATACCTCAATGTGACACGCCAGATTTGGGCCTAACTTCTAGGTCAGGTTTGGGGTGTTACAGAGTGTGTATCAGAGCCAGGTTACAAAACTCGGGCTGTGAAATGAGCTTTAGTTTCTATTTTAAATATGTTTACAAATGATTTTGAAGTGGTTTTGGAAGATTTTTGTGTGGCACATCGAGTCTCCGGTGTCGAACCAAGTAAGTTCTCCTATCTATTTAATACTGTTATGTTGTAGATAGTTACTGGGCTTACTTTAGATGATAGACTATACTAAGACTCTTAGTTAGAGTAAGACTGAGGCCCGCAGGAGACTAAAACTGTAGTGAGCTTGCGATTCCGAAAACAACTCTTTACTACTACTTCCATAAAACATTTGTTTAATTATTGGAACTATGAGCTTATTCATAAAATTTCTAATTCAGATAATACGCAAAGTGATAATGAGCTATTTACCTAATTTGCAATCAGGACTAGAGTGCGCAGCAGAAGCGTAGTGGTATAACCGGTAGTGCGGCTATTAAATAGTTGGAAATTTCGAGGACAAAATTTCTTTAAGGGAGGTAGATTTGTAACACCCTAAATTTGGGCCTAGTAGAATTGGGCCCATTGGGCCTGAAGCGTGAGAGCGTTTAAAATTTTTGATAACATGAGAACGACAATAATGCAAGTTGGACCAATTAGGTGAGTGATTTTGGAAGGTTAGGGGGCTTCTATGAAGTCCCGGGATCAAACTTGGCTTTGGGAAATTTTGGTTTTAGGTGAATGAAACCCTGGGACTTGGTAGGTAGGCTTTAAGGATAAAATGTGGAGGAAAATGACACAAAAAAGAGTGTGGTGTGGTGGCAAAGTGACGCCACTTAGGGAGCAAGGGAGTGACTCCACAAGGAAGCAAGGGGGTCCAAGGTTCAAGCCTTGGCGCTGGCATTTCATTTTGATTTATTTTTTAAGTGAACTTGGACTTTGGCCATAGATTTATATTTAGTTGCACATGATTTTAGACACAAGAGGAGCTTGTGGCCTAGTGGCTAGCGGCGTAGATTATGCTACATGGGAGCCTGGGTTCGAATCTCATGAGAAGCAAAAAGGGGATATTTATTTTGCTTAGTTGGGGCGACAAGAGTTTGTGTTGGATTTAAACTCTACTGAAGGAGGGATCCCACATCGGAAAGCTAGCAAGAGGGAAGGTGAGAAGCTGGCTATAAATGGAGCTGTCTGTGAGGAGGGGAAGCATACCTGGTTGGCGTTGGGCATAGGAGCATTCGGAGCACGGATTAGCTTCAGATTCCTATCAGGTGTGTATTTCGCACTACTATAGTTGTAGAGCGGCAAATGCTGAAATGCCAGTCACACGGCGATGGTAGCCACACGAGCATACGAGCGCACGTGTGGGAGCTTCGACGCGATAGTCGAGGCCACCATGAGTATTCTTGTGTGTTGATGTTGTTTGGGCCACGATGGGCTGAACGGGGCCAAGTGGGCCCATATGATTAGGTTGTACGATTGTGTAGTGGATGTTCGATTAGACTATGTGAATCTCATATATGTGGCTAGATTTGGGCTAAACGGGCCACACGAGCGTGTGGACCCATTTGGGCCGAGAATGGGCCTTAGGCCCATTCGCATCGTTATCTCTATTTAAAATACCCCTGATTTGTAAAATTACCGAAATACCTCCTATTCACAAAATTACCAAAATACCCTCGATTTGTAAAATTACCAAAATACCCTCGAGTTGCAAAATTACAGAAATACCCCCGATTTACAAAATTATTGAAATACTCCCGATTTGTAAAATTATCGAAATACCCTCGGTTTGCAAAATTACTGAAATACCCCTAATTTTTGAAATTACCAAAATACCCCAGTTTGCGAAATTACTGAAACACCCTCAAGGGTTAAATTACCGAAATACCGCCAAGGGGTGAAATTACCGTTTTACCCCTAAACGACAAAATAATGGTTGTACCCTCGTGGTAGCACTAGCGTTGTATGTGTTAATTGTATGATTGATTATGTTTGAGATGCGTTGCATACATGGATTGGTCATGAGAAGAATTACCGAACTACCCCTGTAGGGTAGAGTTACCGAAATACCCTTATAGGGTAAAATGATTGATTTGCCCTTGTAGGTAAATGATCGACTTGTGCAATGAGCGGACTAATTTGTCTGTGGTTGTATGACTGATATGCTTTTATTACATGTTTAAATAATTGTTACTGAGCATGGCCATTTTGCATACACGTGTAATGATTGAGCATGACATACACGACATATTGTATGGGGTTGGGATTATTAATATGGAGGAAGTGCTAATAGGATCGCATCGTCGCTTGACGACTGTGGATCCACCGAAGGCTGTATAGCCACCGCAGGCTTTTTAGCCATCGAGCAGCCATGCTGCACCGATAATGTTACTGAGGGCTGTGTGGCATTAATATGGTTTCGTGCCGTAATTATGGGCTTTGTGCCAATACCGAAGGCTTTGTGACGATATTATGGATTTGTGCCAATTGTATTTACCGTGGCTATGTGCCTAACTTATATATCGATGACTCTGTGTCAATCATATTTACCCAAGGCTATCTGCCGATTATATTACTATCGCTGATGGCTATGTGCCAAACATAATACAGTTACTGATGGCTTTGTGCCAATTGTAATACCGCTACTGAAGGCTTTTTAGCCACCGAGCAGCCATACTGTACTGATAAGTTAGTGCCGCAACTGGTGCTACATAAGGATTGTAAGGATGGGTGGGTCGTTTAAATCCCCACAAGAGTGTAATGTTGGACAGGAGACGGAGTGCAGGGCTGGTATGGGAATTAATGCATTGCATATATGGATTATATTATTGAGATGGGCTTATGCCCAGATATTTATGATATGTGACATTTGATATGGGTTAAGGCCCAACTGAGGCTTTTATGGGCTAAGGCCCAATTGCCACCGTTACTGAAATGGGCTTCGGCCCGGATTGTTGTGATGCATGTTTATACTGACGAGGGTTGTACACACTTAGTTTTCATAAACTCACCCCCTCTTTTTAATTTTTCTCAGGTAATCCTCAGTAGGCGGTTCGACATACTGGAGGACTCGGAGGTGGCCACACTACGAGCAGTTTTGGATATTCGTATACTACTTCTTTTTATTTTATTTTGGGTTCATATTTTGTAATAAGGCCTCTCTTAAATTCTGGTTTTTAGTTTGGGATTTTGAGGTTATTATGATTTAAATTTGCTAAAAGTTGAACACGGTTTTTCCCAAAACAATATCTGTTTTCAAAACACTTCGCTTTCGTAACTAAGTTTTAAATATCATGTTTTCACAAGTCAATTGTTTTAAATTAAGCTTCCGTAACGTACAAGGTTTTGAAGGTAATAACTTCTTAATAAATGTCGATTATTAATAAAAATTGCAAACTGAGGTGGACTTTAGTTTTTAAATATCAAGAAGGGTTTTCAATGAAAACGCGGTTTTCAAAAAATACCTCAATGTGACACGCTAGATTTGGTCCTAACTTCTAGGCCGGGTTTGGGGTGTTACAGTTCAGGAAATGAGTGTCCCCGAATTTGGCATTGCTCTGGGCCTATACAGGGATGAGTTCTGAAGATAACATGATCTCGCGAAGCTCCATCGCCATATCTATAACTCCCCCACGAGATGTTGGTACAATATAGCCCCCAACACAGCCACTTATGACCCCAGTCGCTCCAAGGCAACGACTGTCGCCCCATCCCTGAGGTACTTACATGCTATCTTAGCTCATACACTGACAGGTAGTCGAGAGAGCACCGGCATCGTCAACACTCACGATGCCTACTTTCTATGGTGCATCGCGAACGGGCACGTTTTCGACCTAGCCTATTTCATAGCTCGTGCCATCCAACATCAGATGGAGCAACATAGGAGAGGGGTTATATCTATGGGTCCATACATCACACGGTTGGCTCGATATTTTGGGCTCCTCAACACCGCCACTCAGATCTCCTCACTCACACTGATAGGTAAGATGTCCCCATAGGTCATCCAGACGATGCTACATATGAGGATGATCCAACGTCGATGTGGGACCGATCTTCCCCAATATCGGCTAGCACCTACCACCGAAGAGGAGGATCCTGAGGACATTACTAACAATGTCCCACACCCATATGAGGAACCACAATCGAGCCATCGCCCAGTTCATGCGGCTGCTTCACTTTCAAACATCTCTGCACGTCTCACTTTGTTCGAGCATTACTGTACTCAACAATTCAATGACACCGCTCGACGATTCGACGGTATTGAGGCGATTCTTCAGCAGATTTGTCATCACTTTCACATATCGACGCCTCCACCACCTCGTGACCCAATCGATGATGAGAAATTTTGAGTCCTTTTTATTTTTAATTCTATCTTTAATTTTATTTTTGTTTTTGCTTTTATTTGATTTTGATGTACCCTTTTATTATAATTTGCTAGTTCACACCTTTACTTTTTATTTTGTTCTAAACTTTTATTAGTAAAATTCCAATTTCTTTTATCTCTGACTGTCTAATCTTCAAGTAAATATCAAAACCCCCTAAAAAGTTACTGATGATTCTGCAGTTTCAAAAGGTTCAAGGTTCTACTAAGGAATTGGAATATTTTAACATACCTTCACATCGACTTAGTTCATCACGCATTTCATCTACTCCATACCTCCAAGTTTCATTCTCAAGGAATCTGTCCAAAATTCAGGAAGTTTCACTTCTCTCCCTATCTTATGATTTTATTATTATATTATTATTATCTATCTTTGTACATTGAGGGTAATGTACATCTTAAGTGCGGGGGGTGAATATTTATTTCGAGAAAGTTCCTAACTTTCTGCATTATTCTCAAATCCCTGAATGGTATCCTGTTTTTAAGTAATTTTCTCATATTACTAATTAGAATGAAATTTCTTGTGAATCATGATTTTTATTGATATGTTTCGGATTAAGTCATTGATAATTGTGCAGTGATGATTTAAACTTTAGGAGACTAGAGAATCAAGCATGATAAGTCTATTTTCAAAAATTAAAATTTTGTTAAGTTGTCTACCCGAATCTAATTATTACCTTGAAGTTTGAAATTTACAAGGTTGATATAAAAAACCCATAATTTTTCTGAGATTTTGAGCCTTTTAGAGCATACATCCTTTCGTGCTCACTTTTTGGTTATGAGTGTGTCAACATTGATTTGTTATTCTAGAACTTGCTTTGATTATACATGTCAAGACCACATTATTGATTTGATATACAGAGATGATAAAGTCACTTAGGATCTAACCCACTCACTCCACTAAAAAGCCTACCTTCACAATTAACCCCTAGTAAACCCCTTTTGATCCTAACAACTCTTTTATTGACTCACCCACTAATATTAACCTAAAACGCATCTTGTATTTGTTATCACCATTCCTTGACTCCCTTTTTTTGTCGATATTTGATTTTGAGCAGTTGCCTAACTATGTTCTATTTTTCAGTTGTTAAAGTTCTTTCTCATTATTGTAATTACGTGTTCTAAAAAAATGAAGTATATTTATTATTAGTTCTATGATCAAGTGAGCTTATATGTTTAAAATTCCATATATTGAGAAGAAGCTCGTATAATTAGTGAAGTTGTAATTGATGTAATTATTCAAGTATTAGTTTATTTTTCTATTTAGGTAAATTGTCAATTCAATCTCGATTCTAACCCGCTAATTTAACCTTTATCCACACCTTTAACCCAAGCCCCATTATAACCCTTTTTAAGACCTTTTGATTTGTGCATCATCTCATTTTACAGTGGTGGAGATTTGATTTTCAGGCAAGCCTATGGGATTAACTTTTCATGTCGACTTTTGAGTGCTTAATTTTGAACCTTAAACACTTTGGGTGATTTGAGTGAATCTTTAGTGAGGATGTCAACTCTTGTCGATTTTGAATTAAAGGTGATTATTTAGGCAAGGGAAAACACCTATATTTTCATGCTACAGAAACTATGACTTTGATTGTTTGAATCTTTATGACCCTTTTACTTAAATTATCAATGTATGAATTATCTTTGAATTATGATGAAACATTGTTGATAAATATTATGAATCAAGGAAGTTCATTTTAATTGTGAGTTGAGAATTTTGCTTGAGGACAAGCAAATGCTTAAGTGTGGGGGTATTTGATAAACTGTAATATATACATATTTTAATCCCACATTTAGCATACTTTTGGATGATTTATTCCTTGAATTGTGGAATTTGGTGCTCTTAATCCTTTAATTTCATGTTTTATACTTAGGAGAGCATCGAAGGATGAAAAGAATGAGAAACAGGCCTAAAGCAGAGCAAATGGACCAAAGCACGAAATCGACACGGCCTGGGCCCAAAACCACACGGCCGTGCCTCCTTAACAGACCCGAACACGGCCTAGCCACGATTCACACGGGCGTCTGCCATGGGCGTGTCCCTGCCGTGACAAAGAGAAATTTTACTCGGATTAGGGTACTTAAAGGCAAAGAAAGCCACTCCAAAAGCCTATATAAACACCCTAGAGGCCAACCTTCAGGGGGCGTCCAGTTAGGTCGAAGAGCCAAGCTAGAGAGGCCAGAATTGTGGGATTTACTCGAAGAAAGCCAGTTGATTCATCTCAAGAAGCCGGAGTTATACTCGAGACGAAAGATCTTCCCTTCAATTCCTTCAGGGGGTTTTAGGGTTTTTCTTATGTTTTGTTTTATATTTTCTTTTGAGATGTATTCTTTTATTATTATGAACTAAACCCACAAATACCTGAGGGGGATGAAACCTAAGACGGATCTTGTTATTGTTTTCTAAACTATATGATAAATACTTGATTTTTTCTTAATTATGTGTTCTTAATTCTTGTTTTGATATTTCAGGATATTGATTTAAGTATTGATGTGCTTAGGCAGAGGAGGAATAGACCCAGTTTAAGAGTAGATCTAGCATAATTAAGCGGAGTTGATTGCAACCCTAGAGATAGGATGACGAAAATCTGCTGGATTAGGGTCAAACCTAATATGGGAGTCCATAGATCGAGTTAATGCATTTCTAGGGGTTTTAATTAGAAATAAATTTCAATTAATCAACCTAGTGTTAGACGTTAGTAGCCTCGAGAGAGGTATTAATATAAATTAGGGAATCCTACGGATCAAGTCAAGTGAATAAATCGTCTAGTTTAGAGTTAGGTAACAAGTGAAGTCTAGGTGGATTCTTCCTCGGGTATTGTCTCAATCAATTGGTTTTTCCCACAAGTATTTTTCCCAATTCATTCTCTTTGTCTTTGCATCTTTAGCTTAATAGTTAGTTACTTTTAGATTAGATAACAATTCACTTTTATTTTAGGCTAAATAATAAAAGGAAAGTTAGTATTAGTAGTTTTAGTTCCTTTGGGTTCGACAATCCAGTCTTGCCACTAAACTATACAACTGTTCGATAGGTGCAGTTCCCTCAATCGTTGTCATAGTTAGTTTCTAGGCTCGATCATTCCATTTATAAATTTTTAATACTCTGACACACGATCAAGGCGTTTGATCATTTTAGTCATGTCACATTGTGAGCTAGAGGCTTGGTTAGTAAGATTAGGCATTTTTTGTATATGGCCATTAGAAATTGGTCAATATTTGTTAAGTTATAGACCTTTTCATGATGATAAGCTTATACATTTATGTTATTGTAATGGATGGAATAATTGAGTTGTTTGAGATGGTAAAAGTGTGTTTATGTTTCAGGGTGGCATTTGGCTTGGAAAATAGCCTTATAATTGTCCACACGGGTAGGCACACGGGTGCGTGTCTAGGCCGTGTGTGACACACGATCAACCCTTGTGGGTGTGTTAATAGGCTGTATGTCCCCTGCATGTTAGTGTTTTAAGTCAGAATAGACCACGGGCTAGTCACACGGGCATGCTTAGGCCATGTAAGATGGTCAGTGTTCACCACTGGTAGAGAACACAGGCGTGTTCCTAAGCCGTGTGACACAAACAGAATATCCAAGTTATGGTACACGGGGTAGGGACATGGCCCTATGTGTCCACACGACCTGACCCCACGGGCGTGTCCCATTTCACACAGGCGTGTAACCCCTGTTTTCATGAAAAGTTTTCTAAGTTCGTAAACTTTTTCGGATATGAGTTTAAGGCCTTGTAGGCCCATGAAATGCATGTTACGACTAAGAAAGATAAGTTTTTAAATTGAAACGAAATTTTATAGCCCGTAAGTACACGTTTAAGTATACTTCAAGTATGGTAATGTCTCGTATCCGGTCCCAGCTTTAGACTCGGGTATGGGGTGTTACATTTAGTGGTATCAGAGCTATGGTTTAGTCGGTTCTCGGACTAACCTAGCATGAGTAAGAGTCTAACTATACATGCCATATGTGGACTGTGATAATGTGATATCTCCCGGCTCTAACGAAGTTATTTTGTTAAGACAAAGATGATTCCCAACCGAGCTAATTTCAATGATGTTGTAGTTGATAATGAGGTAATTGAAATTTGCCTATGTATTGATGAAATTCGGAGAGGTATGAATAGAAGTTTATGACATGTGGGTGATAAGGTATGAAATGAGATAATTCTAAGTTGAGGAATAAAATGAGAGTTATAAAGTGATAAGCTTATCTATATTGGTTTGATATGCATATGGTGTTATATACTCAACCTATTGGGTTTAGGGGTGAGCATTCGATCGAATCGAATCGAATCGAATAAAAAATTTTTGAGTTAATCGAGTTTTCGAATCATATTTTATCATCCTAACTTAATTTGAAATTTTCTCGAATCGAGTCGAGTGAGATGAAATTAGAATCGAATATATTTGTTCGAGTTAAATTTAAAAAAATGACTTTAGTGTTGTTTATTTTTATGTAATTTTTCAAAAAATAATTTTCTTTAAAGTTTTTAAACATGATCATACAACAAAAAATTAAAGTAAATAAGTGAATAAATAAAAGCAACACAACATCAACCTAAATAAACAATATGAGTCCAAATAAACAACAAAAACAATACAACAAGATTATAAGAAAAAAACATAAGTAAAAGTCCAAGTAAACAACATGAGTCGATGTAAACAACAACAACATTATAATAAAAAAACATAAGTAAAGTCCAAAATGTAATAGAAACCTACACCAGTCCAAACAAACAAAAAAAGTCCAATTAACCAACAACAATAACAAACCAAACCAAACTAATAACAATAACACATCAGTTCAAAAACCATTATAGAATAGTTTAAGTTTCTTCTTGTGCTTCAAACACCGTTGGCGTTGATAATCTTGAAACATCTAGCAAAAGTATTGAATGAGTTAGTTAAATGATAAAAAATATTCGCAAAAATAAATTAAATAAACATTTAACTTTATAAACTAATGTTAAGTATATTACCTTCTTGATCTTTAGGTTTTTTTGACAAGTCTAGCAAATTTAAAAACAAAAGTGTTAGTTAAATTATGCTTACTAATATAAATAACACAAAAAGCTTATTTTATAAATTAAAATTTATATATTACCATCTTCCATGGTTTGAAGTTCATCAACATAATCTTCAAGATTGATGGCATCATTAGATTTTCGAAGCCAATCTTGTTTGGAAACCAAAGCCTCAACCATGAGAGGAGTTAGAGAACTTCTAAAACTATCGAGAACACGTCCACCCGTGCTAAATGCACTTTCTGATGCAAACGTTGAAATAGGAGTAGCAAGAATATCTCGAGCCATTTGTGAAAGAATAGGGAATCTAGGACTGTTCATTTTCCACCACAACAGTAAATCAAATGAACTTGAATTGTTTACTTCTTCATCCTCACCCAAATATCTATCCAACTCAGATTTGCTTTCTAATCCAACTTGTTTCTTCTTCTTAAGGTAATTTTGTTTGGCCAAGCCCGTTTTCATTTCTAATGATCTATTTCCATTAAACTACAAAGGTTTGTCGAAGAACTAGATCTACCTTCAAACATTTGAATTCTCCCGGCATTAGAAGAATTCTCGATGAACAAGCAATGCAATTCTTTATCAATCATTTTCATAATTTCATTAGCAACATTAGGAAAAAGCAAGTTGACCCCAAAGTCCAAAAAACTCATTTTACATCGTGGATCAAAGATGACCGCCAAGTAAACTAGCATGTTGATCTTGTTTCCTTCTCCATAATACTTATTATATTTATCTCTCATTTTGGAAGTATGTTTAGATCTCCACAACTTTGCCACCCATCAAAAAGACAATGCACATCCGTCAATACTTCAAAAAGTGAATGTGAGGTATCATGCAAAGATCCGGACACCTTCAGTGTAAGATGATAAAAAGGCTCTAATACTTTTATAACTCTTCAAACAATTTTCGAATCATCAAATGTAGGAACTCCATCTCCAGCTGTAAGGTCAAGAAAAAAATTATGGTCATCACGTACATATGATTCAAATCACGCTCATATTTTTCGGCCACCTTTAACATCATATATGTTGAGTTCCATCTAGTAGGCACATCTAAACACAATTGAGCCTTACTATCTATCATTTATTCTTTTACCCGTTGGTTGAATTTTATCAACCTCGATGGTGATGCTCTTATATACCTCACAGCACCTCTAACTCGACCCACAGACACAGAAACATCCTTAATACTGTATTGCACAATGAGATTAGAAATGTGGGCAATACATCTCATATAAATAAATTTTCCATTTGCAACAGAAGAATTTCGATGGTTCAATTTCTTTCTCAAATATTCAATGGCTACACTATTGGCGGATGCATTATCAACCGTAATAGTGAAGACCCTCTCAATCCCCTAATCTCGAAGACATGTTTCAATAGCTTGACCTATGCTTTCACCTCTATGAGCGGATATTGGGCAAAAATTTATTATTCTTTTTTACAACCTCCACTCATCATCCACCCAATGTGTTGTTAAAACCATGTAAGATATCCTCTGTAATGAGGTCCAAGTGTCTATCGTCAAACAAACTCTACTTATATCTTTTTCAAAACAATTCTTCATCACACTCTTCATGGAGTTAAATAAATCAAGACAATCCCTTCTAATAGTCCAACGAGATGGAAGACTAAACCGTGGGCATGCTATAGAAAGAAAGTATTTAAAACCCTCTCCCTCTACAATTTTAAAAGGTAGTTCATCCACAATTATCATATGAACCAATACTTTTCTAATAGCATCTTTATCAAACACCCAAGTTAATAAATCCGTTGTTTCTTGGCTAACATTCACAAATGCTAATTCTGATTGCTTCAGATCAGAAGTATTACCTCGAGGTCTTTTTAGGCATGTTTTCAAATGGTTATTCAAATTTGTTGTAGAACCCGAAGTTGTTTCCATGGTGTAAGTAACATCACATGCATTGCACCTTGCTCTCTTCTCCCCCTCTTTAGTCACAAATTTGGTAAAATGGTTCCAACAAGCTGCCCTTGGAGTAATCTCTTTTCAAACATTTTCCTTGGTTGTTGTTTGATCATCTCTACTTGGGGAAGAATTTTGTTAACTTTGAGTTGAACTATCTCGCTTTGGATCACTCATCTACAAGTAAACATTTGTTGCAATCACTAATAATGACCAATAATTGATTTAAAATTAAACTTAATAACATTTATGCTTTAACTCATTTTCTGAAAATATAAAATATAATATTTGTCATTTCGCAGACAGAACTGTTTTAGAGTAATTCACTTCTGAACAACAACTTAATATTTATACTTAGAATTAGTTAATTTAATATTTATTTTCAGATAATAATTAAACATGCAATTTTTTATAACATTTTAATACATTTATTCAGACTACCCCATTTTGCACAAAATAAACTGCCTTGTTTATACAGCAGTGTTATGTATATTGTATAACATCAAATTAGACAGGTTATTACATCAAGTATGCAATCACTTAATCAGCAAGAAATCATAATTAATATGTCTGTCTTTGAACAACTTAAGTGCATTGATAATGCAAAAGATTAAGGCACATTAATAGCTTAAATGTTAAACATTAATCCCGAGGATGAATTGTTGAAAATCTAACATTCAAACAATCAAAATCTAACATTCAAACAATCAAAATCCAACATTCAACAGTAGAAACAGCCGAAATTTATAGCATTTAAATAATAATTTTCCCTTTAATTTAGACAACAACAAATAGTAACAATACATAGTCTTCAAATCAATAAACAACAGATCATTTTTTTTCCAACATTCGGTCAACATTTAACCCTTACAATGAGTAGCCAAATTAAAAAAAAATATGACAACATTGAACCGAAGTTCCCTTCATTTAAAACAGCAGTTAATGGCATTTAAATCAAAGGGATTTGTATGTTATATTTTTAGCATTGGTCAGCATTAAACATGCGAAGTTCAGTAAGGAATAATTTAAACCTTGCTTGCCTTCTCCATTTAGTGCAAGTTGCTAACTCTTTCACTTGAAATTGGAGGAAATGCCCTTATCATTAGACTCTAGACAAACGCTATCATCTACATCAAAATTTTTCTATTAGTACATAAGTACGAGATATGACCCTCCAACAACAAAAATCACAAAAAAAGAAATTGAAAATATCCCAACACTAGTACCCAATTTTGACTAACATAGAATGAAGGACTGAATTTATATTGCTCCATAACATGTCCACAGTCGACTTTTTGTATAGAGGAAAAGAATACCGACTATGAACAAATGATGTTCTTACCGAAGCAAACCCAACGCACATGATACTGAAACCAGGGAAATTAAACGGTGCTCTTTCCGACGGGAACAAAGCTGGAAGATTTGAGTAAAGTATGTCAATCATAAGTTAGAAGGAGCCTAAGGATGAAATGACTGGAGTTTTAGTTAACCTGTTAAAGGAGAGAAAGGTAAGGGAGAAGCAACATTAGCAAAGGAATATATGCCTGATATGAACCCTTGAGCCTTTCCCTGAGAAAAAGAGTCAAAAAGGACAAAGGTATTAGTCTAATTTAACAAACAAATAAACAAAACCAAAGTAACTAATCAGAATAGGTAGATAATTCTTATCAAGGGAAACTAAACATAATTTGCATATTTGCATCAAATTTCATTTCTATCCATTTACTTTGTGTTTATTGGATTACATAAATGAAATCATTTCAAAAATATTGAAAGATTAATAATAAAAAAAAACATACAAATATGTCAAAATACTAAATAAAATTAAACCTTGGCACACCCATAATACGTGTGAAAATAAAGTGTAATAAATATAAAAATATCAACTAATCTATTCTACAATAATTTTTTTTGCTAATTCAAATTTCTCTTGCAGGCTTTCACCAAAATTGCTTTAGATGTCAAACAAAATAATAACCAACTTGCCAGTTTCTAAAAGTTCAAATGAATTGAAGGAAATTGACCTTCTACTGTAATTTAAACAAAAAATGAAGGTAAAATATATTAGTATCCAAAAGTGCTCCAAAATACAAAATAATTTGAAAATTATTTTGAATGAAAAATACTCTAATCCAAAAATGAAGGTAAAATATATCAGTAACCGAAAGTGCTCCGAAAGTTCACTTCAAAGATTTTATTTAATATTTACTTTGTGTTTATTGGATTTGCCTGTAAAATATTTTAGACTTATGTTGCTTGAACTCTTCACTTTTCTTAGAGTAATTGTATTCAACACATTCTGATATGCATATGGGGTCATATCATACAGTCCTCCAAGGATCCACCAAATACATGAGAGGCGGTATGAAAACATGAAAAAGGAAAAGACTTATACTTATTTAATAAAAACAAGATTCATATTCACAAAACTTGTGGTAAAATGCTGTCAAAAAAGGAGCTTATCTACCAAAAGAATACCTGCTCACAGGGTCCGACTTGTTTAGACACGATGCTCCTTATCTACCACAGTCGACTTTCTACATAGAGGAAAAGAATACCGACTATGAACAAATGATGTTCTTACCGAAGCAAACCCACTGCACATGAAACTTGTTTGAAGGTTTGAATGAACTAATAATTAAGAATAAGAAGGAAGGAATAAGGGTTTATTTTAGGGTTTTTTGAGAAAAATAAATTTTAGGGTTTGAAGTTTGAACTTTGAATTGAATGGAAATGGAGAGAACTCAGAACAGAGAAGAAGAAAACTAATTTGGGGTTTGGAGTTGGAGTGCTGGACGATGGAATTTGTTACCTGTTGGGGCTTGGGGGTTTTATTTGGGGGAGGAACTGGGTTGGGATTTGGGAAAATAAATCTTTGGGCTGACGGGCTTGGTGAAATAGGATAAAATAAAATATTTGGGCTTGAGGGAAATTGGGTTAAAGTAATTAAGTAAAAGCCTAAAATTTAAAAAAAATAAAAAATATAGTTTATATTCATTTATTCAAATTATTCGAGTTATTCGAATTCGAAAATTCAACTCGATTCGAACTTGAAATTCGAAACTCAAAATTCAAGTTGATTCGATTAACTTGATTCGAATAATTCAAAATTCGAATCTTTTTTCGATTTTTTTTGAATCGAATCGAGTTTTGCTCACCCCTAATTGGGTTGAGTGTGTACAGTGAGTAGACTTACCCAGTGAATGGGATATGTGTGTAACACCCCTTGCCCATGTTCAAGCTGGAACAGGGTTTGAGGTATTACCTAGCTAATCTTGCATAAACATCTAGATTAGGGTTATAAAATTTCGTTTAACCCCGTCGCTTGCACATGCTCGGCCCAAGAGGCCCTAAAAATACTTTCGAGAAGTATCAGAATCTTTCCAGGAACTTTCACGAGTTTAAGAAACTTTTTAACAAAACAGGGGCCACACGCCTGTGTAGGCCTAGGGACATGCCCGTGTGCCTCTACGGCATGCCCGTGTCTTTCACCCGTGGTCGACACTGACTAATTTCACACGGCCTTGACATGCCCGTGTCTTCCAATCGTGGTCGATTCTGACTAAAGTCACACGGCCTTGACACGCCCGTGTACCCCAGCCGTATGGTGATTTAAATTCCAGGTGCAAGGTGCAAACTTCACACGGCCTGGGCACACGCCCATGTGCTAGCCGTGGCTCCCACACGGCCTAGACACACGCCCGTGTGTCTACCCATACAGACATTTAGCAGGCTATATACCAACCCAAATAGCTACCCTTACTTGCATACATTCATACGCCATCACATAAACTTCACATAGCATCAATATAACTCTTGAATTAAAGACATTTAATTCATACAATGTAATCTTCATCCCAGATATGAGGGAGAACTATTTCTACCACAATTATAATCGACTTAGGCCATAGTCTATAGCTACACATAAACAAACTATAAGTTCTATTAGGCCAACACAATTTGGTCACATCAATTAGAACTTAATCAACCTTAAGTACTAGCCCTATAAATGCCATGACTCAAAAGGACTTGATACCTCATACTAAGTGTCTGCTCGATAGTGTGAAAACATCTCTGGCGATCTCCAACCCGAGCTAGCTAAATTAACCTATAAGAGATGGAAAAAGGAAAGGAGTAAGCAATAATGCTTAGTAAGTTCATATACAAATAAGAATTAGTTACTGATATTCAATCACAAGGTATTATAATGAGTTTTTTTTTCTCGTAAACTCATGGTTACCTACTCAATCATTCTTGAACTTGCTCATTCTGTCTCTTACCATAATCTAACCATGCCACAGGCCACATACTCATGTTAATTGGTATACATTCCTGCACTTATCATCACAGGATCACATAAAATAACACGTCAAGCATTTTCAATAAGCCACTCGTACTACTAATCTCTCGGTGGTTTCGCACTTAGCCCACCATCAATCTCTAGTAGGGTGGTATCGCACATAGCCTACCAATCATTTATACTTATGGTGGTATCGCACTTAGCCCACCAAATGATTTTATAAGCGATGGTATCGCACACAACCCATCGATTAATAATTAACCAGGTGGTATCGCATACAGCCCACCGTTAATAATATAGTTGATGGTATCGCACACAACCCATCACTAACCATCAATAAGGTGATATCGCACATAGCTCACCGTTATTATACATTCATGGATAGTTATCCACATGTAGTTCTCTATTTTAAATGTTCATCCGGGAACATCCTCACACACTACTATTCTTACTTAACTCTATATTATAATCGTTCGCATTCACACAATGTATTAATGAATATAACTTATGCAACCGAAGTGCATTATTTACACATAACCCACTATGGGTTCATCAGACACCGAATTCATCTCAATTCAGTTCCAACACATACCTGTACCTCTCATGCTACAACACATTCATTCTCAACTTTCAAAATACTTGTTGAGTCACTAAAATTGTTAAGTAACTCCCTTGAGTCTCATACACATAATGTCACATTGACATTATACCCCTGATAGGGTCATACATGAATTAACATATCGATGCCATGTCCCCGAAAAGGTCTTATACGAAATATCACATCATTGCCATGTCCTTGACATGGTCTGATTTAATTTCTCTCACCGAGGCCATATTCCAATATGGTCTTACACGGAACCTTAACTATCATCATTTCATACTATTTACGTTTCTTACTATTCTTAGATTCAATTCTCTTAACAACTCATCGACAAGTATTTAATACATTCATTGCTTAATTATACATTCCATACAACATTGGAATATTAAAATAACTCATACGTAATTACAACATTTGCACATGAACTTACCTCGATGTCGAAAGGGTCGAAAGGGACTTTTTGCCCACATTTCTCTTTTCATCTGTTCTAAGCCCGAAACTCGCTTTCTTTGATCTAGTACAATGGAATTTACTGATTTAATCACTTATAAATCATTAATACACCATAATCTACACTTTAGGCAAAAATCACTACTTTGCCCTTACACTTTAGCAAAATTATGATTTTGCCCCTAGGCTCGTAAATAAATTATCATCACGTTTTCTTGTTAAACAAGCCTACCTGAACATTTAATCCTCTTACAATTATTCATAATTCCAACTATTTCATGCCTTAATGAACAAATTACAACTTTTGCATTTTAGTCCTAATTAGATGTTTTCATAACAACACCTTTCACAAAATTTGTTTATCAACATCCGAACATTCATTTTCTTCCATAAAAACTCAACAACTAGTATAAACTCTCTCATGGAAAGTCCCTAGACTCTCAACCATGTTGCAAATTGGTCCCCTCATTAGCTAGCTTAAGCTTTGGGGACTCCAAAAGTACAAAAATTATTAAGAAAAATCATCAAAATCACTTACTTGTGAGATGAAATATTTGCTAAAATTTTTGAGCTCTATAACCCTTATTTCTCTTCAATTTTTGGTGGATGAAGGTGAAGGAATAGTGAAAAGATGATAACATCTTTATTCATCTTATTTTATTCATTTAAACCACCTAACATCACCAAATTTTGACCATCATTTAATGCCTTTGTCCCCTTAGCACCCTATGGCCGACCAACTCACTTAACAAGGCCAAATTGCACATTTGTGACCTCCAATTTATATTCCATAGCTATTTGGTACTTTTAGCAAATAAAATAGAACTTTCACACTTTATGCGATTTAGTCCTTTTTCACAATTTGGCTAGAAATTGCTAAAATTAAGGCACCAAAATTTTCATATATCCCTATAAACATGTTATAACACATAAAATAACATGAAAATAATTTTCTCTAACCTCGAATTAGTGATTTTGAGACCACTGTTCCGACTAGCCCCTAAATCAGGCTGTTACAATGTGAGTATGTGTAACTGCTTAAATGACGTATAATCAGTATGTCCACATAGTTGAATTTCATGTGCGACTGTTAAAGTAGAAAATCTATAATGTTTTGTTTTATGAGTTTCTTTGAGGCCACACATATTATAGTGTGGGAGTCAAATTGAGAAGTTTGATTAAATAGAATGCAAGAGATGAGTACGGTCGTTCAATGATAATTGATGAATAAAACCATGGTAGGACCATGGCAATACATGTGATCCCATGTAAGGCCATGTCTTGGACATGGCATTGGCAACGATACATGATCCCGTGTAAGACTATATCTGGGATATGGCGTCGGCATCGGATATCGATTTCGTGTAAAACCATATCTATGATATGGCATCGACATCGATATGAGATTTCGTGTAAGACCATAGCGAGGCTATGGCATCGTGATGACCTGTAAGATTATAGCTGGGCTATGATGTTGTGATACGAGTAAGACCATAGTTGGACTATGGCGATCAAGTAAACGACGTACTCAAACCCGTAAAAGATTCTCTAATTTGAGAAATGATGGTAAGCGAAATCAGAGTTTAATGTTGAGTGCTTGAATAACATTAATTGTAACGGCCCGAATTTGGGCCTAGTAAAATTGGGCCCATTAGGCCTTGGCCATGGGAGTGTTTAAAATTGTTGAGAATAAGAGAACGGCACTAATGCAAGTTGGACCTATTAGGTGAGTGATTTTGGAAGGTTAGGGGGCTTACATGAAGTCCTAGGATCAAACTTGGGCTTTAGGAAAATTTTGGTTTTAGGTGAATAAAACCCTGGGAGTTAGTAAGTAGGCTTTAAGAATAAATGTGGAGAAAAATGACACAAAAGGAGTTGTGGTCTAGTGGCAAATGATGCCACATAAGAGACAAGGGAATGACGCCACAAGGAAGCAAGGGGTCCAAGGTTCAAGTCTTGGGGCTTACATTTTGATTTTCTTTTTAAATGGAACTTAGACTTTGGCCATAGACTTATATTTAGTTGCGCATGTTTTAAGACAACAAGGAGCTGGTTCGTAAAGTGGCTAGCGGCATGGATTATGTGACAAGAGAGCCTGGGTTTGAATCTCATGACAAGCAAGGGAGTATTTATTTTGCGAATTGGACGGCCAGAGTTTGTGTTGGATTTAAACTTTACTGAAGGAGGGATCCCACATCGGAAAGCTAGCGAGAGGGAAGGTGAGAAGCTGGCTATAAATGGAGCTATCTATAAGGGAGTAAGGATACCTTGGTGGGCGTTTAGGCATAGGAGCATTCGGAGCGCAGATCAGCTCCAGATTCCTATCAGGTGTGTATTTCGCCCTACTCTTGCTGTAGAGCGACAAGTGCCGAAATGCTGGTCACACGGCAATGGTAGCCACACGAGCGTGCGAGCGCACGTGTGGGAGCTTCGACGTGATAGTTGAGGCCATCATGAGTATTCTTGTGGGTTGATGTTGTTTGGGCCACGATGGGCCGAAAGGGGCTAAGTGGGCCCAATGGGCCCGTGGGCCCAATGGGCCCGTGGGCCCATATGATTAGGTTGTACGATTGTGTAGTGGATGTTGGATTAGACTATGTGAACCTCATGTATGTGCTTAGATTTGGGCTAAACGGGCCACACGAGCGTGTGGACCCATTTGGGTCGAGAATGTGCCTTAGGCCCATTCGCATCGTTATCTCTGTTTAGAATACCCTTAGTTTACAAAATTACTAAAATACCCCTGGTTTGCAAAATTATCGAAATACCCTTGGGTTGCAAAATTACTGAAATACTCATGGTTTGCAAAATTTCCGAAATACCCTTGGTTTGTCAAATTACCGAAATACCCCTGGTTTGCAAAATTACTGAAATATCCTCTAAATACCCTCGATTTGCAAAATTACAAAAATACCCTTGATTTGCAAAATTACTGAAATACCCCTGATTGTAAAATTATCGAAATACCCTCGGATTACAAAATTACCAAATACCCTTAGTGTGTAATTACCGTTTTACCCCTAAACGACAAACGACTTTTGTACCCTCGTGGTAGTACTAGTGTGGAATGTGTTAATTGTGTGTTATGTTTTGTATAGGTGAAGGCGCTAGTGATTATTTAGTACTCTACGTAATCAGGTGTGTAATCTCACACATCTCTCTGATTGATTGTTTGTGGCGTTGTGCGAATCTGCCAAAAGCCAAAAAGTCGGAAAATCGACATCTGCGACCACTCGAGCGTGCGAACGCTCGTAGTGGTAAATTGAGACACGAGTAAAGATGGTGAATCGCAGAGAGTGTCACGAGCACTCTCGCAAAACTGAGGCTGTAACGGGCCTAATCGAGCCGAACGGGCTTGACGGGCCCAATGGGCTTTTCGGCCCACATGGGCGAAATTGTTGAAAAATGATCAAAGGGTAAGTGTGGTTGTGAAATCTGAATATCTGAGACCGACATCATGCGAAATGGGCCACACGAGCGTGTGGGCTCGTTTGGGGCTAAAATGGGTTTTTGGCCCATTAGCTCCGTAGAGATCCCATAAGGGTCCTGTGTCGCACGAGACAACATTATGCTTTTGAAAAGCCGTAAATAGATAAATTACCGAAATACCCCTGAAGGGTAAAATTACAAAAATACCCTCGGTGGGTAAATTACTATTGTACCCTCAAGGGTAGATTTAGCATGATTGTGTGAATTCTGTATATTTGTTACGTTGGTACATTTTTGCATACATTAAATTATTATGTCACGACATTCTGCATGGGATTTGGATATTGATGATCGGGGAAGTGTAATCTGGTGGCTCTGCCACATTCGGTATAGTGGCTATGCCACGTGTATTCGGTTATTCTGGTGGCTTCGCCACAAATTATGCGATGAGCAGCATGACTGCCATCGAGGTGTGTAGCGGATGGAGGGTTGATTGTAGAAATCCCCACAGGTGTGTTGGGCTGGTACGGGTGGTGTGTAGCGGACGGATTATTAGGTTGGGTTGCATTGCATGCATTATCTATTTTACCATGCTAATAGGGCTAAGGCCCAGTTTGTTTCTGTATGGGCCTCAGGTCAGTTTGCTTCTATATGGGCTAAGGCCTAGTCTACTTTTGTGGGCTCAGGCCCAGTTCGTGACTGATTAGGGGATTACACTTTGAGTTCTCGTAACTCACCCCTCTGCTTAATCTTGCAAGTGATCCCAGCATTGAGGATTTGGAGCTGTGGAGTACTCCGAGTGGCCATACATCGAAATTTTAGTAAAGTCCCGTTTCACTTTATTTTGAGTTAATATTGTTGTAATAAGGCCGCTGGTTTAATTTCATTTAAGTTTCCATTAATAACCGTTAGATTTATAAATACGTAGTTTTCTTAAAACGAAAATAATTATTTTTTCAAAATATCACGTTACCACAATTTCACACTTAGACTTCATTAACAAACAAAGTTTTCGAAAGCAATAATAACATTTTTACAAGACACAATTAAAGCAAGTTTGAATTTCACAAACAACAAGGCCCGAAGTTTCAAAAAAAAAATTACGAAGTTTTTAAAGAACGCATAGTTTTTAAATTACCCTTTCCATGTGACATGCCAGATCCGGTCGTAACGTCTAGGTCAGGTTTGGGGTGTTACATTTTATGGTATCAGAGCCCGATTACAAAACTCGATTGTGGAATGGGTTCGAAAACGCTTTCCAATTTTTTTTTGAAATATGGTTTAGAAAATACATATCTTTATTAGAAGTATGGCACACTGCGTCTCCGGCACCAAATCCGTAAGTTCTTGATACTATGCTTTGTTATATGCTGTATTGACTATAGTTATTCTGTGTATGTTTTGTAGATGTGATGCTTAAACTTAGATTTTGTATTTATTCCGTGTATATTGGGGAAATTTGCGTGTGATGTCCATCCGCTCTAATGGATAAATAGTGTGGTGCGTGCTTGTGTTATTAAGATCAGAGTGCGCAGCGAGAGAGTAGTGTGCTAGGTTAGGGTGTGCAACATTTTCGTTAGTTGGAAATTTTGAGGACGAAATTTCTTTAAGGGGGTTAGATTTGTAACGACTCGAATTTGGGCCTAGTAGAATTGGGCCTATTGGGCCTTGGCCATGAGAGGGTTTAAAATTGTTGAGAACAAGAGAGCGGCACTAATGCAAGTTGGACCTATTAGGTGAGTGATTTTGGAAGGTTAGAGGGCTTCCATAAAGTCCCGAGATCAAATTTGAGCTTTAAGAAAATTTTGGTTTTAGGTGAATAAAACCCTGGGAGTTAGTAAGTAGGCTTTAAAAATAAAATGTGGAGAAAATTGACACAAAAGGAGTTGTGGTCTACTGGCAAGTGAGGCAACATAAGAGACAAGGGAATGACGCCACAAGGAAGCAAGGGGTCCAAGGTTCAAGTCTTGGTGCTTGCATTTTGATTTTCTTTTTAAATGGAACTTAGACTTTGGCCATAGACTTATATTTAGTTGCGCATGTTTTAAGACAACAAGGAGCTAGTTCGTAAAGTGGCTAGCGGCGTGGATTATGTGACAAGGGAGCCTGGGTTTGAATCTCATGACAAGCAATGGATTATTTATTTTGCGATCTGGACGGCCAGAGTTTGTGTTGGATTTAAACTCTACTGAAGGAGGGATCCCACATCTGAAAGCTAGCAAGAGGGAAGGTGAGAAGCTGGCTATAAATGGAGCTATCTATGAGGGAGTAAGGATACCTTGGTGGGCGTTTGGGCATAGGAGCATTCGGAGCCCGGATCAGCTCCAGATTCCTATCAGGTGTGTATTTCGCCCTACTCTAGCTATAGTGGGAGCTTCAATGCGATAGTTGAGGCCACCATGAGTATTCTTGTGGGTTGATGTTGTTTGGGCCACGATGGGCCGAAAGGGGCTAAGTGGGCCCAATGGGCCCGTGGGCCTATATGATTAGGTTGTACAATTGTGTAGTGGATGGGCCTTAGGCCCATTCACATCGTTATCTCTATTTAAAATACCCTTGGTTTACAAAATTACTGAAATACCCCTGGGTTGCAAAATTACCGAAATACCCATGGCTTGCAAAATTATCAAAATACCCCTGGTTTGTGAAATTTCCGAAATACCCCTGGTTTACAAAATTACCGAAATACCCCCGATTTGTAAAATTACCGAAATACCCTTGATTTGCAAAACTACCGAAATACCCTTGATTTATAGAATTACTGAAATACTCCTGATTGCAAAATTATCGAAATACCCTCAGATTACAAAATTACCAAAATACCCTTAGTGTGTAATTACCGTTTTACCCCTAAACGACAAACGCTGTTGTACCCTCGTGGTAGTACTAGTGTGGAATGTGTTAATTGTGTGTTATGTTTTGTATAGGTGAAGGCGCTAGTGATTATTTAGTACTCTACGTAATCAGGTGTGTAATCTCACACCTCTCTCTGATTGATTGTTTGTGGCATTGTGTAAATCAGCCAAAAGCAGAAAAATCGGCATCTGCGACCACTCGAGCGTTCAAACGCTCGTAGTGGTAAATTGAGACACGAGTAAAGATGGTGAATCGCGGAGAGTGTCATGAGCACTCTCACAAAACTGAGGTTGTAACTGGCTTAACCGAGCCGAACGGGCTTGACGGGCCCAACGGGCTTTTCGGCCCACATGGACAAAAATGTTAAAAAACGATCAAAGGGTAAGTGAGGTTGCGAAATCTGGATATCTGAGACCGACATCATGCGAAACGGGCCACACGAGCGTGTGGGCCCGTTTGGGCCTGAAATGGGTATTTGGCCCATTAGCTCCGTAGAGATCCCATAAGGGTCCTGTGTCGCACGAGACGACATTATGCTTTCGAAAAGCCGTAAATAGATAAATTATCGAAATACCCTCGGTGGGTAAATTACTGTTGTACCCTCAAGGGTAGATTTAGCATGATTGTGTGAATTCTGTATATTTGTTACGTTGGTACATTTTTGCATACATTAAATTATTAGGTCACAACATTTTGCATGGGATTGGGATATTGATGATCGGGGAAGTGTAATCTGGTGGCTCTGCCACATTCGGTATAGTGGCTATGCCACGTGTATTCGGTTATTCTGGTGGCTTTGCCACAAATTATGCGATGAGCAGCATGACTGCCATCGAGGTGTGTAGCGGATGGAGGGTTGATTGTAGAAATCCCCACAGGTGTGTTGGGCTGGGACGGGTGGTGTGTAGCGGACGGATTATTAGGTTGGGTTGCATTGTATGCATTATCTGTTTTACTATGCTAATAGGGTGAAGGCCCAGTTTGTTTCTATACGGGCTAAGGCCCAGTCTACTTCTGTGGGCTCAGGCCCCGTTTATGGCTGATTAGAGGATTATACACTGAGTTCTCGTAACTCACCCCTCTGCTTAATCATGCAGGTGATCCCCAGCATTGAGGATTTGGAGCTGTGGTGGCCATACATCGAAATTTTAGTAAATTCTCGTTTCACTTTATTTTGAGATTTATTTAATTTTGGGTTAATATTGTTGTAATAAGGCTGCTGGTTTAATTTCTTTTAAGTTTCCATTAATAACCGTTAGATTTATAAATACATAGTTTTCTTAAAATGACAATAATTACTTTTTCAAAATATCACGTTACCGCAATTTCACACTTAAACTTCATTAACAAACAAAGTTTTCGAAAGCAATAATAACATTTTTTGTAACACCCCATACCCGGGTCTGAGGCTAAGACCGGATATGAGACATTACTATGCTTGAACTTTCTTAACATACACTTCTTTCGTGCATTTCTTGGGCCTACGAGGCCTTACACAAATATCTGAAAAGTTTCGTAACTTAATCGAAAACTTTTCCTTAAAGCAGGGTTCACACGCCCATGTGACTTGGAACACGCCCGTGTACCTTTAGACATGCCCATGTCTTCCAACCGTGGGCGACACTGGCTATATTCACACGGCCTTGACACGCCCGTGGGATTAGACTATGTGCTAATCCTTGATATACTGACGTAACCACACGGTCTGGGGCACACGCCCATGTTCTAACCATTTGTCATACACGGCTCAAACAAACGGCCGTGGGATTTTCCCGTGGCCTATCCTGACTTAAAAATAATAAGGTGCAGGGTACACACGGCTTAGACACACGCCCGTGTGTCTAACCGTGTGGGCACTTAGAGGCAATTTACCAAGCCAATTTCCACCCTGAAAATTCAAGACCAATTCAAGTTCAATTCAATACATTTCATGAACAATACAACATGCTTCATTGATCTAAATAAACATACATACTTAGTCAAATTTTTGGTCAATCACCTAGCCATATACAAAAGAATAATAACTTGATAGCCTATTCATTGGCCCTTCTTAAAAGATATTCTCAAAATGAATGCTTCGTATACATGCCATACTTAGTAAAATAACTTGGCTATACCCAAAATAGCAATTGATAGTGTGCTACGAGCTCCGACTCCAACGATCCACAAGTTAGCTTGGCGGGACTACATAGAAAGAAAGAATTAAAGACGTAAGCATTTAGCTTAGTAAGTTTGCATGTAAAGCACGTATCAATATACTTGCTTAATATAAACCATTTGACATAACAATGGTATCATAAATTTCAGCTATAGAGCTTACTTACTCATACTGATTCTTAGATGTCTCATGATACTTACTATTCTCATACTTGTAAGGTAAACAAGGTACCTGTATCACTTGATCACTTTGATCAGCATACTTTAATATAAATAATCATGATCTCTAATTCATCATTCATAACATAAATAATACTCAATTTCAACTTGATAATAGCTTTTCTTACTTAGCTTTCTTGTTATCTCATTTTACCTTTGCTCATTTGCCCGATGAATTTCTGCGAATAACCGAGGATACTAAATCTCATCCCACATAACTTGATGCCAAAGCCATATCCTAGATACGGTCTTACATGGAATATCTCATCTTGGTTTCGAGGCCATGTCTTGACATGGACTTATACGAAGTCTTTCTCGTGGGTTCCCTTGGGACCTTACCATTGCCATGTCTTGACATGGTCTTACTTGGTATCTTTACTTATGAACTGGTCAA
This sequence comes from Gossypium australe, assembly GCA_005393395.2. Classification (NCBI taxonomy): domain Eukaryota; kingdom Viridiplantae; phylum Streptophyta; class Magnoliopsida; order Malvales; family Malvaceae; genus Gossypium; species Gossypium australe. The sequence goes on along the minus strand of CM016619.1, from coordinate 53,064,493 downwards.
TGCCGAGCCTTGGCTGGGGCTTACATAAAATCTTTCTTGTTCTCACCAATTCCATGCCTTGGATTAGACTTACATGGGATCTCTTTCTCTTGATAGCATTTCAATGCGAAGACTTGTCTTGGACTTACATGATAACTTTTCAATGCCAAGGCTTGCCTTGGACTTACATGACATCTTTGCTTGGAGACTCACCAATGTCATGCCTTGGCTTGGGCTTATATGGGTCTTCATCTCATAATAACTCTTCAATGCCAAGACTTGTCTCGGACTTACATGACATCTTTGCTTGATTGCTGATGCCATGCCTTGGCTTGGTCTTATACGGACTTTCTTATCTCATGTGGTACTCGAGTATCCTGGGAAATTCAACTTCAATCGGGACTTTCTCATGCTTATTCTCATAAATTTCTTTGTTTAACATAACATTAAACATTCCATGATAATAGTGTACATTATACTAAGCAATTCAATGATAGAAATCATAAAGCTTAGAAGTCATACAAACTTACCTCAATATACAAAATGTATGTAGATATGCAATTTAGTCCTCAACTTTGTTCTTGCCTCTGTTTCGATCTGGGCTTCGTTTTTCTTGATCTATAATCATAAATATATCATTTAATACTCACATTGACTAAATTGACTCTTTACTCATATTTTAGAAAATTACTATTTTACCCCTAAACTTTCTCATATTTGCACTTTTACCCCAAAGCTCGTAAAATGATTCTCATTCAACTTTCTTAAACTTCATGCTCATCTGATTCATTTTCTCTACTATAACAATATCAAAATCTTTGTATTTCTACTATGTATGCTCAATCTCATAACTTTCACAAACTAATCCCTATATTCATTTCATGAAATTCACTTAGAAAAAAAAATGTTTATCCAACATCAAACTCTCATAAACTTCCACAAAACATCATTTAACAAGTATATCATTCATGGATAGATTTTTGAACATGCATCTTAGCTAATTTTATAGCTAAGAATAGCTAATTCATAATATGAGAACTTCAAAAAATACGAAGAATATTAAAAACGGGGCTAAGATGAACTTACTAGCAAGCTTGAAAAAAATGAAGAACCCTAGCTATGGAGTCTCCAAATTTTCAGCAACGGGAGGAAGAAGATGAATAGATTTTTATCATATTTTTCCTATTTTAATTATTTATTAGACAAATGACCAAAATGCCCTTCTCTTTAAAAATTTCTATTTTACTAACTCATGTCCAATTTTGTCCAAAAATTATAATTTGGGAAAATTGCTATTTAAGGACTTCTAATTAATATTCTAAAGCTATTTCATAAAAAAAAACTTCTAGAAACTCATATTTTGCAACTTTTGCAATTTAGTCCTATTGGACCATTCAACCTCAATTTAACAAAATTACTTCATGAAACTTTTACACTAGCATGCAAACATGGCATAAACCTTAAAAACTCATATATTCACCTCGAATTCGTGGCCTCGCACCACTATTTCGACTAGGCCCTAAATCAGGCTGTTACAATTCTCCCCCTTAAGGATTTCCGTCCTCGAAAATCTTACCAGCAAAATAGTTTGGATACTAGTTTCTCATACTTTCTTCTGGTTCCCATGTAGCTTCTTCTACTCCATGTCTTTGCCACAATACTTTCACTAGGGCAATACTATTATTTTTCAGCTGCTTGACTTCCCGAGCTAAAATCTTGACTGGTTCTTCACCATAAGTCATGTCGGGATGAATCTCTATCTCTGACCGGGTAATTACATGTGAAGTATCTGATCAATAGCGTCTCAACATTGACACGTGAAACACATCATGTATCTTTTCTAGCTCTGTCGGTAAATCCAAACGGTAAGCTACCGGCCCAACTATCTCGGTAATCTCATAAGGTCCAATGAAACGTGGACTCAACTTGCCTTTCCGGCCAAATCGGAGAACTTTTCTCCATGGTGACACTTTCAAGAAAACTTTATCCCCGACTTGATACTCTATCTCTTTTCTTGTAACACCCGAAACCCGGTCAATACGCCATGATCGAATCTGGCATGCCACGAAGGAAAACGTTTTGAAGAAAAACGAGTTAACGATTAAATTTTTGTGAAAAACTCTTTGTTGAACTTTGTTTGTAGAGAACAAGTGTATAATATATTGAAAGCTGATAATTTGCTTTTGAAATCTAAAAATAAGTCTTTAAAACATAATTTCAATTCCATAGATTAAAAAACTTTTTAATATTTTAAAGAAAACAAAATGATTAGGTTGAAAACTGTATTTAAGAGAAATTTGGAAAAATTGAGTTTTTGAAAATAGTATAAGTTATCGAAAATACTTAAGATGTTAAAATTATCAAATGAATTATGTTACCCGATGGTAACGTTTTAAAAACTATCGCATTTTGTAATTTAGAAAACTTTATGCTCAAATTATTATTTCAAACATGTAATTTGTAATCCAAATTTAAAACAAATCCAAAACATATAAATAATCCAAAACATAATTAAACAGGCCTTATTACAAATCCATAAAAATATGAAAAACCAAATTAAAATAAAGTACCCAAATGGTAGTTCATGTAAAACCAAATTTTATTGCATGGCCTCCTCGAGTTCATCCGGCTCCTCATCCGCGATCTCACGAATCACCTGAAAAGATAAGGGAGAAGGTGAGTCACCAAGACTCAGTGCATATTCCCTCTCCCGGGTAAATGCCACATACTTACACAAATTATAACAAAGCAACATATATGTATAATGCACCCAACCTAGCCATCCATAACTCCTTTTCTACCCCGTGTGGTACCAAACCACTGGTGGTGCCAAACCACTGGTGACCGAAGTCACGATATTCAATATTGTGATACCAAATCACTGGTGACCAAAGTCACAAATAATCCATATGTGGGGCCAACCCACGTGTGATACCAAATCACTAGCGACAATCCCATATCTCAAAAGTGGGGCCAACCCACGGTGATGCTAGATCACAGGGACGAGTCGCTATGAGGTGCCAAACCTCTGGTATCCCAAAGACACAAATGTGATACCAAATCACTGGTGACCGAAGTCACGAATAATCGAATTGTGGGGCCAACCCACGTGTGATACCAAATCACTGGCGACGATCCCATATCTCAAAAGTGGGGCCAACCCACGATGGTGTTAACCACAGGGACGAGACGCTATGAGGTGCCAAACCTCTGGTGTCCGAAGACACAAATGTGATACCAAATCACTGGAGGTACCAAACCTCTGGTGTCCAAAGACACAAATGTGATACCAAATCACTGGTGACCGAAGTCACAATATCAATCTTCCCCCTCCTCTCATGTTGCCCATGCCAATGCAATAGATAAACAAATCATGTCAATATACTTTGATATGAATCACATAACAAAAATATCATAAATCGTAGATCATGATTTCAATCCTCATGTATTAACAACATATCGAAACGGGCTTACCCGAATCCTCATTCATACCATCATGGTATCATCTCAAAATCTCATCATTTCAGCTTTAACAACATGAATAGTTATTTAACACACATATATACAAATATGAACCAAGTTATAAAGTGTGTACGATATACACCTTTCACCAACACAAGAACTATCTTCCAAAGATCCGATCTATCGCACTAGATCACCTTGTCCTACAATCGGCCAATACTAAAATTATTAACAAAGGCCATTCGGCCAAACCACAACACTTTAATCCCAAAAAACTTTAGTCTTTTCAAAAGAATGATGAATCGACAAGAATCCTTACCCCTTGACTTACCAACCTTTGATTGCTAGAGAGATAGGGCTTAAATCAAATGTTTCCAAAGTCCCAAAGAGCCTATCTTTCAAAATCGATTGAATAAATCAAAAGAAGTCCTACCCTTGAATATTCGGCCAAAGCAAACCAAAAGGATATAAGAAGTTTCAGCTATGGTTTTTGAATGAAGAAAACAATTGACATATGGCTCGAAAGAAATGAAGAATTACTATGGCAAAGAAAAGAAAATGAAAAGGGAAGAAGGAAGATTCGGCCAAGAGAAGTGAAAAGAAATGTGGTTTGAACAATATTGAAAGAAAGACAAAGAGAGAAAAGGCAGTAAGAGATTCGGCCAACACCTAATTACCAAAGAAGAAAAAATGCACAAAAGTTCCAATGTTGTTTCGGTTTCGAAAGGACAAATGAAAGAAGAGAAATGGTATTTGGTTCACACGAAATGAGGCTAAAACCAAAAACAAAATTGCACCAAAAGCACAATACACATTCGGCCAATAGAGGGAGTTTTTGGAGAAGAAAAACAAATACAAAAAGGTGCTCAAAGACAAAAATTGGCCAACTATTCCGCCCAAGCTACCTATCACATTCGGCCACCCCCCTAGCCACACATGCCGTCCACATACATGCACTAAAGCCTTGGAATACTTTCCAAAACATCATCCTAAAGCCTAGCCTTATGTCTCCCCAACCTTCCATAACCTTAAGATTCTTATCCCCAATTTCATGCTTTCCTTAAACCAATATTCAACTTACCAAAATTAATAGTCCAACCTATCATGAAGTTTGACCGTCCATCAATGCTAGAATGTACAAAAATAAAATCCTCAATATGCTTTCCAAGCTACTCGAACCACTTCCCTCAAGCAACCTTTCAAGCTCCTTATCCACTATGCCACTAACTCCTCATATGCTATAATTAACACTTAAATTAACTTAAGTGTCAAGCTCACTTAGTCCACTTCATTAAATAAACTATACTAAAAACTATTCTAACTTCCTAAATAAAAATCAAGCCTTCACAAGACTATGCTAACACACAAAATTCATACTCGAGCCAACACAAATAATACTCAAATTTTTGGATGTTACAAATCTCCCCCTTAAGAAAATTTCGTCCTCAAAATTACCTGATCAAAAGAGTTGAGGATACTGCTACCTCATCGCATCCTCCGATTCCCACGTAGCTTCTTCCACGCCATGATTCCGCCATAAAACCTTCACTAAAGGAACTGACTTCTTTCGCAAAACTTTTATATCTCGATCTAGGATCTGCACAGGTTCCTCCTCCACCGTCAAATCTGGATTCACCTCTACTTCCTCTACTGCCACGATATGCGATGGATCAGAACGATAGCGTCTAAGCATGGAAACATGAAACACATCGTGAATCTGACTCAGCTCTGCTGGCAACTCGAGCTGATAAGCTATTGGTCCCACTCATCTCAACACCTTAAACGGTCCAATGAACCTTGGACTTAACTTGCCTTTTCTCCCAAATCTTAACACTTTCTTCCATGGCGAGACCTTCAGAAAAACTTTGTCACCCACGGCAAACTCTATATCCCTCCGCTTGAGATCGGTATATGACTTCTGCCTATCCGAAGCTTCCTTCAGACGAGCCTGAATCATCTTCACCTTATCATCAGTTTCCGCAACCAACTCTGGTCCTAACATCTGACGCTCACCCAACTCTGTCCAACATGTAGGTGTGCGACATCGCCTACCATACAACGCCTCATATGGTGCCATCTTAATGCTTTCCTGATAACTATTGTTGTACGCGAACTTAGCTAACGGCAAAAACTCTTCCCAGCTACCTCTGAAGTCCAAAACACAGCCTCTCAACATATCCTCTAAAATCTGAATAACTCTTTCCGATTGCCCGTCAGACTATGGATGAAATGCGGTACTAAAATCCAACCGCGTACCGAAAGCCTGTTGTAGCGCTTTCCAAAACCTCGACGTAAATCTAGGATCTCTGTCTGAGATGATCGACACTGGCACACCGTGCAACCTCACTACCTCTGCTACATACAACTTAGCTAACCTTTGAAGTGAGTAATCCACCCTTACCGGAATGAAATGAGCTGACTTAGTCAGACGATCCACAATCACCCAAACTGAGTCCTTCTTGCTAAGCGAAATGGGTAATCCACTGACAAAGTCCATAGTGATCCTTTCCCACTTCCACTGTGGAATCTTCACCGACTGAAGTAACCCAGACGGTAACTGATGTTCCGTCTTGACCTGCTGACACGTCAGACATTTACCCACAAACTCAGTTACCTCCCGCTTCAGACCTGGTCACCAAAACTGCTCTCTTAAATCTTGATACATCTTGCTACCTCCAGGATGCATAGCATATGGGCTGCTATGTGCGTCCCGAAGAATCTTTTGCCTCAACTCAACATCCTTCGGCATACAAGCTCTCCCTTTAAAACACAAAACTCCATCACTGGACAAACTATAATCCTCTAAACCACCATTCTGAACTCGCAACCTCCGATCATTCAAACCATCATCCTCTAACTGTTTCTCCTTGATCTGATCTAACCAAGTCGGCTTGACTTGTAATTCCGCCAAAAGACTCCCATCGTCATACAAGCTAAGACGAGCAAACATCGATCTTAAGTTTGACACAACCTTACGGCTCAACGCGTCTGCCACCACGTTAGCCTTGCCCGGATGATACTCAATGGAACAGTCGTAGTCCTTCAACAACTCGATCCATCTACGCTGCCTTAAGTTCAAATCCTTTTGAGTCAAAAGATACTTAAGACTCTTGTGATCCGTGTAGACAATCGACTTCTCTCCGTACAAATAGTGCCTCCATATCTTCAAAGCAAAAACCATAGCAGCTAATTCCAAATCATGCATCGGATAATTAACCTCATGTGGTCTCAACTGCCGAGATGCATAAGCCACTACCTTCCCTTCCTACATCAGCACACATCCCAAACCAGTATGTGATGGATCACAATAAACCGTGAATTCCTTGCCTGCCTCAGGTTGAATCAAAATCGAAGCTTCAGTCAGAATCTTCTTCAACTTATCGAAACTTTCTTGCTACTTCTCGGTCCACACAAATGGAACTCCTTTCCTCAACAACTTGGTCATCGGTGCGGCGATCAAAGAAAATCCTTCCACAAATCTTCGGTAATACCCCGCCAGACCTAGAAAACTCCGAATCTCAGCCACTGACTTAGGCGGCTTCCAGTCCAACATAGCCTCAATCTTCTGAGGATCTACTCTAATCCCTTCGGCAGATACAACATGACCCAAGAAAGTCACCTCCCTAAGCCAAAACTCGCACTTACTAAATTTAGCAAAAAGCTGCTTTTCCCTCAGAATCTGCAACACTACTCGCAAATGCGCATCATGCTCCTCCTCTGACTTTGAGTATACCAAAATATCATCTATAAATACCACAACAAAATGATCCAAAAACTGCTGGAAAACCCGATTCATCATGTCCATGAATGCTGCCGGCGCGTTAGTCAAACCAAACAGCATCACCAGAAACTCGTAGTGCCCATACCGAGTGCGAAATGCCGTCTTATGGATATCAGCCTCTTTCACCTTTAGCTGATGATATCCAGACCTTAAATCAATCTTGGAGAAAACCGCTGCCCCTTTAAACTGATCAAACAAGTCATCTATCCTCGGCAAAGGGTACTTGTTTTTGATCGTCAGCTTATTCAATTGGCGGTAGTCAATACACATCCGCATCGTACCATCTTTCTTCTTGACAAAAAGTACCGGCGCTCCCCATGGCGAAACACTTGGTCGAATGAAACCTCGATCCAATAACTCCTGAATCTGAGCCTTCAATTCCATCAATTCCTTCGGTGCCATCCTATACGGAGCTATAGACACTGGCGCCGTTCCGGGTAACAAATCTATACCGAATTCGACTTCACGATCCAGAGGCAGTCCCGGAAGTTCTTCAGGAAATACGTCAGCATATTCCTTTACAGTTCGAACATTCCCCACAGAAGACTCCTTAGCCTCCAAAGCACACACATGGACTACAAACGCCTCACATCCCTTCCTGACCATCTTCACAGCTTTTAACGCGGATACCACGTTGGATAGATAATCTCTTCTATTACCTATCATGACCACCTCTTTACCCTCAACTGTCTTCAAAACCATGCGCTTAGCAGCGCAATCCAAACTTGCTTGGTACTTGACCAACCAGTCCATCCCAAGAATCAGACCGAACTCCTCAAACGGCAGTTCCATCAGATCAGCTACAAACACTACCCCTTGAAGTTCTAGGGGTACATCCCTATGCAGCTTATCTACTTCTACAGAGTGACCTAAAGGGCTAAGTACTGTCATCCTCCTAGAAGCAGTCTCAGAATCTAAGCTCATGGTCTTTACTATGCTACTAGCAACATACGAATGCATCGAACCCACATCTATCAAAGCAGTATATGGAACACCAAAGATTAAGAACGTACCGGTTATGACATCCGATGCGTCGCCCTCCTCTCGTCGTCTCGCAGCATACACCAAACCAGGCTGTCTCGCATCAGTGTTGCTTGCACCTCTGCCAGATGCTCCGCGGCTTCGACCGGAGCCATTACCTCCTCTACCATTACCACGACCTCTCTGCGGTGCTGGTCCCTCCTTTTTGAACTGAGTACGACCTTGACCTTCAGATTGATTCCTAGCTTGCTTACGTGGACAGTCCCTCACACAAAGATCCAGCGAGCCACACTCAAAACATCCTTTTCCTCCGGTCCAACATTCACCCCAATGAAACTTCCCACATCGGTTACACTGTGCTGGTCTCTGATTAGCAGTAACAGGCCTTCCAGACTGATTCGGCCCACTCTGCCTAACCCTCTTCTGAGAATTACCGGCTGACCCAGATGATCCATATCCTCTCTTATGCTTATTCCGATCGTAACTCTGCCTTCCAGATTCCTTTATCCCTTCAGCAATCTTAGACTTTTCAACCAACGCAGCAAATTCTCGCTCCTGATGTGGAGCAATCAGCAACCTCAGCTCATCTCTCAAACCATCCTCGAATCGGACACATCGCTCGTGCTCCGAAGCCACAATATCTCCAGCATACCGGCTCAATCTTAAGAACTTAGCCTCATACTCTGATACGGACTTACTTCCTTGGACCAAACTCAGAAATGCCTTACGCTGCGCATCAACGTAACTAGACCCAATATATTTCTTCTGATATGCTGCCTTAAAATAATCCCAAGTGAGATCCTCCACCGCAGCACCATTCCGAACCGTGAGCCACCACTGATATGACTCATCCCGAAGAAGCGATACTATCCCTTTCAGCTTTTCCTCGGCATTCAGATCCAGATCATCCATGATCCGCTCCGTCGCCTCTAGCCAATATTCAGCCGAACTGGGAGCTACACTCGAAACACCTCGAAATACCTCAGCTCCGTTGGCTCGGAGTCGCTCAGGTACTGACTTCCGAGCTCCCGCGCCTCCACCTACTCCAGCCACCCTCTTAAGAACTCGCAGCATCGCCTGAGACACCGCGTCATCCCCCGTTTGATCCTGATGCTCAACTCCAACCGCTCGTGGTGGGACTGGTGGTACTTCATTCTCAGATCCCTGACCAGACCTCACTGGTTCAGACACAGCCATCCTACCTCGACCACGTCCACGCATAACACGACCTCAACCTCGAGTACTCATATCTGAGATCTCGACTTATCTGATTTAAGAGTTTTATGAATTAATCAATATTCCACTTTCTTTAAAGCACAATTTTATGAAAAGTTTTAATAAGAGATTTCGCGAGTACACCAAACCTATAGTTTTGGGTCTCTAAAGTAGTTCCTACTACTATATAGTCATATCAACATCATCATATCATATCATCAAAATCAACAGTTTTGATGTACTTACCAGGGCGGATTGTTCCCGGAGACTCGGTGCCATGCCTTTCAAACCATATAATTTTAAACAAAAACATTTTAAAACCATACTTTAAATCATTTTGGGCCTCGGGCCCACAGCCGAGCTTTTGAACTTTGCTCTGATACCAATTTGTAACACCCCAAACCCGGTCAATACGCCATGACCGAATCTGGCATGCCACGAAGGAAAATGTTTTGAAGAAAAACGAGTTAACGATTAAATTTTTGTGAAAAACTTGTTGAACTTTGTTTGTAGAGAACAAGTGTATAATATATTGAAAGCTGATAATTTGCTTTTGAAATCTAAAAATAAGTCTTTAAAACATAATTTCAATTCCATAGATTAGAAAACTTTTTAATATTTTAAAGAAAACAAAATGATTAGGTTGAAAACTGTATTTAAGAAAAATTTGGAAAAGTTGAGTTTTTGAAAATAGTATAAGTTATCGAAAATACTTAAGATGTTAAAATTATCAAATGAATTATGTTACCCGATGGTAACGTTTTAAAAACTATCGCATTTTGTAATTTAGAAAACTTTATGCTCAAATTATTATTTCAAACATGTAATTTGTAATCCAAATTTAAAACAAATCCAAAACATATAAATAATCCAAAACATAATTAAACAGGCCTTATTACAAATCCATAAAAATATGAAAAACCAAATTAAAATAAAGTACCCAAATGGTAGTTCATGTAAAACCAAATTTTATTGCATGGCCTCCTCGAGTTCATCCGGCTCCTCATCCACGATCTCACGAATCACCTGAAAAGATAAGGGAGAAGGTGAGTCACCAAGACTCAGTGCATATTCCCTCTCCCGGGTAAATGCCACATATTTACACAAATTATAACAAAGCAACATATATGTATAATGCACCCAACCTAGCCATCCATAACTCCTTTTCTACCCCGTGTGGTACCAAACCACTGGTGGTGCCAAACCACTGGTGACCGAAGTCACGATATTCAATATTGTGATACCAAATCACTGGTGACCAAAGTCACAAATAATCCATATGTGGGGCCAACCCACGTGTGATACCAAATCACTGGCGACAATCCCATATCTCAAAAGTGGGGCCAACCCACGGTGATGCTAGATCACAGGGGCGAGTCGCTATGAGGTGCCAAACCTCTGGTGTCCCAAAGACACAAATGTGATACCAAATCACTGGTGACCGAAGTCACGAATAATCGAATTGTGGGGCCAACCCACGTGTGATACCAAATCACTGGCGACGATCCCATATCTCAAAAGTGGGGCCAACCCACGGTGGTGTTAACCACAGGGACGAGACGCTATGAGGTGCCAAACCTTTGGTGTCCGAAGACACAAATGTGATACCAAATCACTGGAGGTACCAAACCTCTGGTGTCCGAAGACACAAATGTGATACCAAATCACTGGTGACCGAAGTCACAATATCAATCTTCCCCCTCCTCTCATGTTGCCCATGCCAATGCAATAGATAAACAAATCATGTCAATATACTTTGATATGAATCACATAACAAAAATATCATAAATCATAGATCATGATTTCAATCCTCATGTATTAACAACATATCGAAACGGACTTACCCGAATCCTCATTCATACCATCAATGTATCATCTCAAAATCTCATCATTTCGGCTTTAACAACATGAATAGTTATTTAACACACATATATACAAATATGAACCAAGTTATAAAGTGTGTACGATATACACCTTTCACCAACGCAAGAACTATCTTCCAAAGATCCGATCTATCGCACTAGATCACCTTGTCCTACAATCGGCCAATACTAAAATTATTAACAAAGGCCATTCGGCCAAACCACAACACTTTAATCCCAAAAACTTTAGTCTTTTCAAAAGAATGATGAATTGACAAGAATCATTACCCCTTGACTTACCAACCTTTGATTGCTAGAGAGATAAGGCTTAAATCAAATGCTTCCAAAGTCCCAAAGAGCCTATCTTTCAAAACCGATTGTATAAATCAAAAGAAGCCCTACCCTTGAATATTCGGCCAAAGCAAACCAAAAGGATATAAGAAGTTTCGGCTATGGTTTTTGAATGAAGAAAACAATTGACATATGGCTCGAAAGAAATGAAGAATTACTATAGCAAAGAAAAGAAAATGAAAAGGGAAGAAGGAAGATTCGGCCAAGAGAAGTGAAAAGAAATGTGGTTTGAACAATATTGAAAGAAAGAAAAAGAGAGAAAAGGGAGTAAGAGATTCGGCCAACACCTAATTACCAAAGAAGAAAAAATGCACAAAAGTTCCAATGTTGTTTCGGTTTCAAAAGGACAAATGAAAGAAGAGAAATGGTATTTGGTTCACACGAAATGAGGCTAAAACCAAAAACAAAATTGCACCAAAAGCACAATACACATTCGGCCAATAGAGGGAGTTTTTGGAGAGGAAAAACAAATGCAAAAAGGTGCTCAAAGACAAAAATTGGCCAACTATTCCCCCCAAGCTACCTATCACATTCGGCCACCCCCCTAGCCACACATGCCGTCCATATACATGCACTAAAGCCTTGGAATACTTTCCAAAACATCATCCTAAAGCCTAGCCTTATGTCTCCCCAACCTTCCATAACCTTAAGATTCTTATCCCCAATTTCATGCTTTCCTTAAACCAATATTCAACTTACCAAAATTAATAGTCCAACCTATCATGAAGTTTGACCGTCCATCAATGCTAGAATGTACAAAAATAAAATCCTCATTATGCTTTCCAAGCTACTCGAACCACTTCCCTCAAGCAACCTTTCAAGCTCCTTATCCACTATGCCACTAACTCCTCATATGCTATAATTAACACTTAAATTAACTTAAGTGTCAAGCTCACTTAGTCCACTTCATTAAATAAACTATACTAAAAATTATTCTAACTTCCTAAATAAAAATCAAGTCTTCACAAGACTATGCTAACACACAAAATTCATACTCGAGCCAACACAAATAATACTCAAATTTTTGGATGTTACATTTCTTTTTAAATCTGAGTAGGATTTCTGTCTGTCTGATGCAGCTTTTAAACATTCTCGTATCATTTTCACTTTCTCTTCAGCTTCTCTAACCAAATCAACCCCGTGAATTTGGTTTTCCTTGAGTTCAGTCCAAAACAAAGGCATTCTGCACTTACGCCCATATAGAGCCTCATAAGGCGCCATCTTTAAGCTCGACTGGAAGCTATTATTATAAGCAAATTCTACCAGTGGGAGAAACTTTTCCCAACTGCCTTGAAATTCTAAAATTCAACATCTGAGCATATCCTCAAGTACTTGAATTAACCTCTCTGACTGACCGTCAGTTTGAGGATGAAAAGCTGTGCTAAAACTCAATTTTGTACCCAAGGCTTCTTGTAGCTTCTTCCAAAATCTAGAGGTGAATCTCGGATCTCTATCCGACATGATCGATAAGGGAACTCCGTGAAGCCTTACTATTTCTGAAATATACAAGTTTGCCAACTTGTCGAGTGAGTAATCTACTCATACAGGTATAAAATGGGTTGACTTCGTGAGTCTATCAACTACAACACATATAGCATCCTTCTTGCTTGGTGACAATGGTAAACCCGTTACAAAATCCATGGTGATACGATCCCATTTCATTCGGGTACCATAAATGGTTGGAGCAAACCCGAAGGTACTTGGTGTTCAGCCTTTACTTGCTGACAAATAATGCATCTTGAAACGAACTCTGAAATATCTTTCTTCATTTTCAGCCACCAATACTGTTGCTTTAAGTCATTATACATCTTAGTACTACCCGGATGTACAGATAAACATCTGTTATGTGCCTCATACAAAATTCTCTGAATAAGCTCTTCTTTTCTCGGTACATAAATTCTATCTCTAAACATCAAGTATCCATCAGAATTAATCCGAAAGTCGGATTCAACATCTGACTCGTACTGAGCTCTCTTGACTTGCAATTCGCCATCTTCTTTCTGAGCCTCAAAGATCTCTTGAAGAAACATTGGTCTAGCTCTCAACTCAGCTAAAATAGAACCATCGTTAGATAAAGATATCCTTGAATTCAATGCTCTTAAAACAATTAGGGACTTTCTGCTTAAAGCATCGGTTACCACATTCGTCTTTCCTAGATGGTAGTCAATGACCAACTCATAGTCTTTTATCAACTCTAGCCATCTCTGTTGCCTTAAGTTCAACTCTTTTTGCGTCATCAAGTATTTCAGACTTTTGTGATCCGTAAAAATCTGACATCTTTCACCATATAAATGATGTCTCCAAATCTTTAAAGCGAAGACTATGGCAGCCAACTCTAAATCATGCGTCGGATAATTCTTCTCATGAGGCTTCAACTGTCTAGAGGCATAAGCAATGACTTTGCCTCCCTGCATGAGTACACAGCCTAATCCATTTAAGGATGCGTCAATGTAAATCACAAATTCTTTCCCTATCTCGGGTTGTACTAAAACTGGAGCTTCTGTCAACATTGCTTTCAACTTCTCGAAACTTTGTTGGCATCATTCTGACCACTCAAACTTCACATTTTTCTGTAACAATTTAGTCATCGGGGTTGCAATCATGGAAAACCCCTTGACGAATCGTCTGTAATAGCCGGCTAGGCCTAGAAAACTTCTAATCTCAGAGATGTTCTTCGGTGGCTTCCAGTCCATTATAGCTGAAATCTTACTTGGATCTACTCAGACTCCATCTCTCGAGGCAATATGTCCCAGAAATCCTACTTCCTTGAGCCAAAATTCACTTTTACTAAACTTGGCATACAACTAATTCTCTCGTAGAATCTGTAAGACTGTCCGTAGATGCTCAGCATGCTCATTCTCATTTTAGGAATAAATCAGTATGTCATCAATAAAAACGACTACAAACTTGTCGAGATATGGTCTAAAGATGAGGTTCATTAAATCCATGAATACCGCAGGAGCATTGGTCAACCCAAAGGGCATGACTAAAAATTCATAATGCCCATACCTTGTTCGAAAAGCGGTCTTGGATACATCTGAATCCTTTACTCTCAACTGATAGTACCCTGATCTCAAGTCTATTTTGGAGAACACGGTATCTCCTTTCAATTGATCGAACAAATTATCGATTCTAGGCAATGGGTACTTGTTCTTTACTGTCACTTTATTAAGCTGACGGTAATCTATGAACAATCTCATGGTGCCATCTTTCTTTTTCACAAATAAAACGGAGCACCCCATGGTGAACAACTTGATCTTGCAAAGCCTTTATCTGTCAACTCTTGCAACTGTAACTTCAACTCTTTCAACTCTGTTGGAGCCATTCTGCAAGGAGTAATAGATATCGGTACAGTACTGGGAGCTAATTCAATACTGAACTCAACCACTCTAACTGGTGGTAGTCCTGGCAATTCCTCAGGAAAACATCCAGGTACTCACATACTATTGACACTGACTCAATCTTTAACTCTGTTTCTCTATCATTCATCACAAAGTCCAAATATACCTCATACCTTTTTTTTATGTATCTATGTGCTGTCATATGAGAAATCATTATCGGCGATTCACCTCATTCATCTGGTTCTATATGGATAGTGTCCCCATTCTCACATCTCATCTCAATGTATTTCTTCCCACAATTAATTATTACATCATGGGCATTCAACCAGTCCATACCAAGAATGAGGTCAAACTCATCAAATGGTAACAACATAAGATTTGCTTTAAAGCAATGACCCTAATCATTAATGGACAATTATTACATACTTCATCAACTAACACACTCTTGCCTAAAGGATTAGACACCTTAATCATAAATTCTGTAGAATCTATAGGCATACTCAAATCGGGTACTAATTTCATACAAATGTAAGAGTGTGTGGATCCGGAATCTATTAAAGCAATAACTTTGATATCATGAAGAGAAAAGGTACCCGTAATAACATCAGGAGAAGATGCCTCTTCGCGAGTGCGAATGGCATAAGTCCTTGCAGGCGTTCTACCCTCGGGTCTCACGGCCTGCTCTCGAGCCTCTTCCACTTGTCCCACTTCCCGAGTTTCTCTGCGGTCTTCCTCGGACCATACTCCTGGATCTCAGGTTCAGAGTTCTCTCTTCTTTCATCATCTCGGGATAATATTTTATGTAGTGGTCTTGGGAACCACATCTAAAACATACATTTTCATGCACTCGGCATTCTCCAAGATGACGTCTACCACATTGTGGGCATTCAGGTTTATTAGATCGAATATTCCCTACACTTGCAACTGAAGTAGTCTGTGCTTTATTTCCCGAATACTGCTTACTCTTATCCTTCCTTGGAAATCCTGTGGAAGTAGCCGATCGAGTAGGGAAATCTCTTGACTTCCTGGATGAAAACTGGAATGACTTATTCCACTGTCTCTTTTTAGAGTCACGAAACTCCATTTTAGACTTTCTCTTCTCTTTTACTAGTTCCTCGGCTTTACAAGCCCTCTCTACTCGCACAACAAATTCTTTTAGTTCTAGAACAGCAACAAACAATTTGATGTCCTCATTTAACCCTCTTCAAATCTTTTACTCATGATGGCCTCAGTGGACTTGCATTCGCGAGCGTACTTGCTGAGTCGTACAAACTCACGTTCATAATCAGTCACTGACATACTACCTTGTTTCAATTCTAGGAATTCCTTCCTTTTCTGGTCCACAAATCTTTGACTGATATACTTTTTCTTGAACTCTTCTTGGAAAAATTCGCATGTGACCTTTTCCCTCAGTACTACCGACACAAGGGTGTTCCACCATTGATAACCAGAATCTCTTAAAAAAGAGACTACACACTTCATGCATTCATCAGACGTGCATGACAACTCATTAAATACCCTAATGGTATTTTCTAACCTGAATTCTGCCTTCTCTGGATCATCATCTTTTCCAGCCCGGACTTCTTCTGCCCCTTGTTTCCTGATCCTATCAACTGGGGGTTTGTCTCCTCGTACCACCTGTAGGGATAGGTTGTGGAACAGGCGGGGGTGGAGGGGGTTGTGCATTCGGGTTCGTATGAACGAACTCTGTATATCACGTATTCATCATATGGAGGAAGGCTTCTCTAGCCTCTTCTACTCCTCCTTGACTCACCGTAGTGGGTCTATTCTCATTCTCATTTGGCATCGTCCCTTCTGCGGGAGCTGGCGTATTACTTTCTACATCATCCGCCACAGCTCTTTTGGGATCCATTTACTATATGTATAAACATAATTTAAGCCATCAGGAGTCGTCACACTATCATTATAAAAACATTCTTACATATGGCATGTATAGCTAGACTCGTGTTCATGCTACGTTAGTCCTAGAACCGACTAAACTGTAGCTCTGATACCACTAAATGTAACACCCCATACCCGGGTCTGAGGCTAAGACTGGATATGGGACATTACTATGCTTGGACTTTCTTAACATACACTTACGAGCTGTAAAATTTTGTTCCGAATTTAAAACTCCTCTTTCTTAGTCTAATCATACATTTCTTGGGCCTACGAGGCCTTACACAAATATCTGAAAAACTTTCGGAACTTAATTGAAAACTTTTCTTTCAAGCAGGGTTCACATGCCCATGTGACTTGGAACACGCCCGTGGACCTTTAGACACGCCCATGTCTTCCAACCGTGGGCGACACTGACTATATTCACACGGCCTTGACAGGCCCGTGGGCTTAGACCGTGTGCTAATCCTTGATATACTGACTTAACCACATGGTCTGGGGCACATGCCCATGTTCTAACCGTGTTTCATACACGGCTCAAACAAACGGCCGTGGGATTTGCTCGTGGCCTATCCTGACTTAAAAATAATAAGGTGCAGGGTACGCACGGCTTAGACACACGCCCGTGTGTCTAACTGTGTGGGCAGTTAGAGGCTATTTACCAAGCCAATTTCCACCCTGAAAATTCAAGACCAATTCAAGTTCAATTCAATACATTTCATGAACAATACTACATGCTTCATTGATCTAAATAAACATACATTGGCCAATCACCTAGCCATATACAAAAGAATAATAACTTGATAACCTATACATTGGCCCTTCTTAAAACATATTCTCAAAATGAATGCTTCCTATACATGCCATACTTAGTAAAATACCTTGGCTATACCCAAAATAGCGATTGATAGTGTGCTACGAGCTCCGACTCCAACGATCCACAAGTTAGCTTGGCGGGACTACATAGAAAGAAAGAATTAAAGACGTAAGCATTTAGCTTAGTAAGTTTGCATGTAAAGCATATATCAATATACTTGCTTAATATAAACCACTTGACATAATAATGGTATCATAAATTTCAACTATAGAGCTTACTTACTCATACTGATTCTTAGATGTCTCATGATACTTACTATTTTCATACTTGTAAGGTAAACAAGGTACCTGTATCACTTGATCACTTTGATCAGCATACTTTAATATAAACAATCATGATCTCTAATTCATCATTCATAACATAAATAATACTCAATTTCAACTTGATAATAGCTTTGCTTACTTAGCTTTATTGTTATCTCATTTTAACTTTACTCATTTGCCCGATGAATTTCTACGAATAACCGAGGATACTAAATCTCGTCCCACATAACTTGATGCCAAAGCCATATCCTAGATATGGTCTTACATGGAATATCTCATCTTGGTTTCAAGGCCATGTTTTGACATGGACTTATACGAAGTCTTTCTCGTGGGTTCCCTTGGGACCTTACCATTGCCATGTCTTGACATGGTTTTACTTGGTATCTTTACTTATGAACTGGTCAATGCCGAGCCTTGGCTAGGGCTTATATGAAATCTTTCTTGTTCTCACCAATGCCATGCCTTGGCTTGGACTTATAGGGGATCTCTTTCTCTTGATAGCTTTTCAATGCCAAGACTTGTCTTGGACTTACATGATAACTTTTCAATGCCAAGGCTTGCCTTGGACTTACATGACATCTTTGCTTGGAGACTCACCAATGTCATGCCTTGGCTTGGGCTTATATGGGTCTTCATCTCATAATAACTCTTCAATGCCAAGACTTGTCTTGGACTTACATGACATCTTTGCTTGATTGCCGATGCCATGCCTTGGCTTGGTCTTATACGGACTTTCTTATCTCATGTGGTAGATCGAGTATCCTGGGAAATTCAACTTCAATCGGGACTTTCTCATGCTTATTCTCATAAATTTCTTTGTTTAACATAACATTAAACATTCCATGATAATAGTGTACATTATACTAAGTAATTTAATGATAGAAATCATAAAGCTTAGAAGTCATACAAACTTACCTCAATATACAAAATGTATGTAGATATGCAATTTAGTCCTCGACTTTGTTCTCGCCTCAGTTTCGATCCGCGCTTCGTTTTTCTTGATCTATAATCATAAATAGATCATTTATTACTCACATTAACTAAATTGACTCTTTACTCATATTTTGGCAAAATTACTATTTTGCCCTTAAACTTTCTCATATTTGCACTTTTGCCCCAAAGCTCGTAAAATGATTCTCAGTCAACTTTCTTAAACTTCATGCTCATCTGATTCATTTTCTCTACTATAACAATATCAAAATCTCTCTATTTCTACTATGTATGCTCAATCGCATAACTTTCACAAACTAGTCCCTATATTCATTTCATGAAATTCACTTAGAAAAAAATGTTTGTCCAACATCAAACTCTCATAAACTTCCATAAAACATCATTTAACAAGCATATCATTCATGGATAAATTTTTGAACATGCATCTTAGCTCATTTTATAGCTAAAAATAGCTAATTCATAATACAAGAACTTCAAAAAATACGAAGAATATTAAAAACGGGGCTAAGATGAACTTTCTAGCAAGCTTGAAAAAAATGAAGAACCCTAGATATGGAGTCTCCAAATTTTTGGCAATGGGAGGAAGAAGATGAATAGGTTTTAATCATCTTTTTCCTATTTTAATCATTTATTAAACAAATGACCAAAATGCCATTCTCTTTAAAAATTTCTATTTTAATAACTCATGTCCAATTTTGTCCAAAAATTATAATTTGGGCAAATTGCTATTTAAGGACTTCTAATTATTATTCTAAAGCTATTTCATAAAAAAACTTCTAGAAACTCATATTTTGTAACTTTTGCAATTTAGTCCTATTGGACCATTCAACCTCAATATAACAAAATTACTTCATGAAACTTTTACACTAGCATGCAAACATTGCATGAACCTTAGAAACTCATATATTCACCTCGAATTCATGGCCTCACACCACTATTCTGACTAGGCCCTCAATCGGGCTGTTACATTTTTACAAGACACAATTAAAGAAAGTTTGAATTTCACAAACAATAAGGCCCGAAGTTTCAAAAAAAATACGAAGTTTTAAAGAACGCTCAGTTTTTAAATTACCCTTTCCATGTGACATGTCGGATTCGGTCATAACGTCTAGGCCGGGTTTGAGGTGTTACATTAAAATGGAGTCTGCGTTAGTAGAATCACCGTTTGAAATTGTGGGTGATAGAAATATTTGTAACATGTGTAAGTGTGAAAACTCTCTTAGAGTGAGTTGTGTGACTACGATGATATTTCATTAACGATGAATGTTAAATCATATGTGTGTAGTCACGAGAGTCAAGTTAGGGGCTCTATGACCTCACCCCCTTACCACTGCTGAATCATGATGAGATTAGTATGAGAGTCAAGTTGCGTAAGTTCATGAGTATAAAATAAAAGAGTTCAATGGCAAAACGACTAGTAATGTATTTAGAGATAAAAGTAGTTGGAAGGTGAGAACAGTTTTGGGAAGAATATCTGAATGTTTTAAAGATAGTATTGATTATGCAAGGTTACGAGCAAAAGGGAAGTTGATAAAAAAATTTTGTGAGACTACTCTTTTATTTCTGTTGATCATGGTTATCTCTAAAGTGTGTGTTCTTCGAGTTGTGATAGTTATATCTACCATGATTGAGCTTTTAATTTGATCACAGAAAGGTAATAATTCTAGTATAAGAAGTGAAATCACAAGTCCCAAATTGTGCGATGGGTTTCGGGTAAGCCGAATAGAGTTAATGCATTCGATTGAGATGTTTCTGCTATCTTGGGATAAGAAAATAGTAAAGGTTTTAGATTAACATATCAAGAGAAACTCAAATAAGAGTGTGTTCGAAATGTATTCTTAGTGTGGAGAAAAGAGTAGATTGATGAATAGAGGTATGATTTGAGTTATGTGTATACTTACACATGCTTCAACAAGATAATAAATCATGTGTGTTCATGAGTAGGGAGCATAATATAGAAATATGCTTATTGAAACTTTACCGGGATGGTAAAGATGAAATCTATTGAAGGAACTATTAATTGAAAGTTCTAGTACTGAGTTCAGTCTGAACCAAGAAAAAGAGTTGTTAGATTGGTGATCCAAAGACGATCACTTTTGTGTCTGTGTTGTGAGCTAGATGTTATGAAATGATCCATGGAAAAACGATATGTGCTTTTTGAATTCTAATGAGTTATATCAAATGTTGCAGAAAAATTTGAATGTGGAAAAGTGAAAACGACTTGAACTATTACAATGGTGTGTATAATTATTGAAATACTTCTCAGATAGTGGACATAGTACAGATGTCTGGATGGAAGATCCTTTCTTAAGCAATGAGAGTTAGTTACTCGATTGACCTTAGTTGGTAATAGCCTAGTTTCTGCAATGTTGATAGTTAAAGTGAGTTTTCCTTTCGAAACAAAGGAGTTCAGAAGTGAGGTAGTGAAGGGTATTTTAAATAAGCTTCGAATGAGTTTGTTTCAGATGTTAAAATTCAGGTCGGGTAAGATTTCTATCATTATGGTTACCTTAAGGTAGAATGTGCATGTCGATGAATCTAGAACTTATGCAGAAATTTTGGTATGAAACTCAATAGTAGCATGTCTGCTTATTCGAGGATAAGGGAAGGTGTAGTTGCCCGGTAAAAGCTGAATTATCAGAATGTTCAAAGTCAGGACTATTACAGTCAATAAGGATCCTAGTGAAAAAGTGTGATAAAATATTATAGATTTTGAATTCGGATTGACATGATTTCCCAAGGAGGGGGATGTCATCCAAAATGTAATGGATTATTCAATAAAGATTTGAAGGATCATTTTAGCTTGTGCAGAGTTCACATTTGTCAGATTTCTGAGTATGTGTACCCTGGAGAAAGAGTAAGCTAGGTTTTAAAGTCGAGCTTCAACCTTGTGTATTACAGCTTAAAGGTTTTTTACGAGAGAAACTTGAGGATAAATCAATCTGTGATTTTGAAAATTTGGTAAAATTGTTTCATGAATGTTGAAAGCAACTTCTCTTGGTAAGATTTTCGGGGATGGAAATTCCTAAGGGGGAGAATTGTAACTGTCCGAATTAGGGGCTAGTCAGAACAGTAGTCTCAGGACCACTAATTCGAGGTGGAAGAAAAATATTTTGATATTATTTTAGGTGTTATAATATGTTTATTAAGAGGCATGAGAATTTTGGTGCTTTAATTTTAACGATTGAGGGATTAATCGCGAAAAAGGACTAAATCGCATAAAGTGCAAAAGTTCTATTTTAATTGCTAGAGGTGCCAATTAGCTAGGGAATATTAATAGGAGGCCTCCAGCGTGCAAATAGGCCTTGTTTTAAGTGTGTAGGCCGGCCATGTGGACAAGGGAGACAAGAACATTTATTTTGGTCAATATTTAGTGAAATTAGGTGGTGAATGAATAAAATAAGAGAAAAATAAAGAAAAGAAAAGTATTATCTTTTCTTCTCTTTATCACCATCGAAAATTGGAAGCAAACAAGGGTTGAAGAACTCAAAAATTTCAGCAAACATTTCTCCTCACAAGTAAGTGATTTTGGTGACCTTTCTTGATAAAAATTGTACTTTTGGAATCCCCAAAGCTTAAGCTAGGTAATGAGGGGACTAATTTGCAATATGGTTGAAAGTCTAGGGACTTGCCGTGAGAGAGTTTATGTGGTTTGCTGAGTTTTATGGAAGAAAATGAATGTTAGGGGGATGAGAAACAAGTTTTGTGAAAGGTGTTGTCATGAAAGCACCTAACTGGAACTAATATGCAAATGTTGTAGTTTGTTCATTGATGCATGAAATGGTTGGATTTGTGAGTAGTTGTAAGAGGATTAAATGTTCAGCTAGGCTTCTTTAACAAGGAAATGTGATGAAAAATGATTTACGAGCCTAGGGGAAAAATTGTAATTTTGCCAAAGTGTAAGGGCAAAATAGTCATTTTTGGTTAAGTATAGATTATGAAGTATTATGACTTATAAAGTGATTAAATGAGTAAATTTTATTGTTTTAGATCGAAGAAAACGAGTTTCGGACCTAGAATGGGAGAAAAGAGAATTGTGGACAAATAGGTCCATTTCTACCATTTTTTCGGCATTAAGGTAAGTTTGTATGGATTTAAGGCTACATATGTTTTTATGTTTAAAATTACTTAATCTGATGTATAATGTACAGTACTTCCATAAAGTTAATCATCAATGTCTAACAAGGAAATCAATGAGAACATGCAAGTAAAAGTCCCAGTTGAAGATTCGAAATAATGACGATACCTATGTCATAGCATGAGACAAGGAAAGCCTGTGTAAGACCATGTCTGGGACATGGCCTTGGCATAAGGAATATAGGTCTTGTGTAAGACCATGTCTGGGACATGGCATCGACACCATACAAGAAAGGTCCCGTGTAAGACCATGTCTGGGACATGGCATCGACACCATACAAGGGAGGTCCCGTGTAAGACCATGTCTGGGACATGGCATCGACATCAAGTTAAGTGATCCCATGTAAGACCATATCTGGGATATGGCGTTGGCATCATGAGGCGATCCCATGTAAGACCATGTCTAGGACATGGCATTGGCATCTAGACCCATGTTTGATGAGATTGAGCATCTTCTGTTATTCCGACTAATTCATCAGGCAAAAAAGTAAAGCATGAAAAAGGTACAAGAAAGTTAATCAAGTAATGATATTAGCAAGTTAAGTTACTCAAAGTTGATTAAGAGCACTATTCAAGTTAAAGAGGATGAGGATTGAGTTTATGTTTGAATTAGCAAAATGTACTAATTTACGTGATTAAGTGATACAGGTACCATGATTATAATACAAGTATGCAACTATTATGCAACATGTGATGAGTAAGAACAAGTATGTGTAAGTAAGTCCAAGCATTTGAGACTTATATTGTTGTTGATGTGTGAGTTGAATGGGCCAATGAATGGCTTGTAAATATTTGATAATGACTAGCTATGGGCATGGCTAACTATGGATATGCTTTAATATTATAAGTGTGTAAATGAGAATTAATACAAAGAAAACATGATAGAGTAAAGTAGCACAAAACAATTTGGACAGCAGCAGTTGTATCACTTTGAAAATTCACCTAAAATGGTGGAAAATGAATTAGAAATTTTGATAAGATATGAAATTAAACCTTATTGAGTCTATTGTTGTACAAAAGAAACAGAATAAACAAAAGATTTTCATATGATGAGATATTTGGATTTTAGTGAGATTAGGTCAAAATGATTTCGGAATCCCCTGGTTTGACTTGGGAAATTCATTAAAAATTATAAAAAAATAATCAAGGGGTAAAATTTATATGCTTGAATTTATTAATGAGTTTATTTTAAAAAGAAATAAACGAGAACATCATTTGAGTTTTGTACCACGAGAAAATTTATTTTTAGTTAAGAGGGGTCAGAACTGTCATACAGCAAAATAGGAGAGATTTTAAACAATAAATTGTACTAATTGGCTAAACCAAAAATTCTGGAAATTTTATGGTAAGAAGATATGTGAGTCTAAGTTCAAGGAAAATTAGCGGATCTTAATTTGGAGTTCTGTATCTTCGGATAAAAATAATTTAGTGACTATAGCTCGAGTAGACAGCTCAAGATGAATGTAAGTGAATTGAGAAAGATTATGCAATAATTATGGCATTAACTTGAGAACTCAAAATAAGGATTTTTTTTAAAAGCATGGTGATAAATTGTTTATCATTTACATACATACTTACTAAGCTTTATAGCTTACTCCCCTTCCTTGCTCATATTATGTAGGGTTTTATACTAGCTCAGGTTGGAGATTGTCGGAGATGCTATCACATTATCAAGCTATCGTGTTAGGTATAAGTGAATGCAAAACCTTTTGAGTCTATGGCATGTGTAGGCATTTGATCATTTTAGTCATGTCATATTGTGAGCTAGAGGCTTGGTTAGTAAGATTATGCATTTGTTGTATATGGCCATTAGAAATTGGTCAATATTTGTTAAGTTATACACCTTTTCATGATGATAAGTTTATAGATTTAAGTTAATGTAATGGATGGAATAATTGAGTTGTTTGAGATGGTAAAAGTGTGTTTACGTTTCAGGGTGGCATTTGGCTTGGAAAATAGCCTTATAATTATCCACACGGGTAGGCACAAGGGCATGTGTCTAGGCCATGTGTGACATACGATCAACCCTCGTGGGTGTGTTAATAGGCTGTGTGTCCCCTGCATGTTAGTGTTTTAAGTCAGAATAGACCACAGGCTAGTCACACGGGCGTGCTTAGGCCGTGTAAGATGGTCAGTGTTCACCACTGGTAGAGAACACGGGCGTGTTCCTAAGCTGTGTGACACAAACAGAATATCCAAGTTATGGTACATGGGGTAGGGACATGCCCATGTGTGACCACACGACCTGACCCCACAGGCGTGTCCCATTTCACACAAGCGTGTGACCCCTATTTTCATGAAAAGTTTTCTAAGTTCGTAAAAGTTTTTGGATATGAGTTTATGGCCTTGTAGGCCCATGAAATGCATGTTACGACTAAGAAAGAGAAGTTTTTAAATCGAAACAAAATTTTATAGCCTGTAAGTACAACTTTAAGTATACTTCAAGTATGGTAATGTCTCGTATCCGGTCCCAGCTTTGGACTCGGGTATGGGGTGTTACATTTAGTGGTATCAGAGCTATGGTTTAGTCGGTTCTTGGACTGACCTAGCATGAGTAAGAGTCTAACTATACATGCCATATGTGGACCGTGATAGTGTGGTATCTCCCGGCTCTAACGAAATTATTTTGTTAATACAGAGATGATTCCCAGCCGAGCTAATTTCAATGATGTTGTAGGTGATAATGAGGTAATTGAAATGTGCCTATGTATTGATGAAATTCAGAGAGGTATGAATAGAAGTTTATGACATGTGGGTGATAAGGTATGAAATGAGATAATTCTAAGTTGAATAAAATGAGAGTTATAAAGTGGTAAGCTTATCTATATTGGTTTGATAAGCATACTATATACTCAACCTATTGGGTTTAGGGGTGAACATTCGATCGAATCGAATCAATCAAATCGAAAATTTTTGAGTTAATCGAGTTTTCGAATCGTATTTTGTCATTCTAACTTAATTTGAAATTTTCTTGAATCGAGACGAGTGAGATGAAATTCGAATCGAATCGAATCGAATATATTAGTTCGAGTTAAATTTAAAAAAAATGACTTTAGTGTTGTTTATTTTTATGTAATTTTTCAAAAAAAATAATTTTCTTTAAAGTTTTTAAACATGATCATACAACAAAAAATTGAAGTAAATAAGTGAATAAATAAAAGTAGCACAACATCAATCTAAATAAACAATATGAGTCCAAATAAACAACAAAAACAATACAACAAGATTATAATAAAAAAACATAAGTAAAAGTCCAAGTAAACAACATGAGTCGATGTAAACAACAACAACATTATAATAAAAAACATAAGTAAAGTCCAAAATGTAATAGAAACCTACACCAGTCCAAACAAACAAAAAAAGTCCAATTAACCAACAACAATAACAAACCAAACCAAACTAATAACAATAACAAATCAGTTCAAAAACCATTATAGAATAGTTTAAGTTTCTTCTTGTGCTTCAAACATCGTTGGCGTCAATAATCTTGAAACATCTAGCAAAAGTATTGAATGAGTTAGTTAAATGATAAAAAATGTTCGCAAAAATAAATTAAATAAACATTTAGCTTTATAAACTAATGCTAAGTATATTACTTTCTTGATCTTCAGGTATTTTTGACAAGTCTAGCAAATTTAAAAACAAAAGTGTTAGTTACATTATGCTTACTAATATAAATAACATAAATGCTTATTTTACAAAATAAAATTTATATATTACCATCTTTGTAACATCCTTAAATTAGGGGTTCGACATTTTGCTTTATTCTGTGTTTGGCTTGCTAAGCTTGTTAATTGTGTGTGTTCGGGGGTCCTGGGAAGGCTCGGGGTTGAGCCTAGGCCCTGGTGAAATTTTGCTTTTTGGGCACTTAAGGGGGGAGAGTTAGTGAAGGCAAGACTTGAGAATGTATCTGGACGTCACAAGTAGCAAGGTGGCCTATTGGTTGGAGTCACAAGGGAGCATAGAAGGGGGGAGAATGTTCGAATCCCATCTGCTGTAACAAGAGGCTTTATTTTTGTGCTCAGGTAAGGGAGGTGGCTGAGTGAAGATCAAACTCTGTAGGAGAGAGGGGAGACTTGGTCAAATAATTTGAATGGGTGATGGGGAATGAAAGGGGGAGTAAATCAAGGGGATTTGGGAGTGAGGTGTTAGTTGGCCGAAAATGGGAGCTAAGGGGGAGGTGAAAATTCGGCTAGGAAGGTGTTAGATAGCATATTTGGTCAAGGGAGAAGCTTGTGTGCCGAATTTTCCTTGGGTTTTTGTTGTTTATCTCTCTGCGTTTTTGTGCAAATTGTGTGCTGGTTGCTTAGTGCATTTTGGGTTACTTTCACACGTACCAATTGGCTGAAAACCTTACTCTTCTTTCCTTCTTCATTATTTCTTTCTTCTAGCCGAAACTCACTTCCCACCATCCTCCTTTTTGCACCTTTTTCTACACCATTAGCCCATAGCCGAAACTCCCTCTTCTCTTTCAGTGTTTTTGCTACTCTTTTTTTCATTAACGGAGTTCCTCTTTTCATCTTTTAAATCAACTTCTCATTTCTTTTGCCTATAGCCGAATCTCTCTTTTCGATTTCTTACTATTTGTTTTCCCACATAGCCGAACCTTAATTCTCCTTATTTGCTTCTCTATTTTTTTCTCCATTAAACTGAACCTCTGCTTTTCCCAATCGGTATTGGTGTTTCACTTCTGTTGCTTTAGCCGAATCAAGGGTTTTGGGGTCTTGCTGTAAGGGTCGAATCTCTTTGCAGTCGACTTCTTTTCGATCTAAGGTAATGATAAGTCTTTCTTATTTCTTTTTTCCTTTTCCCTCCTGTGTTCACATAGCCGAATGTGTCATTCCTGTTTCTCCAAATTGTTATCTAACTCTTTCTTTTCTCCTCTCATCGTGGAACACATATTTTGGTTCAAAGCTTTAGCCAAATCTATTGTGGGACGGTTCTTCATTAATCAAGGTAAGGAGTTCTCTCTCTGGTTTCTTTGCAACTATTCTCTGTTCATTTTACTCTGCCATAACCGAACCTTCTTGTTAGACAATCACCTTTCTTTCACTGTGTTACGTTACTGATCGAGACTTTCTTCATGGAGGCGAGTGATAGCCGATCTAAGGGGGTTGCATTAAGGGAGCCTGAGGGGAGTGGACTCATAGCCTCTGCTCCTAAGTTCAAACGACGTAGGGTGTCAGCGATTCGGGATTTCCCGTCGGGTTGTGGAAGGGAGTCGACATCTGATTCGGATAAGCAAATCGTGGTCATTGGCGCTAGTGAGGGTAAGTGTTAGTAAATCGTACGGTTAGTCGTGGATTAGAGATCTCCCATTGTTGTTGCTGTAAGCTAATTGTGTGATGTGTTGACTTAGGTGACGTCGAGCGGGAGTGTCTAGTTCTCCACGTAATCAGGTGTGTAATCTCACACCTTTATTTTGTTTTGTTTCGTGTTATACTATGGGTCGGCTAAAGGCCGAAATACCGTTAATAGGAATGCAATTGAGATACCCTAGTGGGTAATGTAGGAGATATACCAGGTGAGTAAACTTATGACTATACCATTTTGTTTAATTAGCATGATTGTGTGTGTTCTGATTATCTGATATACATTGATGTATGTATGCATTTACCACATTATGATGATATGATATGTTGCATGGGAAAGGGATATTGATGAACGGGGAAGTGTATTTCGGTGGCTCTGCCACATATTTCGATGGCTTTGCCACATATTTTTCGGTGGCTCTACCACATATTTCGGTGACCCTATCACATTATTTCGGTGGCACTGCCACAATTTTGGCGATGAGCATCGTGACTGCCATCGAGGTGTGTAGTGGATGAGGGTTGATTGTAGAAATCCCCACAGGTGTGTTTTGGTTGGAATGGGTGGTGTGTAGCGGATGGATTATTAGGTTGGGCTGGGTTGCATCGCATGCATTTATCTGTGTTACCATGCTAAAAGGGCTCAGGCTCAGTTCGGTTCTGTATGGGCTTCGCCCAGTTTGATTTCGTAACGGGCTAAGGCCCAGTATGTATCTGAATGGGCTCGGGCCCAATTAATGTTCATTTAGGGGATTTCATACTGAGTTCTCGTAACTCACCCCTCTGCTTAATTTTACAGGTAATCCTTAGCTTTGAGGTTTTGGAGCCGAGGTGGACTCTGTGGTGTCCATACATAGTTTCTTTAGTAAACTCCATTTCACATTACTTTAAATTTATGTTAATTTGGGATTATGTTCTGTAATAAGGCCACTGGGATGTTATTTTGGTTTTTGTTTTAATGCGGTTAACATCTATTACAAAATGATGAATACGGGGTTTTACTAAAAACGTAAATAATTGTTTTCCAAAATATTGAAGAACGGTTCCCAACCTATAGATAAATAAACTCGAGATTTTCTTAAAACTACAATAACTGTTTCAAAACGGCACATTTCTGAAATCCTCTGAATCTAATTTTTAGGTTATAATACAAGTTGCGGTGTTGGTAATATTTATAACTTTTTGCAAGAAAACCATAAAACATCTGATTTTCAAAATGGAAATAAAAATTGAAACTTTTAACGATCGCGAAGTTTCTTTAGGAACCTTTCTATGTGACATGCCAGATCCGATCGTAACGTCTAGGCTGGGTTTGGGGTGTTACAATCTTCCATGGTTTGAAGTTCATCAACATAATCTTCACGATTGATGGCATCATTTGATTTC
This sequence comes from Gossypium australe, assembly GCA_005393395.2. Taxonomy (NCBI): domain Eukaryota; kingdom Viridiplantae; phylum Streptophyta; class Magnoliopsida; order Malvales; family Malvaceae; genus Gossypium; species Gossypium australe. Next base: position 53,034,696 of record CM016619.1, on the reverse strand, counting down.
CGAAGCCAATCTTGTGTGCAAACCAAAGCCTCGACCATGAGAGGAGTTAGAGAACTTCTAAAACTACCGAGAACACGTCCACCCGTGCTAAATGCACTCTCTGATGCAACCATTGAAATAGGAGTAGTAAGAATATCTCGAGCCATTTGTGAAAGAATAGGAAATCTAGGACTGTTCATTTTCTACCACAACAGTAAATCAAATGAACTTGAATTGTTTACTTCTTCATCCTCACCCAAATATCTATCCAACTCAGATTTGCTTTCTAATCCAACTTGTTTCTTCTTCTTAAGGTATTTTTGTTTGGCCAAGCCCGTTTTCATTTCTGACCAATCTATTTCCATTGAACTACAAAGATTTGTCGAAGAACTAGATCTACCTTCAAATAGTTGAATTCTCCTGGCATTAGAAGAATTCTTGTTGAACAAGCAATGCAATTCTTTATCAATCATTTTCATAATGTCATTAGCAACATTAGGAAAAAGCAAGTTGACCCCAATGTCCAAAAAACTCATTTCACATCGTGGATCAAAGATGACTACCAAGTAAACTAGCATGTTGATCTTGTTTCCTTCACCCCAATACTTATTATATTTATCTCTCATTTTGGAAGTCATAGAAATTATGTCTAGATCTCCACAACTTTTCCACCCATCAAAAAGACAATGCACATCCGTCAATACTTCAAAAAGTGAATGAGAGGTAACATGCAAAGATCCGGACACCTTCAGTGTTAGATGATAAAAAGGCTCTAATAATTTTATAACTCTTCGAACAATTTCCCAGTCATCAAATGTAGGAACTCCATCTCCAGCAGTAAGGTCAAGAAAAAAATTATGGTCATCACGTACATATGATTCAAATGCACGCTTATATTTTTTGGCCACCTTTAACATCTTATATGTTGAGTTCCATCTAGTAGGCACATCTAAACACAATTGAGCCTTACTATCTATCATTTATTCTTTTGCCCGTTGGTTGAATTTTATCAACCTCAATGGTGATGCTCTTATATACCTCACAGCACCTTTAACTCGATCCACAAACATAGAAACATCCTCAATACCGAATTGCACAATGATATTAAGAATGTGTGCAATACATCTCATATGAATAAATTTTCCATTTGCAACAGAAGCATTTCGATGATTCAATTTCTTTCTCAAATATTCAATGGCAACACTATTGGCAGATGCATTATCAACTGTAATAGTGAAGACCCTCTCAATCCCCCAATCTCGAAGACATTTTCAATAGCTTGACCTATGCTTTCACCTCTATGGGCGGATATTAGGCAAAATTTTATAATTCTTTTTTGCAACCTCCACTCATTATCCACCCAATGTGCTGTTAAAACCATGTAAGATATCCTCTGCAATGAAGTCCAAGTTTCTGTCGTCAAACAAACTCTACTTATATCTTTTTCAAAACAATTCTTCACCACACTCTTCATAGAGTTAAATAAATCAAGACAATCCCTTCTAATAGTCCAACGAGATGGAAGACTAAACCATGTGCATGCTATAGAAAGAAAGTATTTAAAACCCTCTCCCTCTACAATTTTAAAAGGTAGTTCATCCACAATTATCATACGAACCAATGCTTTTCTAATAACATCTTTATCAAACACCCAAGTTGATAAATCCATTGTTTCTTGGCTAACATTCACAAATGCTAATTCTGATTGCTTTGGATCAGAAGTATTACCTCGAGGTCTTTTTAGTCATGTTTTCAAATGGTTATTCAAATTTGTTGTAGAACCCGAAGTTGTTTCCATGGTTTAAGTAACATCACATGCATTGCACCTTGCTCTCTTCTCCCCCTCTTTAGTCACAAATTTGGTGAAATGGTTCCAACAAGCTGCCCTTGGAGTAATCTTTTTTCGAACATTTTCCTTGGTTGTTGTTTGATCATCTCTACTTGGGGAAGAATTTTGTGAACTTTGAGTTGAACCATCTCGCTTTGGATCACTCATCTACAAGTAAACATTTGTTGCAATCACTAATGATGACCAATAATTGATTTAAAATCAAACTTAATAACATTTATGCTTTAATTCATTTTCTGAAAATATAAAATATAATATTTGTCATTTCGTAGACAGAATTGTTTTAGAGTAATTGTAACATCCCGAATTAGTGGGCTTATGAGTTTAAGGTGTAGACATATTCAATGTGTTAATTTGAAAATTAGAGGTGCAAATTGTGCTCAGGCTTGGGCTGAGGTCTTGGCTGAATATTTTGTTTAGACACTTTAAGGCTTAAAATACTATATCTATAGTTTAAAATATCAAGTTGGGCTTGTGGCCCAGTGGCAAAATGGCGCCACTAAGAGGGAAGGGAGTTGGCGTCAATGGCAAAGGAGGAGGCCCAAATTTTGGCTACTTGGAGCCTAAGTTATAGGGCCAAATTTGGCACTTAAAAGGGAGCAATAAGGGGACTGCACCAAGGCAAAATTTTAAGGATTTTTAATGAAAAAAATATGTAGATATTATGCTGATAAATGAGGGAGGAGTTGGAGCTAATTAAGTCTCTTTTAGATGAGTTAGTAGATTAAGATAAACGAGAAAAGATAGGATTTATCTGCAAGGTTAAGTAAGTGCCGAAATTTCTATAAATAGGGGGGATAGCTAATCAACTCTAGCATTGGAACCCTACTCTTTCTTCTTTTCCTGTGCCGAAAATTTGAAGGACATCTCACTTGTTTTCTTTTCTCATCTTTTCTCTTCCAAAACCCGAAAATCACCATTGTTTTCTCACCTTTTCTTTCTTTTTCTTTGAAATTTCCTTTTAGCCGAATCTTCTGATCTCCATTGTTATCCTTCTCCCATTCACTAAAAGCCGAAACTCCCCATAGAATTCTTGTAAAAGCCAAAAAACATATCAAACTTCTTTTGTTCATACTTTTTTGGGATTTTCTTAAAAGCTGAAATCCCTAGATTTTATCTCCTGTGACTGCCGAAATCCTTCTGTGGTGTCTGCTTGTGCCGAATCTTGAAGAAAACTATAGGTAAGTGTCGATTAGTGAGATTTCAATCTTTTTCCTTCTTTTAGAGATCTTAGCCGAATGGCTATATCAGTAACTAATCGGGTGTTTTCTCTCATTTGCGGCATTCCGGGATTTGAAGGGGATTAAATCATTTAGATTTCTAAGTCAGAGTTCAATAACACTCGAATCGTGTTACTTTCGGGATTTCAAGGTAAGGAGATCTATTGATTTTTAACGTATAAATTCGGGTATTTATTAACCCTTGGACGAATGTAGGGGAGCCCAAATCTTCGTATTCTTCCGGCTTTTAAGCAAGGTTTTAGACTAAGGGTTGTAGATCCAGATAGTAAGGATTTAACTAAGGGAGTAAAACTACGTGATATCAGTTGTGTAAGACTTCCACACCATTTAGATTGCCTATTAAAATATGTTTATTAATCTGTTATATTCTGATAAATGTCGAAATCCCGAAATAATGATTGAAACCCAAAGAGCGTAAAAGCGAATCACCAGGTTAGTGATCTCTGTCATTCCTAAGTGAATGTTCCTGTTAAGATGACATAAGTGATAAGTATGTTGTTTTCTGTGATTGCATGAGGTTGGGTTTATTGAAGGGGGAAGTGTTCTGTTGTAGCGGCTTCTGCCGTGACCTGTTGTAGTGGCTTTGGCCATGATCTATTGTATTGGCTATTTGCCATGATATGTTGTAGTGGCTATTGCCATGATCTGACGATGAGCAGCTAACTGCAGTATGACTGCCATCGATGGTGTGTAGCGGTGTGGGTTGATTATAGAAATCCCCAATGGTGTGATTGGCAGGTAAAGGTGGTGTGTAGCAGATGGAAACCTAGGATTGGGTTGGGTTTTTAATTTCGGTTTTTAATTCATATAGGCTTTGAATAAAATTTATATATTGTATACATTATCAAACTACAACGTTTTTCCGGTTAAAATGTATAAACTCAACAAGTGTTTTTCCAAAGACTCGACATGTGTTATAAAATCTTCTCAGTGACATGCCAGATCCGGTCGTGGTGTTTGGGCCGGGTTTGGGGTGTTACAAATTGGTATCAGAGCCCGGTTCAAAACTCGGCTCTGGGGGTTTTGGGCTCAAAACGTTTTCTAAAGATGGGTTTTGGAAACATGTATATTTATAAATAATACAGGATGGTTTTCTCGGCATGGCACCTGCGTCTCCGGCCCAAGTCCTCCAAGTAAGTATTCTAAACTATTGTGTGACATATATATGTGGGCTTGATGGGCTTTATGGGACGTAGATTAGTTTAAATAGAATTTGATGGACTTTAGGCCTAGTTTACATCATACTTTCCAACTTCCATAAAACATAACCTAATTAAATAAACCCGGGAATAAGTAGCTGAGTTAAGGTGTGGTAACAGGCATACGCATGTTTAGGATTGGATCCGGAAGAGCTTGGTACTTAAGCAGTCCTAGTGACTCACCTCCTCTTCGCTGCAATCCTACCTGGTGCGTAGTGACTGTTCACCTTAGCCATGAGGATTTCTTGACGGGCCAAAATCTATAATTAAAACCCGAAAGGGACCAGCCACCCTATTTCGCAATCAAAATACCCCCAAGTTTTGTAAAATTCCCCGAATACACCTGATTTGTGAAAATTTCCCAGAATACCCAAGAATTGTAAAATTACCAAAATCTGTGAAAATTACCGAAACACTCCGGTTGGCAAAATTTCCGAAATACCCTTGGTTTATGAAAATTTCTAAAACAACCATGATTTTATAAAATACCCATGTTTTGTAAATTTACTCGAAAACCCCTAGATTTACAAAACAACCCGGTTTGCAAAAAAAACAACAACAACATCGAAATATCTCTATTTCGAAAAAAAAACTTGTTTTCCAAAATACCCTTGCTTTAAAAAAAATGTGTACCAAAGTACCTCTAATTCAAAGAAAATTACCAAGATACTTTATTTGGAAAAAAAATACCCTGTAGGGCAAAACTACGGAAAAACCCTGGGTAATGAAATGACAAAAATACCCTTATGTGATGAATGTGAGTTCATGAATGTTATATGTATGTTGATGTGTGATAGTTGAATGTATGTGGTTTCTAGAATTAGGAGATAAACTTGAGACTGAAACTGTAGATAGGTTCAAATTTGGAAGAACTCCTTTTGAAACTACTGTCCATAAGATTGTCCGTGGTTAATCAGTGAAAGAAATTAATAATTCATAAAACTTCTAATTCAGATAATTCGAGAATCAATGATGAGCGCTAGAAGAGGAAGAAGAGGCCGCGGCCGAGGCCGTGGAAGTGTTAGGACTGATGTTCTGACTCAGTTAGTTAGGGAGGTATTGAAGGAGGTTAAAGAAATCGGTGAAACACTTCGGGGTGGATGCGTGGACTGTAAGAAAAAAAAGAGATCGTAGTTTTCTAGGGTTGCAGTCTCATTCTGTGAAGCATGTTAAGGTACGTCAAAACTTTTGGGTTTGTGAATATTGCAGAAGGCGTCATCCGAAGAATGTTGGAGGAAGCCAGGAACGTGTTTAAGATGCGGGTCTGAGGAGCATAAGGCTCGGGATTGTTCAATCACCATTAAGCCGGGTATGTTTTGTGTGGATGCTATATTTTTGGGTATAAAAACTGTATGCGTGCAATGTTTAGATATTATTAAATTAGAGTGCGCAGCGAAAGCATAGTGGGGAGACTTGGGTAGTACGATTACTAGTTAGTTGGAAATTTTGAGGACGAAATTTCTTTAAGGAGGGTAGAACTGTAACATCCTAAATTAGTGGGCTTATGCGTTTAATGTGTAGACATGTTCAATGTGTTAATTTGAGAATTAGAGGTGCAAATTGGGCTCAGGCTTGGGCTGAGGTCTTGGCTGAATATTTTGTTTAGACACTTTAGGGCTTAAAATACTGTATCTATAGTTTAAAATATCAAGTTGGGCTTGTGGCCCAGTGGCAAAATGGGGCCACTAAGAGGAAAGGGAGTTGGCGTCAATGGCAAAGGATGAGGCCCAAATTTTGGCTACCTGGAGCCCAAGTTATAGGGCCAAATTCGACACTTAAAAGGGAGCAATAAGGGGACGGCAACAAGGCAAAATTTTAGGGATTTTTAATGAAAAAAATATGTAGATATTATGCTGATAAAGGAGGGAGGAGTTGGAGCTAATTAAGTCTCTTTTAGATGAGTTAGTAGATTAAGATAAAGGAGAAAAGATAGGATTTATCCGCATGGTTAGGTAAGTGCCAAATTTTCTATAAATAGGGGGGGATAGCTAATCAACTCTAGCATTGGAACCCCACTCTTTCTTCTTTTCCTGTGCCGAAAATTTGAAGGCCATCTCACTTGTTTTCTTTTCTCATCTTTTCTCTTCCAAAAGCCGAAAATCACCATTGTTTTCTCACCTTTTCTTTCTTTTTTCTTTGAAATTTCCTTTTAACCGAATCTTCTGATCTCTATTGTTATCCTTCTCCCATTCACTAAAAGCCGAAACTCCCCATTGAATTCTTCTAAAAGCCAAAAAACACATCAGCCTTCTTTTGTTCATACTTTTTCGGGATTTTCTTAAAAGTCGAAATCCCTAGATTTTATCTCCTGTGATTGCCGAAATCCTTCTGTGGTGTCTGCTTGTGCCAAATCTTGAAGAAAACCATAGGTAAGTGTCGATTAGTGAGATTTCAATCTTTTTCCGGCTTTTAGAGATCTTAGCCGAATGGCTATATGGGTAACTAATCGGGTGTTTTCTCTCATTTGTGGCATTCTGGGATTTGAAGGGGATTCAATCGTTTAGATTTCTAAGTCAGAGTTCAGTAACACTCAAATCGTGTTACTTTCGGGATTTCAAGGCAAGGAGATCTATTGATTTTTAACGTATAAATTCGGGTATTTATTAACCCTTGGCCGAATGTAGGGGAGCCCAAATCTTCGTATTCTTCTGGATTTTGAGCAAGGTTTTAGACTAAGGGTTGTAGATCCAGATAGTAAGGATTTATCTAAGGGAGTAAAACAACGCGATATCAGGTGTGTAACACTTCCACACCATTTAGATTGCCTGCTAAAATATGTTTATTAATTTGTTATATTCTAATAAATGCCGAAATCCCAGAATAATGATTGAAACCCAATGAGGGTAAAAGCGAATCACCAGGTTAGTGATCTCTGTCATTCTTAAGTGAATGTTCCTGTTAAGGTGACATAAGTGATAAGTATGTTGTTTTCTGTGATTGGATGGGGTTGGGTTTATTGAAGGGGGAAGTGTTCTGTTGTAGCGGCTTCTGCTGTGACCAGTTGTAGTGGCTTTTGCCATGATTTGTTGTAGTGGCTATTTGCCATGATCTGTTGTAGTGGCTATTGCCATGATCTGACGATGAGCAGCTAACTGCAGTATGACTGCCATCGATGGTGTGTAGCAGTGTGGGTTGATTGTAGAAATCCCCAATGGTGTGACTGTCAGGTAAGGGTGGTGTGTAGCGGATGGAAACCTAGGATTGGGTTGGGCTTTGCATAATTCCTGTTATTTCATGTTTTGATATCTGTTCTGTGGGCTAAGGTCTAATCTAATGGTGCATGAGGGTTGCACACTAAGTCTCGTGACTCACCCTATTATTTAACATTTTACAGGAGACACTTAAAGCATCGGACCGGGCTAGAGAGGAACGCAAGGTGGCCATACATGAGCTCATTTTGGATATTGCAAAAGACTTTATTTTGTTTTTTTTACATTTAATATTTTGAACTAAGTTTGGGTTATATTTTATCGTAATAAGGAAATGGGCTATTTATTTTATATTTTTGGGTTTTGGGCTTTATTTTTAGACACTTGAATTATTCAATATAAGTTGAGACTAAAGCATATACTAAATTTCGGTTTTTAATTCATATAGGCTTTGAATAAAATTTATATATTGTATACATTATCAAACTACAACATTTTTCCGGTTAAAATGTATAAACTCAACAAGTATTTTTCCAAAGACTCGACGTGTGTTATAAAATCTTCTCAGTGACATGCCAGATCCGGTCGTGGTGTTTGGGCCGGGTTTGGGGTGTTACAGTAATTCACTTCTGAACAACAACTTAATATTTATACTTAGAATTAGCTAATTTAATATTTATTTTCAGATAATAATTAAACATGCAATTTTTTTTTATAACATTTTAATACAGACTACCCCATTTTGCACAAAATAAACTACCCTGTTTATACAACAGTATTATGTATATTGTATAACATCAAATTAGACAGGTTATTACATCAAGTATGCAATCACTCAATCAGCAAGAAATCATAATTAATATGTCTGTCTTTGAACAACTTAAGTGCATTGATAATGCAAAAGATTAAGGCATATTAATAGCTTAAATGTTAAACATTAATCCCGAGGATGAATTGTTGAAAATCTAACATTCAAACAATCAAAATCCAACATTCAACAGTAGAAACAGCAGAAACTTATAACATTTAAATCATAAATTTCCCTTTAATTTAAGCAACAACAAATAGTAACAATACAAAGTCTTCAAATCAATAAACAACAGCTCATTCTTTTTTCCAACATTCGGTCAACATTTAACCCTTACAATGAGTAGCCAAATTAAAAAATACATGACAACATTGAACCGAAGTTCCCTTCTGTAACACCCCTAACCCGTATCCGTCGCCGGATTAGGGTTACGGGGCATTACTAGTTATGCCAGAACTTTTAATCAATCACTTAAGTCATAAATAAACATTCTTATATAATAATACAAATAAATTCAAACGATCACATATGCATGTAAATGTGTATTACATTTAATTTCATAAAACATACTTACCATACTAGACCTAAGTCATATGCGGCAGAATCATTAAAGAACATAAGCCGAACATGCTATGTACATTTTATTCATACCACTCAACAATGTAATAATATAAGCCCCAATTACTGTATCTTTGTTTGTTTACTAAGTGCTCAAACAACTAAACCAACAACATCTATAAAAGATGATTTAAAACATACTTCATTCAATTGACTAACTATTGTAAGTTTGTTCACATATATACTCCAAATGGTTCATTGCAACGATTGACATAATGGTTCTATTCATTTAGTAATTAAAGCCACCTTGACCGAATATACACATGCCCATAATTAGTTCTTAAACTATGTAACAATCATGGCATTTAAATAAACATATATGAGATCAGATGTACATTGCTCATACCAGATTCAAATAGATCCAAAACACCCGATCGAACCAATGTACACCTTAATTTGTTTGCATGCGCATAATTGAGCAACTAATATTTATACAACTTATTCATTATTTTTGCATTGACCAACCGTACCTAATTTGCAAATCATTCAAGCATATTATATGTGCATACATTGCCTTTACAAATGAATCAAAACTATCAATACAAAATCAAATATATATATATATATATTCCTCTTATCCCATTACTAACTGAATTTATAGCCATACTCAAAGCCAAGTCATACCAAGCATCAAGATTATCAAAAACGAGCAAATCATAAGCTATTCACATCATTCCCCAATCAAGCCATAAAATCAAAGTATTATACTCACATGCCATATAACATAGTTACCAAAATGAGCTTATAATATGACCGAATATGTATATGCCAAACTAGCATCATGATCAAGCCATTTTCGCATGGCTATATATACAAGAACAAATTCATAACTCAAAACATAGTCTAGCCTATACATGCCTTTAGTTCAAAAATCCAAACTCAAAAGTACCAAAATAGGTTGATAGTGTGGATGACTTCATCGACGATCCCCTGAGCTCGTAGCTTGATCAAAATCTATAAAACAGAACGATGAACACACAGAGTAAGCTAATTTAGCTTAGTAAGTCTTAAGCAATTAAGATATACCAATTGAACATTCAAACGTTTTAAAACAATCAAGTAATGACATCAAATAAAATAGCTTAACTCGAAAGTCCTTCAAAACCGAATGCCTTTACCTCCCTTAACATAACATTTATCACTTCCTTGCCATTAGCATACAATTTACCAGCTCAGCATCAAGTTCAAAGTATAAAACATCATCTCTTTATAATCTATTCATAATACACATACATGTAACTCAATAAGTTCACATATATAATTGAACAAGTAAAGGCCATGTACACACGAATTTCACCTCCATAATTACATAAACATATGTCCATTTATGTAACACCCCTCACCCGTGTCCAACTCCAAAACAGGGTTTGAGGCGTTACCGTACTTCAACATTCACAATCATACAAAACCGGGTTACCAAATTTCGCCCAAAATTTAAAACTTTTCAAAGACATGCATTTGACATTGTCATCTATTTAATCACTTATACCACATAACAAGACATTAACACATACCATGGACAAATAGGCTTATAAGCCAAAATCATTATTAGCCACATCTCATGGCCATAATCAACAAATCACTATATGCCAATACAGTTGGCTAATCACAACAACATCCATCATAGAAAAACTAAGTCCCTATACATGCCACTCACTTGAAAACATTTAACATACACATACCAATACTCCAAGGATAATGACCTAATAGTGTGATACTGCCACCGACGATCTCCAACGCTGAGCTGACCCGACAAAACTAAAAGAAATGGAAAGGAGGGAGTAAGCTTTACGCTTAGTAAGCTCGCATGAAAATAATAAGCAATGTGATAACATGTTATTTTCATATTCTTCCTATTTATTCAAATTCCAGTTAAGCTATTTTCTTGAGTCATAGTCATTAAATTATTTATATCTGAAGTTAAAAAACTCCAAATTAAGATCCGTAAATTTTCCATAAAACTAGACTCACATATAATTTTACAATAAAATTTTCAGAATTTTTGGTTTAGCCAATTAGTACAGTTTATTCTTAAAATCTCCACTATTCTGTTGTCTGACAATTCCGACCATTCTTTGCTAAAATTTAATTATCTTTTTGTACAGAATTCAAATGATGTTCTAGTTTGCTTCTTCTAAAAATAGACTCAATAAGGAATCTAATCATATAAACGATGTCCAAATATTATTTTTGTACAATTTGCAATGATTTTTCCAAGTCAGAATAGGGGATCTCGAAATCACTCTGAACCAGTATCACAAAAATCTAAATATCTAAAAATATACCAATCCTTTGCTTTCTCTGTTTCTTTTATATAACAATAGACTCAATAAGATTTAAATAAATGTTTCATACAACTTATAATTCAATTTCTACCATTTTTGGTGATTTTTCAAATTCACCTCACTGCTGCTGTCCAAAACAGTTTTATTATAAAATTTTGCTTTCTCTCACTTTAGTTGTGTTCATCACTTGCCTATACCAATCTTTCCAATTTCCGATTACATATCGAGCATATTGTTCATACGTACATTTGCCACATTTCTCGATTAGTCACATTCACACTTGCACTTATTCATAACATGATCGCACCAATCATCATTAGTAAATTATCTCGTTGAACCCTTTCGGAAAACGCCCGATACTCGGTGGTCTCAGCACATAGCTCCACCCACACATAATTCGGCTTTCTTGTACACATGGTGAAGGTCCCTTATCACCCATGTGACCTAGCCATTCCATCTCATAGCTCTCTTGTCTACATGGTGTCCAACACTAGGAACCACTCATGTGACCTAGCTACTCATAACCCGTAACTTTCTTGTACACATGGTATACACACAGTATTACACATGCGACCTAGTTACATATGAAATTATTATCCCGTAGCTTTCTTGCACACATAGTGAAAATCCCTTATCATCCATGTGGCCTAGCTACATATCAAATTTTTCCATCTCGTAGCTTTCTTGTGCACACGGTGAAGTTCCCTTATCACTCGTGTGACCTAGCTACATATTGTCCGTATCTCTCGGTTTTTCGAAGGTTCAATCGAGAATTTCGCATTCCATACATTTTCATATTGTAGTTATCACCCAATGATTTCCATAATATCTAGCAAAATAATTATTGAACAAGTAAAATAAATGCATTATTTACATATAAACTTTCCATTTCACATAATAACCACAGTCATAGAAAACACCTTTAAGCACAACATTTAAACCCATTTTCCATGTCACCTATGTCACCTTTTATCATAAACATATTATTAAATCAATTCACCAACATAATATACTAAACATGTAATTCAGAAAAATCAATTTAATACCACAATTTAGGTTTCAAATATACATTACGACATTATTGCATTATTATTAACACACCAACTTACCTCGAATGCCGAAACGACCATTTTACCAACTTTCTCGATTTTCGATTTTCCTCCAATTCTAGGTCCAAATCACTTTTTTCAAGGTCTAAAACATCACATTTCACTTATTTAATTAATGTACTATTCAAAACAGTCCTTAACTCAACTTTTGCAAAATTACAATTTTGCCCCTAAACTTTTACATATTTACACTTTTTCCCCAATACTCAAAAATTAAAATTCAGCCCTTATTCTTATGTTTTATAACATGCTGATCATTTTTATCTTCTATGGCAACATCAAATTCTCACTCTAACATGTACTTATGAACATTAGGTATTTTTACCGATTATGACGTTTTACTCGTTTTCACGTAAAACCGCTTAGTAAAAGTTGTTTAACATAATTTCAGCCTTCATATTCTATCATAAAACATCAAAATACACACTTTTCACCTATGGGTAATTTTCCAAAGATGAACCCTAGCATGAATTATTGGTAGCATAAGCTAAATCGAGCTACCGGGACTCCAAAACCGTAAATAACTTGAAAAACGGGACTAGAACCGACTTACCATGAGCTTGGAAAGTTGAGAAAACCCTAGCCATGTCTTCTCTTGGTAAATTTCGTCCATATGAAGAAGATGGACATATTTGGCATTTAAATTTTGTTTTTAATTCATTTAATTCACTAAATTACCAAAATGCCCCTTAAAAAAAATTCTTTTGAAACATACCCATACATGTCCATTTTTGTTCACCAACTTAACCAATGGTCTAATTATCATCTAAGGACCTTCAATTTAAAATTTCATAACAATTGGATCTGAATCCTCTGTCATACTCTGTCATCGATCTGAATCCTAATAGAACTCAGTGAATTCTGTCAAACAAAGAATCGATACATATTGAAATTATTATGCTAATTCCATCAAACGTTCGAAAACAACCCACTAGCATTTCTCTTGGCTCCTCACAGATCAATCGATGATCACTCACAATCTTTCAAATAGCTTAATTCATCAGAACTGTCTTAAACTCAAATTTTGCTATGCCATCAGATATATTAGACTCTCGAAACCAAGAAACATATGACAATCCTCGTTAAACCAACAGTGTCATCAAATTTTTCAATACAGACATAATAATAACCATCTCTAAATTACTAATCGAACAGATCTTTTTAATATAATATTAACTGTCTGAAAACATGAACCATTACTTTAAATTTTAGAAAATATACACATTCAAATCCGTTCATTGGTGCGTCACTAAAAAATTATAATTCCATTGTGTTCCAAAGTCGATTATAGCAGAGATAAAACATATTCTATACAAATATAAACAGAACAATAGCCAAAATAAACAGTAGAATCATTTTATATAAGTTCACTGTCACTCTTATCTCAAACATAATGGAATTAAATTTCAATAAAAGATAGTGGAATACCAATCATAGATCAATCAAACTGACGATTCTTTAATCAGAAAACAAGCAATCATAATTGTCTCAGAAAAGATACGAAAACATAAAATGCCCAGAAGAGATAGTCGTAAACTGCTCAACTATGACTGTCATATTTAAACATCTTCACATGTCAAACATCATTCTTCTGACTAATTCTGCCCTCACTAATTTCCACATTATTACTTTCACTAAAGAAAATCAGTTCAGAAAAATTTCAGTTAATACTTCCTTTCAGTATCTTATTTGAATAAGTCGATTTATCAAAGTTAAATTTTTCACTAATTATGATATTGTATAAACCAAATAATTCTTGAGTCAATATGATATTTCTCTAATCCTATCCTTCATTTTTCAACCATCCTCAGTCTTTGATCATATCTATAGTTATTCTATAACTGAACTCTTTGATTCCACAACTTAGGAACTTAATCAACATGATTCTCATGAATTTTCGTTATAAACACCTCATCGGTAAGGGGGTGAGGTCGTACAGCCTCTAACTCGATTCTCACACATATATATATACATATGACACATATTTCATTATCAACATATGTCATTATAACTATACGACCCACTTCGAACAATTTATCATTCATATTTGCCTGACATAAAATTTTCAATTATCTCATTCAAACAAGTGCACTCATTCATACATTCTACAAAATTTGAATAACTTACTTAGCACATTCACTAATCAATTTTTGTCAAGCATGCTACAGTATGTGAAGGTCAGAAAAAATATGAATAAGCATATTACTGTATAAACTTTCATTTCACGCATTATCACATATACACATTACGAATTCTTATTCATACTTTTCCGAGTTTAACTCATCATTGCTACACTTTATTCAAATACTTTAATATCACTATTAAATGGTCGGATATAGCTCGGTTGGAGAGTACTTCTCTTTTAATAAGATTATTGTAACACCCCAAACCCGGTCTATGCGCTTAGACAAGATTTGGTTTGTCACACCAATCAAACATTTATTTATTCTCGAGTGGTTAAAATAAAATAGAGTTACAAAACTTTTTGAAAATAGAGTTTAATAAAATTTAGTACGAGGATTTGAAAAATTTAGGACTTAAGAAAATACTTGTTTGAAAACTTATCATTTAGCAAAATATTTATCAAAACCTGAAAGTCATTGTAAAAGAATTTGGAAGAAATTTTAAAGAAAATAATTTAATTGTTCAAATTGTTATAAAACAATATTTTTAAGAAAACCAGATAAGTTTAACATAAGCCCATAATTAGAGTCTTAAAACGATATTTGAATCCATCCACACAAATAAATCCATAAAAACATAACTAGAGGACTTATTACATCAAACCCAAAATAGTAATTAAATAAGTAACTTAAATAAAGTTCATAGTTCATAAAACCCAAGTTCGTAGTATGACCTCCACCAAGTCATCTCCGGCCCAAGTCCACATCAATTTCCATTACCTGAAATTGGCAAAAATTTGGGTGAGTTACAAAGAACTCAGTGTGCAACTCACTTACCACCATTATTGGGCCAGACCATCAAGATATTATGCTGGGCTTGAGCCCATTTACAGAATTCAATAATATAACATAATGTAAATTAAAATAAATTAAAATGCATGTAAGATGAGTTTCCCAACCAAGCCTAATATCCATCCGCTAACACCCCCGTACCAACCAACACACCTGTGGGGATCAAGTCGACCCTCCCCGCCAAACACACCAATCATAGGCTTTAAGCCTTTCAATAATTTTGTAGTGCACTACCGAACTAGATTGTGACATTGTCACCGAACTAGAGGCATTTAGCCAAATTTGTGGCAGAGCCACCGAACTAGAGGCATTAAGCCGAGATTTGTGGCAGAGCCACCGAACTAGAGGCATTAAGCCGAAATTTGTGGCAGAGCCACCGAACTAGAGGCATTAAGCTGAGATTTGTGGCAGAGCCACCGAACTAGAGGCATTAAGCCGAAATTTGTGGCAGAGCCACCGAACTAGAGGCATTAAGCCGAGATTTGTGGCAGAGCCACCGAACTAGATTTTTGGCAACAGGCCATTCTTCTCTCCATTAAATACCCTGCCCCATGCAATCATGCGTGTATAACATAATATAGCCATATAACAATTTATCAAATCATCCATAACATCAATTGGGTTTATAAATAAACATTTCACTTGGGCCCATAAAACAATTTATTATCTTGCCCATTTAACAAATTAGCGGACTTTGGTCCATATATCGAACTAGAGTATCCTTAGCAATTTGTTGAACTAGAGTATTTTTGGCCCAATTTATCGAACTAGAGTATTTTTGGCCCAATTTATCGAACTAGAGGGTTTTTAGCCCATTTAGCGATCTAGCAGTCATTTCGGCCCAATTTATCAATTTAGCAATCTTTTGGCCTAATTTATCAATCTAGCAGGATTACGGCCCAATTTATCGATCTAGCAATATTTATCGTAATTTTTCCAACTTTAACCTTTTTCATGCATTTACTCAAAAATATGAGTTACTACGTATTTTTCCCGTTTTTACTATTTTTACGATTTTATCACAGTACTTACAATTTGGTATCTAACCCGAAAAATGAGTGTGAAGTTACACACCTGGTTATTGAGAGAATTAGACTTTCCCGCTCTTCAACACCTATACGTATCACGATAATTAGAACACTATAATCTAATAATAAAACCGATCTAAACATAACGATCTAGAATTTTACCCTCGAATTTTCGTAATACTTCTACTTGCGGTTTCTCCCCGATCGATGGTTCGTTAACCAAATCGAACCCACGAACGAATAATGGTTCGGGAGTACGAACGACTTCGAACAGTTGATCCTCCCCGGATGAACGTCCACAACCCGGTGGAAAATCCCGGATTCCCGAAATAGTCCTTTGCTTATACTTAGGGGGATTAACGGAACCTCCCCTCTTTCAAAGACTAAACACCGCCCTTTTCTTCCCTATTTTGATTGTCTTCAAAGACAAAAGATCGTTAACCAATCACATATTATTTCGAAAATAATACTAAAGGTTTTAAGGATGTGATTTTCTTACCACAAAATCTTCGTTCCACAGTACGAGAGTCGTCCAAAACGTTCCCTTAATACTTAAATCGGTTCCAACTTCCTATGTTACCCACGAACGCTTGATTTCCGATCTTCCGTTACCGCACTAACGTATAATGAATAAAACGTTAATAGGGTGAACCATTACCTAATCGTGTCTAGGAAGAATCCTTACCTATTGTTCACGGTTGAAAAGAAAGGATTGAAAATGGTGCTTATGAGAGATGGAGAATTCGGCTATGCAACCAAAGAAAAGAGAAAATAAATTCGGCTATGGGCACTCTAGCATTCGGCCATGAGAGTGTAAATGGAGAAAATTTCGATTGAAAAGGAATAAAATATGAAAGAAGAGATGGTGATGATGTTGTTTCGATTTCAAAGAGAATGAAAGAGAAAAGATGTGTTTAGGAACATGGTATATTCGGCAATAGTAAAAAGAAAAGAAAAAGAATGCCTTTTTGGTATAGGTGATTTCGGCACTAAGAAGAGGCACAAGAGAATATTCAAAAGATGAACAAAAATGATCAAATGGTCAAAAATAATCAAGACTTACCAAGGATCAAATTCGGCTAAAGAGAAAAGAGGTTGAGAGAAAAGTTGAGAAGAGAAATTGCAAAATTTTGCACAAAGTTGTTAGGAATGACCAAAACAAAAGACTTCAAATTCTAGCCAACTAACACCAAAAATTCGGCTCCCCCTTTAGTCCACTTTGCCGTCCCTATGCATGGTCAAAAGGCCATGATATTGTTTCCATAACCTTTTCCTTGATACTTGCCCCATATCTTCATATCTTTCCTTAATTTCTTGATTCCATACCATATGTTATTACTTTCCTTAATCCTTTATTCTACTAACCAAAAATAATAAGGTCAACACTTTCCATAAATGAGCTTGGCCGACACTTACCATAGAAGAGCAAAAATAAAAGTTGTCCCAATGCTATTTAAGGGATTCGAACCTCTCCCCTCATGCTTAAACCCATGCGCCATTACCACCTTGCCATTTACTCATCTTGTGTCACTTATTAACACTTAAATTAACTTAAGTATTAATGACACTTGCTCCACTTCATATAATTTCAAAAAAATAAAAATTATTCCATCCCCGAAAAATTCTAATTCTTCTTCAGGACTATATTAAACACGAAAATAAATAAGAAAATTTTCCATCATAATCTAAACACCAAAATACACAATAAATCGATACTCGGATTTTTCCTAAAGCCCAATTCCTAATCGGCCCAATCCTACTAGGCCCAATTCCGGGATGTTACAATTATCCTCAATCACGTCGGAAGGCATCACACTATCACATATTGGTGGCATGTATAGCTAGACTCTCACACTTGCTATGTTAGTCCGAGAACCGACTAAACCATAGCTCTGATACCACTAAATGTAACACCCCTCACCCGTGTCCAACTCCAGAACAGGGTTCGAGGCGTTACCGTACTTCAACATTCACAATCATACAAAACCGGGTTACCAAATTTCGCCAAAAATTTAAAACTTTTCAAAGACATGCATTTGACATTGTCATCTATTTAATCACTTATACCACATAACAAGACATTAACACATACCATGGACAAATAGGCTTATAAGCCAAAATCATTATTAGCCACATCTCATGGCCATAATCAACAAATCACTATATGCCAATACATTTGGCTAATCACAACAACATCCATCATAGAAAAACTAAGTCCCTATACATGCCACTCACTTGAAAACATTTAACATACACATACCAATACTCCAAGGATAATGACCCGATAGTGTGATACTACCACCGACGATCTCCAACGCTGAGCTGACCCGACAAAACTAAAAGAAATGGAAAGGAGGGAGTAAGCTTTACGCTTAGTAAGCTCGCATGAAAATAATAAGCTATGTGATAACATGTTATTTTCATATTCTTCCTATTTATTCAAATTCCAGTTAAGCTATTTTCTTGAGTCATAGTCATTAAATTATTTATATATGGAGTTACAGAACTCCAAATTAAGATCCGTAAATTTTCCATAAAACTAGACTCACATATATATTTACCATAAAATTTTCAGAATTTTTGGTTTAGCCAATTAGTACAGTTTATTCTTCAAAGTCTCCACTGTTCTATTATCCGACAATTTCGACCATTCTTTGCTAAAATTTAATTATCTTTTCGTACAGAATTCAAATGATGTTCTAGTTTGCTTCTTCGAAAAATAGACTCAATAAGGAATCCAATCATATAAATTATGTCCCAATATTATTTTTGTACAATTTGCAATGATTTTTCCAAGTCAGAACAGGGGATCTCGAAATCACTCTGAACCAGTATAACAAAAATCTAAATATCTCAAAATATACCAATCCTTTGCTTTCTCTGTTTCTTTTATATAACAGTAGACTCAATAAGATTTAAATAAATGTCTCATACAACTTATAATTCAATTTCTACCATTTTTGGGGATTTTTCAAATTCACCTCACTGCTACTGTCCAAAACAGTTTTATTGTAAAATTTTGCTTTCTCTCACTTTAGTTGTGTTCATCACTTGCCTATACCAATCGTTCCAATTTCCGATTACATATCGAGCATATTGTTCATACGTATATTTGCCACATTTCTCAATTGGTCACATTCACACTTGCACTTATTCATAACATGATCGCACCAATCATCATTAGTAAATTATCTCGTTGAACCCCTTCGGAAAACGCCCGATACTCGGTGGTCTCAGCACATAGCTCCACCCACACATAATTCGGCTTTCTTGTACACATGGTGAAGGTCCCTTATCACCCATGTGACCTAGCCATTCCATCTCGTAGCTCTCTTGTCTACATGGTGTCCAACACTAGGAACCACTCATGTGACCTAGCTACTCATAACCCGTAACTTTCTTGTACACATGGTATACACACAGTGTTACACATGTGACCTAGTTACATATGAAATTATTATCCCGTAGCTTTCTTGCACACATGGTGAAAATCCCTTATCATCCATGTGGCCTAGCTACATATCAAATTTTGCCATCTCGTAGCTTTCTTGTGCACACGGTGAAGTTCCCTTATCACTCGTGTGACCTAGCTACATATTGCCCGTATCTCTCGGTTTTTCGAAGGTTCAATCGAGAATTTTGTATTCCATACATTTTCATATTGTAGTTATCACCCAATGATTTCCATAATATCTAGCAAAATAATTATTGAACAAGTAAAATAAATGCATTATTTACATATAAACTTTCCATTTCACATAATAACCATAGTCATAGAAAACACCTTTAAGCACAACATTTCAACCCATTTTCCATGTCACCTATGTCACCTTTTATCATAAACATATTATTAAATCAATTCACCAACATAATATACTAAACATGTAATTCAGAAAAATCAATTTAATACCACAATTTAGGTTTCAAATATACATTACGATATTATTGCGTTATTATTAACACACCAACTTACCTCGAATGCCGAAACGACCATTTTACCAGCTTTCCCGATTTTCGATTTTCCTCCAATTCTAGGTCCAAATCCCTTTTTTCGGGGTCTAAAACATCACATTTCACTTATTTAATTAATGTACTATTCAAAACAGTCCTTAACTCAACTTTTGCAAAATTACAATTTTGCCCCTAAACTTTTACATATTTACACTTTTTCCCCAATACTCAAAAATTAAACTTCAGCCCTTATTCTTATGTTTTATAACATGCTGATCATTTTTCTCTTCTATGGAAACATCAAATTCTCACTCTAACATGTACTTATGAACATTAGGTATTTTTACCGATTATGACGTTTTACTCGTTTTCACGTAAAACCGTTTAGTAAAAGTTGTTTAACATAATTTCAGCCTTCATATTCTATCATAAAACATCAAAATACACACTTTTCACCTATGGGTAATTTTCCAAAGATGAACCCTAGCATGAATTATTGGTAGCATAAGCTAAATCGAGCTACCGGGACTCCAAAACCGTAAAGAACATGAAAAACGGGGCTAGAACCGACTTACCATGAGCTTGGAAAGTTGAGAAAACCCTAGCCATGTCTTGTCTTGGCAAATTTCGTCCATATGAAGAAGATGGACATATTTGGCATTTAAATTTTGTTTTTAATTCATTTAATTCACTAAATTACCAAAATGCCCCTTAAAAAAATTCTTTTGAAACATACCCATCCATGTCCATTTTTGTCCACCAACTTAACCAATGGTCTAATTATCATTTAAGGACCTCCAATTTAAAATTTCATAACAATTGGACACCTCTAACATGTAGAACTCAACTTTTGCACTTTTTACAATGTAGTCCTTTTGACTAAATTGAGTGCCCAAATGTCAAAATTTTTGAATGAGATTTTCACGAAATCATTCCGTGAAATTGTAGACCATAAAAATATAAATAAAATAAATTTCTCAACATCGGATTTGTGGTCCCGAAACCACTGTTCCGTTTAGGCATTATTTCAGGATGTTACAATTTAACATTTCGAATATCCAAGTATCTAGTGTCAATATAGCAACCAAGTATTTTCATAACAAAAAAGTGCCGAATACACATAAACATTAATCCCATTCTTATTGTAAAAATTCACATATATGCTTACCTATTTGATCGAGCATGAAAACACAATTAAATAACTCATGTGTACATACCTGTGTTGCTGAAAATAAACAACTCGTGTTATCACTGGTTTGCTCAATAAACATATAACTTGGTAAGCTCATAAACCATATTTTTGATTTTACATCACCGGTATATAACCTGCTAGGCATAAGCCTGAATTTCACACCGGCACTAAGCCTGCTAGACCCAAGGTCTGAAATTAAATCACTGGCATTTAACCTGCTAGGCAATAAGCCTGATAAACTTCACCAGCACAAGGCCTGCTAGGCTCGAAGCCCGAATATTCATATTGTTGAGCCATCTCATTCACATTTCATATTGCCAATATCATATATATCACATATAATTCACATCACTTTCACATATTGAACTCGATTAATTCAAATACAGTTCATTGTTAAATCACTATAACACATTCAGCTTTATCAAATTTCAATCCATAAGTTTGAAATTCAGCATGTAAACTAGGTTACAATCAATATTTACGGTATTAACTTGCTTAAAGACTTACCTCGACTATCGACGGACGACGAAGACCGGCTATTCGTTAACTTTCGCTTTTCCCCGATCCAAGTCCGTTTTTCTTTGTTCTTGATCTAAACATATTCAAAATAAGCTCATTCAAGCACATTTCATTTCAATTTAATCCAAAAACACCTAAATGGGCAAATTACCACTTTGCCCCTAATATTTCACACTTTTACAATTTAGTCCTATTTACACAAAACACAAATTAAGCAAAATCTCACAACAACCTAGTTAGGCCGAATCTTCAATATAGTCATATAAATCCATACATTTCATTTATTTTGCATTTTAGTCCCTCAAAAATTTATTTTCTCAATTTAGCCCTATTTAGCTAAATTCTTCAAAATTTCAAGAACAAAGTATGTTCATCCATTACATATCTATCATTTAATACCATAAAACATCACAAAACTCAACATAGCATCAATGGCATTTTACACAAACATCATCAATTCATGAAATTGAGACATGGGTTTTAAAGCTCTCGAAGCAACGATTACAAAAACGTAGAAATTATCGATTCTCCTTGGCCGAATGTTAAACTTTGTTCTTCTTTTCTTTATGCAATTCGCTATGAAAAATAAAGATGATAACATGCATTTTATGTTTTATTTTTAACATATATATGTTTATTACTAATTTACCATATTAACCTTATATCATAAAAATTTATAACATATATCTTAAGGTCATTTTAGACCATTGCCGCCCATTATCTTTTAAAATGGGCTAATTGCCCTTTTAGGACTCCCTTTTAAAAAGCCACTACCAAATTGACACTTTACACTATAATTGGTAGCTTTTACACTTTACGCGATTAAGTCCTTTTATTTAAATAAGCACACAAACAATCAAATTTTTATACGAAACTTTCACACATACTAATTCACATATAATTAACACAAAAAATAATATTTAAATATTTTTTTAGACTCGAATTCGTGGTCCCGAAACCACCGTTTCGATTAAGGTCAAATTCAAACTGTTACAACTCTCCCCCATTAGGGATTTTCGTCCCCGAAAATCTTACCGGTAAACAGAGTCGGATATTGTTGTCGCTTTGAATCCTCAGGCTCCCACGTAGCCTCTTCTATTCCATGTCGATTCCATAATACTTTTACTAATGGAATTTTCTTATTTCTCAACTCTTTCACTTCACGAGCTAAGATAGGGATCGGTTCCTCCTCGTACTTCATATCAGATCGGATTTCAATCTCAGACGGGGCAATCACATGTGACGGATCTGATCGATATCTACGAAGCATCGAAACATGGAAGACATTATGAATCTTTTCTAGCTCGGGTGGTAATTGCAGTCTATAAGCAACTGGCCCAATCCGCTCTATTATTTCATACGGTCTAATGAATCTCGGACTCAACTTGCCTTTACGACCGAATCTGAGTACTTTCTTCCACGGTGAAACTTTCAAGAATACTCGGTCTCCAATCTGGAACTCAATGTCTTTACGTTTCAAATCCGCGTATGACTTTTGACGATCGGATGCAGCTTTCAAACTATCACGGATCACTAACACTTTCCGTTCAGTCTCTTTAATCAAGTCAACCCCGTGTATCTTATTTTCACTGAGTTCAGTCCAGTATAGTGGTGTACGACATTTACGTCTGTACAGAGCTTCGTAGGATGCCATTTTTATACTAGATTGACAGCTATTATTGTAAGCAAATTCGATCAGAGGTAAGTATCGTTCCCACGTACTTTCAAACTCGAGGATGCAACATCTCAACATATCCTCAAGTATCTGAATGGTCCGTTTAGACTGACCATCTGTCTGCGGATGAAAAGCTGTGCTAATGTGTAGTTTAGTACCTAAAGCATCATGCAATTTCTTCCAAAACCGCGACGTGAATCTTGGGTCTCTGTCCGAAACAATGGAAATTGGCACACCATGCAATCTCACAATTTGGGATACATACAACTAAGCAAGCTTATCGAGCGAATAGTCCGTACGAACTGGAACAAAGTGAGCTGATTTGGTTAGTCTATCCACTATAACCCAAATTGCATCTTTCTTGCTAGGTGTCATAGGCAAGCCGGATGCAAAATCCATAGCAATTCTGTCCCATTTCCATTCAGGTATCATGATCGGATGAAGTAACCCAGAAGGTACCTGATGTTCGGCCTTTACTTGCTGACAAACTAAGCACTTCGAGACAAATTCAAATATGTCCCGTTTCATACCAGGCCACCAAAAGAACTGTTTCAAATCATTATACATTTTCGTGCTACCCGGATGTACAGACAATCAGCTACTGTGAGCTTCATTCAATATAATCTGAATCAAATCTGAATTTCTCGACACACACATACGGCCTTTGAACTTCAAGAAGTCATTCTCATCAATTTGAAACTCTAATTCAATTTTGTTTTCACACTGAACTCGTCTTGCTAACAAATCTCCGTCAACTTTTTGAGCATCCCTAATTTGTTGAATAAACAACGGTCTTGCTTTTAATTCAGCTACTATCGAACCATCATCAATCATAATCATATGCGCGTTCATCGCACGAAGAGCAAATAAAGACTTTCGATTTAAAGCATCTGCAACAACATTAGCCTTTCCCGGATGATAGTCGATTACTAGCTCATAATCTTTCAGCAGCTCTAACCATCAGCGTTGTCTCAAATTCAAATCTTTCTAAGTCATCAAATACTTCAGGCTTTTATGATCTGAATAAACATGACATTTCTCACCGAATAGATAATGACGCCAAATTTTTAACGTGAATACAATAGCTGCTAGTTCCAAATCATGTGTCGGGTAATTTCTTTCATGCGGCTTCAATTGCCTCGAAGCATAGGCTACGACTTTGCCTTCCTGCATCAAAACGCAACCCAAACCATTCAAAGAAGCATCACTATAAACAACAAATTCTTTGCCCAATTCAGGTTGGACTAACACTGGAGCTTCGGTCAAATGAGCTTTCAAGTGATCGGAACTTTTCTGACACTTTTCTGACCATTCAAACTTAACATCTTTCTGCAATAGCTTTGTCAACGGGGTAGCTATCATAGAAAAACCTTTCACAAATCGTCTGTAATAACCAGCAAGTCCCAGAAAGCTTTGAATTTTGGAAACATTTTTCGGTGGTTTCCAATCGAGTATAGCCGCTACCTTATTCGGATCAACCCGAATACCTGATGCTGAAACAACGTGGCCCAAAAAACTAACTTCACTCAACCAGAACTCACACTTGCTAAACTTTGCATACAACTGTTTATCTCGCAAAGTTTGTAGCACGAGTCTCAGGTGCTCAGCATGCTTGGTTTCATCTCTGGAGTAGATCAGAATATCATCTATAAACACTACCACAAACCGATCCAAATACTGACTGAAAATTTGATTCATCAGATCCATAAAAACAGCAGGTGCATTAGTGAGCCCAAACGGCATAACAAAAACTCATACTGTCCGTACCTCGTTCGAAAAGTAGTCTTTGGCACATCGGAATCTCTAACTCGCAACTGATAATAACCTGACCTCAAATCTATCTTTGAAAACACTGAAGCCCCTTTCAACTGATCAAATAAGTTGTCAATCCATGGCAACGGGTATTTATTCTTTATAGTTACCTTATTGAGCTGTCGGTAATCAATGCACATTTGCATAGTCCCATCTTTCTTTTTCACAAATAAAACTGGTGCACCCCAGGGAGAGAAGCTCGATCGTGCAAAGCCCCTATATGTTAATTCTTGCAACTGTGCTTTCAACTCTTTTAATTCTGTAGGTGCCATTCGATACGGAGCTATTGAAATCGGAGTCGCCCCTGGTACTAATTCTATACCAAACTCTACCTCTCGGATAGATGGCAAACCCTGTAATTCCTCGGGAAACACATCTGGATACTCACACACTACTGGAACGAATTCAATCTTCTTTTTAGTCACTTTACTATCAAGCACATAAGCAAAGTAAGCTTCATACCCTTTTCTCATATACCTCCGAGCTAGCATCGAAGATATTACCGCTGGTAACCCATTCAGATCATTAGATTCAATCCGAATAATTTCACCGTTCTGACATCTCAATCAATGGTATTTCTTTTGCAATTAACAACAGCATCATGCAAAGTCAGCTAGTCCATTTCCAAAATTATATCGAACTCATCAAAACGCAACAACATCAAATCAGCTGGGAAGCATGAATCCCGAATCATCAACGGGCAACCTTTACACACTTTGTCAACCAGAACACACCGACCCAAGGGGTTTGATACTCGAATTACAAACTCAGTAGACTCAACAGGCAGAGTCTTACTGGTTACTAATGTTTCACACAGGTAAGAATGAGTCGACCCAGGATCTATCAACGCAACAATAGTAGTATCATAAAGAGTAAAAGTATCGGTAATAACATCTGGAGAAGAAGCGTCCTCCCGAGCGCGAATAGCATATGCCCTACCAGGTGCTCCAGCCTCTGATCGAACTGCAGTGTCCTTTGTTCCTCTCTGACTACCACCTACATTCCCCGAATGTCTGGGTGGTCTGCCTCGTGCTGACACGTTGCTCTGTCTCACATTTTGAACAGTGTTTTGCTCGGCTAGCATCGGGCACTCTCTAATAAAGTGATCCATCGATCCACATTTAAAACAGGACCGATTATGCAATCTACAACTCCCAGAATGCCATTTTCCACAATGCTTGCACTCAGGCCGGTTTTGCTGAACATTACCAACACTAGCCATCGAAGTGGCTCGGGAACCCGCAGGAGGCGGTCTCGATCCTATCTAGAAAAGTCTGAAGTAGCTTTATGTCGACTGGATTCATCTCTGAACTTCTTTGATACAGAATGAAAGGTTTTACTCGATGATCTTTTCTGAATGTCTCTAGATTCAAGCTCGGCTTTTCTTTTCTCTTTTCCAAGCTCTTCGGCTTTACAGGCTCGTTCGACAAGTACTACGAACTCTTTAATCTCAAGTATACCGACCAGCAACTTAATGTCTTCATTTAGACCATCTTCGAATCTTTTACACATAGCAGCCTCAGTTAACACACAGTCACGACCATATCGGCTCAGTCTTACAAATTTCCGTTCATACTCAGTCACGGTCATGTGACCCTGTTTCAACTCCAGAAATTCTTTACGTTTTTGATCGATGAATCTCTGACTGATATATTTCTTGCGGAACTCAATCTAAAAGAATTCCCAACTCACTTTCTCCTTCGGAACCACCGATACTATTCTATTCCACCAGTGATATGCGGTGTCCCTCAATAGTGATATAGCACACTTTAAGCACTCATCTGGAGTACATGATAACTCATCGAGCACACGGATAGTATTATCAAGCCATAGCTCAGCTCGTTCTACGTCATCATCATCATTAGCTTTAAATTCTTCGGCCCCGTATTTCCTGATTTTATCAACAGGAGGGCTGCCAAATCTCATCGGATCTAACATCGGAGGTGCTGAAGGTATCGGAGATGGATTATTCGGGGGTGGAGGTGGTTGTATAGCCGGATTAGTCTGGATATATTGGGTGAACCACTCGTTCATCATCTGGTAGAAGGCTTGCTTAGCCTCCCCCTCATGGCTACTAGAGATAGGTCGAGAGTCTACCAGCGTAGTCACATGCGCAGGATTAGGAGCTACGCTCTCGACATCATCAACTACGGCTCTGTCGGGATCCATTTACTATATAAAACACAATTCAGATGTCAGAAGTCACCACACTATTGCATTATAATGTAAGGCATGTATAGCTAGACTCACACACGCTACGGTAGTCCTAGAATCGACTAAATCGTAAGCTCTGATACCAATCAAATGTAACACCCCTAACTCGTATCTGTCACCGGATTAGGGTTACGGGGCATTACTAGTTATGCCACAACTTTTAATCAATCACTTAAGTCATAAATAAACATTCTTATATAATAATACAAATAAATTAAAACGATCACATATGCATGTAAATGTCTATTACATTTAATTTCATAAAACATACTTATCATACTAAACCTAAGTCATATGCGGCATAATCATTAATGAACATAAGCCGAACATGCTATGTACATTTCATTCACACCACTCAACAATGTAATTAACATAAGCCCCAATTACTGTATCTTTATTTATTTACTAAGTACTCAAACAACTAAACCAACAACATCTATAAAAGATGATTTAAAACATACTTCATTCGATTGACTAACTATGGTAAGTTTGTTCACATATATACTCCAAATGGGTCATTGCAACGATTGACAAAATGGTTCTATTCATTTAGTAATTAAAGCCACCTTAACTGAATATACACATGCCCTTAATTAGTTCTTAAACTATGTAACAATCATGGCATTTAAATAAACATATATGAGATCAGATGTACATTGCTCATACCAGATTCAAATAGATCCAAAACACTCAATCGAACCAATGTACACCTTAATTTGTTTGCATGCGCATAATTGAGCAACTAATATTTATACAACTTATTCATTATTTTTGCATTCACCAACCGTACCTAATTTGCAAATCATTCAAGCATATTATATGTGCATACATTGCCTTTACAAATGAATCAAAACTATCAATACAAAATCAAATATATATATATTCCTTTTATCCCATTACTAACTGAATTTATAGCCATACTCAAAGCCAAGTCATACCAAGCATCAAGATTATCAAAAACGAGCAAATCATAAGCTATTCACATCATTCCCCAATCAAGCCATAAAATCAAAGTATTATACTCACATGCCATATAACATAGTTACCAAAATGAGCTTATAATATGACCGAATATGTATATGCCAAACTAGCATCATGATCAAGCCATTTTCGCATGGCTATATATACAAGAACAAATTCATAACTCAAAACATAGTCTAGCCTATACATGCCTTTAGTTCAAAAATCCAAACTCAAAAGTACCAAAATAGGTTGATAGTGTGGATGACTTCGTCGACGATCCCCTAAGCTCGTAGCTTGATCAAAATCTATAAAACAGAACAATGAACACACAGAGTAAGCCAATTTAGCTTAGTAAGTCTTAAGCAATTATGATATACCAATTGAACATTCAAACATTTTAAAACAATCAAGTAATGACATCAAATAAAATAGCTTAACTTGAAAGTCCTTCAAAATCGAATGCCTTTACCTCCCTTAACATAACATTTATCACTTCCTTGCCATTAGCATACAATTTACCAACTCAACATCAAGTTCAAAGTATAAAACATCATCTCTTTATAATCTATTCATAATACACATACATGTAACTCAATAAGTTCACATATATAATTGAACAAGTAAAGGCCATGTACACACGAATTTCACCTCCATAATTACATAAACATATGTCCATTTAACATTTCGAATATCCAAGTATCTAGTGTCAATATAGCAACCAAGTATTTTCATAACCAAAAAGGGCCGAATACACATAAACATTAATCCCATTCGTATTGTAAAAATTCACATATATGCTTACCTATTTGATCGAGCATGAAAACTGTAACACCCCAAACCCGGACAAGACACCACGTCTGAATCTGGTGTGCTACGGAGAAAACGTTTTTGAAAAAGTTAGATTTTCCGTTTAAAAGCTGAGTGAGAACACAGTGTATTTGAAACAAATTTGAGTAGACTTGTTTGAAAAACGGTTGGTGTATTTGAAACCCGGAGATTTTGAAAACTTAACCAAAATGTGTAGTTAAAACGAGTTTAAACCATTTAAAACCTCAAAAGTTTCTTAGTGTTACTTAAAACATTTTTAGACTTAGGAGAAATACAAGTTTGAATTGAAAACCATTTGTATTTGTTTATCATAAAGACTTAGTGTGATACCCGATGGTATAGTTTAAAAACACATTGCGTTATGATTTTGAAATCATTATCTTTCCAGGTTTTTAGTAAAACTCATACCAACTTATTTTGTTAAGGCATATTAGAATTTAATTAAACCATAACCATCATAAAACATAAATCAAAGGCCTTTTACAAATCCAAATTAAAACCCAAATAAAAGTAAATAAATTAAGTACCCAAAATATAGAGTCTGAGTAAAAATTTTATTCAGCATGGCATAAGCACCTCGAGTCCATCCCGGCTCCAAGTCCACGTCTACGAGTCACCTGAAATGTCAAAGGAGAGGGTGAGTCGAGTGACTCAGTGTGTAAATCCCGCTCCCGAAGAAACAACATGCTAACACACATCATACATAGCAACATAATTAATGCAACCCGATCCTAACCATCCATATCGCCTTTTCTACCCCGTGTGGTACCAAACCACTGGTGGTGCCAAACCACTGGTGACATATAGTCACAATGTGTTACCAAAACACTGGTGTCCCAAAGACACAATATCCGTCAATGTGGTACCAAACCACTGGTGTCCCAAAGACACAATTGTGCTACCAAAGCACTGGTAACCGAAGTCACAAATCCAATGATGATGGGGCCAACCCATCGTGTGATACCAAATCACTAGCAAACGATCCCATATCTCAAGTGGGGCCAACCCACGGTGGTCAAACCACAGGGACAAGTCGCAATGAGGTGCCAAACCTCTGGTGTCCCAAAGACACAATGTGCTACCAAAGCACTGGTGACCGTAGCCACAAATCTGGTGATGGGGCCAACCCATTGTGTGATACCAAATCACTGGCGTCAATCCCGTATCTCACAAGTGGGGCCAACCCACGGTGGTGTTAACCACAGGGACGAGACGCTGAGGTACCAAACCTCTGGAG
Organism: Gossypium australe; assembly: GCA_005393395.2. Lineage (NCBI taxonomy): Eukaryota > Viridiplantae > Streptophyta > Magnoliopsida > Malvales > Malvaceae > Gossypium > Gossypium australe. The sequence continues at coordinate 53,004,065 of CM016619.1, read as the reverse complement.
GTGCCAAACCTCTGGTGACCCAAAGTCACAAAGTGTGTTACCAAAACACTGGTGCTCGTCAGCACAAAATATCACTGCTCCCTCCACTCGTATCACCCATCAACATACCATACTCATGTAATCATGCATATCATCCAATCATGCATATCATGCTAATATGTCTAATTTCATATCCCATGTCACATATATCCACAGCCATGGTATCATATAGATCATCATTAAACTCATAATAATAATACTGACTTACCCGAGTCCAGAATCATACCCATTAGGGTATCATATCAATCATCACTGTTTCTTAAATCATCACACAGGTTATCAATCATATTACTAAACATAAGTGTGTTAGTTTACACACCTGATAAATACGAGTCTAGAATCCCAACGAAAACGATCTAAGTCCCTCGATTACTAACTCCTACAATCGGCCAAACATGGGGGTTAGACATCTACAACATTCGGCCAATGCTAACAAACCAATAGGGATTGATATCGAACCCTTACCTCTATCCTTGATTTGGTTTCCTACCAAACCGAATCAAGCAGTGACTCTCTTAGACAATCGGCCAACCCCTAAAAGAGAATAATTAAACCTTAATAATCTTGACTTAATCAAAACCAACAGATTGAACGATCAATGATATACCAATCACTTACCACAACCTCTGCTTACCAATCGGTTAATAGAGTAGAAACTCCTCTTGCTTGCTTCAACACTTCAATGACCCTACAACGAAGAGATTAATACCCTTCCAAAATAACTATATTCGGCCCTAACCAAGCCATAACCAAACAAGAACAAGAGAGACAAAATATGGCCATTCGGCCACCCCACTTACCTTGCTTAAAGATTGAACAACCAACCAAAACCACCCTTCACTGATATTCGGCCACCATGAAACTACTAAAAGTGAGAAGACTTTCGGCCAAGAGGGATGAAGAAATAAATGGATACAGACGGCTTGGCTTTCAACAAAGAACAAAAATAAACGATGAGTAGAGAGTGGGGCTTTCGGTTTGAAAAGAAAAAGATGAAGAAAGTGTTTTGAAAAGGTAAAATTCGGCTACCAAAGTTTCAAGAAGGGAAATGATTATTGGAAAAGAGAATGGATTATGAGGAGGGGAGAAGAAAGAATTTCGGTTTTAGCACAATTAAACAAAAGAGAAGAAATGGGAGAAAAGCTTTTAGAGGATGGAGTTTCGGCTAGATGGTATGGAAAAGGAGAAATGAAAATTAGGAGACAAGGTATGATGATTTCGGCTTAGCAAAGAGTATTGAGAAAATAACACAAAAATTCGGCAAGCCTTAGGGAGGTTTTGATTTTTGGTTTACAAAGAAAGGAAAAATGACAAAGAAGACACTAGAGAATTCGGCTTGGTATGACAAAAAGAAAGAAAGAATTGACTCCTTGTGACCGATTATGCACAAAGATGCCCAACAAAATTTCGGCTACCATACTTGCCACTACCAAACCGTCCACACTCCCCCTTCCACACCCACAAATTCGGCCACATCCCCCTATTAGCTCCCAACCACTCATTTCAAATGAGTTTGAACAAGTCACATTCCACTTTTTACTCTCCACCATCCAAGTCACTACTTGACCAAGTCCAAGGGGAATTTAAACTCCATCCAACTCCTTCCTCCTATGCAGTCCAAAATGAGTGACAAAAAGGGGACTCTACAGCTCGAACATTAGACCTCCATTCCTTGAAGTTGATGCCATACCAAGCTCCCCCTTGCCGCTCTGCCAGCTCTTCACTTGTGCAACAAAACCACGAATAAAATTCTTAAACCCCAGCTCCAACAGCTCCCCTGACTCAACACCCAAAAACCAAAATTTTCCCATTCACTCAGGCACACTCCTAGCCTACAATTAAGCCCCTAAAACACCCAAAATAGCAACACAGCACACCAAACACATGCAATAACATGCAGCAACAAAATAGCCCCTAACCCGGGATATTAAAGTTTTACCCCCTTAAAAATAATTTCGGCCTCGAAATTACCTGATCAAAAGAGTTGCGGGTATTGCTGTCTCATCATATCCTCGGGTTCCCACGTCGCTTCTTCTACGCCATGATTCCGCCAAAGTACCTTAACCAAAGGCACAGACTTCCTACGCAGAACCTTCACATCCCGATCAAGAATCTGCACAGGTTCCTCTTCCATAGTCAAGTCTGGATTTACCTCGATCTCTTCCACTGCTACCACATGCGACGGATCTGAACGATACCTCCGAAGCATCGAAACATGAAAAACATCATGAATCTGACTAAGCTCTGCTGGCAACTCAAGCTGATACGCTACTGGTCCAACTCGTCTCAATACCTTATACGGCCCAATAAACCTCGGACTTAGCTTGCCTTTCCTCCCGAACCTCAACACCTTTTTCCAAGGCGAGACCTTCAGGAAAACTCGCTCCCCCACAGCAAACTCTATATCTCTCCGCTTAAGATCGGCATAAGACTTTTGCCGGTCCGAAGCTTCCTTTAATCGAGCCTGAATCAACTTAACCTTGTCTTCTGTCTCAGCAACCAACTCAGGTCCCAACAACTGACGTTCACCCAACTCCGTCCAACACGTAGGTGAGCGACACTTCCTACCATACAATGCCTCGTACGGTGCCATCTTGATGCTCGCTTGGTAACTGTTGTTGTAGGCAAACTCAGCTAATGGTAGAAACTCCTCCCAACTACCTCTGAAATCCAGGACACAACCTCTCAGCATATCTTCTAAGATCTGAATAACCCTTTCTGATTGCCCGTCAGACTGCGGGTGAAAAGCCGTGCTGAAATCCAAACGAGTACCCAATGCTTGATGCAATGCTTTCCAGAACCTTGACGTAAACCTGGGATCCCTATCCGAGATTATCGAAACTGGCACACCGTGCAACCTCACTATCTCTGAGACATACAGCTTCGCTAGCTTCTGCAGTGAGAAGTCAACTCTCACCGGGATAAAGTGAGCTGATTTAGTCAGACGATCCACCACTACCCAAACTGAATCCTTCTTGCTTGGCGTAAGCGGTAACCCACTGACGAAATCCATGGTTATCCTTTCCCACTTCCACTGAGGAATCTTTACAGGCTGAAGCAAACCCGACGGCAACTGATGTTCAGCCTTGACCTGCTGACAAGTCAGACACTTCCCAACAAACTCTGTCACCTCTTTCTTCAAACCAGGCCACCAAAACTGCTCTCTCAGATCCTTATACATCTTGCTACCTCCCGGATGCATAGCATGAGGACTGCTATGTGCGTCCTGAAGAATCTTCTGCCTTAGCTCAACATCTTTAGGCATACAAGCCTTACCTTGAAAACACAACACCTCATCACTCGACAAGCTGTAACCCTCCAAACCACCATCCTGCACTTGCAACCTTCGCGCACTCAGAACCTCATCCAATAACTGTTTCTCTCTGATCTGCTCAACCCAAGTAGGCTTAACCTGCAGCTCTGCCAGAATACTCCCGTCGTCATACAAGCTCAAATGGGCAAACAATGCTCTTAAGTCCAAAACAACCTTACGGCTCAACGCGCCTGCTACCACGTTAGCCTTGCCCGGGTGATACTCAATAGAACAGTCATAATCTTTCAGCAACCCAACCCATCTACGCTGCCTCAAATTCAAATCCTTCTGAGTCAGTAGATACTTCAGACTCTTATGATCTGTGTAGACTATCGATCTCTCTCCATACAAGTAGTGCCTCCAAATCTTTAAGGCGAAAACTACAGCCGCTAGCTCCAAATCGTGCGTCGGATAGTTGACCTCATGTGGCCTCAGCTGTCGAGAAGCGTAAGCCACAACCTTATCTTCCTACATCAGCACACAACCCAAGCCCGTATGTGATGCATCGCAATAGACCGTGTATTCCTTACCAGCCTCAGGTTGAATTAAAACCGGAGCCTCAGTCAAGATCTTCTTTAACTTATCGAAGCTTTCCTGCTATTTCTCAGTCCATACAAACGGAACTTCTTTCCTTAACAACTTAGTCATCGGCGCTGCTATTAACGAGAAACCCTCAACAAACCTTCGGTAGTATCCTGCCAAACCCAGAAAACTCCGAATCTCCGCCACTGACCTAGGCGGCTTCCAATCCAAAACTGCCTCAATCTTACGAGGATCTACTCGAATCCCCTTAGCCGACACTACATGACCCAAGAGCGTCACTTCTCTAAGCCAGAACTCGCACTTACTAAACTTAGCATAGAGTTGCTTTTCCCTCAGAATCTGCAGCACCACCCTCAAATGCTCATCATGCTCTTCCTCTGTCCTTGAGTACACCAAGATGTCGTCTATGAAAACCACAATGAACTGATCTAGATACTGCTAAAACACCCTATTCATCATATCCATAAACGCTGCCGGTGCGTTAGTCAACCCGAATGGCATTACCAGGAATTCGTAGTGCCCATACCGAGTCCGAAACGTTGTTTTATGGATATCAGCCTCCTTGACCTTTAACTGATGATACCCAGACCTCAAGTCGATCTTCGAAAATACCGCAGCACCCTTCAGCTGATCAAACAAGTCATCTAGCCGTGGCAACGGATACTTGTTCTTAATCGTCAGCTTGTTCAACTGGCGGTAGTCGATGCACATCCGCATTGTGCCATCTTTCTTCTTAACGAATAGTACCGGCGCACCCCACGGCGAAACACTTGGCCTGATAAAACCCCTATCCAATAACTCCTGGATCTGAGCCTTAAGCTCCACCAATTCCTTTGGTGCCATCCTATACGGAGCAATAGACACTGGCGCAGTCCCGGGTAACAGATCTATCCCGAACTCTACTTCACGATCTGGCGGCAAACCCGGAAGCTCCTCAGGAAAAACATCAGTAAATTCCTTAACAGTACGAACCTTCTCTACAGCAGACTCTTTAGCCTCCAAGGCATACACATGAACCACATACGCTTCGCAGCCCTTCCTGACCATCTTCTCCGCTTTCAAAGCAGATACCACATTTGATAAGTAATCTCTCCTATTACCTATCATAGCCACCTCATCACCTTCAACCGTCTTAAGAACCATGCGCTTGGCCGCGCAATCCAACTTCGCTTGGTACTTAACCAACCAATCCATCCCAAGAATCAGATCGAACTCCCCAAACGGCAGTTCCATCAGATCAGCAGCAAACACTACCCCTTGGAGTTCTAGGGGTACCTCTCTAAACAGTTTATCTACTACTACAGAGTGACCTAACGGACTAATCACAGTCATCTGCCTAAAAGATATCTCAGAGTCTAAATCCATTGTCTCTACTATACTACTGGCAACATAAGAGTGCATCGAACCCACATCAATTAAAGCAGTATAAGGAGAACCAAAAATCAAAAACGTACCGGTTATGACATCCGGTGCGTCGCCCTCCTCTCGGTGCCTCGCAGCATATACCAATCCAGGCTGCCTAGCCTCAGAACTACCCGCACCTCTGCCCGGTGCTCCACGGCCCCGACCAGAACCATTACCACCTCTGCCATTACCACGGCCCCTCTGCGGTGGCGGTCCATTACCTCTGAACTGATTACGGCCCTGACTCTCAGACTGAATCCTGGCCATCCTACGCGGACAGTCCCTTATGCGATGCTCCAGAGAACCACACCCGAAGCAACCTTTACCTCCAGTCCAGCAACCACCCCAATGAGATTTCCCACACTGATTGCACTGCGGCGGTCCCTGCCTAGCAGCAACAAACCTAGCAGGCTGATTCGGCCCACTCGGTCTAGCCCTCTTCTGCGAGTTACCCGACGATCCAGAAGACCCAAAACTCCTCTTAAGCCTACTCCTGTCCATGCCCTGTCTCACTGACTCCTTAATACCCTCGGCTACCTTAGCCTTCTCCACTAAGACAGCAAACTCGCGCTCCTGCTGAGGAGCAATCAGCAGCCTCAACTCGTCTCGCAGACCATCCTCGAAACGAACACACCTCTCATGCTCAGTGGCTACAATGCCCTTGGCATACCTACTCAGCTTCAGGAACTCAGCCTCGTACTCAGAAACAGACTTACTCCCCTGAACAAGCCTCAGAAATGCCTTTCGCTGGGAGTCGATGTAACTAGCTCCGATGTACTTCTTCTGATATGCAGCCCGAAAATAATCCCATGTCAAATCCTCTGCTGCCACACTGTCCCGAACCGTGAGCCACCACTGGTATGACTCATCCCGGAGAAGCGATACGATACCCTTCAGCTTCTCTTCAGCCGTCAAGTCCAGATCATCCATGATCCGCTCAGTTGCCTCCAGCCAATATTCAGCAGTGCTGGGAGAAACACCAGATACACCTCGAAAGAATTCGGCCCCATTTGCCCGAAGTCACTCAGGCACAGATTTCCTAACTTCTGCGCCACCACCTGCTCCAGCTACCCTTTCCAACACTCGCAGCATCGCCTGTGACACTGCGTCGTCCCCGGTCTGATCTTGGAACTCACCACCTCCAGCTGGTGGCGGAACCGGTATCTCATTTTCTGAACCCTGACCAGATCCTACGGGCTCAGAAACCGTCATCCTACCCCTACCTCTACCACGAGTATTACGACCACGTCCGCCTCGAGTGCTCATGTCTAATCTTTCTACGTATCTGATTAAAGAATTTTATGCATCAGTATTTATTCCACTTGTTTTTAAAAGCAAGTCTTATGAATATTAAAGAGGATTTGTTCTCGCAAGTTCACAGAATCCTATCAGTCTCAATTTCTAAGGTAGCATACTATTGCTAGTCATCAAATCATATCACATCCAATCAAATCACAAGTAATAGTACGGGGTACTTACCTGGGCGAACTGGTGCCGGAGACTCGGTGCCATGCCTTTTCAAACCATAAAAACACTTAGAGCAAACTTTTGAAAACATTTTGGGCCTCAGGCCCACAGCCGAGCCTTTTAACTTGGCTCTGATACCACAATTGTAACACCCCAAACCCGGACAAGACACCACGTCCGAATCTGGTGTGCTACGGAGAAAACGTTTTTGAAAAAGTTAGATTTTCCGTTTAAAAGCTGAGTGAGAACACAGTGTATTTGAAACAAATTTGAGTAGACTTGTTTGAAAAACGGTTGGTGTATTTGAAACCCGGAGATTTTGAAAACTTAACCAAAATGTGTAGTTAAAACGAGTTTAAACCATTTAAAACCTCAACAGTTTCTTAGTGTTACTTAAAACATTTTTAGACTTAGGAGAAATACAAGTTTGAATTGAAAACCATTTGTATTTGTTTATCATAAAGACTTAGTGTGATACCCGATGGTATAGTTTAAAAACACATTGCGTTATGATTTTGAAATCATTATCTTTCCAGGTTTTTAGTAAAACTCATACCAACTTATTTTGTTAAGGCATATTAGAATTTAATTAAACCATAACCATCATAAAACATAAATCAAAGGCCTTTTACAAATCCAAATTAAAACCCAAATAAAAGTAAATAAATTAAGTACCCAAAATATAGAGTCTGAGTAAAAACTTTATTCAGCATGGCATAAGCACCTTGAGTCCATCCCGGCTCCAAGTCCGCGTCTACGAGTCACCTGAAATGTCAAAGGAGAGGGTGAGTCGAGTGACTCAGTGTGTAAATCCCGCTCCCGAAGAAACAACATGCTAACACACATCATACATAGCAACATAATTAATGCAACCCGATCCTAACCATCCATATCGCCTTTTCTACCCCGTGTGGTACCAAACCACTGGTGGTGCCAAACCACTGGTGACATATAGTCACAATGTGTTACCAAAACACTGGTGTCCCAAAGACACAATATCCGTCAATGTGGTACCAAACCACTGGTGTCCCAGAGACACAATTGTGCTACCAAAGCACTGGTGACCGAAGTCACAAATCCAATGATGATGGGGCCAACCCATCGTGTGATACCAAATCACTAGCAGACGATCCCATATCTCAAGTGGGGCCAACCCACGGTGGTCAAACCACAGGGACAAGTCGCAATGAGGTGCCAAACCTCTGGTGTCCCAAAGACACAATGTGCTACCAAAGCACTGGTGACCGTAGCCACAAATCTGGTGATGGGGCCAACCCATCGTGTGATACCAAATCACTGGCGTCAATCCCGTATCTCACAAGTGGGGCCAACCCACGGTGGTGTTAACCACAGGGATGAGACGCTGAGGTACCAAACCTCTGGAGGTGCCAAACCTCTGGTGACCCAAAGTCACAAAGTGTGTTACCAAAACACTGGTGCTCGTCAGCACAAAATATCACTGCTCCCTCCACTCGTATCACCCATCAACATACCATACTCATGTAATCATGCATATCATCCAATCATGCATATCATGCTAATATGTATAATTTCATATCCCATGTCACATATATCCACAGCCATGGTATCATATAGATCATCATTAAACTCATAATAATAATACTGACTTACCCGAGTCCAGAATCATACCCATTAGGGTATCATATCAATCATCACTGTTTCTTAAATCATCACACAGGTTATCAATCATATTACTAAACATAAGTGTGTTAGTTTACACACCTGATAAATACGAGTCTAGAATCCCAACGAAAACGATCTAAGTCCCTCGATTACTAACTCCTACAATCGGCCAAACATGGGGGTTAGACATCTACAACATTCGGCCAATGCTAACAAACCAATAGGGATTGATATCGAACCCTTACCTCTATCCTTGATTTGGTTTCCTACCAAACCCGAATCAAGCAGTGACTCTCTTAGACAATCGGCCAACCCCTAAAAGAGAATAATTAAACCTTAATAATCTTGACTTAATCAAAACCAACAGATTGAACGATCAATGATATACCAATCACTTACCACAACCTCTGCTTACCAATCGGTTAATAGAGTAGAAACTCCTCTTGCTTGCTTCAACACTTCGATGACCCTACAACGAAGAGATTAATACCCTTCCAAAATAACTATATTCGGCCCTAACCAAGCCATAGCCAAACAAGAACAAGAGAGACAAAATATGGCCATTCGGCCACCCCACTTACCTTGCTTAAAGATTGAACAACCAACCAAAACCACCCTTCACTGATATTCGGCCACCAAGAAACTACTAAAAGTGAGAAGACTTTCGGCCAAGAGGGATGAAGAAACAAATGGATACAGACGGCTTGGCTTTCAACAAAGAACAAAAATAAACGATGAGTAGAGAGTGGGGCTTTCGGTTTGAAAAGAAAAAGATGAAGAAAGTGTTTTGAAAAGGTAAAATTCGGCTACCAAAGTTTCAAGAAGGGAAAAGATTATTGGAAAAGAGAATGGATTATGTGGAGGGGAGAAGAAAGAATTTCGGTTTTAGCACAATTAAACAAAAGAGAAGAAATGGGAGAAAAGCTTTTAGAGGATGGAGTTTCGGCTAGATGGTATGGAAAAGGAGAAATGAAAATTAGGAGACAAGGTATGATGATTTCGGCTTAGCAAAGAGTATTGAGAAAACAACACAAAAATTCGGCAAGCCTTAGGGAGGTTTTGATTTTCGGTTTACAAAGAAAGGAAAAATGACAAAGAAGACACTAGAGAATTCGGCTTGGATTGACAAAAAGAAAGAAAGAATTGACTCCTTGTGACCGATTATGCACAAAGATGCCCAACAAAATTTCGGCTACCATACTTGCCACTACCAAACCGTCCACACTCCCCCTTCCACACCCACAAATTCGGCCACATCCCCCTATTAGCTCCCAACCACTCATTTCAAATGAGTTTGAACAAGTCACATTCCACTTTTTACTCTCCACCATCCAAGTCACTACTTGACCAAGTCCAAGGGGAATTTAAACTCCATCCAACTCCTTCCTCCTATGCCGTCCAAAATGAGTGACAAAAAGGGGACTCTGCAGCTCGAACATTAGACCTCCATTCCTTGAAGTTGACGCCATACCAAGCTCCCCCTTGCCGCTCTGCCAGCTCTTCACTTGTGCAACAAAACCACGAATAAAATTCTTAAACCCCAGCTCCAACAGCTCCCCTGACTCAACACCCAAAAACCAAAATTTTCCCATTCACTCAGGCACACTCCTAGCCTACAATTAAGCCCCTAAAACACCCAAAATAGCAACACAGCACACCAAACACATGCAATAACATGCAGCAACAAAATAGCCCCTAACCCGGGATATTACAAAAACACAATTAAATAACTCATGTGTACATACCTGTGTGGCTGAAAATAAACAACTCGTATTATCACTGGTTTGCTCTATAAACATATAACTTGGTAAGCTCATAAACCATATTTTTGCTTTTATATCACCGATATATAACCTGCTAGGCATAAGCCTGAATTTCACACAGGCACTAAGCCTGCTAGACCCAAGGTCTGAAATTAAATCACCGGCATTTAGCCTGCCAGGCAATAAGCCTGATAAACTTCACCAGCACAAGGCCTGCTAGGCTCGAAGCCCGAATATTCATATTGTTGAGCCATCTCATTCACATTACATATTGCCAATATCATATATATATATATATCACATATAATTCATCACTTTCACATATTGAACTCGATTAATTCAAATACATTTCATTGTTAAATCACTATAACACATTCGGTTTTATCAAATTTCAATCCATAAGTTTGAAATTCAGCATGTAAACTAGGTTACAATCAATATTTACGGTATTAACTTGCTTAAAGACTTACCTCGACTATCGACGGACGACGAAGACCGGCTATTCGTTAACTTTCGCTTTTCCCCGATCCAAGTCCGTTTTTCTTTGTTCTTGATCTAAACGTATTCAAAATAAGCTCATTCAAGCACATTTCATTTCAATTTAATCCAAAAACACATAAATGGGCAAATTACCACTTTGCCCCTAATATTTCACACTTTTACAATTTAGTCCTATTTACACAAAACACAAATTAAGCAAAATCTCACAACAACCTAGTTAGGCCGAATCTTCAATATAGTCATATAAATCCATACATTTCATTTATTTTACATTTTAGTCCCTCAAAAATTTATTTTCTCAATTTAGCCCTATTTAGCTAAATTCTTCAAAATTTCAAGAACAAAGTGTGTTCATCCATTACATATCTATCATTTAATACCATAAAACATCACAAAACTCAACATAGCATCAATGGAATTTTACACAAACATCATCAATTCATGAAATTGAGACATGGGTTTTAAAGCTCTCGAAGCAACGATTACAAAAACGTAGAAATTATCGAAAACCGATCAAAAACTAACCTTAAATCACCAAATTTCTCCTTGGCTGAATGTTAAACTTTGTTCTTCTTTTCTTTATGAAATTCAACTATGAAAAATAAAGATGATAACATGCATTTTATGTTTTATTTTTAACATATATATGTTTATTACTAATTTACCATATTAACCTTATATCATAAAAATTTATAACATATATCTTAAGGTCATTTTAGACCATTGCCGCCCACTATCTTTTAAAATGGGCTAATTGCCCTTTCAGGACTCCCTTTTCAAAGCCACTACCAAATTGACACTTTACACTATAATTGGTAGCTTTTACACTTTACGCGATTAAGTCCTTTTATTTAAATAAGCACACAAACAATCAAATTTTTATACGAAACTTTCACACATACTAATTCACATATAATTAACATAGAAAATAATATTTAAATATTTTTAGACTCGGATTCGTGGTCCCGAAACGACCGTTCCGATTAGGGTCAAATTCAGACTATTACACCTTCATTTAAAACAGCAGTTAATGTCATTTAAATCAAAGGGATTTGTATGTTATATTTTTAGCATTGGTCAGCATTAAACAAGCAAAGTTCAGTAAGGAATAATTTAAACCTTGCTTGCCTTCTCCAATTAGTGCAATTTGCTAGCTCTTTCACTTGAAATTGGAGGAAATGCCCTTATCATTAGACTCTAGACAAACGCTATCATCTGCATCAAAATTTTTCTATTAGTACATAAGTACGAGATATGACCCTCCAACAACAAAAATCACAAAAAAAAAAGAAATTGAAAACATCCCAACTCCAGTACCCAAGTTTGACTAACATAGAATGAAGGAATGAATTTATATTACTCCATAACATGTCCACAGTCGACTTTCTGCATAGAGGAAAAGAATACCGACTATGAACAAATGATGTTCTTACCAAAGCAAACCCAACGCACATGATACTGAAACCATGGAAATTAAATGGTCTCTTTTCGACGAGAACAAAGCTAGAAGATTTGAGTAAAGTATGTCAGTCATAAGTTAGAAGGAGCCTAAGGATGAAATGACTGGAGTTTTAGTTAACCTGTTAAAGGAGAGAAAAGTAAGGGAGAAGCAACATTAGCAAAGGAACATATGCCTGATATGAACCCTTGAGCCTTCCCCTGAGAAAAAGAGTCAAAAAGGACAAAGGCATTAGTCTGATTTAAAAAACAAATAAACAAACCAAAGTAACTAATCAGAATAGGTAGATAATTCTTATCAAGGGAAACTATACATAATTTGCATATTTGCATCAAATTTCATTTCTATCCATTTACTTTGTGTTTATTGGATTACATAAATGAAATCACTTCAAAAATAGCCAAAGATTAATAAAAAAAAATACAAATATATTAATAAAAAAAACATACAAATATGTCAAAATATTAAATAAAATTAAACCTTGGCACACCCATAATACGGATGAAAATTAAGTGTAATAAATATAAAAATATCAACTAATCTATTCTACAATAATTTTTTTTTTTTTTTTGCTAATTAAAATTTCTCTTACAGGCTTTCACCAAAATTGCTTTAGATGTCAAACAAAATAATAACCAACTTGCCAGTTTCTAAAAGTTCAAATGAATTGAAGGAAATTGACCTTCTACTGTAATTTAAACAAAAAATGAAGGTAAAAAATATCAGTATCCAAAAGTGCTCCAAAACTCAAAATAATTTGAAAATTATTTTGAATGAAAAATACTCTGATCCAAAAATGAAGGTAAAATATATCAGTATCCGAAAGTGCTTCGAAAGTTCTCTTCAAAGATTTTATTTAATATTTACTTTGTGTTTATTGGATTTGCCTGTAAAATATTTTAGACCTATGTTGCTTGAACTCTTCACTTTTCTTAAAGTAACTGTATTCAACACATTCTGATATGCATATGGGGTCATATCATACAGTCCTCCAAGGATCCACCAAATACATGAGAGGCGGTATGAAAACATGAAAAAGGAAAAGACTTCTACTTATTTAATAAAAACAAGATTCATATTTACAAAACTTGTGGTAAAATGCTGTCGAATAGGAGCTTATCTACCAATAGAATACGTGCTCACAGGGTCCAACTTGTTTAAACACGATGCTCCTTATCTACCACAGTTGACTTTCTGCATAGAGGAAAAGAATACCGACTATGAACAAATGATGTTCTTACCGAAGCAAACCCACTGCACATGAAACTTGTTTGAAGGTTTGAATGAACTAATAATTAAGAAGAAGGAAGGAAGGAAGCAAGGTTTATTTTAGGGTTTTTTGAGAAAAATAAATTTTAGGGTTTGAAGTTTGAACTTTGAACTTTGAATTGAATGGAAATTGAGAGAACTCAGAACTGAGAAGAAGATAATTAATTTGGGGTTTGGAGTTGGAGTGTTGGACGATGGAATTTGTTACCTGCTGGGGCTTGGGGGTTTTATTTGGGGGAGGAATTGGGTTGGGATTTGGGAAAATAAATCTTTGGGCTAATGGGCTTGGGGAAATGGGATAAAATAAAATATTTGGGCTTGAGGGAAATTGGGTTAAAGTAATTAAGTAAAAGCCTAAAATTTAAAAAAAATAAAAAAATATATAGTTTATATTCAGTTTATTCGAATTATTCGAGTTATTCGAATTCAAAAATTCAACTCGATTCGAACTCAAAATTCGAAACTCAAAATTCGAGTTGATTCGATTAACTCGATTCGAATAATTTAAAATTTGAATTTTTTTCAATTTTTTCGAATCGAATCGAGTTTTGCTCACCCTAATTAGGTTTAGTGTGTACAGTGAGTAAACTTACCCAGTGAATGGGATATGTTTGTATGTGTAACTGCTTGAATGATGTATAATCAGTATGTCCACATAGTTGAATTTCATGTGTGACTGTTAAAGTAGAAAATCTATAATGTTTTGTTTTATGACTCTGTTTGAGGCCACACATATTATAGTGTGGGAGTCAAGTTGAGAAGTTTGATTAAATAGAATGCAAGAGATGAGTATGGTCGTTCAATGATAATTGATGAATAAGACCATGGTAGGACCATGGCAATACATGTGATCCCATGTAAGACCATGTCTTGGACATGGCATTGGCAACGATACATGATCCCGTGTAAGACCATATTTGGGATATGGCGTCGGCATCGAATATCGATTTCGTGTAAGGCTGTAACACCCCAAACCCGGCCCAAACGCTACGGCCGAATCTAGAATGCTACTGAGGAAAAAGTTTGAAAAGAATTTGTCATAAGGGTGAAAACATAAAAATTTTCTGTCATTTATAAAAACATTGTATATTTAAAATTATAAGTAAAATTACATTGTTACAAATTTCCGAATTAAAACTTTAATATAAGTTTTGATGATGTAAATCACTTTCTAAAATAAAACATTCCCAGATATTATCTCGATCGTCAATCCAACCCAAACACAATAAAAATTCCCTAATACTTTAAGTGGCCTTATTACAATAAATATTTAATTCCAAAGTACTAAAAATATAAAGTGCATGAAATAATTAAAAACATCTTCTGCATGGCCACCTCGTATCAGCTCCAGCCCGGTCCAAGCATCATGTATCACCTACATTGTTTTTGGAAAAATAGGGTGAGTCAAACCGACTCAGTGTGTAATTATTCCACAGATTTCCACACATGGGCTTAGCCCAAACCACACCAATCCACATATCAAATAATAATGCAAAATGCACCCAACCCAGCCTAGGGTCCATCCTCTACACACCCCCGTATCCAGCCACCACACACCAGGGGATTACTAAATCGACCCTCCAACCTCTACACACCAATTTGGCAAGCAATACCATCCACCAAGTGGTCAAGCCACTGGTCCACGTGAAATAAATCACAGTATATTCCACAACGCGACCTCAGTAAACGTCAATCCATGATGTAGCTCGTAGCTAACATCAAATCACGATGAGGCACATAGCCATCACTAACCACGATATGGCACAAAGCCGATACCAACCACGATGAGGCACAGAGCCGATCATCAATCCACGTAAGGCTCGTAGCCATCACTAAACCACGTACATAAATGTACACCCTGTCCTTCAATAATCATATCCCAATCCCTATGCATATGTCAGTATCATGGCCAAATAACAGTAAAATTCCAATGAGCATACATCACATGCTTACCACAATTCCACACATATACCATGGTAAAATAATATCATAAAACTGACCTGGCTAACCGAATACCCACCATGGGTAGCCACCATCTCAGCCATTATTTTCGGCTATCATACACATCTTATACGTATATATATATATATATATATATATTCATAGCAACACACAAACAACAGGAGATCAGTGTGATAACTACACACCTTATAAGCAAAAGTCGCCTAAACCCGAACCCCGTAGCCTACACAATTTGCACCTTGCGATTTGTTGAACTCCCTCCTACACAACTATGTTAGATTCGATTCTAACATTTAATAAACCCGAATAAATGGCCTTCGGCCTAAGAACATACTTATCTTACCTTGGATACTCAAATCCCGAATAATCTCCCCTTAAACGTCGGCTACAAAAGGATCCCGAAATCCTCCTTCAAGGTTTCGACCAAAGAGAATAGGGGATTAGAGTTTTGCTTTTCAACCGACAGAAAAAGAGAGAGGAAAAGAAATCAGCCTAGAAGAGATTCTTACCGGAAAAGTAATGACCAAAACGCAAATGGTCACTAACCTCCAAGAAATCGACAAGAAGAATCTGAAGTGGAGAAATCGGTTTAGATGAGAAAGATGATAGGCTTTTGGTCTAATGAATAAATCGGCAGGGGTAGAGATGCAATCGACTATGGCCACAAGATAGGGGATTCAGCTTTTGAAAGAACAATGAGATGAAGAAGTGAATGATGGAGTGGTTTGGCTCTTAACAAAAGAATGGAGAGGGAGAGTGTGAGGCTTAGAAGTTGCGGCAAAGGTGAAAGAAAAGGGATGAGAGGTTCGGCCTAAACAAAATAAAGAGAGGAGAAAGATGATCAAAAGAGAAAGAGGTGCACGAGAGGTCACTTATTTGGTTTACGGTCTCAAAAGAAAAAGAACACAAAAGCTTTCGGGAAAAGAAATCGCACAAGGAAATGCCTAAACCTCCCTATGCAAATTCGGCTACAAAAGAAAAGGTGTTTGGAAAAATACAAAAAAAAATGACCAAATGGGAAAAACACCTAACCACTCATCCTTACCAAAATATACCACAAAAATTCGGCCACCCCCTTGTCCATAAAACCGTCCAAGTTCATGGTCAAAATGGCCATGAAATAATTTCCAAAACAACCACCTAGATACATGCCTTGTAATCCTCTACTTTCCCAAAGTTAAAGAAATTCTATCCCCACAATCTAGCAATTTTATCCCTTATTTCATGCTTACCATAACCTTAAGTCTTCTTGCCATAAAAAAATGTCCATCTTATCCATAATTAAAGTTTGACCAACACATGCCATACAAATGCAAAATAAAAGTCACCTTATTTCCATCCATGGGATTCGAACCTAAGCCCCCCTCACACTGCTTGTGGCGTCACCTTCAAGGCTCTAAGTGGTGCCTCCTTGCCACTTTACCAAGCCAATTCTTGTGTCTAAATCCTCCAACAAAATTTCTTAAGGCCTATCTTGACTAGCTCCCTTTTAAGAATAAAAATCTAATATTTTTCTAAGGCATTCTCCTACATTCTAAAATTCCCGAAGCTCCCAAAACACACTCCAACCACACATAGGCACGCTACCACATACATTCAAGCTAAAACGCATAACCCCTAGATCCCGGATATTACAATTCTACCCCCCTTAAAAATAATTTCGGCCTCGAAATTACCAATTAACTAATAGTCGTACATCCTATCTCACCACATTATGCTTTTGCTGCGCACTCTGATCTTAATAAAACTAATATACTATCGCGATTTAATCTGATTTAAGAAATTTTATGCATTAATTATTTGTTCCACTGATTACCCGTGAACAATTTTATGAAAAGAAGATTAGTAGTAGTTCTTTCGATCAATCAAAGTTTTCATCTCAAGTTTACTACCCTAATTCAGAGAGTCACATTCATTCATCCACAACATCCACTACACTACTTTGGGCATTTTATCCGTTCCCAACCCAGGGGTATTTTCGTAATTCATCCTATAGGGGTATTTTAGTAATAAATCAGGATCAATTCAAAAATCTTAATAAATCAAAGGCATTCCGGAATTTTCAAAACTCGAGGGTATTTTGAAATTTTTTTTCCAAATCAAAGGTATTGCAGAAATTTTAGAAATCGGGGTTATTCCGGAAATTTTGTAAATCAGGGGTAATTTAGTAATTTCTTTTCAAACCAGGATATTTTAGTCAAAACAGTGTAGTTTTTACAAAACTAAGGTTTGTATTCAATCTGAGGTAATTTTTACAAAACAGTGTAGCTAGTCCCTTTCGGGTTTTAATTATCGGGTTAAGCCGGTGAATAAGTCCTCTTGGTTAAGGGTGAACTGCCACTACGCACCAGGTAGAATTCGAGTGAAGAGGAGGTGAGTCACTAGGACTGCTTATATACCAAGCTCCCACCGAATCCAATCCTAGACATGCGCACAACCGTTGCCACACCCTAACTCGGCGACTTACTCACAGGTTTGTTTGGTTGCACTTAAGTCTTATGTATCTTGTGTTGGAGTAAACTAGTCCTAGGGTTCAACAGCTCCTAATCTACTAATCTACGATCCCATAATGCCCATAAAGTTTCACATACCAATCACTTCAGTAGTTAGGGGAACTTACCTGGTGGACTTCGGGCCGGAGATACAGGTGCCATGCCAGAATAAACCTGAAATAGTTCATGAAAGTTTATGTTTTTGAAAAGCTCCTCTTTGAAAAATGTTTTTGGGCCCAAAACCCTCAAAGCCGAGTTTTGAACCAGGCTCTGATACCAAATTGTAACACCCCAAACCCGGCCCAAACGCTATGGCCGAATCTAGAATGCTACTGAGGAAAAAGTTTGAAAAAAATTTGTCATAAGGGTGAAAACATAAAAATTTTCTGTCATTTATAAAAACATTGTATATTTAAAATTCTAAGTAAAATTACATTGTTACAAATTTCCGAATTAAAACTTTAATATAAGTTTTGATGATGTAAATCACTTTCTAAAATAAAACATTCCCAGATATTATCTCGATCGTCAATTCAACCCAAACACAATAAAAATTCCCTAATACTTTAAGTGGCCTTATTACAATAAATATTTATTCCAAAGTACTAAAAATATAAAATGCATGAAATAATTAAAAAAATCTTCTGCATGGCCACCTCGTATCAGCTCCAGCCCGGTCCAAGCATCATGTATCACCTGCGTTGTTTTTGGAAAAATAGGGTGAGTCAAACCGACTCGGTGTGTAATTATTCCACAGATTTCCACACATGGGCTTAGCCCAAACCACACCAATCCACATATCAAATAATAATGCAAAATGCACCCAACCCAGCCTAGGGTCCATCCTCTACACACCCCCGTATCCAGGCACCACACACCAAGGGATTACTAAATCGACCCTCCAACCTCTACACACTAATTTGGCAAGCAATGCCATCCACCAAGTGGTCAAGCCACTGGTCCACGTGAAATAAATCACAGAATATTCCATAACGCGACCTCAGTCAATGTCAATCCACGATGTAGCTCGTAGCTAACATCAAATCACGATGTGGCACATAGCCATCACCAACCCCGATATGGCACAAAGCCGATACCAACCACGATGAGGCACAGAGCCAATCATCAATCCACGTGAGGCTCGTAGCCATCACTAAACCACGTACATAAATGTACACCCTGTCCTTCAAAAATCATATCCCAATCCCTATGCATATGTCAGTACATGGCCAAATAACAGTAAAATTCCAATGAGCATACATCACATGCTTACCACAATTCCACACATATACCATGGTAAAATAATTTCATAAAACTGACCTGGTTAACCGAATACCCACCATGGGTAGCCACCATCTCAGCCATTATTTTCGGCTATCATACACATCTTATACGTATATATATATATATATATATATATATATATATTCATAGCAACACACAAACAACAGGAGATCAGTGTGATAACTACACACCTTATAAGCAAAAGTCGCCTAAACCCGAACCCCGTAGCCTACACAATTTGCACCTTGCGATTTGTTGAACTCCCTCCTACACAACTATGTTAGATTCGATTCTAACATTTAATAAACCCAAATAAATGGCCTTCGGCCTAAGAACACACTTATCTTACCTTGGATACTCAAATCCCGAATAATCTTCCCTTAAACGTCGGCTACAAAAGGATCCCGAAATCCTCCTTCAAGGTTTCGGCCAAAGAGAATAGAGGATTAGAGTTTTGCTTTTCAACCGACAGAAAAAGAGAGAGGAAAAGAAATCAGCCTAGAAGAGATTCTTACCGGAAAAGTAATGACCAAAACGCAAATGGTCACTAAACTCCAAGAAATCGACAAGAAGAACCTGAAGTGGAGAAATCGGTTTAGATGAGAAAGATGATAGGCTTTTGGTCTAATGAATAAATCGGCAGGGATAGAGATGCAATCGACTATGGCCACAAGATAGAGGATTCGGCTTTTGAAAGAACAATGAGATGAAGAAGTGAATGATGGAGTGGTTCGGCTCTTAACAAAAGAATGGAGAGGGAGAGTGTGAGGCTTAGAAGTTGCGGCAAAGGTGAAATAAAAGGGATGAGAGGTTCGGCCTAAACAAAATAAAGAGAGGAGAAAGATGATCAAAAGAGAAAGAGGTGCACGAGAGGTCACTTATTTGGTTTACGGTCTCAAAAGAAAAAGAACACAAAAGCTTTCGGGAAAAGAAATCGCACAAGGAAATGCCTAAACCTCCCTATGCAAATTCGGCTACAAAAGAAAAAGTGTTTGGAAAAATACAAAAAAAAATGACCAAATGTGAAAAACACCTAACCACTCATCCTTACCAAAATATACCACAAAAATTCGGCCACCCCCTTGTCCATAAAACCGTCCAAGTTCATGGTCAAAATGGCCATGAAATAATTTCCAAAACATCCACCTAGATACATGCCTTGTAATCCTCTACTTTCCCAAAGTTAAAGAAATTCTATCCCCACAATCTAGCAATTCTATCCCTTATTTCATGCTTACCATAACCTTAAGTCTTCTTGCCATAAAAAAATGTCCATCTTATCCATAATTAAAGTTTGACCAACACATGCCATACAAATGCAAAATAAAAGTCACCTTATTGCCATCCATGGGATTTGAACCTAAGCCCCCCTCACACTGCTTGTGGCGTCACCTTCAAGGCTCTAAGTGGTGCCTCCTTGCCACTTTACCAAGCCAATTCTTGTGTCTAAATCCTCCAACAAATTTTCTTAAGGCCTATCTTGACTAACTCCCTTTTAAGAATAAAAATCTAATATTTTTCTAAGGCATTCTCCTACATTCTAAAATTCCTGAAGCTCCCAAAACACACTCAAACCACACATAGGCACGGTACCACATACATTCAAGCTAAAATGCATAACCCCTAGATCCCGGATATTACAAAGGCAATATCTATGATATGGCATCGACATCGATATGAGGTTTCGTGTAAGACCATAGCGAGGCTATGGCATCGTGATGACATGTAAGATTATAGCTGGGCTATGATGTTGTGATACAAGTAAGACCATAGTTGGACTATGGCAATCAAGTAAACGACGTACTCAAACCCGTAAGACGTTCTCTAATTCAAGAAATGATGGTAAGAGAAATAAGATTTTAATGTTGAGTGCTTGAATAGACATTAATATGGAGTTTGCGTTAGTAAAATCACCATTTGAAATTGTGGGTGATAGAAATATTTGTAACATGCGTAAGTGTGAAAACTCGCTTAGAGCGAGTTGTGTGACTACGATGATATTTCATTAACGATGAATGTTAAATCATATGTGTGTAGTCACGAGAGTCAAGTTAAGGGCTCTATGACCTCACCCCCTTACCACTGCTGAATCATGATGAGAATAGTATGAGAGTCAAGTTGTGTAAGTTCATGAGTATGAAATAAAAGAGTTCAGTATTGAAACGACTAGTAATGTATTTAGAGATAAAAGTAGTTGGAAGGTGAGAACAGTATTGGGAAGAATATCTGAATGTTTTAAAGATCTTATTGATTATGCAAGGTTACGAGAAAAAAGGAAGTTGATAAAAAATTATGTGAGACTACTCTTCTATTTCTGCTGATCATGGTTATCTCTAAAGTGTGTGTTCTTCGAGTTGTGATAGTTATATCTACCATGATTGAGCTTTTAATTTGATCAAAGAAAGGTAATAATTCTAGTATAAGAAGTGAAATCACAAGTCCCAAATTGTACGATGGGTTTCGGGTAAGCCGAATAGAGTTAATGCATCCGATTGAGATGTTTTCGCTATCTTGGGATAAGACGATAGTAAAGGTTTTAGATTAACATATCAAGAGAAACTCAAATGAGAGTGTGTTCGAAATGTATTCTTAGTGTGGAGAAAAGAGTAGATTGATGAATGGAGGTATGATTCGAGTTATGTGTATACTTACACATGCTTCAACAGGATAATAAATCTTGTATGTTCATGAGTAGGGAGCATAATACAGAAATATGCTTATTGAAACTTACCGGGATGGTAAAGATGAAAGCTATTGAAGGAACTATTAATTGAAAGTTCTAGTACTCAGTTCAGTCTGAACCAAGAAAAAGAGTTGTTAGATTGGTGATCCAATGACGATCACTTTTGTGTCTTTTTTGTGAGCTAGATGTTATGAAATGATCCATGGAAAAACGATATGTGCTTTTTGAATTCTGATGAGTTAAAGTATCGAATGTTACAGAAAAGTTTGAATGTGGAAAAGTGAAAACGACTTGAACTATTACAATGTTGTGTATAATTATTGAAATACTTCTCAGATAGTGGACATAGTACAGATGTCTAGAAGGAAGATCCTTACTTAAGCAATGAGAGTTAGTTACTCGATTGACCTTAGTTGGTAATAGCCTAGTTTCCACGATGTTGATGGTTAAAGCGAGTTTTCCTTTCGAAACAAAGGAGTTCAGAAGTGAGGTAGTGAATGGTATTTTAAATAAGCTTCGAACGAGTTTGTTTCAGATGTTAAAATTCAGGTCGGGTAAGGTTTCTATCATTATGGTTACCTTGAGGTAGAATGTGCATGTCGATGAATCTAGAACTTATGCAGAAATTTTGGTATGAAACTCAATAGTAGCATGTTTGCTTATTCGAGGATAAGGGAAGGTGCAGTTATATGCATAGATATTTTGATATGATTGAGTTTATGTTCGTAAGTAGTTGCCTGGTAAAAGTTGAATTATCAGAAAGTTCAAAGTCAGGACTATTACAGTCAGTAAG
The DNA here is from genome assembly GCA_005393395.2 of Gossypium australe. NCBI lineage: Eukaryota > Viridiplantae > Streptophyta > Magnoliopsida > Malvales > Malvaceae > Gossypium > Gossypium australe. The sequence continues at coordinate 52,981,449 of CM016619.1, read as the reverse complement.
GATCCTAGTGAAAAAGTGTGATAAAATATTACAGATTTCGAATTCGGGTTGACATGATTTCCCAGGGAGGGGGATGTCATCCGAATTGTAGTGGATTCTTCAATAAAGATCTGAAGGATCATTTTAGCTTGTGCAGAGTTCACATTTTTCAGATTTCTGAGTATGTGTACCCTGGAGAAAGAGTAAGCTAGGTATTAAAGTCAAGCTTCAACCTTGTGTATTGCAGCTTAAAGGTTTTTTACGAGAGAAACTTGAGGATAAATCAATTGCGATTTTGAAAATTTGGTAAAATCGTTTCATGAATGTTAAAAGCAACTTCTCCTGGTAAGATTTTCGGGGACGAAAATTCCTAAGGGGGAGAATTGTAATAGCCTGAATTAGGGGCTAGTCAGAACAGTGGTCTCGAGACCTCTAATTTGAGGTGGAAGAAAAATATTTTGATATTATTTTAGGTGTTATAATATGTTTATTAAGAGGCATGAGAATTTTGGTGCTTTAATTTTAACGATTGAGGGCTTAATCGCGAAAAAGGACTAAATCGCATAAAGTGCAAAAGTTCTACTTTAATTGCTAGAGGTTCCAATTAGCTAGGGAATATCAGTAGGAGGCCCCAAGTGTGCAAATAGGCCTTGTTTTAAGTGTGTAGGCCGGCCATGTGGACAAGGGAGACAAGAACATTTATTTTGGTCAACATTTAGTGAAATTAGGTGGTGAATGAATAAAATAAGAGAAAAATAAAGAAAAGAAAAGTATCATCTTTTCTTCTCTTCATCACCATCGAAAATTGGCAGCAAAAAAGGGTTGAAGAACTCAAAAATTTCAACAAACATTTCTCCTCACAAGTAAGTGATTTTGGTGACCTTTCTTGATAAAAATTGTACTTTTGGAATCGCCAAAGCTTAAGCTAGCTAATGAGGGGAATAATTTGTAATATGGTTGAAAGTATAGGGACTTGCCATGAGAGAGTTTATGTGGTTTTGTAACAGCCCAATTTTGACCCTAATCGGAACGGTGGTTTCGGGACCACGAATCCGAGCCTGTGAGATATTATAATATTATGTCTTGTGTTTGTTATGTGTGCTTTTAGTGGGTGTAAAAATCTCGTAGAAAATTTCAGCTATCTAAGTGCTTAATTTGCTAAGAAGGCTTAAATTGCAAGAAGGATTAATGTAGTGGGCATTAATGAAAAGAGAGCTAAATGAATTGTTCATAAAACATGGGAATTTGCATGTCAAATTCCCCACATTGAACAAGGTGGACGGCAAGCATGCATATATGCTCTCTATTTTATTTTTTTTTATGAAACTTAGGCATTATTATATTAAAGCATGCTAGGAAAATATGTTTTTAATTTATACATATTTTGATTTTTGAAAAAGCATGCTATGATTTTTGTTAAAATAACAAAAAGAAAAAGAAAATTCTCTCCTCTTTCATTCATCCTTGCCGATTCCTACTTGGAAGAGAAGGGAAGAGCTTCATCCCCCTATTTGGCCTTGCATGCACTAGGATAGGTAAGAGTTTGATCTTGATTTTGAAAACTCACCTTGATATGGCTTAAATTCTTAATCTTTTCTTTTGAAACAAGCAAAAAACTTTGTTAATATGGGTAGAAGGAGATTCGGCCATGGGTGCTAATGTTGTAGCTTCTTGAGTTGATAAGTTAGATGGTATGAAAAGAAATGGCATAAAATGGGTGAGAAGATTATGTTGTTTGGCTTGAAAGTACCCTACTAGTTGGCCGAATGTGAGACCACCAATCTTGAATCCTTTTTCCTTTGTGTTAATGTTCGGCTATACTTATATTGTATAGTGATTAGACATGGATGAATGGTTTTGCATGGTTGTGTTGGTAGTCCTACATACTATCGAGTTCTTGTGCAAAAATTTGAGAGTTAAGCTCTCCTTAGATTCGGCCATGACTTAGTTCTAAGGCCTTTTCATGTGTGATGAAAGCATGTTGTCTATGGTTGGTTACATTGTTTGATAGATAGAAAAAGAAAAGAAATGGTGGATACCTTAGCTTGATTTAATAAGTCTTATGAATGTAGTAATTATTTGCTTAGGATGCTAATAAAGGAATCATGTTAAATTTGGGTTTAAACAAGCTAATATTCGGCTGGAATTAGGATGAATAAATTGTGGTTATCTAGCTTGTTTCTTGGTTGTATATTGAAGAAAAATGCAAGGGTATGGAAGTAGTACATTCGGCCATAATAGAAAAAGAATTTGAGCTAATGTGTTTGATTATATATGTGTAATTATAAGTTAAGGTACGGCTAGATAAGAAGGTAAGTTGTAAGTTAAAACACATCAAGGAAATTGTCGCCAAAGTGTTTCCTAATAAATTGAAAGCACTTGAACAAAGTAGGGGATGTATGCCGAATGCACATCGTTATGTCTTGAAATCATGTATTTTATGATTTTGCTCTCGAATTGAATGGAAGTGTAGTTAATTGGTTGAAATTGAATCAAATTAGATCGGGAACAAAAAGAGAAAGATCAAGATCGAGGAAAGACAAAGATTATCGAGTAGCCGATTTGCACGGCTTATCGACAACTGAGGTAAGTCCCTTGGTTAAATTATGCCAAAGAGTAAATTATGGTTATCTTGATTTTTAAAAATTAATGAATGTTAGTATTCCAATGCATCATGGCCGAATGTATAGTTACATGTTGATTGATGATTCATGTTGAGAATATGATGGCAATTGTTGGGACTAATGCAAGGTGGATGAGTAAGTTTTTGAGCTACTTTATATCTAAAGATCCTTTACATATTTAGTGAATGATATAAATTGTATAAGCTTGGTATAAAACCATGAGTTGGCCGCTTGTGATAGTGATGGATTTGATTGATTTCAAATTTATTAAATGCAATGGTAATTAAGGTGTATGATTCGATATGCATAGTAAACATGTGAAAAGCAGGTAAAGATATATTGACATTCAGGCTTTTATGCCTAGCAGGCTTCGTGCCGGTGTTATCTATCGGGCTTTTATGCCTAGCAGGCTCCGTGCCGGTGTTATCTATCGGGCTTTTATGCCTAGCAGGCCTCGTGCCGGTGTTATCTATCGGGCTTGTATGCCTAGCAGGCCTCGTGCCGGTGTTATCTATCGGGCTTCACGCCTAGCAGGCTAAATGCCAGTGATGAAATTTGCCTAAGAGGAGCTTAATCCTTGTCAAGACAATTTAGAACTAAATTGTCAAGAAAATGGTTCGGGTAAGTATGTGAGGTATGCTATGTTAACTATTACTTGTGCTAAGTTGTCATTGATGAAAGAAATTTGACGGAAGTTGAACTTAGAACATGCTACTATGGGACAATTGATTTGCATGAATAACTACTATGAAAGTGGGTCCTTGAATTATTAAACTTGACCTTGTGTAAACTATTTACTTAGTTGTTTATGTAGAATACCATATGTGGATTGTTTTATCTTCATAAATAATTAGATGTTACAATTTTAAATGAATTGGGACTTACTAAGCTAGTACGCTTACTCGTGTGAGATGTTTCCTCTGTTTTATAGATTAGGGGCAAGCCACAAGCTCATCGGGGTCGTTGGAAAGTCGCTCACACTATCAACCTATCTTTTTGGGGTACTCCTTCATTTTGGGTTGGTTTTGAACGAAGGCATGTATAGGATAGGCTTGGATTGTTTGAGGAAGTTTTACGGTTCACATGTAAACCCTAAAAGAATGGCCATGCGAAAATGGCTAAATTTCTAATTAAGTATGTTGTAGTGTTGTTAATGTGTATGCTGGCTCTTGATGGTAAGGTTTATGCTTTCTAAATCAAAGTTTAATCATTTTGTTAAGGAAATGTTTATATATGCGGAATGAATCTTGAATTAGGAATGTAGGTGAGTTTGGTAAGAAGCTAGTCCTTCATAAATTGTGACAAAACAACTTGTAGTAACAGCAGTGATATGAGTTAGAAAAATCACCAAAAATAGGGTATATTGAATTAAAAGGTGAATGAGACATGGAGTTAAACCTTATTGTGTCTATTTTCACATGAAAAAAAACATAGTAGGCAAAAGACTTATACATTATGAGATAATTCAGTTTTAGTGAGACCTACTCTGAATGCATTCGCGAGTCACTGTTCTGTTTTGGAAAAATTGTCAAAAATTGTACAAAAATAATTAGGAAGCATGGGATATATGTGTAGAACCCTTATTGAGTCTATTTTTCGTTGGTATAACCTAGAACAGTATATGAAAATTGTGCAATGAGATAACTGCAGTTTTATAGGGACAGGTCAGAACTGTCCGGCAGTGTAATAAGGGTAACTTTGATGAATAAACTGTACTAAATGGCCACATGAAAAATTCTAGAAAAATTATGGTAAATAGATATATGAGTTTACTTTCAAGGAAAATTTACGGATCTGAATTTCGAACTCTATAACTCGAGTTATAGCCGAATTGGTCGGCACAACGCAGTTTGACTGCTTTAAGATTTTCATGTTCTGAACTAGTAGTCAAGTCTAGTAATGCCCCTTGCTCAACTCCGGCGACGGTACCGAGTACGGGGTGTTACAGGTTTGTTGAGTTTTATGGAAGAAAATGAATGCTAGGGAGATGAGAAACAACTTTTGTGAAAGGTGTTGTCATGAAAACACCTAATTGGAACTAAGATGCAAATGTTGTAGTTTGTTCATTGATGCATGAAATGGTTGGACTTGTGAGTAGTTGTAAGAGGATTAAATGTTCAGCTAGCTTGTTTAACAAGGAAATGTGATGAAAAATGATTTACGAGCCTAGGGGCAAAATTGTAATTTTGCCAAAGTGTAAGGGCAAAATAGTCATTTTTGCTTAAATATAGATTATGAAGTATTGTGACTTATAAAGTGATTAAATGAGTAAATTTTATTATTCTAGATCGAAGAAAACGAGATTCAGACCTAGAACGGGAGAAAAGAGAAATGTGGACAAATAGGACCATTTCTACCTCTTTTTCGGCATTAAGGTAAGTTTGTATGGATTTAAGGCTACATATGTTTTTATGTTTAAAATTACTTAATATGAAGTATAATGTACAATACTTCCATGAAGTTAATCATCAATGTTAAACAAGGAACTCAATGAGAACACGCAAGTAAAATTCCTGGTTGAAGATTCGGAATAACGAGGATACCTATGTCATAGCATGAGACAAAGAATGCCCGTGTAAGACCATGTCTGGGACATGGCCTCGGCATAAGGAATGTATGTCCCGTGTAAGACCATTTCTGGGACATGGCATCGGCACCGAATGTAGATCCTGTGTAAGACCATGTTTGGGACATGGCATCAACATCGAATAAGGAAGGTCTCGTGTAAGACCATGTCAGGGACATGGCATTAGTATCGAATAAGGAAGGTCTCGTGTAAGACCATGTCTAGGACATGGCATCGACACCATACAAGGGAGGTCCCGTGTAAGACCATGTCTGGGACATGGCATCGACATCAAGTTAAGGGATCTCATGTAAGACCATATCTGGGATATGGCATTGGCATCATGAGGCGATCCCATGTAAAACCATGTCTAGGACATGGCATTGGCATCGAGACCCATATTTGATGAGATTGAGCATCCTCTGTTATTCCGACTAATTCATCGGGCAAAAGAGTAAAGGATGAAAAAGGTACAAGAAAGTTAATCAAGTAATGATATTAGCAAGTTAAGTTACTCAAAGTTGATTAAAAGCATTATTCAAGTTAAATGGAATTAGGATTGAGTTTATGTTTGCATTAGCAAAATGTACTAATTTACGTGATTAAGTGATACAGGTACCATGATTATAATACAAGTATGCAACTATTATGTTACATGTGATGAGTAAGAACAAGTATGAGTAAGTAAGTCCAAGCATTTGAGACTTATATTGTTGTTGATGTGTGAGTTGAATGGGCCAATGAATGGCTTGTAAATATTTGATAATGACTAGCTATGGGCATGGTTAACTATGGATATGCTTTAGTATTATAAGTGTGTAAATGAGAATTAATACAAAGAAAACATGATAGAGTAAAGTAGCAACAAAACAGTTTGGATAGTAGCAGTTGTATCACTTTGAAAATTCACCAAAAATGGTGGAAAATGAATTATAAATTTAATAAGAAATAAAATTAAATCTTATTGAGTCTATTGTTTTACAAAAGAAACAGAAAAAACAAATAGTGAGACCGGGTCAAAATGATTTCAGAATCCCCTATTCTGACTTGGGAAATTCATTAAAAATTATAAAAAAAAGGGGTAAAATTTATATGCTTAAATTTATTAATGAGTCTATTTTCAAGAGAAACAAACAGAAACATCATTAGAGTCCTGTAACACGAGAAAATTTATTTTTAGAGAAGAGGGATCAAAACTGTCGTACAGTGAAACAGGAGAGACTTTAAAGAATAAACTGTACTAATTAGCTGAACCAAAAATTCTGGAAATTTTATGGTAAAAAGATATGTGAGTCTAGTTTCAAGAAAAATTAGCGGATCTTAATTTGGAGTTCCGTAACTTCGGATAAAAATAATTTAGTGACTATAATTCGTGTGGACAGCTCGAGATGAATGTAAGTGAATTGAGAAAGATTATGCAATAATTATGGCATTAACTTGAGAACTCAAAATAAGGATTTTTTTTAAAAGCATGGTGATAAATTGTTTGTTATTTACGTACATACTTACTAAGCTTTAAAGCTTACTCCCCTTCCTTTCTCATATCATGTAGGGTTTTATACTAGCTCGGGTTAGAGATCGCCGGAGATGCTATCACACTATCAAGCTATCGTGTTAGGTATAAGTGAATGCAAAACCTTTTGAGTCTATGGCATGTATAGGCGTTTGATCATTTTAGTCATGTCATATTGTGAGCTAGAGGCTTGGTTAGTAAGATTATGCATTTGTTGTATATTGCCATTAGAAATTGGTCAATATTTGTTAAGTTATACACCTTTTCATGATGATAAGTTTATACATTTAAGCTATTGTAATGGATGGAATAATTGAGTTGTTTGAGATGGTAAAAGTGTGTTTATGTTTCAGGGTGGCATTTGGCTTGGAAAATAGCCTTATAATTGTCCACATGGGTAGGCACACGGGCGTGTGTTTATGCCGTGTGTGACACACGGTCAACCCTCGTGGGTATGTTAGTAGGCCGTGTGTCCCCTACATGTTAGTGTTTTAAGTCAGAATGGACCACGGGCTAGTCACACGGGCGTGCTTAGGCCATGGAAGATGGTCAATGTTCACCACGGGTAGAGAACACGGGCGTGTTCCTAAGCCGTGTGACACAAACAGAATATCCAAGTTATGGTACATGGGGTAGGGACATGGCCATGTGTGACCACACGACCTGACCCCACAGGCGTGTCCCATTTCACACAGGCGTGTGACCCCTGTTTTCATGAAAAGTTTTCTAAGTTCGTAAAAGTATCCGGATATGAGTTTAAGGCCTTGTAGGCCAATGAAATGCATGTTACGACTAAGAAAGAAAAGTTTTTAAATTGAAATGAAATTTTATAACCCGTAAGTACACGTTTAAGTATACTTCAAGTATGGTAATGTCTCGTATCTGGTCCCAGCTTTGGACTCGGGCATGGGGTGTTATAGGCTTTGAGCGATACTACATTGGAAGTTGACCAAATTTTGGTCCATAGTTAGAAAAATATTGAACAAGTTTGTACTAGGATAAAGGAAACTCATTTAAGAATTTTTGTTACAAAAAATGTAAATACTACCTTAGAACAAAAAAACTTAGTGTGGCAATTTATGAGAGGGGGTTTCCTTCAGCTCTTGAGTTGGCCTCCTTCATAACAACAAACAAACCTTTAATGTTACAACCTAAAAATTGGGTTAGAAGAATCGAGTTTGTAAAAATTGAAAGTGGTCACACCCCGATTTATAAGGTTATCTTTGAGCATTTATAAATCGAGGGTTTAAAACGAATACCAAAATTATGCTCATATATAATTAATTAAAGTATTAAAATAATATAATTAGGTATTATAATATTAATTAGTCTAAAATGAAACTTGATTACGAGGTTTAATTTGAAAATAATGTGTTTTAATTTAGTTAGAACCTAATTGGAAAATGGGTAAAATGAATTAAAATATTAACAATGAGACTTGATTATGAGTATTGATTATTGTATATAAACTAAAATAAGAATGTTTTAAAAACTATAAAGTTAAAAAAGTGAATAAGAAAAAAACGAGTAAATGTGTAAGCAAATAAACAATATGTAAGTTGAGTTCGAGATAAATACATAAAATTAAGTGACTAAAATAAACAAAAAAAAAATACATAGATTGAATGATTAAGTGTTAGCTTCCCTCCCTATAGAGCCTAGGTTCAAACCCCACTCCCATTTCTTTTCCTTTTAATTTTCTGCAACTTAGGATTAAAGCCACACAAAACAAATGTTATTTGAGTTAAAAACTAAATAAGAAATAGACTTAGGCTTAATGGTTAGCATGCCAGTTCCCGTCCCAATTGACCTAGGTTTGAATTCCTTCTTCCTTTTTTATTACATAATTTCTCCGAAGACACTCTAAAACATATCCAATGGGTGTTAGCCTCCTTAAGTGACCAAGGTTTGAGCCTCCTCCCCTTTAATTTTAATTTCAAAATTTTCCAAAATATTGGGAAAATTACAAGTGCAACCCCTAGTGAAACACCCCAAACCCGGTCAATACGCCACGACCGAATCTGGTATGTCACTGAGGAAAAGTTTTGAAAAGAATCGAATTAAGAATTAAATTTTAGTGAAAAACTCTTTTAAAATTCTATATTTGTAGAAAACAGATGTATAATAAGTTTAAACTGATAATTTACTTTGAAATTTCATAAATAAAACTTTAAAGCTTAGTTGATAATTCATAGGTTGGAAAACATTTGTATCATTTAAGAAAAACTTGAATTATTACTATGAAAACATTTGCATTTGAATGTGGAAACTTAATATTTGGAAATCATTTAAATTGTAGAAAACACTAAATTTACATTTTACTATCAAACTATTTTTATTACCCGAAGGTAAGATTTTGAAACCATTGCGTTTTTTTAATAATTTTAGAAAACTTTGGGCTCAATTATTAAATTAACCAAATAATTTATAAACCATATTTAAAACATATTCAAAGCATATAAATAATCCAAAACATAATTAAAGAGGCCTTATTACAAACCCAAAATAAAACAAAAACCAAATTAAAATAATTTAAAGTACCCCAAATCGAAGTTCACGTAAAATCAAATTTTATTGCATGGCCTCCTCGAGTTCATCCGGCTCCTCATCCGCGATCTCATGAATCATCTGAAATGATAAGGGAGAAGGTGAGTCACCAAGACTCAGTGCATAATCCCTCTCCCGGTTAATGCAACATTCTTACACAATTTATAATCAAGCAACATACATATAATGCACCCAACCTAGCCATCCATAATTCCTTTCCTACCCCGTGTGGTACCAAACCACTGGTGGTGCCAAACCACTGGTGACCCAAAGTCACGATATCCAAAATGTGATACCAAATCACTGGTGACCAAAGTCACGAATAATCAAGTTGTGGGGCCAACCCACGTGTGATACCAAATCACTGGCGACAATCCCATATCTCAAAAGTGGGGCCAACCCACGGTGGTGTTAAACCACAGGGACGAGTCGCTATGAGGTGCCAAACCTCTGGTGTCCCAAAGACACAAATGTGATACCAAATCACTGGTGACCAAAGTCACGAATAGTCAAGTTATGGGGCCAACCCACGTGTGATACCAAATCACTGGCGACAATCCCATATCTCAAAAGTAGGGCCAACCCAGGTGGTGCTAGACCACAGGGACGAGTCGCTATGAGGTGCCAAACCTCTGGTGTCCCAAAGACACAAATGTGATACCAAATCACTGGAGGTGCCAAACCTCTGGTGTCCAAAGACACGGATATCAAATCCTTCCCCCTCCACTCATGTTCCCAAACCAATGTATTAAGAGTATCAATCATGCCATCATACTTTGATATGATCATATAACATATTTAAATAATAGATCATGATATCAATCAACATATATTAACATCATATTGAAACGGACTTACCCGAATCCTTGCACATACCCATCAAGGTATCTTATCAAAATCTCATAGATTCCCACTTTAATAACATGATTAGACAATATATATATGTATATAACCGAATTATAAAGTGTGTAAGATACACACCTTTCACCAACGCAAATACTAACTTTCAAAGATCCGATCTACCGCACTAGATCACCTTGTCCTACATTCGGCCAAACCACAACACTTTAATCAAGACCATTCGGCCAACATCATATCTTAATCCCAATAGCCTTAGGCTTTCTCAACCAACTTAAAGAATATTGAATCCTTACCACTTGACTTACCAACTTCGATTGCTAAAGGAATGGGCTTAGATCGATTGCTTCCAAAGTCCCAAAGAGCCTAAAAGAATGATTGATTCCTAAAATTGGTTAGAACTTTGCAAACAATTGCCCAAAGATTCGGCCTTTGTCCACAAGAAAACGACTTAGAAAAGAGAAAGAAATAACAGAAATACGGCCATGAACACATACCTATCTTCCAAAATCGATTGAAGGAAACCCAAGGATTATCTACCCTTATTGATATTCAGCCAAAACAACACCAAAAGAGAGTGGAAAGTTTCGGCAATATGGTTAAAAGGTGAAGGGATTTTCGGCTATGGTTTTGAAAAGAAGAAATCAATTGATTTGAGACTAAAAAGAAATGAAATTTGAGAGTAGAGAAGAGAATAAAAATAAGAGAGGGAGGATTCGGTTTAATCAACAATGGAAGAAAAGAAAAGAGAGTTTGGAGAAGAGAGAGGTTCGGCCAAAAGAAAGAAAAAGGAAATATGATTTTGAGCAAATACCAAAAGAAAGAAAAGAGAGAGAGATGGGAGAAAGAGTGCACTAAAATCAAAAATGTGTTTTCGGTTTCAAAGGAGAAATGAGAGAAGAATTAGAATTTGGTTCAGCACAAAAATGAGAGCTAAAATCCAAAGCAAATTTGCACTAAAATGCCTAGGTACATTCGGCCAAAGAGGGAGTTTTTTTTGGAGAGAAAAAGAAACAAAAGCCAAAAGGTGCACAAATGCTCAAGTTGGCCAACTATTCCCTCCCCCCCAAACTTCCTATCAACATTCGGCCACCCCCCTAGCCACACATGCCGTCCACATACAAGCACTAAAGGCCTTGGAATAGTTTCCAAAACATCTTCCTTAAGCCAAGCCTTATGTCCCCCCATCCTTCCATAACCTTAAGATTCCTTTCCCAAAGTACAAACTTTCCTAAACCAATATTCAACTTACCAAAAATTGAAAGTCCAACCTATCATAATTAGATTTTGACCGTCCATTAATGCTAGGATACACATAAAACAAAAATAAAGTCTTCAAAATGCTAATCATGCTACTCGAACCTCTACCCTCAAACAAACCTTCATGCATCATAACCACCTTGCCACTAACTCCTCATGTGCTTAATTTAACACTTAAATTAACTTAAATGTCAGGTTCACCTAATTCACTTCACTAAATATTCAATACTAAGAATTATTCTAACTTCGTAAAATAAATCCAAACCTTCATAAGACTATGCTAAGCACACAAACAATACTACCCGAGCTAACACAAGTAACAAAATGATACTCAAATTTTTCCTAAAACCCAATTAAACCCGAGAATTCATAAAAAACCTCGTAACCTTCCAAATCCACTTAACTAATAAATCCAATTTGCAAAAACACCATTCTCTTATTCCTGAGGATTTTAAACACTCCTAAGCCCAAGCCCAATCCTACTAGGCCCAATTTCGGGATGTTACAGTTCTACCCCCCTTAAGAAAATTTCGTCCTCGAAATTTCCAACCAACTACTAACACACTGCTCAAATCACACCACTAAGCTTTCGCTGCGCACTCTGCTCTTAAAAACCACAATGCACTTTTTAACCTAATCTTGAATCCTTTTTCTCACACAACCAAACATCTAATCCACCATAGCAAACCGTTATCTACCACTTATACCAAGAATTTTCCTACATTCAATCATCACTTCCAACCAAAACATACCTGACCTGAGAGTGAGGAAACAATCCCGAGCCTTATGCTCCTTAGACCCGCATCTCAAGCATACTCCTAACTTCCTCCAACATTCTCCCGGATGACACCTTCCACAGTAATCGCAAGCCAAAAAGTTCGATCATGCCTTGACATGTTTTACAGAACGAGATTGTGTGAAACACCCCAAACCCGGCCCACAAGCCTTGACCGGATCTGGTATGTTCCTCGAAGTAAACCGATTCAAAATTCTTTTGTTACTTAGGAAAAACTTGTGTGCTTTGAAAAAAAAAGATTGTTTTGGGTTGGGCTTGAGTTGAAAACGAGTTTATTTTAAGTGATAAAACATATAGAGTATATTCAAAAATAAATTACTTAATATTTAACTTAATAAAAATTTGTATACATAATTAAACAATAAGACAGAAACAAAATAGTTTACTATGGCCTTATTACATCAAATAATCCCAAAATTAAATTAAAGTACTTAATAAAATAAAAATCCAAATTAATTAAATTCCTTGATGTGCATGGCCATCCCTAAGCTTCTGCCGACCCGGTCCATTATTGATCATCACCTGAAAAATGTTCCCACAATGGGGTGAGTCAACAGACTCAATGTGTACACAACACTAAGTCCAAATATATTTAGGCATACCTTACATAGCATATTCACATAAGAACACATTCTGGGCTTGGCCCATATTCATATCACATTCATCTAATAGGGTAGTTAACCACATAATTTCCACATACTGGGCTTAGCCCATTTCTACACTGATCCACATTCATATACTGGGTTTGGCCCTTTTCCACATTAATAGAGTTCACATATTCACATACAAGATTATGCAATTATGAAGCCCAACCCAGCCTAGGGTCCATCCTCTACACACCCCCTTATCCAGCCTACCACACACTAGGGGATTAATAAATCACCCTCTCCTTTTCACTCCCAAAAAGGCATTCAATGCCGTCCATGTGCATTAAAGCACAAAAATCCACAACGCGACCTCAGTCAGCGCCAATCCACGATGTAGCCGTAGCTAACACCAAAACCACGATGATCAATATATCATCAACCACGATATGGCACACAGCCGATATCAACCACGATGAGGCTCATAGCCACCCATCAAACCACGCGAACTAAATCGCAATTAATCCACAACGTGACCTCAGTCAACGTCAATCCACGATGTAGCCATAGCTAACACCAAAACCACGTACTTGAAGTACACCCTGTCCTTCTTTCATATCATGTCCCACCCATGCACATGCGACATAAAATAATGCCATGATAATGCATGTACATGTTATTTCGCATATTATCACACATTCATATCAATAATCACAATTCATCAGAGTTGGTACTTACCGGATTATTGGCATACCCCATAAGGGTACCCATATCACAATTTCCACTGTACTAGTTAGCACATTCATAACACACATACAGATATCACATACATGTATTTATTACATGCCATAAAACATATTGAGAAATAGTGTGGGGTACACACCTGATTTGCTTAACGAATTCCTTGAAATCCCGAAAAAAACCGATCTATTGCTTTAGATCTCAATTCCTACATTTGGTAACCTTAATATGTTAGCATAAAGCCTATAAAACCAAATCCTAGTAGGATTTGTATTCTTAAAACCTACCTTGTTGTCGAATTGACTATAGTCAAATCCCGAAAACTTGTATTCTTCTCCTTTTAAATCGGCTACTCACTAGATCCCTTGAATCTGTTAGTTTTCGGCTTAAAACACATAATAATAGATCTAACTACTAAAATAGGCCTTGGCCGAATGCTATAGACACTTACCTTGTGGATTTTAAATCTTGAAACTCACCGAATGACTAGGGAACACACGGCTTATGGTGTACCTTCGGGAAAAGAACTTCTCCTTCCTTGTAGTCGACACTTAGTAAATCCTGAAAGATCTCTTCAAGGTTTCGGCAACAAGAATATTGATGGGATTAGTCCTAGGTTTCGACAAATCTAAAAGAAAAGAATAGAAATCAAACTTGTTCTTACCTTTGAAGAAATCGACAACACCTACGCTTGAAGTCTCAAAACTATTCGGCTATGGCCTTGATTTTAGCAAACTTTCGGCTTTTGGAAGATTATGAAAGAAGAAGAGAAAAGAATAAAGATGGAGGATTCGGCTAGAACACAAGGTATTTCGGCTTGGCAAAAATAAAAGAAGAAGAGAATTTGGTGAAGAGAATTCGGCAGAGGCTTTCAAAGAACAGAAAAGAATGAATGAAGAATAGCCTTACTCTTCCTTTTATAGCCAAAATTACTAGGCTAGAGTCCCTTACTTGGCCACCACTCTTCTATTTGATAGCTTTATCCTTTCAATTATCACAAAATAAAAGAATTTTATCCAACCATTATCTCTTGAAAATAATGATAAATAAATCCCTTATTTATCCCCTATTTAGCCGAACTTTAAAGAGAATAAAACTCCCCTTTTAAGAGCCTTGTTGCCATCCACCTCTGTGCTTCTGGAAGCAAAAATAAAATTTCTTTTATTTGCTACCCATGTGACTCGAACTCAGGCTCAACACCCTTGCATGTGTCGCCATTTCCAGAGGCCTTAAGTGGCATCTCCAAGCCACTTTTCCAAGCCCGTTTGTGTGTCAAATTTCACATACTTTTTCTCTTAAGGCCACCTTGCCTTAATTTCCTCTTTTTAAACCTTAAAACTTGACATTTCTTTACATTTCCAAGTTTCCAAAAATTTTCGTTTGCCTCCTTTAAACTTCACATTTCCTTACATTTCCAAGTTTCCCGAAATGTTTACTTTCCTCTTTTGAATCATTTCTAAATCATTTCCTTACATTTCCAAGACAAGACATTTCCTTACATTTCCATACATTTCCTTACATTTCCATACATTTCCTTACATCTTAGGGTTCCTAAAACTCCTCAGAACACATCCAACACACCCACTGAGCCCACTATCTCATGAATTACGCATTAACGCATAACCCCTAATCTAGGATGTTACAGTTCTACCCTCCTTAAAATAATTTCGTCCTCGAAATTACTTATTAACAGTCGTACAATCCTTCTCACCGCACTATGCTTACGCTGCGCACTCTGATCTTAATAGAACCATCATACTTTCTAGGCACAGTCTCTAAGTTCACGTCCCCTAGAACTTTTTTTTAACGTCGCGATTTAATCTGATTACAAAGTTTTATGCATTAGTCCTTGTTTCACTTATTACCCGCGAAGAAGTTTTATGAGAAGAATTTTAGGAGTGGTTCTTTCGTATTCATACATGCACACAGTCTTTACATTCATACATCCATCAATCAATTATGAACTTTTGTTCATTCAGAGAAACGTTGTAGTTTTCATTGTTGTTGTTTTCCCACTACCCAGGGGTATCTTCGTAATTTGTCCGACAGGGGTATTTTCGTAATTTTTCAAAAGGAAAAAGTTCCTTGGTGATCTTGTCAAAAAGTATTTTGGAATTTTTAAATTCCCGGGGTATTTTGGAAAATTTTGAAATCCGGGGGTATTTCGAAAATTTTGGATCTCGGGAGTATTTTGGTAATAAACCAGGGTAAATTGTAAAGTTCAATAAATCAAGGGTATTTCAAAATTTACAAAACTTGAGGGTTCCTTTTTGAGAATTTGTTTTCCAAATCAGTGATGTTGCAAAAATTTTGAAAATCAGGGTCATTTTGGTAATTTTGTAAGTTAGGGGCAATTTCATAAATTTTCCCAAATCAGGGTACTTTGGACTTTTGCAAAATAGGATTTTTAAATACTTTTACAAAATAAGAAAATTTTATTGAAATCGATGGTAAATTTTTTTTTAAACCAAGGGCATTCTCGTAATTTTGCAAATAGGGGTATTTTAGTAATTTTCACAAATCAAGAATATTTCAGAAAATTTTATAGAATCATGTTTGCAATTCAAAAGGGTAATTTTAAGAGTTTTAAAACTAGGGTTTCCATAAAAATGTGGCTAATCCCTTTCGGGTTTTAGTTAGGGGTTTAGCCTATGAATAAGTCCTCTTGGTTAGGGTGAACCGAAGCTACGCACCAGGTAGGATTCGAGTGGAGAGGAGGTGAGTCACGCGGACTGCTTAAATACCAAGCTCCCACCGAATACCAATCCTAGACATGCGCACAATGGTTGCAACACCCTAACTCGGCGACTTAGACATAGGTTTGTTTTATTAAGCATTAAGTCTTATGTAACTGTTGGGGTAACCTAGTCCTAGGGTTCAGATACTTATCATACTAATCTACGTTCCATTCCCTTTCTACCCTTCTACAGATCACAATATAAATCACACAAAGGATAGGGGTACTTACCTGGTGGACTTCGGGTCGGAGACTTAGGTGCCATACCAGAAAAACCCTGCTTATCTTCAAAAACTCATTTGGGCTCGATTTGAAAACGTTTTGGGCCTTAAACCACAAGCCGAGAGTTTAAAACTGGGCTCTGATACCAAATTAAAACACCCCAAACCTGGCCCACGAGCCTTGACCGGATCTGGTATATTCCTCGAAGTAAACCGATTCAAAATTCTTTTGTTACTTAGGAAAAACTTGTGTGCTTTGAAAAAAAAAAGATTGTTTTGGGTTGGGCTTGAGTTGAAAACGAGTTTATTTTAAGTGATAAAACATATAGAGTATATTCAAAAATAAATTACTTAATATTTAACTTAATAAAAATTTGTAAACATAATTAAACAATAAGACAGAAATAAAATAGTTTACTATGGCCTTATTACATCAAATAATCCCAAAATTAAATTAAAGTACTTAATAAAATAAAAATCCAAATTAATTAAATTCCTTGCTGTGCATGGCCATCCCTAAGCTTCTGCCGACCCGGTCCATTATTGATCATCACCTGAAAAATGTTCCCACAACGGGGTGAGTCAACAGACTCAATGTGTACACAACACTAAGTCCAAATAGATTTAGGCATACCTTACATAACATATTCACATAAGAACACATTCTGGGCTTGGCCCATATTCATATCACATTCATCTAATAGGGTAGTTAACCACATAATTTCCACATACTGGGTTTAGCCCATTTCCACACTGATCCACATTCATATACTGGGCTTGGCCCTTTTCCACATTAATAGAGTTCACATATTCACATACAAGATTATGCAATTATGAAGCCCAACCCAGCCTAGGGTCCATCCTCTACACACCCCCTTATCCAGCCTACCACACACTAGGGGATTAATAAATCACCCTCTCCTTTTCACTCCAAAAAAGGCATTCAATGCTGTCCACGTGCAATAAAGCACAAAAATCCACAACGCGACCTCAGTCAGCGCCAATCCACGATGTAGCCGTAGCTAACACCAAAACCACGATGATAAATATATCATCAACCACGACATGGCACATAGCCGATATCAACCACGATGAGGCTCATAGCCACTCATCAAACCACGTGAACTAAATCGCAATTAATCCACAACGTGACCTCAGTCAACGTCAATCCACGATGTAGCCGTAGCTAACACCAAAACCACGTACTCGAAGTACAACCTGTCCTTCTTTCATATCATGTCCCACCCATGCACATGCAACATAAAATAATGCCATGATAATGCATGTACATGTTATTTCGCATATTATCACACATTCATATCAATAATCACAATTCATCAGAGTTGGTACTTACCAGATTATTAGCATACCCCATAAGGGTATCCATATCACAATTTCCACTGTACTAGTTAGCACATTCATAACACACGTACAGATATCACATACATGTATTTATTACATGCCATAAAACATATTGAGAAATAGTGTGGGGTACACACCTGATTTGCTTAACGAATTCCTTGAAATCCCGAAAAAAAAACCGATCTATTGCTTTAGATCTTAATTCCTACATTTGGTAACCTTAATATGTTAGCATAAAGCCTATAAAACCAAATCCTAGTAGGATTTGTATTCTTAAAACCTACCTTGTTGTCGAATTGACTATAGTCAAATCCCGAAAACTTGTATTCTTCTCCTTTGAAATCGGCTACTCACTAGATCCCTTGAATCTGTTAGTTTTCGGCTTAAAACACATAATAATAGATCTAACTACTAAAATAGGCCTTGGCCGAATGCTATAGACACTTACCTTGTGGATTTTAAATCCCGAAACTCACCGAATAACTAGGGAACACGCAGCTTATGGTGTACCTTCGGGAAAAGAACTTCTCTTTCCTTGTAGTCGACACTTAGTAAATCCTGAAAGATCTCTTCAAGGTTTCGGTAACAAGAATATTGATGGGATTAGTCCTAGATTTCGACAAATCTAAAAGAAAAGAATAGAAATCAAACTTGTTCTTACCTTTGAAGAAATCGACAACACCTAAGCTTGAAGTATCAAAACTATTCGGCTATGGCCTTGATTTTAGCAAACTTTCGGCTTTTGGAAGATTATGAAAGAAGAAGAGAAAAGAATAAAGATGGAGGATTCGGCTAGAACACAAGGTATTTCGGCTTGGCAAAAATAAAAGAAGAAGAGAATTTGGTGAAGAGAATTCGGCAGAGGCTTTCAAAGAACAGAAAAGAATGAATGAAGAATAGCCTTACTCTTCCTTTTATAGCCAAAATTACTAGGCTAGAGTCCCTTACTTGGCCACCACTCTTCTATTTGATAGCTTTATCCTTTCAATTATCACAAAATAAAAGAATTTTATCCAACCATTATCTCTTGAAAATAATGATAAATAAATCCCTTATTTATCCCCTATTTAGCCGAACTTTAAAGAGAATAAAACTCCCCTTTTAAGAGCCTTGTTGCCGTCCACCTCTGTGCTTCTGGAAGCAAAAATAAAATTTCTTTTATTTGCTACCCATGTGACTCGAACTCATGCCCAACACCCTTGCATGTGGCGCCATTTCCAGAGGCCCTAAGTGGCATCTCCAAGCCACTTTTCCAAGCCCGTTTGTGTGTCAAATTTCACATACTTTTTCTCTTAAGGCCACCTTGCCTTAATTTCCTCTTTTTAAACCTTAAAACTTGACATTTCTTTACATTTCCAAGTTTCCAAAAATTTTCGTTTGCCTCCTTTAAACTTAACATTTCCTTACATTTCCAAGTTTCCCGAAATGTTTACTTTCCTCTTTTGAATCATTTCTAAATCATTTCCTTACATTTCCAAGACAAGATATTTCCTTACATTTCCATACATTTCCTTACATCTTAGGGTTCCTAAAACTCCTCAGAACACATCCAACACACCCACTGAGCCCACTATCTCATGAATTACGCACGAACGCATAACCCCTAATCTAGGATGTTACATTGTGACCCTAGAGAACCGTGATCTCTATTCTTCTTACAGTCCACAGACCCAACTCAAAGTGCTTCACCGATTCCTTTAACCTCCTCCAAAACTTCCTTAACTATCTGAGTCAGCTCATCAATCCCAACTCGATCATGAGACCCCGTCTCAACCACTTGCGATGCTAACGCCTCCTTTCGAAAATATGCCTCGGTGCCGAAGATCTAGCCCTAACACCTCGGCCTTTGCCACGTCCATGACGACCACGATCTCGAGTGCTCATGTCTAACGTCTCGACTTATCTAATTTAGAAGTTTTATGCTTAGTCATCATTCCACTATCTTTAAAACACAGTTTTATGAATAATTCTTATTAAAGAGTTTTGTTTTCGCGAGTTCATCCAACCTAGAGTTTTGGGTCTCTAGAGTAGTTCCTACTACTATTTAGTCATTCAAAGTTTATAATATCTAAAAAAAATCACAACCAAAGGCTAGGGGTACTTACCTAGGCGGATTGATGCCGGAGACTCGGTGCCATGCCTTTCAAACCGTATAATTTCAAACAAAAACATTTTGAGACCGTATTTTAAAACATTTTGGGCTTCGGGCCCACAGTCGAGCATTTGAAATTAGCTCTGATACCAATTTGTAACACCACAAACCCGGTCAATACGCCACGACCGAATCTGGTATGTCACTGAGGAAAAAGTTTTGAAAAGAATCGAATTAAGAATTAAATTTTAGTGAAAAAATTCTGAAGGTCTCGCCATGGAAGGTGTTAAGATTTGGGAGAAAAGGCAAGTTAAGTCCAAGGTTCATTGGACCGTTTAAGGTGTTGAGACGAGTGGGACCAGTAGCTTATCAACTTAAGTTGCCAGCAGAACTGAGTCAGATTCACGATGTGTTCCATGTCTCCATGCTTAGACGCTATCGTTCTGATCCATCGCATGTCGTGGCAGTAGAGAAAATAGAGGTGAGTCCAGATTTGACGGTGGAAGAGGAACCTGTGCAGATTCTAGATCGAGACGTGAAAGTTTTGCGAAGGAAGTCAGTTCCTTTAGTGAAGGTTTTATGGCGGAATCATGGCGTAGAAGAAGCTACGTGGGAACCGGAGGATGCGATGAGGCAGCAGTATCCTCAACTCTTTTGATCAGGTAATTTCGAGGACGAAATTTTCTTAAGGGGGTAGAATTGTAACATCCTAAAATTTGAGTATTATTTGTGTTGGCTCGAGTATGAATTTTGTGTGTTAGCATAGTCTTGTGAAGGCTTGATTTTATTTAGGAAGTTAGAATAATTTTTAGTATGGTTTATTTAGTGAAGTGAATTAGGTGAACCTGACATTTAAGTTAATTTAAGTGTTAAATTAAAGCACATGAGGAGTTAGTGGCATAGTGGATAAGGAGCTTGAAAGGTTGCTTGAGGGAAATGGTTCGAGTAGCATGGAAAGCATTTTGAGGATTTTATTTTTGTACATTCTAGCATTGATAGACGGTCAAACTTTATTTATGATAGGTTGGACTCTTAGTTTTGGTAAGTTGAATATTGGTTTAAGGAAAGCATGAAATTGGGGATAAGAATCTCAAGGTTATGAAAGGTTGGGGAGACATAAGGCTAGGCTTTAGGAAGATGTTTTGGAAAGTATTCCAAGGCCTTTAGTGCTTGTATGTGGACGGCATGTATGGCTAGGGGAGTGGCCGAATGTTGTTAGGAGGCTTGGGGGGATAGTTGGCCAATTTTTGTTTTTGAGCATCTTTTTGCATTTGTTTTTCCTCTCCAAAAACTCCCTCTGTGGCCGAATGTGTCTTGTGCATTTTGTGCAAATTTTGCTTTTGGTTTAGTCTTCATTTTGTTTGAACCAAAAATGTTATTTTCTTTCTCTCATCTTTTCTCTTGAAACCGAAACCTCATTTGGCATTTGTGCATTTTTTTTCGGCAAATAAGTGTTTGGCCGAACCTCTCTCTCCCATATCTCTCTCTTTTCTTCTTTTGATATTAGTTCATAATCAAATTTTCTTTTACTCTCTCTTGGCTGAATCTTTCTCCATCTCAAATTCCATTTCGTTTTCATTTGCTCAAAGTTAAAAACATCCATTTTCCATTCTATTTTTCTTTTCTTTTTACTTCACCATAGCCGAATCTTCTTCCTCTCTTTTGGGGTTGTTTTGGCCGAATATTCAAGGGTAGATTCTCTTTGGTTTTCTTCAATCGGTTTTGGAAAAAGGGTAAGCGTTCATGGTCGTTTTCCTTCTTTTCTTTCTCTTTTCTATGTCGTTTTCTTGTGGACAAAGGCCGAACCTATGGGCATTTGTTTGCAAAGTTCTAACTATTTTAGGAACCGA
Organism: Gossypium australe; assembly: GCA_005393395.2. Classification (NCBI taxonomy): domain Eukaryota; kingdom Viridiplantae; phylum Streptophyta; class Magnoliopsida; order Malvales; family Malvaceae; genus Gossypium; species Gossypium australe. The sequence continues at coordinate 52,959,719 of CM016619.1, read as the reverse complement.
TTATTCTTTTAGGCTCCTTGGGACGTTGGAAGCAATCAATCTAAGCCTCGTTTCTTTGTCAATCGTTTTGGGTAAGTTAAGGTAAGATTGGTATTTTGAAGTGATAACTCTTTGAGATTAAGTGGTATGGCCGAATGGCCTTTGTTTATAAGCTTAGTATTGGCCGATTGTAGGACAAGGTGATCTAGTGCGGTAGATCGGATCTTTGGAAATTAGTTCTTGCGTTGGTGAAAGGTGTGTATCTTACACACTTTATAACTTGGTTCATATATGTATATATGTGTGTTAAATAACTATTCATGTTGTTAAAGCCGAAATGATGAGATCTTGATATGATACCATGATGGTATGAATGAGGATTCGGGTAAGTCCGTTTCGATTTGTTGTTAATACATGTGGATTGAAATCATGATCTACGATTTATGATATTTTTGTTATGTGATTCATATCAAAGTATATTGACATGATTTGTTTATCTATTGCATTAGTATGGGCAACATGAGAGGAGGGGGAAGATTGATATCGTGACTTCGGTCACCAGTGATTTGGTATCACATTTGTGTCTTCGGACACCAGAGGTTTGGTACCTACAGTGATTTGGTATCACATTTGTGTCTTCGGACACCAGAGGTTTGGTACCTCCAGTGATTTTGTATCACATTTGTGTCTTTGGGACACCAGAGGTTTGGCACCTCATAGCGACTCGTCCCTGTGGTTAACACCACCGTGGGTTGGCCCCACTTTTGAGATATGGGATCGTCGCCAGTGATTTGGTATCACACGTGGGTTGGCCCCACAACTTGATTATTCGTGACTTTGGTCACCAATGATTTGGTATCACATTTGTGTCTTTGGGACACCAGAGGTTTGGCACTTCATAGCGACTTGTTCCTGTGATCTAGTATCACCGTGGGTTGGCCCCACTTTTGAGATATGGGATCGTCGCCAGGGATTTGGTATCACACGTGGGTTGGCCCCACATATGGATTATTAGTGACTTTGAGTCACCAGTGATTTGGTATCACAATATTGAATATCGTGACTTCGGTCACCAGTGGTTTGGCACCACCAGTGGTTTGGTACCACACGGGGTAGAAAAGGAGTTATGGATGGCTAAGTTGGGTGCATTATACATATACGTTGCTTTGTTATAATTTGTGTAAGTATGTGGCATTTACCTGGGAGAAGGAATATACACTGAGTCTTGGTGACTCACCTTCTCCTTTATCGTCTCAGGTGATTCGTGAGATCGCGGATGAGGAGCCGGATGAACTCGATGAGGCCATGCAATAAAATTTGGTTTTACATGAACTACCATTTGGGTACTTTATTTTAATTTGGTTTTCATATTTTTATGGATTTGTAATAAGGCCTGTTTATTTATGTTTTGGATTATTTATATGTTTTGGATTTGTTTTAAATTTGGCTTACAAATTACATGTTTGATATAATAATTTGAGCATAAAGTTTTCTAAATTACAAAATGCGATGGTTTTTAAAACGTTACCATCGGGTAACATAAATCAATTGATAATTTTAACATCTTAAGTATTTTCGATTACTCATACTATTTTCAAAAACTCAACTTTTTCGAATTTCTTTTAGATACAGTTTTCAACCTAATCACTATGGTTTCTTTAAAATATTAAAAAGTTTTCTAATCTATGGATTTGCAACTAAGTTTTAAAGACTTATTTTTGAGATTTCAAAAGTAAATTATCAGCTTTCAATTTATTATACACTTGTTTTCTACAAACAAAGTCCAACAAAGAGTTTTTCACAAAAATTTAATCGTTAACTCGTTTTTCTTCAAAACGTTTTCCTTCGTGGCATGCCAGATTCGATCATGGCGTATTAATCGGGTTTAGGGTGTTACAAATTGGTGTATTGACACAAATGTGATACCAAATCACTGGAGGTGCCAAACCTCTGGTGTCCAAAGACACGGATATCAAATCCTTCCCCCTCCACTCATGTTCCCAAACCAATGTATTAAGAGTATCAATCATGCCATCATACTTTGATATGATCATATAACATATTTAAATAATAGATCATGATATCAATCAACATATATTAACATCATATTGAAACGGACTTACCCAAATCCTTGCACATACCCATCAAGGTATCTTATCAAAATCTCATAGATTCCCACTTTAATAACATGATTAGACAATATATATATATATATGTATATAACCGAATTATCAAGTGTGTAAGATACACACCTTTCACCAACGCAAATACTAACTTTCAAAGATCCGATCTACCACACTAGATCACCTTGTCCTACATTTGGCCAAACCACAACACTTTAATCAAGACCATTCGGCCAACATCATATCTTAATCCCAATAGCCTTAGGCTTTCTCAACCAACTTAAAGAATATTGAATCCTTACCACTTGACTTACCAACTTCGATTGCTAAAGGAATGGGCTTAGATCGATTGCTTCCAAAGTCCCAAAGAGCCTAAAAGAATGATTGATTCCTAAAATTGGTTAGAACTTTGCAAACAATTGCCCAAAGATTCGGCCTTTGTCTACAAGAAAACGACTTAGAAAAGAGAAAGAAATAACGGAAATACGGCCATGAACACATACCTATCTTCCAAAATCGATTGAAGGAAACCCAAGGATTATCTACCCTTATTGATATTCTGCCAAAACAACACCAAAAGAGAGTGGAAAGTTTCGGCAATATGGTTAAAAGGTGAAGGGATTTTCGGCTATGGTTTTGAAAAGAAGAAATCAATTGATTTGAGACTAAAAAGAAATGAAATTCGAGAGTAGAGAAGAGAATAAAAATAAGAGAGGGAGGATTCGGTTTAATCAACAATGGAAGAAAAGAAAAGAGAGTTTGGAGAAGAGAGAGGTTCTGCCAAAAGAAAGAAAAAGGAAATATGATTTTGAGCAAATACCAAAAGAAAGAAAAGAGAGAGAGATGGGAGAAAGAGTGCACTAAAATCAAAAATGTGTTTTCGGTTTCAAAGGAGAAATGAGAGAAGAATTAGAATTTGGTTCAACACAAAAACGAGAGCTAAAATCCAAAGCAAATTTGCACTAAAATGCCTAGGTACATTCGGCCAAAGAGGGAGTTTATTTTGGAGAGAAAAAGAAACAAAAGCCAAAAGGTGCACAAATGCTCAAGTTGGCCAACTATTCCCCCCCAAACTTCCTATCAACATTCGGCCACCCCCCTAGCCACACATGCCGTCCACATACAAGCACTAAAGGCCTTGGAATAGTTTCCAAAACATCTTCCTTAAGCCAAGCCTTATGTCCCCCCATCCTTCCATAACCTTAAGATTCCTTTCCCAAAGTACAAACTTTCCTAAACCAATATTCAACTTACCAAAAATTGAAAGTCCAACCTATCATAATTAGATTTTGACCATCCATTAATGCTAGGATACACATAAAACAAAAATAAAGTCTTCAAAATGCTAATCATGCTACTCGAACCTCTACCCTCAAACAAACCTTCATGCATCATAACCACCTTGCCACTAACTCCTCATGTGCTTAATTTAACACTTAAATTAACTTAAATGTCAGGTTCACCTAATTCACTTCACTAAATATTCAATATCGTAAAATAAATCCAAACCTTCATAAGACTATGCTAAGCACACAAACAATACTACCCGAGCTAACACAAGTAACAAAATGATACTCAAATTTTTCCTAAAACCCAATTAAACCCGAGAATTCATAAAAAACCTCGTAACCTTCCAAATCCACTTAACTAATAAATCCAATTTGCAAAAACACCATTCTCTTATTCCTGAGGATTTTAAACACTCCTAAGCCCAAGCCCAATCCTACTAGGCCCAATTTTGGGATGTTACAGTTCTACCCCCTTAAGAAAATTTCGTCCTCGAAATTTCCATCCAACTACTAACACACTGCTCAAATCACACCACTAAGCTTTCGCTGCGCACTCTGCTCTTAAAAACCACAATGTACTTTTTAACCTAATCTTGAATCCTTTTTCTCACACAACCAAACATCTAATCCACCATAGGAAACCGTTATCTACCACTTATACCAAGAATTTTCCTACATTCAATCATTACTTCCAACCAAAACCTACCTGATTTAAGAGTGAGGAACAATCCCGAGCCTTATGCTCCTTAGACCCGCATCTCAAGCATACTCCTAACTTCCTCCAACATTCTCCCGGATGACACCTTCCACAGTAATCGCAAGCCAAAAAGTTCGATCATGCCTTGACATGTTATACAGAACGAGTTTGTGACCCTAGAGAATCGTGATCTCTATTCTTCTTACAGTCCACAGACCCAACTCGAAGTGCTTCACCGATTCCTTTAACCTCCTCCAAAACTTCCTTAACTATCTGAGTCAGCTCATCAATCCCAACTCGATCATGAGACCCGTCTCAACCACTTGCGATGCTAACGCCTCCTTTCGGAAATATGCCTCGGTGCCGAAGATCTAGCCCTAACACCTCGGCCTTTGCCACGTCCATGACGACCACGATCTCGAGTGCTCATGTCTAACGTCTCGACTTATCTAATTTAGAAGTTTTATGCTTAGTCATCATTCCACTATCTTTAAAACACAGTTTTATGAATAATTCTTATTAAAGAGTTTTGTTTTCGCGAGTTCATCCAACCTAGAGTTTTGGGTCTCTAGAGTAGTTCCTACTACTATTTAGTCATTCAAAGTTTATAATATCCAAAAAAAATCACAACCAAAGGCTAGGGGTACTTACCTGGGCGGATTGATGCCGGAGACTCGGTGCCATGCCTTTCAAACCATATAATTTCAAACAAAAACATTTTAAGACCGTATTTTAAAACATTTTGGGCTTCGGGCCCACAGCCGAGCTTTTGAACTTAGCTCTGATACCAATTTGTAACACCCCAAACCCGGTCAATACGCCACGATCGAATCTGGTATGTCACTGAGGAAAAAGTTTTGAAAAGAATCGAATTAAGAATTAAATTTTAGTGAAAAACTCTTTTAAAATTCTATATTTGTAGAAAACAGATGTATAATAAGTTTAAACTGATAATTTACTTTGAAATTTCATAAATAAAACTTTAAAGCTTAGTTGATAATTCATAGGTTGGAAAACATTTGTATCATTTAAGAAAAACTCGAATTATTACTATGAAAACATTTGCATTTGAATGTGGAAACTTAATATTTGGAAATCATTTAAATTGTAGAAAACACTAAATTTACATTTTACTATCAAACTATTTTTATTACCCGAAGGTAAGATTTTGAAACCATTGCGTTTTTTTAATAATTTTAGAAAACTTTGGGCTCAATTATTAAATTAACCAAATAATTTATAAACCATATTTAAAACATATTCAAAGCATATAAATAATCCAAAACATAATTAAAGAGGCCTTATTACAAACCCAAAATAAAACAAAAACCAAATTAAAATAATTTAAAGTACCCCAAATCGAAGTTCACGTAAAATCAAATTTTATTGCATGGCCTCCTCGAGTTCATCCGGCTCCTCATCCGCGATCTCACGAATCATCTGAAATGATAAGGGAGAAGGTGAGTCACCAAGACTCAGTGCATAATCCCTCTCTCGGTTAATGCAACATTCTTACACAATTTATAATCAAGCAACATACATATAATGCACCCAACCTAGCCATCCATAACTCCTTTCCTACCCCGTGTGGTACCAAACCACTGGTGGTGCCAAACCACTGGTGACCCAAAGTCACGATATCCAAAATGTGATACCAAATCACTGGTGACCAAAGTCACGAATAATCAAGTTGTGGGGCCAACCCACGTGTGATACCAAATCACTGGCGACAATCCCATATCTCAAAAGTGGGGCCAACCCACGGTGGTGTTAAACCACAGGGACGAGTCGCTATGAGGTGCCAAACCTCTGGTGTCCCAAAGACAAAAATGTGATAACAAATCACTGGTGACCAAAGTCACGAATAGTCAAGTTGTGGGGCCAACCCACGTGTGATACCAAATCACTGGCGACAATCCCATATCTCAAAAGTGGGGCCAACCCACGGTGGTGCTAGACCACAGGGACGAGTCGCTATGAGGTGCCAAACCTCTGGTGTCCCAAAGACACAAATGTGATACCAAATCACTGGAGGTGCCAAACCTCTGGTGTCCAAAGACACGGATATCAAATCCTTCCCCCTCCACTCATGTTCCCAAACCAATGTATTAAGAGTATCAATCATGCCATCATACTTTGATATGATCATATAACATATTTAAATAATAGATCATGATATCAATCAACAAATATTAACATCATATTGAAACGGACTTACCTGAATCCTTGCACATACCCATCAAGGTATCTTATCAAAATCTCATAGATTCCCACTTTAATAACATGATTAGACAATATATATATGTATATAATCGAATTATAAAGTGTGTAAGATACACACCTTTCACCAATGCAAATACTAACTTTCAAAGATCCGATCTACCGCACTAGATCACCTTGTCCTACATTCGGCCAAACCACAACACTTTAATCAAGACCATTCGGCCAACATCATATCTTAATCCCAATAGCCTTAGGCTTTCTCAACCAACTTAAAGAATATTGAATCCTTACCACTTGATTTACCAACTTCGATTGCTAAAGGAATGGGCTTAGATTGATTGCTTCCAAAGTCCCAAAGAGCCTAAAAGAATGATTGATTCCTAAAATTGGTTAGAACTTTGCAAACAATTGCCCAAAGATTCGGCCTTTGTCCACAAGAAAATGACTTAGAAAAGAGAAAGAAATAACGGAAATACGGCCATGAACACATACCTATCTTCCAAAATCGATTGAAGGAAACCCAAGGATTATCTACCCTTATTGATATTCGGCCAAACCAACACCAAAAGAGAGTGGAAAGTTTCGGCAATATGGTTAAAAGGTGAAGGGATTTTCGGCTATGGTTTTGAAAAGAAGAAATCAATTGATTTGAGACTAAAAAGAAATGAAATTCGAGAGTAAATAAGAGAATAAAAATAAGAGAGGGAGGATTCGGTTTAATCAACAATGGAAGAAAAGAAAAGAGAGTTTGGAAAAGAGACAGGTTCGGCCAAAAGAAAGAAAAAGGAAATATGATTTTGAGCAAATATCAAAAGAAAGAAAAGAGAGAGAGATGGGAGAAATAGTGCACTAAAATAAAAAATGTGTTTTCGGTTTCAAAGGAGAAATGAGAGAAGAATTAGAATTTGGTTCAACACAAAAATGAGAGCTAAAATCCAAAGCAAATTTGCACTAAAATGCCTAGGTACATTCGGCCAAAGAGGGAGTTTTTTTTTGGAGAGAAAAAGAAACAAAAGCCAAAAGGTGCACAAATGCTCAAGTTGGCCAACTATTCCCCCCCCCCCAAACTTCCTATCAACATTCGGCCACCCCCTAGCCACACATGCCGTCCTCATACAAGCACTAAAGGCCTTGGAATAGTTTCCAAAACATCTTCCTTAAGCCAAGCCTTATGTCCCCCCATCCTTCCATAACCTTAAGATTCCTTTCCCAAAGTACAAACTTTCCTAAACCAATATTCAACTTACCAAAAATTGAAAGTCCAACCTATCATAATTAGATTTTGACTGTCCATTAATGCTAGGATACACATAAAACAAAAATAAAGTCTTCAAAATGCTAATCATGCTACTCGAACCTCTACCCTCAAACAAACCTTCATGCATCATAACCACCTTGCCACTAACTCCTCATGTGCTTAATTTAACACTTAAATTAACTTAAATGTCAGGTTCACCTAATTCACTTCACTAAATATTCAATACTAAGAATTATTCTAACTTCGTAAAATAAATCCAAACCTTCATAAGACTATGCTAAGCACACAAACAATACTACCCGAGCTAACACAAGTAACAAAATGATACTCAAATTTTTCCTAAAACCCAATTAAACCCGAGAATTCATAAAAAACCTCGTAACCTTCCAAATCCACTTAACTAATAAATCCAATTTGCAAAAACACCATTCTCTTATTCCTGAGGATTTTAAACACTCCTAAACCCAAGCCCAATCCTACTAGGCCCAATTTCGGGATGTTACACCTAGGGTTCACAAGCCCTGGGAATTCACCCAATTTTTTCCTAACTAGAACTCATATCTTGCCCTTCCTTAAAATCCCAATAGAACTAGAATTCTACTATCTTTATATCTTATTTTTCTAATTAGATTTTCAAATTGCCCCTTTTCAAATCCTAATAGAATTTGTCTTCCATCTTTCTATTTATTCTCTATTTATTTTCTTTCCCTTTTCTTTACACTATATTTTCAGCCTAATTGTTGATAATTATTTTTGCTTTCGATATCAAATCAATCTCTGATGAATCAATTGTCTACTGATTGTTGAATTCATCGTTGATAGCCTCTATAATTCCATCAACTTCAGTAAGTGCATCTCATTTTAAAATCTAGACCCCAAACTTTGTAGAATTTCTATTTGATATTAATCTTTCAAATCAACTAGACAATCTTTCACGATTCTTGACAAATCTTTCACTAAAATTGATAAATCTTGGAAATCAAATGTTAACCTGTATGAAATTATCGTTTGAAGGACCCATTTTAGGTGCATCAGATCAGATTTGAATGTGCGAAACATTGCTTGAGAACCTAGTGACATGTGTGTGTTCTTTTACAAGTAAATCGGGGCAAACTGTGCCTCGGAATAGGGCTACACGGGCGTCTGGACCACACAGCCCATTACACGGCCAAGGCCCTTCCACACGACCGTGTCTCACCTATAGGTTGATTTTGTAATTTTCACGCGGCCTCAGTCTTTTACATGGCCCAACCACACGACTGTGTGTCCCTTTTTTTAAAATTTATAGTTTTACCCCTATTTGTTTAGATTTTATAATTTTACCCCTATTTTTCGAATTTTATAGTTTTGCCTCTTTTTTTAGATTTATAATTTTGCCTATGTTTTCAAATTTTATAGTTTTTCCTTTTTTTTCAAATTTTATTATTTTGTCCTTTGCTTCATAAATTTTACAGTTTTACCCAAAATTTTATGATATGTTCATTTTAGTCCCTGATTGATTCCCGAACTGTTTTAGTATATTATATTATCCAATTAAATCCTTGATACTATGAATTATGTCAGAATCTATTAATTGATTGACCATATTAATATGATGATTATATAATTGCATGAATTGTGAACAATATGTATGACTATTGCTTCGGTGTTTGCGATTGTACGTATAATATGCTTTATGACACCGTTAAACCAAACACTTAATAAGCATAACTTTTGCTACCAAGTTGAACTTTATAAGCATGTTAATTGCTAGTGTATCGAACTGTTATAAGCATATTGATTGCTACTATATTATTTTATTGAAAGCATAATTAAATGCTACTATATTGGTCTGTTTGAGCTTGTCTTATTGCATTGCATGGGTTGGGACTAAATGTACAGAGGAACTGTTAGTAGCTTTTTTGCACCATTTAATGGTTTATCCATACCGTATTAGCAACTTTTATTTGGATCGATTAGTGGTTTACCCACACCGTATTAGCAGCTTTAATATGCAAATGTGTTGTGCATCCACAACCTACTGGAAACTTGTTTACAATTTTTTTTATCAAAAAACCCCGATGGTTCATCCACCCTTTTTATTATTAGGGGTTTATCCACACTGTACTAGCATTTGATCTAAAACATTAGTTGTTTATCCACACCGTCGTGTAAAGGTAGAACAGTTCTAGGGAGTTCCTACAGTGGTGTGTAGCAGAGTTGGGTAGGACCTATTCTGATTAATTGAAATTGCATTGTTGTAACACCCCTAACCCGTATCCATTACCGGAATAAGGTTATGAGAATGCTACAACAAGTTAACAAGTAAATCTTAATCATTTCAATCTAATTTCTCAAATACAATAAAGTAATTGAATTGTGATAATAACTTACATTTACGAGACTTAAATTGAGCCCTAAGGATTAAATAATTAATCTTAAAACCCTCAAGGACTAATTTGAAACAAATAGGAAATTTTACAAAAAAAATATGAAAAATTCCAAAAACAGCGGACACACGGCTGTGTATAATGCCCCATGCCGTATAACTTTCGAAATAGGGACACACAGCCATGTCTCAACCCGTGTAACTCACTTAGTTAGGCCACACAGCCATGTCGCAGGCTGTGTGCCAAACCGTGTAACTTTCTGACTTGTGACACACAGTCGCGTCACAGGCCGTGTGCTAGGCTATGTAACACACTGACTTAATGCACACAGCCATGCCTCAAACCGTGTGTGGCACATGGCCAAGTGGCACGGGTGTGTCCCAAGTCGTGTACACCTAAATGAACCTTCAATGTCAAGTTTACCATTTCAAGATTTCTTGGAGTCTAAGTAACATATTTACCAGCCATTAGACCTATTCAAAGTGACATAAAACAAGCTAAACTCATGCTAAATCAACCATCTTAAGTGCCTAACCAATGTACCCTCAATGGTACCACAAGTATATACTTATACAATAATATAAATAATCACACAAACATGCTAATTCACACAATTTAAACTTCTAACCAATATGCCTATCATAGGCACCCCAATTCACAACAATGCAAGTTAACATATGCTATAAACTTGTACTAAAAACATCTTCCTTCATTCACATATATCATAATAAGTTGTCTAATTGCACTTAGGCTCATTTTTTTATAAATTTACATATCAAAACAAAAGTAATGACAAAACAAGCTTATTACATAGCATATAATCCAAAACAAACGTTCCAAAAACTATCAAAAAATAGATGGATAGTGTGACTCGAGTGCTGATCCGATCGTGCAACCTCCAAAAGTATCTACAAGAATAGAAATTAACATAAGTAAGCTTATTGAAGCTTAGTAAGTTTGACGTACAGGAAAAATAAATCTTACCGAAGTAAATATAACAATTCAATCAAAAGAAAATTATCCAACAACACATACTCCTTGTCATCCGTAACTACATACTGGTGACTTGTATTTCTCAATTCAAAGCTCAACAAAAATATCTGGGAAAATATACATGTCCACAATAGAATCAATTTTAGATATCATTTACATGTCATGCCATTCAAAGTCATTATACAAGTTATAATACAGTGATTTATGATTTGATGAACGAATTACAAATATGAGTACACAAGTAGTCCAACCGAAACACGGCAAACGCTCATAAGAGCTAATCGAACCGATAACACGCCAAATTCTCTAAAGAGCTAATCCAATTGATAACATGCCAAATGCTCTGAAGAGTTATAGATCCGCTCCCATAACACGCTAGAACAAGTTAGTATAGCACGACGATTCGCAACAAATGTTGAACCTCAGTATACTCAGGAAATATATAAAAGTACATCTCATCAATCTGCACTACAATTCTCGCATAACACGCCATCATTCAATTATACTCTATCTCGCGTTCATTCGACCCAAATATCGAAATTCAATAACATTTTCTCAAATAACTTTACATCATCAATAAAACAATTAATATCTACTATATCATATTGTATCATCATACAATTCATATAGGTATTAAATTATAAATCGTAAGAACTTACCTGGACTGAATTATAGTAGTTGTAGAAATTTAGGGACTATTTCATGATTTTTCCTTTTCCACATATATCAACAGGGTCTTGATCTAAAATATAAAATTTCTCAATTAGTAGCTTACATTTCACATTCCAATTTATTCTACATTTTATACCCTTTTTATTTTTCAAAATTACACAATTACACATAACTTTTACAACTTTTGCAGTTTAGTCCCTTAACCTCAAAATCATCAAATTAACCATTTTCTCAAGTTAAAAATTACAGCTGAGTATTCAAGGCTTCTAAAAAGTCCAAAAAAAACCCTATATTCACCATTAATCCTTGAAATTTTTTACATTTTAACAATATAATCCTTTAATAAAAAAATACTAACTAAAATTACTTAACAATCAAATACCACAATCAAAGCTTTAAACACATAATTATCATAAAAAAAACATTCAAGATTCATCAATGGAAACTATATTTGGTCGAATCCTCTATTCCAGGTAATCTTTTTTTTCTGTGTCATGCTTTTGTAGCTTGGGGACTTTGAGATAGATTTTCTAAGAGGAAATGTATTAAATGAGGAAATAAATCAAGCTTTATTTGACAAGGCTCATTTAAAAGCTCCTAGAATTAATAGATTACATGTGCATTCTTTCAAATACAATGGGAGATTTTTAGTGAATCAATTTGCAGAATATTGAGAATTTCTTGAAGGGTCATATACTATATCATAATCTTAAAACCATCTTAGTACTCATTCCTAAATTTACTAATATGAAAACTATCAACAATTTTTGAACCATCAATTTGCGTATTGTCTTTCCAAAGCAACCTAATTTTTTGAAGAGTAACAATATAACTTATAATATCATTATTTCTTATGAGGTACTAACAAGTTTTGGGTGCAATGGTAAGGCACATTGCACTCCCAATGAAAGAACATAAGTTCAAACCGTGGAGACGACATTGTTAGGAGGGACAACCATGAACCCCAAATATAGACCATGAAAGAAACATGAAGGATACAAAAAAAATCATTATTGCTTCGAAGGTGGTTCACTTCATGAGAATATGTAAAGGGTTTAAAGGTTGGATGGCAATCAAGGTCGACTTGTAGAAGGCCTATGATATAATTTAGTGGGACTAAAACTATCAAAGCTAAGTTGGGGTTTAAGCATGATGATGACTTAGGAAGGTACTTGTGTATTCCACTACCTTATAGAAAAGTGACAAACAATACTTACCATTTTATTATCAATAAAGTATGGAATAGATTGAATGGATAGGAAGCAAGGCTTCTTTTGCTAGTAGGACAAATTACACTAGCCAAAGTGGTGTTAATGTCCAGTCCCAATTATTTTTTACAATTGGCTTATATTCCTCTAGGAGAGTGTAAAACAATTAAGAAGTTGGTTCAAAGCTTTGTGTAGGTTTCTAAAGGATGTCTTCGAAAGATGTCATTAGTTAATTAGAGGAATTGTTAACCAATCAAAAATGAAAGGTTTGGTTTAAGGTGTATTTGTAAGTACAATTAGTCTTTCTTTTTTTTTTTTTAACTTAAGTTGGCATTTAACTTAATTATCAATCCTAATGCTTTGTAGTAAAAGTATTGAGAAGAAAATATTTAATCATGGATTTAATGTGGCATGTATATGGGTATATATTAAGTGTGAAAGTATTAAAAAGTTAGTGCATTGGCACAAAGATGAGCTATTTTTAAATGGAAAATGTTGTGAAGGTTTTATGGTTATTTGTTAGTGATTAAACATGGATGAGTTGTATGATGATTTTAATGATATTTCGGAGTGTTTTGAGGTCTATGAATGGTTTAGAATGATTGGAGTATGATTTGGTATGCTTTGAGGTGCCTTTAGGCTTGATTTTGGCTCCCCTGCATCTAAATCACGATACTTCAGGTCTAAGTATAGATACTTACAAACTTTGAACCTAAAAATCTACAAGAACAAGCTAAAATTCTCGAGATTTGCTGCCCTACTTGAAGAAAATGTTATTTTCATGCCCTAAAAGGCTTTTGAATAACTCTGAAAAGCTCTCACTTCATTGTGGGACCCTCAATAATGATTTTAAATGTTGTATAAGACTTAGATAAACCCAAAAACATGTGTAAAAGTTAAGAAGTGTTATAGTTAACTGAATGTGACATCTCTTGCTCGATTTCAAAATTAGACTTGGGTAAAAGGTGTTACAGTCGATTCACTAGATAAGGGCCTTAATACTATTTCCACTTTCATTCACTTAAATCCTCTTCAAGATATTTTTCCACTTTTAAGTCTAAATCTTCCTTCATTTCTCTTTATAAAATAGGTAGAGGACTTACCAACTCTATGGACAGCTTCTTAATATACAAATTATCCATCTAAAGTTTACTAAGAGTTTGTTACTTTGTATTATGTTTCCATAATGGCACTCTTATGTAACTATAAGAGAACAAACTTTATTAGAGGTTTTCATTTGACATGTTTCTCACCCTTAATAACTGCTAACATGTACCAAGTCACATCAAAGTTACTATCAAATCGACAACAGTTTGGTCACAATTTGACAATATTCATCTTAGGATCATATCACCCTCATTCTCCTATATGGCATGTACATCTAAACTTAGTCTATAACACAAGTTTAGTCTTAGAATCGACTAAATCTAGACTTTGATACCACTAAATGTAACATTCATTTTACTTGTTTTGATAACCGTTAGGGATAGAAGACGTCATATTGGCACATTCTTAGCATTTATAAAATTTCCTTAAGCAAAATCATCAGTAAAAAATTTAATAAAAATATCTTAAAAACTTTTTTCCAACATTTAGATATTTGAATACATTTTAAAATCATATTTGGTAATTAAAAAATCAACTAACACACTTTAAAAAGTCCCAATGCCATCTAAATGCCTAATTCTACCATTCAGATGACAATTATGCAAAAACATGATTACTAAGAAAGCTTGCCTCCTATCCAGATGGCGAAATAGCTATTAACCCAAGCAAAATCTAATGGTTAAGTTAATTAGCAAAAGAAATTTTGTAAAACATAATTTATGTAAAAGCCCTAAAATTCAACAACACATCAAAGCTCATACAAGCCACATATAATAAATTTATTACACATTACTCATGTCATCATTTCCATCTCATTACTTCAATTCAAATCATGCTCCCAAATTTTCCCAAGGTGACATAAACCAAGTATATATAAACTCTTATACTAGCCTAAACATTTATGTACATGCCAATAAACTATCATAAGCTAATACAAAATCAAATACTTTACACTCTACAAACCTTGTATGGTGATGTGATCTCCCTAAGATATAATCTCCAACTTCTCGAGCTCTTTTAACGAACTACGTGCAAGAAACAAGGATGTGTTAAGCATTCAATACTTAGTATGTACACAAGGAATTCAAAATTTTACCATTTTTATCAAGTGTAGTGTGAATCCATTATGATTAAGAGAGTATAATTCCCAATTAAGTCATGTACATAGACTTAAAAATTTAGTTCCATTTCACTTATTATCTACCTAAGACAATTATGATGTTTTGAACATAACTAACTATATCATTCTATCATTCCATTTTATTTTAATCTATCATTCACTATTCATGAATCTTTTATTGAGCTCCTAAATCAAGCCATCTATTCATTCATTACAAGTTTAATTCTTTGGTTCTCTTTCTTAAATAAGCAGATTAAAATTCCATTATCATGTTCAAATTCAATTTTGTAATTCCAACATTCATTTCCCTTTTTGATGTAATTGTATTTTTGTAGCTTCTAGATATTATTGACCATACAAGTTGAGGCATTCTTTGTTTATGTCCATTAATCAAAACAAGCTTATTCTATCCATTTATTTCAAAGTTTAAGTTCTTAGCCCTTAGTAACCTTAGAAAAATATGACTTGGGCACTCGAGATTACCAACCAAACTCTTACATATAGCACTAATAGTGCTTCCAACCTTAATACTAAGCATATACACATATAAGGGCCCAAGATGCACTGAAGTGTTATGTCGTAAGGCATCATATCACATCATTGTCCCAATAACATATCGTCATTCCGAAGTGCACAAATTAATCCTTATTGGCATGCCAATCGTATGGTAGCTATGTCACTAAGTTTACCATGGTTGCTATCAATTATTAAACACTTATTCTATACATACGTCACTTATTCACACATTATGTAAAATATATATATAATTTCATCCTATACCACAAGGAATATAATATCATCATTGCCACATGGCCATTTTTATGTGTACACATAATTGCTCATTAAAAAATTCATTCACGTTTCACATAATGAATCTCATTAGGCAATTAACTACATTCCAAGTCACATTTTACACATTTATAACATATTCATCCATGCAAATATTTTTTTTTCAACAATAAGTGTCATGTTTTCTACGTATAGTTCATTCACAATAGACAATCTTTTTATTCCAACTCATAAGTGTAAAGTAATTTAATATTCCAACCCCTCAAAATAGGGTTGTTTAGTCGTACATCAGTCATTAAATCATTTATTTATTGGTTTGAAAATTTTGAAATCAAGATTTGCTTGATGTTTTTAAAACTAAACTTAGTGAAATTTTTAGAATAAAAATTTTAGAATTTAAATCAAAAGATATTAATACCAGTTTTTTAAGTCCACTCAGGGGTTGCTGTCTGATAACTTGAATCTTTTTCACTAAATTTCAATTTCTCTAAACCAAAAAATTCGGATTCTCATTTTATTATGACATTTAAAACTAGAGTTATTAAGATTTTTGAGCATATAATTTTTTTCTAATTCAATTTCTATAATTTTTTACAAATTTATCGACACATAGCATTGTTGTTGTCTCCAAACAATCTAAGTATTCTTTTAATGACACTAGTTCTATCAAATTTCACAGCTAAAGTATTAGTTTCTAGAACTTCTTTGATTTATTTTCTTAAACCAAGTCAAATATGTTTGTTAAAACTAACGCTGATAATGACAATATAAAGCGATTGTAAAGTAATAAGAAAGAAAAATTAAAACAAACAGATTTTAAGTAAAAACCCTTTCAGGAAAAAAATCACAGATAGAGGAGAAGAAAAATCACTAGTGTTGAAAATCGAATGATACAAGAAGAGTTGCGACTACATCTATTTAAATGTTGAAAATCCTTATTCTAATAAAAGTCAACAGCACCCCTTGTGCGGGGATTTGTTGGGCTATAGGCCTACCACTGTATTATTTCTTTAATAAGAATTCAGGTCACACAACTCTTGCAATATTAATTAACACAAGTTTCATACAACATAACTTAATATATCAAGCATCAAATTTTTTTTTTTTTTTTACAATTTCGTTCAATTCGCTTTATAAAAACAATCTTATTTTAACATCATTTCACTTTTTAACGTAGTTATCTAAAATATAATACTCATTTTCATCTAATTTAGCAAAAATTGAACTAAACTTGTCTTCACTTGCCTTGAATCCATTCTTTTTCTTCCTTTTCTTAGTTTTAAGTTTCTACTCCGCTACTTTCTCTGTCTCATCACAAAAAATATAAACATAAATAGCATCAAAATAAAATCTACTTATGCTCATATTTTTAAAATCTCTAATAAAATGAGAAAGAAAATGAAAACATCATGTTTATCTTTCTTCTTCATTTTCTCTTACTAATTTCAACTTTTCTCTTTCAACAAGAAAACCCCAAGCTTGCAAGATGAAAAAGAGAGTGAGAATAGGCTTGAGAAAAAAAAGTTTTATAATTTTTACCTTTGATACTAAACTTTTATAAATATATTATTATATAAATTTTTTTGGTTCACATCAAAATGTATTATGATCTAATTGCAAAACATGGGTCACATAAATTAATATACTGATTCAAGAATCTTGAAAATAGTTTACCTAAGAAAGTTATTGTAAATGATGGGTTCTAGCTTAATTTGTTTTATAGTTTGAAAAACATATTCTCAAATTAGAAAATGTTAACCAAGAGAAAATAAATCATAGGTTGTGGTCCCATGATTATTTCTTGGATTATAAACCTTGCCTACTTAAATTTCTATATCTAACTTAACCATAGCTCAAACATTCCTAGGTTATTTTTTTTCTTAATAATATAAGAAAAAGACGAAATAGATTACGTAAAATTAAGAAACAAAAGGAAAATTTTTGTTACTTTTTAGATGAAATGATGAAAATACCAACACATAATCTTAGACGGGAAATTTGGATATGATACGAAAATAAACAGGAATATTTAATAATAAAAAAATCAGTGTTATACAAACACAACACTATTATATTTAAATTTTAGGTGAATGATATATTCATACCAATATAAAATTTAGGTGATTTTATATTATTTCATAATTTTTATATTATTAATATTTTAATAATTCAATGATTAGATTTTTAAAAATATTTGTACTTGTCATACAAATAAATTTTTGAATTGGTCTAAATTTTTTATCATATCGATCTAAAATATTGTTTACATTAATATATATTTAACGGTTGAAATTTCTTTTACATAAAATACTTAATTCATGTCAAATTTGACGTACATAATTTACAAGAATGGACCATAGAATATAATAGTTCGATTGTTAAAATATTTAATTATATAAAAATTACGAAAGAATATAAAACCACCTTAAGTTTTACTCTAGTATAAGTGAACGTTGAATATTAGTATTTAAAATTTTGGAAATGAATAATTTCTACTGTGTTAACTCTCACATAAAAGAAAAAGAACTGTGTTTTGTTTTTATTATATAATTTAGTATGACATTTTAACTTAAGGATAGCAATGGGCTAACCCACCCTTCCCTTGATATGAAATATATCCCTCAATCATTTTATATTACTTTACTAGACTAAACCAAATACATGATAGGAAATTTCATAATTAAATTAAATAATTTGATATTTGACTTTAATCTTAAAAATTTTAATAAAAAATGGTTCTATGAAGTAGTCAAAATCTAACGAATTTAAGTTATTTTACCAAACTTAAATATCGTAGCTAAGTTACAAGGTGTGCCCATATTTTTGTTTTCAAAGATTTTATAGGAGGTTGAGAAACTAAATAAAAGCACCAAAAAAAAAAAAAAGCAGGAGTGTCAAAAAAACAAACTATATGATAGCTAGTTAGTGGACAGAGATACCAGCTTAAACAAGAGGAAAAGTGCAGTCCATAAATAAGGAGTTTTCTATAATTGGCTCTACTTTTTAGAGAAAGTTGCTAAAGAATGTTAAAACAATTAAGCGTCTGTGTCATTTAAGGTTTTATTTTCTTCCATATTTTTCTTTTTTCTTTTTGGGTTTCAGTTTCAGGCCACAAATCCAGGCAAAGGCAAATGCGCTGCACGAAATCATTTTTTCTTTTTTTATTCGCTGATTCCCCTACCTGGGTTTCTTTATTGTTTTCGTCTGGATACTCATATATATAGTTTATATTAAAGTTTATCCAACGTCAACAATATCGTCATCATTGTCCCATTCAGGTTTTTCTTTTATTTTTTCTTTTTTTATTATTATAAAATTCTGATCCACGTTTTAGGTGATCATGCCTGCAATATGCTGTGGTTTCACACCAATGTTCTTTGGCTCCAAAGCCGTAAAACTTGTCCAGGTTAGTATTTACAAATTTTCCCTCTTTGATTTTCTTTATTATTTTAGCTTCAACGAAATAAATATATATAAATATAAATATTGTTGTTCAATTGCAGAAAATTCATTGTTATAATTCACACATTTTATATGGTTAAATTTCTACAATTTTTCCATATCTGCACATTCTTTTGCTGAATGAATCATGCAAATTGCGGAACTTTTGTTTTTTTTAAGGTTGTATCCATGTCTGTAGCGTGTTTGATTAAAATTCTGATGTTATAAGGTATTTTACATATCATGCATTTATATTGGTTAATTCGTTCTATTGTTATTAGGAATCCTGAAAGAAAATTTTCAAATTTATATATTATATGCAGGGAAAATCCTCTCAGATATCAAAGGTATACAAGAAGCAAAAGACAGGGAAGGGCTCCAAGCAGGATAATTCACCTCATTTAGCATGCAACTTCATTCTGATGATGGAGCTTAGGAAAAAAATTATTACATTTAGAGACATCATTGATTTACCACCTTGTAATACCGCTTTATCCACAGATCAGGTATTATTTATTGCCTTCTTCTCAAACAACTCTATTGTTTCGAATAGTTTTAATCTTCCTATATATCTTATCTGTGCAGATGATAATAGGGACAATGCAAGATCTCCATAAATATTACCCTGAAAGTATACCCCGAATCCGTAGGTCAAAACTCAAAAGATTACCTATTGACAAGGTTTGCCACTTTTGATTAAAGAGTTAAATATAATTTGTCTCTCAACTTGTTCATATGTACTTAGTTGGGCTTAAAAATCTTTTTTGGATGTAGTTGATCCCTAAACTTATATTAGTCAACCAGGTTGGTACCTCCCACTTACACGTAAGTTTATATCAATATGACATGTTTAATAAATCAGATAGTGGCATGTGACAAGCATATATATAAATTAAGTTTGCCATGTAGCGTTTTGAGAGGTTGTCACATGGTATTACAAGATTGGTTAGAAATACTACATCAGCACAAACTAATAATATTAGTATGAATGGTCCAATTTAATTAATGGAATAAAATTTAAAGACCAATTAATTTGAAATGGACAAGTTCGGGGTGAAATTATCTATTATCCCTTAATAAAACTAGCTGTTTAATTTCAAGATTTATTCAATGATTGCTAACAATCTACCTGAAATGCCTATGAACAGATTCTGGTCTACTTCTGCAAGGCATTGCAAGAGCTTGCAGACGTATCAAATATGAGCGGTGCAGGGATAGACAAATGCAAGTTAGATATAACTGACAGTGAAGACTGCAACGAAGTTGAAAAACTTGGTATGAAGTAAATGGAAAATCACTGTTATTCCCTGTCATGTGTCTTAGTTTGAATCTTAAAAAAATTGCAAAGAGAGGAAGCACTTGCAAGAACTTTTGGGTGCATTTTCATTTGTGCTTTCCGGAATCCAAAACGAGTCTAGTTGCCTTCTGAACTTGCTTTTTCTTGTTTGAAATTGATAACAAATTTCCCATTCCTTTTTTCACTTTTTGGCAGTTGAAATTACTGTAACGACACTGAATGGTTTGATTAAGATAGCAAGAGAGAAAGCTGATATGGTTAATGAAGATGGAGAAAACAAGGGTTTATGTCCAAAGGCTAAAACTTATTCAGAAAACAGCTATGGCTGCCCTTCACCAACTTCAGTGCTTCCTGAGTTGATGGATCCCCCTCTAAAATCTTATGCATCACCTCTTTTGTTATCTGTCAACGTTCAAGCAGTGGGAAAACTGAGCCCCATTGATTTGAAGCGTCTCAAATTACACATGCTTCCTGATATGGGAGACGATGTTCCCTATTTGAAGCAAAACAAGGTTATGATTGAGGAACAAGATGAAGTTGATGAAACCAGAGATTCCAAATCTCAAGGTGAGGCTTTGGAGGATCCAGTTTCCGTTTCAGACAATGCAGCCGGTGGTGATACGACAACAGATGGAAGCAATGTAGCATCACCAACGCCGCCATCAGAGGTGAAACCCCCCGAGTTGTCCGGAGACGTGGAAGTGGCTGAAGATAAACCAGTATCTCCGCCACCAGCAACACCAGCAGAAGTTTTATCCCCAATTCCACCACCACCACCACCTCCGCCACCGCCACCGCTGCCAACAACACCACCCTCGCAGCCTAATTTAGTATCAAGCAAACCACCAATACCACCTCCTCCACCACCCCAACCAAATGCAGAAGCTTCAAAACCACCTTCAGTAGCAAAAGAACCAGAGTTGCCCTCACCAGGAGCACCTTTGCCACCACCACCAGCAGCAGAAGCGCCATCGAAGTCGAATATGGTGGAAACAGTAGCACCAGTTTCGCCACCACCACCTGCACCTCCTGTTGTGGCGAAAGGAACGGCACCAGTTTTGCTACCACCACCTCCTGTACCTAGAAGTGCATCGTTACCACCCCCACCACCTCCTATTCATAGAACTGCATCATTACCACCACCACCACCACCACCTATGGCACCTTCAAATGGATCAGGACCAATGCCACCGCCACCACCAATACCCGGATCGGCGGCGAATGGAGCTGCTCCACCGCCTCCTCCACCTGGTTCCATGCGCCTCAAGAAAGCAACTACTAGGTTGAAGAGATCAAGTCATATGGGTAATCTATATCGGAATCTCAAGGGCAAAGTAGAAGGAGTTCCAAAGCGAGGCCCCGGAGCAGCTAATGGTGGGAAAAAGAGTGGAGGTGGAAACAGCGGCGGTGGGAAACAACAAGGCATGGCTGATGCATTAGCAGAGATGACCAAGAGGTATAAACTATAAACAAAACATCTCTTACATCAAAATCCAATTAATTATATATAAACATCTGAAAATTTTCACTTTGTTTTGGTCTCAGATCAACTTACTTCATACAAATCGAAGAAGATGTTCAGAAATATGAAAAATCAATCAAAAAGCTCAGAACTTCCATCAGTACATTCAAAACCGGTGACATGTCTGAGTTAATTAAGTTCAACAAACACGTGGAATCCATTCTCGAGAAATTAACGGATGAAACACAGGTCAGTTTTAGCATGTTTCTAAAAATTAATATCTATTGCTTCATGAACCATTGGCCGATCCCCAAATGTTGAAAAATTGCAGGTTCTCGCAAGGTTTGAAGGATTTCCCGGAAAAAAGTTAGAAGCTTTAAGGACAGCATCGGCACTGTACTCCAAATTAGAATCGATGTTGAATGAACTAGAAAATTGCAAGATAGAGCCTCCTTTGGGTCAGCTTCTTGAGAGGGTTGAACGTTGCTTCGACAGGGTATGATTGGCTCTTACTTAAATTG
The DNA here is from genome assembly GCA_005393395.2 of Gossypium australe. NCBI lineage: Eukaryota > Viridiplantae > Streptophyta > Magnoliopsida > Malvales > Malvaceae > Gossypium > Gossypium australe. The sequence goes on along the minus strand of CM016619.1, from coordinate 52,937,171 downwards.
TAAATAGTAAGGTTGTTTTCATTAGGCATTAATACCAATTATATTACCTCCTAACAACAGATCAAAAAGGAAGTAGACTCCCTGGAGCGAACCAAGGATGAAGAAGCCAAGAAATTAAAAGGTCACAACATCGAATTTGACTTCCAAATTCTTGTACGGATCAAAGAGGCAATGGTTGATGTTTCCTCCAACTGCATGGAGTTGGCACTGAAGGTAAGACCCAGAATATATGTGATTAACATAAAAAATTTCCGTGTTAGTTATTTGGCTCATAATAATTTGGTTCAGGAGAGAAGAGAAGCAAAGTTAACGGCAAATGAAAAGTCGAAGACCAAAGGTGAAGCGCCAAAGAAAGTGTGCAGTAAAATGCTGTGGAGGGCATTCCAATTCGCTTTCCGGGTTTACACATTTGCAGGCGGACATGATGATCGTGCAGACAAGCTGACACGAGAATTGGCTCATGAAATTGAGACTGACCCTGAACATCAGCAGTAGGTGTGTTACCTATGTGTGAAACTTGAGAAATCGAATTTCTTTGTAAATTAAAGCTACATTTGTTCAATTTGTGATTTTGATGGACTAGGAAATTGAAAACTGCAGGCTTTAAAGAAACCGCCAAACTCCCCTTCTCAATGCTCTAAAATAATTTCTTTCATAGATGTTGTTTCGCTTACTTCAATAAAGCACTCAAATTTCTTTTTTTTTTTTTTTTTTTAAGTTAGGTATCTAATTATTTTTTGTAGTACAATTAGTGCCCTAAACTGTAATCATTATATATCCAGTCGTTACTTTTTTTAAAAGAATTTTTCAAAATCAATCAAGAATTTACATGTGGTAGTTTTAATTATATAACAATTTTAAATTTAATATTAAATAGTTGATTTAGTCTTACTTCAGTTAGCATGAACATTATTGTTAGTATAAGAGGATGTAGGTTCGAGTGCTCTCAAGCAAATTATCTTCTTATTTAAAGGTTGGTGAGGGATCATTCCTAGTTTTAAGAATTATATAAAAAAACAAAGACTAGGAATGATCGCCAGATCCGAGCTATAGGGTGCTATTCTGTCTAAGCACGACGAATTCTGGCCTAGTCCCCCCTCAAACACCCAAACTTCCTTTTTACCTGTAATACATAATAGGACATGCGTAAGTTCAAATTGAACTTAGTGAGTTATCCATACCTTCTATCATAATAACATTTTTATTTGCATAAACTTCAGAGTTTTGGGTTGTAACACCCCTTACCGGTATCCAACGCTGGGACTGGGTACGAGGCATTACTATACTTAATTTGCTCAACATACAACATTGGACAATAAAATTTCGTTTTAACTTAAAACTTTTTCATTTATAATCATGATGTCCCTATTATGGGTATACGAGACCCTAAACATACATCCGGGATGTTTTGGGACTAAATCGGAAACTTTTGCACATTTAGAAATTTTTTACTCAAAACAGGGCCCCACGCCCGTGTGAAATGGTATACGTCCGTATGAAATTTACTTCTCAATTCGAACCTACAGGGGTTTTCAAACGGCCGGACACACGCCCGTGTCCCTCACACGGCCTTCACACGCCAGTGTGCTCCACTCGTGGTCGACACTGACTTGCATCACACGGCCTGTCACACGCTCATGTGTCTGTCCCGTGGTCGACACTGACTTGCATCACACGACCAGTCACACGCCCGTGTCCTTTGACCGTGTGGCGAATTAAATTCCAAATTCAGGTGCAGACTTCACACGGCCTGGGCACACGCCCATGAGGCTGACCGTGTGTCATACACGACCTAGAACACACCCGTGTGTCTACCCGTGTGAACAAATTCTAGGCTATTTTCCAAGCCATCTTGCTACCCTCACATCCACACATTCATGCAACATCGCATATCATTATCATATCATCATTTATAATACTTAATCTCATATTTAATCCATGATAATCATATTAGCTTCGCATACACAAAAGAGCGCTATCACTAGCATAACTATAATCGACATAAGTCATCATCCGTGGCTATACACAATTGATCCATCAATCGTTTTAGGCCAACACATTTGGCTACATTAACTATGACTTAATTAATCAAAAGATAAGATTCCTATACATGCCATATCTCAAGAAGACTTGAAAACTTATACCCAAATGACTGCTCGATAGTGTGAAAGCATCTTCGGCGATCTCTAACCCGAACTAGTTAAGTTAACCTATAAGAGATAGGAAAGGAAAAAGAGTAAGCAATAACGCTTAGTAAGTTCATATGCAAATAATAATCAACTTTTGACATTCATTTATTTTACTCAACCACAAAGGCATTATAATGATATTTACATTTAAGCTCATGGTTACCCACTCAACCATTTATAATGCTTACTCATTCCAAACATTCACATATCACAAACACATATCATAAAACATTGTTCACCTTTACTTGCACTTATACCCTGCATTTATCACCACAAAGCCACATGTAATTTCACTCAGTCAAGTTTCTCGATAACACCTCGGAATAATAATAAATACTCGGTGGTTTCGCACACAGCCCACCATTAATACTAAACACGATGGTATTGCACACAGCTCATCAATAACAAATAATAAGGTGGTATCACACATAGCCTACCATTGATAATAAATACGATGGTATCGTACACAGCCCATCGATAACAAATAATAAGGTGGTATCGCATACAGCCCACCATTGATAATAAGTACGATGGTATCGCACACACCCCATCGTCAACAATAATAAGGTGATATCGCACACAACCCACCATTTGTCTCACATTCACAGATATTTATTCATACCCATTTTCCTATTTCGAATGTTCATCTGAGGATTTCCTCACACTCTATCATTTTTAATAGATCTCTATAATAATTATACGCATTCACGCAATGCACTAATGAGTAAAACATATGCAATATAGAATGCATCATTTACACATAAACTTACTATGGATTCATCATATACCGAAATCACTTCATATGAGTTCTGGGTACATACCTGTACCACTCATGACATATCCAGATACTTAGTTATTTTCAACATACCTGTTGAATCGCTAGAAATGCTACAAGATACTCTTGAGTCTCATACATACGGTATCACATCAACACCATATCACCGATATAGTCTTACATGAAATATCATATCGATGCTATGTACCTGACATAGTCTTATACGAAATCTCACACCGAGGCCATAATCCAAATTTGGTCTTACATGGAACCTTAATAACCTTAGTATCATAGTATTTGCATTCTATCCATTCTTACAATTCAATTGAAGATTTTTATTTCTCGATATCTCGTCAAAAACGTATTTAATATATTTCATAGAGACAATATACAATTCATACAACATCGAAATATCAAATACTTCACTTAAGGTTGCATTATTTGCACATGAACTTACCTCGATACCAAAAGGGTAAAAAGGGACCTATTTGTCCATATCTCTCTTTTCCCCCGCTCTAGGTCCGACTCACGTTTTCTTTGGTCTATAACAATAAAATTTACTCATTTAATCTCCACAGTAACCAGTACATTTTAAAATTTCTATCTTGGTAAAATTACCATTTTGCCCTTAAACTTTGGCAAAATTATGATTTTGCCCCTAGGCTCGTATATAGATTTTCATCAAATTTCCCTATTAATCAAGCCTAGAAGATTCATATTCCCTCTTAAAGCAACCCAAGATTTCAACTATTACACACATTTACCACCTATTTCACAACCTTTACAAAAAAGTCCCTTTAGGTGTTTTCATAGAAACACCTTCACAAAAGTTGTGTATTTAACAACTAAGACTTATTTTCTTCCATAAAATTTCAGCAAACAACATAAACGCTCTCATGGAAAAACCCTAGACTCTTAACCATTTTGTAAAACAGTCCTCTCATTAGCTAGCTTAAGCTTTAGGGGTTCTAGAAGTACAAAAAAATTAAAGAAAGGCCACCAAAATCACTTACTTGTAAAGAGGAAAGCTTGGCCGTTCTCAACCCCCATTTTACTGCTAATTTTCAGTGGAGAAGATGGAGAGAAAAAAATGATATTTTACTTTTTTTTATTTTATGATAAAAATCAATTTTTACCACCAAATTTTCACCTAGGCAATTGACAAAGTCCTTTCTTTGTCCCCCCTATGGCTGGCCATCACTTCCCCATGGCTTAATTTCATATTAATGATCTCAAATTTAATATTCTATGACTATTTGTCACCTCTAGCAAATAAAATAGAACTTTTGCACTTTATAAGATTTGGTCCTTTTTCGCGATTAAGCATGAAATCACTAAAATTAAAGCACCAAAATTTTCATGCACCTTTACAATCATGTTATAACTCATAAATTAACATTAAAATAATTTTCTCTGACCTCGAATTTGTAACACCCCTAACCCATATCCGTAACCGGATTAGGGTTACGAGGCATTTACAAAGGAAATACAGCTTTCATATATTCATATAATCACATGGAACCTATCCACAAATACATATACAGATATATCGTTTTACCAATTAAATATTAGTCTTAACTTATTAATCACACCTGATATACTAATCATATCTCAAAGTTCAATCAAATTCATTTCAATTCTATATCATTTTATCAAATCAATATACATGTCTTAAAATACATACATAAATCATGAGCTTATCATTATAATGACATATTCGAACTACATATAATGTTTATTAGCCATGTGCAAATGCAATTCAAAACCAAATATACATACGAGTACATTTGCTAATTAATACCTTGTATTGCCGAATACAAAATTCATGATATTAATCTTTTATTAATCTATTTAAGCAAAAACATGCAACTTAATACACCTCACTTACTTACTTAAGCAATTGGCCGAATATACAAAGTCCCATTTATGACATTTCATGTTTATTACCTAACACAAGTCGAGTTTGGTGATTTCTTGCACCTAGTAAAATTCAAACTATCTCACAAGCCATTTATAAATAAAAAAATGTATATAAATCATAGTTATACACATTTCTATATTCGAACCTAAGCCCAACCAACTAGTTCTTTGAGCATATTAACTACATTTGACTATAGCACCTAGACTTGGCCGCATTGAATACATGATCATAAGGAAATACTATTAACCTAACACACACATGAATTAATATATCCATTGGAATTGCATAAGTATACTCAATTTTTCCACCACATGCTTTTATCTCAATTAAACACTCTAGTGCTCAACTTTAAATAATCATGCATAGACATTTTCACTACCATCATCAACTCAACTTAACTACTCAATATAACTGTCATAATATATACTTTCAAGCTAAACCTAAACATAACAAGAGCACACAACCAAGAACATTTATACAAACCAATCTATCTAACACATAAGTAAAGTTTCAGCCAAGAGTAATAGCCATTTCGCAAGGCTAAACATATATATACAAGATCTAATACCATTTTAACGACATAACCTAGCTAATACATGCCTTTCGAATCAAACTAGATTTAAGTACCAAAAGAGTTGATAGTGTGGACAACTTTCTTGACGATCCCTTTGAGCTTGTAGCCTTAACTGAATCTATAAAACAGAGGAGAACATTTCACACAAGTAAGCGTACTAGCTTAGTAAGTCCTAAACTCATAATAATATAACATTCAGTCACTTAAACATTTAAAATATGTTTATTTAAACAGGACCGAATACTAACAGTTCATTAACCTAAGTAATTGTACTCCATTTCCATAAACTTGTATCTCTTCAAAGCACAAAATAAATATATTACAAGAATCACATGCTCCAAGTCATATAAGTACAGCATTCATGACGACCATGTTATCGTACTAAAATTTCTTTTCACTCTTAGCATTACTATTTGATAACCGAATCTCCACAATAGTACATTCAAGCTCTATTTCAATCATATAATACTCATACACATCAACCTTAATCTCAAATGTACATAATACTATTCTCATAGTATTAACTCGACTCAAGTAACCTTAAACATAACATACCTTGCTTGCTTACCTGAGCCTTTAACTAGATACATTAAATATGTTTTGCCTTGAACAAAATTCGGTTTATCCTTTGTAAAACACATCACCGGCATCAAGCCTGCTAGGCGTCAAAGCCCGATAAATACCACCGGCACAAGGCCTGCTAGGCTCAGAGCCCGTAATAAGTCACCGGCACTAGGCCTGCTAGGCTTAAAGCCCGATACAAATCACCGGCACATGGCCTGCTAGGCATTTAGCCCGATACAAATCACTGGCACATGGCCTACTAGGCATTTAGCCCGATACAAATCACCTCAATTATCCATTTAATACACATTACTTATTGCTAAATCACAACATTAAATATACTTCATTTCAACTTCACATTTCAAACTAAACAAGCTTATTCATAATAAAATTTACAATTATGTTTCAACTTAGCCTTATTCGAACATTCGGCTATCACCTCAATTCATATTCAAATTTATCAAATAATATCAATAAACAAGTTCATAAATAACTCTTTGATATATTTTAACTTAAGGGCTTACCTCGGTTGTCGATAGACCGTGTAAATCGGCTATTCGAGAACCTTTGTCTTTCCCCGATCCAATTTCGTTTTTCTTTGTTCCTGATCTTGAATTTGTGCTTGAAGTTGCCGAAATTCAAAGGAAGCAAAACCCCATTAATTTTCTAAACATTCGGCCAAAACAAATAAAGATGATAATGGCCATTTTTTTATGTTTTAATTAACATATTTATTAAAAATAACTTGGTTTACCAAATTAACCTTTATACTAAAATAATAACCATATAATACTTAAGGTTATACTAGACTTTTGCCACCCACTAACTCATAAAATGGGTTAATTTCACTTTTAATACTCCATATTAAAAAGCCATCCACATATAAGCACTTTTCACTTTAGCATGCAACTTTTACGCATTACGCGATTAAGTCCTTTTAATCAAATTAAGCACTTAAACGATAAAATTTTCATACGAAACTTTCACACACATCAATTCACATATAATAAACTCAAAATATAATATTAAAATATTTCTGGAACTCGAATTCGTGGTCCCAAAACCACCGTTCTGATTAGGGTCAAATTTGGTCTGTTACAGAATTAGTGGTCCTGAGACCACTATTCCGACTAGCCCCTAAATCAGGTTGTTTTAATTCTCCCCCTTTAAGAATTTTCGTCCCCAAAAATCTTACCAGAAGAAGTTGCCTTCAAGTTTCATGAAACGTTTCCACCAACTTTTCAGAATCACAAATCAATTTACCCTCGTATATCTCTTGCTAATGACCTTTAAACTTTAGTACACAATGTTGAAACACATCTTTAAAATCTAAATCACTCTCTTTTTGAAGCACATATACTCAGTAATCTGTCAGATAATATTTCTGCACATGCTAAAATGATCATGCATATCTTTATTAGACAATTTACCGCAATCCTTATACCTGTCGACAAATCGACATTTGGATATAAACTAAAAAATATCGTGTTATACATATACACTCAATCACCAGAACAGCTACTCATATGACTGCTCATTTCATTATTCTTGGATGAACAGACATCCTACCACTGAGCCTCATACTAAATCTTCCGCATAAGTTCTGGATTCATCAATGCACGAATTCTATCTTAAGAAAACAATAATAACAGAAATCATATCCGACCTGAATTTTAACATCAGAAGTAAACTCATTCTAGACTCATTTAGATTACCATTCACTATCACACTTTTGAACTTCTCTGTTTCACAAGGAAAAACTCGTTTTAGCGTTTAACATCGTTAAATTTAGGATATATCAACTAAGGTCAATTGAGTAACCAACTTGTATCAATTAAACGAGGGTTTTCCATCCAGATATCTTTACTACATCTGCTTCTCGAAAGGTAACTCAATAACTACACATACTCCGGCAATAGCTCAAAACATCATCACTATCTTACATTCAAAATTTCCTACAACATTAGATACTTTAACTCATTAGGATTCAGAAAGCACATGACATTTTCCATAGATCATACTATATCATTGAATTCACAACACAACCATAAAAGTGATCATCTCTAAATTACTAGTCGAACAGTCCCTTTTTATGTAACTTTAACCATCTAAAGATGCAAACTACCTTTTTACATTCTGGTATTAAGACATATCCCAATTTGTTCAATAGCACATCGTTAAAAATCATAAATTCCTTCCTTAATTCAAACTGTACTCAGAACTAGAACTTTCAGTTAATAATACCTTCAATTGCTTTCAACTTCGCTAACATGCAACAGACCATTTAAACTTTCATAATTATGATAACTCTTAAATAAGTTAAACTTCAACTTGTAATTAACATCATCCGGTTAGAATATTTCAATAGGCATATATCTGTATTATGCTTTCTAAAGTCTAATTTCTTATACGAAGATTAGAGGTATCCAAATACTAGAATCATCACTTTCCTATGATCGAACTAAAAGCATAACCATAGTAAACGTAGCTATCACATGTTGAAGAACACACTTTAAATACAAACCATGATCAGCAGAAACATAAGAATAGTCTCACATAAAATTTTTACCACCGACTTCACTCCAAAATATCAGAATAGAATTACGAAGAGATAAAGAAATGCCGATCGCGAACCAACCAAATCGACAACAATTTCGTCTAAATTTACAGTCAATTAACATTCTCACATGATCATAATTTCATAAAAAATGAACAACCACATAACCCTTGAAGGGGAATAAATATCTATATGGAATACTCAAAGAGATCATTACAATCTATTCAACCATGATTGTCATCCTCAAACACTTTTATTGTTCAAAAATTGTTTTTCTGACTATTTCCGTCATCATAATCCCTTTATTATTCCATTTACTGATGAACATCAATTCGAGAAGATTTTGGTAAATACATACTTTAAATTTCATACTCAATTGAGTCGAATAGCTAAGACTAGTTCTTTCTTTATTCTTGACATTGCATAATCTGTATAATCTTTAAAACATTCTGATATTCTTCCCAAACTATTTTCACTTTCTAACTATTCTCATTTCTGTATGCATTACTAATTGTTTCACCACTGAACTCTTTAGTTTCACACTTATGAACTTATTCAACTCGATTTTCATAAAATTACATTACTAATCAACACTGGTAAGGGGGTGAGGTTGTAAAGCGTCTAACTTGACTCTCAAACTTACACACATATACCTTAGCATTCATCATTAATGAAATATCATCATAATCATACAACTCACTCCAAGCGAATTTTCACACTTATTCAGATTACAAATGTTTTCTTTCACCCATAATTTTGAACTATGATTTTACTTACTCAAGCTCTGTATTAATATCTAATTAAATACCCAACATCCAATTCCGATTTCTCTTACTATCACTTGTCAAATTAGAGAACACCTTACGGGTCTGAGTACGCCGTTTACTTGATTGCTATAGTCCAACCATAGTCTTACTCGTATCACAATATCATAGCCCAGTTATAATCTTACATGTCGTCATGATGCCATAGTCTCGCTATGGTCTTACACAAAATCTAATATCGATACCAATGCCGTATCCCAAATATGGTCTTACACGGGATCGTGTATCGATGCCAATGCCATGTCCCAGACATGGTCTTATATGGGATCACATGTACTGCCATGGTCTAACAATGGTCTTATCCGTCAATTCATTACTGGTCGATTGTACTCATCTCTTGCGTTCTACTTAATTTGACCTTCCAATTCAACTCACATACTATTATAATATGTGTGGCTTCGTAATAGAGTCATAGAATAAAACATTATATATTCTCTAATCTAACAGTTAAACATGAGATTCAACTATGTAGACATACTGATTATACATTATTCAAATAAATGTACATACACACATATCTCGTTCATTGGGTAAGATTACTCATCATATTCACTTAATCAAATATGTTGAGCATATAACACCGTATGCATGTCGAACCAACATGGATGAGCTTATCACCATATAACTTTTATTTCATTTCAAGTTTTTCACCTTTCTCAACTTATGATTATCTCATTTCGTACCTTATCACACACATGTCATGAACTTCTATTCATACCTTTCTGAATTTCGTCACATCAAAAGTACATTTCAATTATCTCATTATCATTTTTAGCATTATTGAAAATAGCTCGGTTGGGAATCATCTCTGTCTTAACAAAACAATTTCGTCAGAGCCGGGAGATATCACACTATCATGAGTAGAAATATGACATGTATAACTAAACTCTCATACGCTAGGTTAGTCCAAGAATGAACTAAACCATAGCTCTGATACCACTAAATGTAACATCCCTTACCCGTATCCAACGCTGGGACTGGGTATGATGCATTACTGTACTTAACTTGCTCAACATACAACATTGGACCATAAAATTTCATTTTAACTTAAAACTTTTTCATTTATAATCATGACGTCCCTATTATGGGTCTACAAGACCCTAAACATACATCCGGGATGTTTCGGGATGAAACCGGAAACTTTTGCATACTTAGAAAATTTCTACTCAAAATAGGGCCACATGCCCGTATGAAATGGTACACGTCTGTGTGAAATTTATTTCTCAATTCGAGCCTATAGGGGTTTTCACACAGCCGGACACACGCTCGTGTCCCTGGTCCGTATCCCTCACACTGCCTTGAAACGCCCGTGTGCTCCACTCGTGGTTGACACTGACTTGCATCACACGGCCTGTCACACGTCCGTATGTCTGGCCCGTGGTCGACACTGACTTGCATCGCACGGCCTATCACACGCCCGTGTGTCTGGCCCGTGGTCGACACTGACTTGCATTTCACGGCCAATCACACGCCTGTGTCCTTTGACCGTGTGGCGAATTAAATTCCAAATTCAGGTGTAGACTTCACACGGCCTGGGCACACGCCCACGAGGCTGACCGTGTGTCATACACGGCCTAGACACACGCCATTCTAGGCTATTTTCCAAGCCATCTTGCTACCCTCACATCCACACATTCATGCAACATCACATATCATTATCATATCATCATTTCTAATACTTAATCTCATATTTAATCCATGATAATCATACTAGCTTCGCATACACAAAAGAATGCTATCACTAGCATAACTATAATCAACATAAGCCATCATCCATGGCCATACACAATCGATCCATCAACCGTTTTAGGCCAACACATTTGGCTACATTAACTATGACTTAATTAATCAAAAGATAAGATTCCTATACATGCCATATCTCAAGAAGACTTGAAAACTTATACCCAAATGATTGCTCGATAGTGTAAAAGCATCTCCGGCGATCTCCAACCTGAACTAGTTAAGTTAACCTATAAGAGATAGGAAAGGAAAATGAGTATGCAATAACGCTTAGTAAGTTCATATGCAAATAATAATCAACTTTTGACATTCATTTATTTTACTCAACCAAAAAGGCAATATAATGAGATTTATATTTAAGCTCATGGTTACCCACTCAATCATTCACAATGCTTACTCATTCCAAACATTCACATATCACAAACACATATCATAAAACATTATTCACCTTTACTTGCACTTATACCCTGCATTTATCACCACAAAGCCACATGTAATTTCACTTAGTCAAGTTTCTCGATAACACCTCGGAATAATAATAAATACTCAATGGTTTCGCACATAACCCGCCATTTAATAATTAATAAGGCGGTATCATACACAACCCACCATTAATACTAAACATGATGGTATCGCACACAGCCCATCAATAACAAATAATAAGGCGGTATCTCACACTGCCCACCATTGATAATAAATACGATGGTATCGCACACAACCCATCGATAACAAATAATAAGGTGGTATCGCATACAACCCACCATTGATAATAAATACGATGGTATCGCACACAACCCATCATCAACAAATAATAAGGTGATATCGCACACAACCCACCATTTGTCTCACATTAACGGATATTTATTCATACCCATTTTCCTATTTTGAATGTTCATCCGAGAATTTCCTCACTCTCTATCATTTTAAATAGATCTCTACAATAATTATACGTATTCACACAATGCACTATTGAGTAAAACATATGCAATATAGAATACATCATTTACACATAAACTTACTACGGATTCATCATATACCGAAATCACTTCATATGAGTTTTGGGTACATACATGTACCACTCATGACATATCCACATACTTCCTTATTTTCAACATACCTGTTGAATCGCTAAAAATGCTACAAGATACTCTCAAGTCTCATACATACGGTATCGCATCAACACCATATCCCCGATATGGTCTGACATAAAATATCATATCGATGCCATGTCCCTGACATGGTCTTATATGAAATCTCACACCAAGGCCATAATCCAAATTTTGTCTTACACAAAACCTTAATAACCTTAGTATCATAGTATTTGCATTCTATCCATTCTTACAATTCAATTAAATATTTTCATTTCTCGACATCTCGTCAAAAACGTATTTAATATATTTCATAGAGACAATATACAATTCATGCAACATTGAAATATCAAATACTTCACTTAAGGTTGCATTATTTGCACGCGAACTTACCTCGATACCAAACGGGTAAAAAGGGACCTATTTGTCCATATTGTTCTTTTTCCCCGCTCTAGGTCGAACTCTCGTTTTCTTTGATCTATAACAATAAAATTTAGTCATTTAAACTCCACACTAATCAATACATTTTAAAATTTCTACCTTGGAAAAATTACCAATTTGCCCTTAGACTTTGGCAAAATTACGATTTTGCCCCTAGGCTCGTATATCGATTTTCATCAAATTTCCTTATTAATCAAGCCTACCTGATTCATATTCCCTCTTATAGCAACCCATTATTTCAATTATTACACACATTTACCACCTATTTCACAACCTTTACAAAAAAAGTCCATTTAGGTGTTTTCATGGAAACACTTTTCACAAAAGTTGTGTATTTAACAACTAAGACTTATTTTCTTCCATACAATTTTAGCAAACAACATAATTGCTCTCATGGAAAAACCCTAGACTCTTTACCATTTTGCAAAATAGTCCTCTCATTCGCTAGCTTAAGCTTTAGGGGTTCCAAAAGTACAAAAATTTTCAAGAAAGGCCACCAAAATCACTTACTTGTAAGGAGGAAAGCTTGGCTGAAATTTTTGAGTTCTCAACCCCCATTTTGCTACTAATTTTTAGTGGAGAAGATGGAGAAAAAAGACGATATTTTTCTTTTTTTTATTTTATAATAAAAATCAATTTTTATCACCAAATTTTCACCTAACCAATTGACAAAGTCCTTTCTTTGTCCCCCCTATGGCCGACTATCACTTCTCCATGGCCTAATTGCATATTAAGGACCTCCAGTTTAATATTTTATGACTATTTGACACCTCTAACAAATAAAATAGAACTTTCACACCTTATGCAAATTGGTCCTTTTTCCCGATTAAGCATGAAATCACTAAAATTAAAGCACCAAAATTTTCATGCACCTATACAATCATGTTATAACTAATAAAATAACATTAAAATAATTTTCTTTGACCCCAGATTAGTGGTCCCGAGACCACTGTTCTGACTATCCCCTAAATCAGTATGGTACAAGGGTTTAGGTTAACTTTATTCGTACCAGGAAAGTTCGCCAATATTACTGGCGTAGACTTGTCACCTCGCATTTCAAGGTATCTCGTAAGTCAACATACTATTTTCTAGGACACGAACTTCCTCTTTCTTGCTTCTCTTTATGGAACCCTCTTGTGGATTATTTTTACTTGCCCATTTTCATTGATTCGATAACTAACATCGTATTACCTGCTCGCTATTGGCACAGATGTGAACTACCTTCGTTTACCACCTTATGGTGGATTAGCGCATTATGGTTGAATATTGTGGACATTTCTTTTGATGGATAATTTCTTTGACTTTCACTTGAGAGATATTCATACAAATCTTCATAGAAGGCCAAATACATATGCAGATACTGGCTTACGAATTCATATATTTAGATACAGATTTATAAGAACATATCTTCATACAAAAATGAATTCCAATACGTGAACAGTTCTGCATCCATTCATAAGATAGAATTTCATGTCTAACTTTGACACTAGATTTAAAGAACAAATATGGCATACCGTAATAATTTGCATCTGTCTCGCAATAACAGGAAACCCATACATATGGTCTACTCTTACAAATAGGTTACACGTACGGATTCATAAGAGTGAATCCTATATTTGTGAAATCATGTCTATAAGATAGTCTTGACAGGCTATCATATTTGACAGATACAGACTTATAAAATGCGAATTTATAGAAGGAGATCCCCATTACGGATTAATAAAAAAATAACTCATATTAATCGAGTAGAATAATCTGACGGATTGTCATATCTTACATACGTCTTACATAAATAGATAGCTCATATCTTTTGATTTGAGCATATTAGTAGATTTCAAGTAACAAACTCATTCTTGGAGGACTTATAAAACCAAGTCAAATATTTGCGGAAACATGGATGTAGACATATTCACGGATTCACGTACGTGAATTATCTCGCAGACTTCAATTGGGTCATGTCATCTAGGTGAGTCTAGCAGACTTCCCTAGATCATGCTATGGCCATAGACTTACAATTCACATACACGACTTAGAGCCTCTGATTCCATAAAGTCTTTTACCACCCTGAAAGGGCTTTCATACTACCCATAAAGGGTTGTCATATACTGGTGTGCACCTTTCTCTGTACAGTCTGCCTGAACCTCCGCAAAGCCAATTATCATCAATATTCAATTTCGATATAGTTCGCCTAAACCTCTGCAAATCATCCTTCTTAATTTGAACACATAAGTTTTCCCCTATAAGGCTGGGGTCATTCTCCAATCTCGGTATGCATTCACATGCCCTACTAGAGGTAAAACTTATAACATGTCACATTCTCCTTATCCATTACTGCTCCCATTATAAGCACACTTCGACAACCCTCCACAACACTGTAGAATTCATACACATGCATTTCATACACAATCAGTTAACCAATACTACTATTCATGCACGACACACATTACGCCAAACGTTTCATCTATTTAACGTGGTTAAACTTACAACCAATTATGCATTTTCATATCTACACAACATGCATCAATATTCAACTGTAGAGTAAACTCATCATTTACCCAACATTCACTTAAACATACTCAACACACAATACTGAAAATATGTAACAGCCCGTTTTCAGTGAATTCAGAATAGTGATTTTGAGACCACAAATTTGACGAGTAAATTATTATTTTATTATTAATTTAGTATCTATGGGATGTTATAAGGTTCGTATTAAAATTTTGTTAAGAAATTTTGACGTTTCCATGCTTAATTACATAAAAAGGACTAAACCGTAAAAGGTGCTAAAATGGAGTTCTATTAGTAAAAAGGGTCAAATGGCTATGAAATTTAAATGTGAGTGGACTTAGATGGTAATTAGACCATTTATAATGTTCGTGGACTTTTATGGACACAAATTAAGTCAATTTTAAGTTATAAACTAAGGTTAAATTAGTAAATTGATTAATAAATCTAAATTAACAAAATGAAAAATGGTATCATCTTTCTAAATGAAACTCACCACCAAAAATAGGGTAAGAAAACCCCATTGAGGAGGCTTGAAGGTTTGATTGATTTCTTTTGCTTGCATGTAAGTGTTTTTAGCCTTATTTTTAATGATTTCTATGTTTTTGAAATCGTTGTAGTTTAATGTAGCTAGCACATGGATTAATTAGCAAAACTGTTAAAGATATAGGGTTTTTCCATGAATTTTATTGCATGATTTTTTATGTTTGATCGAAGATTATGAGCCCTTGTTGTTAAATTAACAAGTTTTGTAAAGGGATTTTTTATGTAAACTTCATTTAGGGGCTTATTTGTAAAAGTGGTCAAATTTCATGGTAAATTTGTAAAATGATGGTTTGTGTGGGTTGATATAGGTCCTTACAGAAATCCGCTAGCTTGGGAAAAGGATGAAAATGCTTAGATTTCAATTTATGAGCTAAAGGATTAAATCGTGAAAAGTTAAAAATGTTAGGGGTAAAATTATAATTTTGAAAAATGTGAAATGCAGACTGAATTAGTAATAGAGGAATTAAATGAATTGAATTTGTCTATTTAGGTCAAGATAGACCACGTACGAATCTAGATCAAGGAAAAGCTAAATCCTCAGACTAATCGATCTTGTTTCTATGCCCATGTCGTCGAGATAAGTCCATATGATATGTAACAGCCTGATTTTGGGTCAAGTCGGAACAGTGGTTTCGGGACCACAAATCCGATGCAGTAAAATTTATTTTTATGGTCTACAGTTTTATGGAACGATTTCTTGAAATTTCGTTCGAAAAATTTTGACGTTTGGGCACTCAATTTAGTTAACGAAACTAAATTGCAAAAAGTGCAAAATTTAAGTTCTATATGTTAAAGGTGGCCAATTGCTATGAGATCTTAAATTAAAGGTCCTTAGATGATAATTAGACCATTGGTTAAGTTGGTGGACAAAAATGGACATGATTTAGGTGAAATTTGGGTGTTTTAAAGAAAGGGCATTTTGGTCATTTGGTAATTAAATGAATTAATATGCAAAATAAAGCCAAAATCTTGTCCATCTTCTTCTCCCATGGTTGAAATTCACTAAGGAAGACATAGCTAGGGTTTGTTCATCTTTCAAGCTCGATTATCAAGAAAAACGAAGTTCGAACCTAGATCAGGGGGAAAACAAAGTGTTTGACGATTAGGTCCATTTTCACTATTTTCATATGTTAATAATGCAATGTTATGTTTGTATTTTAATGTTTTGATATTGGATGAATTTTATGATTGATTCTATTAGCATATTTGACGAAGTTCCGGCAAGAGGGAAATCCCGGTTGACCCTTAGGAATAGATTAGGATACATGTGACATGTCACTAGGAACCCAATGTGAATATGTAATTATGTGATTTATATGTCTCGGGTGTTGGTCTTGTGTGTCCTACCGGTGGCTGGGTATACCGGTATGAGTTGCGGATACCTGACAGCTTGTGTTAGTAGCACTGCGTAGCTATGTCTTGACCGATAGCTTGCGTGAGCAGGCCCGTGGATAGCTCGAGAGCGAGATTATGTGTGTTATAAGATTGGTGGTAGCTTTGGCTACATATGTGGCACTTATGTGCAAAGTTTTCCGAGTATCTGATAGTATTCCAAGTGGTTCAATGGGTTTGTCAAAGATGAGAAAGTATGTGATTATGTTACGAGTTGGTACAAGTATGTACGAACTCAAAGGAAATGGATTCGGTATATGATGAACTATTGATAAAAATGTGATTGAGTAAGTTATGCTCATGAAGGCTTAATGATATATGTTATGTTATTCATATGACAAATGTATAATTAATGTTGTTTATTATTTGCATATGAACTTACTAAGCTATATAGCTTACTCCCCTTTCTTTCCCTTACCTTATAGTGTCACCAAGCTAGCTCAGGATTGGAGATCGTCAGAGATCCATTCACACTATCAACCATTATTTTGGGTACCATTAAAAGTTAATATTTTGAGTTATGGCATGTATAGGGGGCTTGGTCATTTTGTTATGTGTCATAATTGGTTTGGCCAAATGTGTTGGTCTATATTTGCTAATGATTCATTTTGTATATGTCATTGAAAGTTGGTCAATAATGTTTGTGAGTATATTTAGATATTGATACCATTCATGATCATGGAAACTTGCATGATCTATGTTGATAAATTATGATGTTAAAGCATGTTAAATGTTAGCATGTGGATGTGATGTTAATACCTTGGTTGTGGATGTTTTGGTTGCCTAAGTATGCTATGAATTATGCCATTGAATTGGTGTAAGTGTAGGTTTAAATGAGGGTGGTAAATGGCTTGGTAAATAGCCTATTTTTGTCTACACGGGTAGACACATGGGCGTGTGTCTAAGCCGTGTGTGACACACGGTCTGCACCACGGGCATGTGTTTTAGATGTGTGTCCCCTGCACCATAATTTAAAAAAAAAAAAAAACAAAATGTCTAGAATATAGCACACGGGCAGAGACACGAGCGTGTGTCTCACTTGTGTGGGCTACACGGCCTCGAATATGGGCGTGTGTCTTAGCAGTGTGAAACCTGCACTTAATTTAAATTAAATTAAATAAAAACACGGTCTAGCACACGGGCGTGTGGCACAGCCGTGTGGCACAAGTTAGAGAGCACCCTAAATTGAACACAGTCTGAAGCATGGGCGTGTCCCAGGGTCACACGGGCGTGTCCCTTAGACCACATGGGCGTGTGAGCCTTGCAGTTAGCAAAAATTTTCTAAATTTTGTAAAATTTTCCTAAGTTCTTGGTTTAGTCCCGAACCACTTCCAATGCATGTTTTGGGCCTCGTAGGCTCGTATTAGGGACTTTGTGATTGAGTTTGAATGGTTTTAAATTGGACACAAATTTATGACTCAAAATTGTGTGAATGCTTGTGTTGTAAGTCTGGTAATGCCTCGTACCCTATTCCGGTGTCAAATACAGGTAAGGGGTGTTACATGATAAATATCGTTTTAATGATATATTGATCTATATGTTAATGTGTTATTTTCCATGTAATAAAATTATGTATATCCAACGACGTCATGACAGTTATTGAGTCTCATTTGAACCTTAGGAATTCGTAGGATACGAATGACATGTCATTAGGGGTTTCATGTTTTGGGTGCTGGTCTTGAATTTCCTACCGATGGCTAAGGTCCTGCATTTGTTGTGGGTACTCCACAGCTCGTGTGAGTAGGCCAATTTCACAGCTCGTGTGAGCAACGATGTAAAGGAAAGGTTAAGGTTATATGTTTAGCACACTTCGTGTGAGCTTTCCCGAGTATCTGATGATATTCTAAATGGTTCAACGGGTATGAAAAGGAAAGGAACAGTAAGTGTTCAAATGAACTAAATCATGTATTTATGAAAATGATTGAAATGGTAATCTTCAATGGAAGTATACTTATGTTCATGAAAACGATGAGTTCAAATGAAGTATGTTCATGTATAATGGCTTAGCTTATATTAATTCAAGTGAATTATGTTTAAATGCACTAACATGTGTTGTTGATGGTGCTTAGGCTTGTGCCAAGCTTGTGGTTGGATTATGTTATGCTTAATCATAATGTTATGTATTGAAATGGTAAGTTATGTTTATGTTTTACAAACTTACTAAGCATTATATGTAATAGTCCGAATTCGACCCTAATCAGAATGGTGGTTTCGGGACCACGAATCTGAATTAGAAAAATATTTTCTTGATTTAATTGATGTCTATGTTAAGTATTTGTGCATGAGTAAAAATATCGTAGCAAAGTTTAAATGTTTGGATGTTTAATTTAATAAAAGGATCAAATAGTAAAGTGGTAAAAGTAGTGTGCAT
Organism: Gossypium australe; assembly: GCA_005393395.2. Lineage (NCBI taxonomy): Eukaryota > Viridiplantae > Streptophyta > Magnoliopsida > Malvales > Malvaceae > Gossypium > Gossypium australe. The sequence goes on along the minus strand of CM016619.1, from coordinate 52,917,684 downwards.
GAAATTAGGAAGGTCAATTGAATTGTTTTATTCAAGTAAGGATTACAATTACATGTAGTGGACGGCAATGATGATGGGGGAGGATTTTTAAACATTTTATAATTTTAATTATAATATTTTATAGAATATTATAATGTGTAATATATTGAGAAAATAAAAGAACATGAAAAAAATTTTATTTTCTCTCTCTTTCACTCATCTTCTTCACCGATTCTATTCAAAGAAAAGAAGAAAATTCATCCTCCCTCATCCCACCATTGCATGCAGTTGTAAGGTAAGAAATTGAGCTTTATTTTAGTAAATTATTACAAAATTGAGTTGGTTGCCTTAAGTACTATCAAAATCATGTAAATTTTCTTAAAGTTAAGCATGTTTAAATTCGGCTATGGGGGAGTATTTTTGATTTGTAATGTTGATGAAAACAAGATGATTTGAGATAGGGATTTAGATGAAATGGAGAATAGTGAATTGAAATTTTATGAATGCTATGGAGGTTATTTTAATTTGAGCATAGGGATGCTCTTTACATTCGGCCGAATGTTGAAGTGAGTATGTATGAGGGTTATTTTAACTTAATTGTTGGTTATATATTTATGTATATGTATATGGAAACACGGGTATATTGAAATAGCATAATCAACCATGATGAATGTTTATATTTTGAAGTGGTTATTGATAGAATATTAAGGTTGGGTGATGAATAGAAATGTTTTAGTTGGAGATTTTGATTGAATTAAGTATTAGGGGTTTAATTGCATAAGTTAAATAGTAGAAGGGTTAAAATGTTAGAAGGATGGTTTGTGGAGACTTGTAGGGACCTAGAGAAAATTTGGCTCTTAAGGATAAAATATGGAGGTAATGTGTCGAATATATTAGTTATATTGAGTAAGAGAATATAATTATTTTCATGACTAAATGTATGTGCGATTATATGCTAGAAAGGATGTTAGTTTGATTACATGGATGATTTTGTATTTTTATATGGACTACGGGTGTATGAAATGTACTACGGGTAAGAAACTTTGATTGAGCACATAGTCTGCAGGTGAAATAAGTAACGGCTCTATGTGAGCGACACGTTACGAGGTTTCTAAGTAACGGCTCTATGTGAGCGATACGTTACGAGATTTTTTTAAGTAACGGCTCTATGTGAGCGATACGTTATGAAGTTATTATGTAACGGCTCTATGTGAGCGATACGTTATGAGATTTTTAAGGAACGGCTCTATGTGAGAGATACGTTACATAGTGTTTTAGCAAGGTACTAAGTGTGCGAAACATTATTAAACTTATTTATCAATGTGCTGGTATATGGCTCGTTTAAAAGTATTCTTTATAAATGCAAATTGGTATATAGTATTGTTGGGAAATAGTATCTTAGAGTTATGCATGAATGACTAAGTTTCGGGTGGTAAGTAAATTAGAGGTACGTTTCATTTATATTAATTTAAGATGAATGGAATTATTAATGTGAGTTGGAAACTTATTAGTTTGAGGCACGTTTACTGATTATTTCATATGATATTCGTGAATTAAAACTTGAATCTCTGAATATTTGGTCTTGTTGTTGTATGTGAAGTGTTTATTGAAATTTTTAAGTAGGGTAATTATAAGTATAGGAATTAAGAGCTAAAATCTTACTAAGCTGTGAAGCTTACCTTCTCTCCGTTGTTTCTTTGGATTTGTAGATCACTTTTGGAAGGTTCAACTTAAGCTCGTGGATCAACTTGGAAGCTCATCATACTATCATCTATCTTGGTACCCCTTTTTGGTATATTAATCATTGATGATTATGGCATGTATAAGCTAAATTGTTTTCTTAGGTTTTGTATAAGACAAATTTTTAATGGATGTATGCCATGCGAAAATGGCTAAATTGTGGTACTTTGGTCTTGTGTATATTCAGCCATGAGGTCACCCTTTTATGAAAGTATAATTACTAATGTGTTTATGCTTGATGTATGAAAATGTAGCTTGAATGACCATTTGGTTAAAGTTTTATTGTGCAAAGCCGAATATGGTGTCTGTGTATTTTGGTAACTAACATTTCATGATAGTCATATATGTGTGTAATGAGTTTGGTTTGTATGTTAGGTTGTTTACAAAATAGGTTTGATTTTGATAATGTGACCATGTTAATTTAAAATGATGTGATTAATTATATGTTTTGGGATGCTTTCGACAATGGGACAGGAATTTTGAAATTGGTATATGTACATTTGGTTTTGGTAATAGAAAATTTGCTTAATAAAGTGAGTAAAGCTTATACATATTTGGCTAAGGTAATGGAAATGACCAAATGAATAGTAAATGGGTTTTAATGAAAGATGTTTATGGTTGAAAGCTGTTTGGGTTTAGTTTAGTAATGCCCCTTAACTATGATCCGACGACGGATACAGGTTAGGGGTGTTACATTTAATTGGTATCAGAGCTAGGTTTAGTCGTTTCTCAGACTAACAGGGTGTGTGTGGGTTTAGCTATACATGCCATAATTTATAATATGATAGTATGATGGCTTCTGATAGTTAAATGTATTTGTTTCTTTCGTATAGTGGTGGATCTTGATCCCGAGCAAGCCATAGCGGATGATGTCGAGGGTGTGACACCTGCTCCTGCGCAAGGGGCCGCGCTGGAAGAATCTCGACCCGCTGCTAGTGATCCTGATGGGAGGGCTAAACAAGCCCTTTACAATATGATGAATGATTAGTTTGGCCAGTATGTCCGAGCCAATCCAGCTTTTATGCAGTCGCCCTTGAATCAGAATACTCCCCCTATAGTACCGACGATACCCCCGATCGTAAATTCTGAAAAAGTAAGCAAGCCTCTGATTGATCGTATTAGAAAACATGGAGCTCAAGAATTTAGAGCTGAGGATGATGATGATGCGAAGCGAGCTGAATTTTGGCTCGACAATACTGTTCGTGTTTTCGACGAACTGGCCTGCACACCCGATGAGTGTTTGAAGTGTGCTATATCATTATTACAGGATTCTGCTTATTATTGGTGGAATACGCTCACATCAGTTGTCCTGAAAGAAAGGGTTACTTGGGACTTTTTCCAAACAAAATTCCGTGAGAAGTATATAAGCCGGCGCTTTATTGACTCTAAGCGAAAAGAATTCCTTGAACTCAAACAGGGCCATATGACTGTGTTTGAATACGAACGCAAGTTTGTGTGACTTAGTCGCTACGCTCGCGAGTGTGTTTCGTCAGAAGCTACAATGTGCCGGAGATTTCAAGATGGTTTAAATGAAGATATAAAGCTTCTGGTTGGTATTCTTGGAATTAACGAGTTTGTTGTACTGGTCAAACGAGCCTATAAGGCTGAAGAATTGGGAAAGGAAAAACGGAAAGTCGAACTTGAATCTAAAGACATTCGGAAGAGATCTGCAAGTAAATTTTCATAGATGGCTATGAAGAAGTTCAAGAATGACTGTAGTTGATCCAAACCCAACACCGGGATTTCTATACGAGAAAGGCCACCAATAAGTTCTCGGGCTAGGTCAGTTGCAAGTGTTGGCAATGAGAGATTGAGCAAGCCAGAGTGTCAACAGTGTGGCAGATGACATCTCGGAGAGTGTTGGGGTAAATCCATCTCCCGCACTTGTTATAAGTGTGGCTCTCAAGATCACTTTATTCGAGATTGCCCGGAGAATGCTAGGAAGGGTACTATTCAGAGTGTGAGACCGAGTGGCACTATAGCTTGAGGCGAATCATCTCAATTTGGGGGAGGTAGGAGGGGTGTACAGAGGGGATCCTCTGATGCGATTGTTCGATCTGATGCCCGGGTACCAGCTAGAGCTTACGCCATTCGTGCCAGAGAGGAGGCCTCATCCCCAGATGGCATCACCGGTACTTTCATTCTCTTTGATACTAATGTAAATGCTTTGATTGACCCCGGTTCAACTCATTCGTATATGTGTGAAGCATTAGTATCCGGTAAGACTTTACCTGTTGAGTCTACTGATGTTGTGATATGGGTTTCAAACCCCCTAGGTCGATGTGTGTTAGTCGATAAAGTGTATAAAAACCGTCCATTGATGATTCAGGTTATGTGTTTCCCGGCTGATCTGGTGCTATTACCGTTCGACGAGTTTGACATTATTCTCGGTATGGATTGGTTGACAATGTATGATGCAGTAGTAAATTGCAGACGAAAGACTATTGATTTGCGATGCCAAAATAACGAGGTAATCCGAATTGAGTCTACGGATTTAAATGGACTACCTAATGTGATATCGACGATGTTGGCTCGGCAGTATTTGAGGAAGGGTTGTGAAGCCTATCTTGCGTACGTGATTGATGAGAAGGTAACTGAGAAAAAGATCGAATCGGTACCGGTTGTTAATGAGTATCCAGATGTGTTCCCGGAGGAACTACCAGGACTACCACCAGATCGTGAGGTAGAATTTGGGATTGAGTTAGTGCCGGGAACTACCCCAATTTCGATAGCTCCGTACAGAATGGCACCGACTGGATTAAAAGAATTAAAGACTCAATTACAAGAGTTAACAGATAGAGGTTTCGCTCGACCGAGTTTCTCTCCCTGGGGTGCTCCCGTTCTTTTTGTGAAAAAGAAAGATGGAACTTTGAGAATGTGCATTGACTATCGGCAGCTCAATAAGGTGACTGTAAAGAACAAATACCCATTGCTGCATATTGACGGTTTATTTGATCAGCTTAAGGGAGCATCTGTATTCTCAAAAATTGATCTGCAGTCGGGATATTATCAGCTGCGAGTTAGAGAATCTGACATACCGAAAACTGCTTTTCGAACGAGATATGGTCATTATGAGTTCTTAGTAATGCCGTTTGGACTCACTAATGCTCCTGCTGTTTTCATGGACTTGATGAATCGGGTATTCAGACCGTATTTAGATCGGTTCGTACTTGTGTTCATTGATGATATACTAATTTATTCGCGAGACGAAACGGAGCATGCTGAGCATTTGAGGTTAGTGTTGCAAATTTTGCGTGAAAAACAATTGTACGCAAAATTCAACAAATGTGAGTTTTGGCTAAGGGAAGTTAGCTTTCTGGGGCATATTATCTCGGCATCAGGTATTCGGGTTGACCCGAGTAAAGTTTCGACCATACTTGATTGGAAGCCCCCGCGAAATATTTCTGAGGTTCGTAGCTTTCTGGGACTTGCCAGATATTATAGATGCTTCGTGAAAGGATTTTCTATGATAGCAGCTCCGATGACAAAATTGTTGCAGAAAGACATTAAATTTGAGTGGTCAGAACGGTGTCAGGAGAGTTTTGATCAGGTAAAAACTTTGTTAACAGAAGCTCCGGTACTTGTTCAGCCAGAATCAGGTAAAGAGTTTGTTGTTTATAGCGATGCATCTTTAAATGGCTTGGGTTGTGTACTAATGCAGGAGGGTAAAGTTATAGCTTACACTTCGAGACAGTTGAAACCGCACGGGAGGAATTATCCAACGCATGACCTTGAATTGGCCACTATAGTTTATGCTTTGAAGATATGGCGACACTATCTTTTCGGTGAAAAATGTCACGTCTATTCGGATCATAAGAGTCTAAAGTATTTAATGACTCAGAAGGATCTGAATCTGAGACAACGACAATGGTTAGAGCTATTGAAAGACTATGAGCTTGTGATTGATTATCACCCGGGAAAGACTATGAGCTATTGAAAGACAATGTAGTTGCTGACGCGCTTAGTCGGAAATCGTTATTTGCTCTGTGTGCAATGAATGCAAATCTAGCTATGATCGATGATGATATACTCATTGCTGAATTAAAGGCGAAACCTTTGTTTGCGCAACAAATTCATGAAGCTCAGGGGATCGATGATGATTTAAGAGTAAAAAGGAGTATGTGTGATTCAAATGCGAATTCTGAATTTCAAATAGATGATGAAGGGTGTCTACGATTTAAGAACCGAATATGTGTGCCTAAGATCTCTGAATTGATTCGAATGATTTATGAAGAAGCTCATAATAGTAAATTTTCGATACATCTAGGCAGCACAAAAATGTATAACGACTTGAAACAGCATTACTGGTGGCATGGTATAAAGCGAGACATCTTAGACTATGTGACAAGGTGTTTAGTATGTCAACAAGTGAAATCTAAGCATCAGGTGCCGTCGGGACTACTTCAACCGATTTTGATACCTGAGTGGAAATGGGATCGAATCACAATGGATTTTATATCGGGTTTGCCACTGACACCGAGTAAGAAAGATTCAATCTGGGTTATTGTTGATAGATTGACAAAATCGGCTCATTTTATTCCGGTACGTACCGATTTTTCACTTGATAAGCTAGCTGAGCTGTACATATCACAGATTGTGCGGTTGCACGGAATATGTAACATCCCCAAACCCGGCCCATTCACTACGACCGAATCTGGTTATGTCACTGCGGAAAGACGGTTGAAAATCTTTCCGACTTTGGAATAAACATTATAATTTGTTGACTTTAGAAAACCATGTCCATTTAAAATTCAAGTAAAACTTTGCAGTTATAAAATGTCCAAATTAAAAAAAAAAACCTTATTAAACATATTTTGCATAAGTAGGTTGCTAAAATAAAAATCATTTTCACATAGTAATTCAGGTTAACCAAGCCATGATTAAAATAGTACCAAAAAATAAATAAAAGGCCCTTATTACAACCCAATATTCGGACAACATACTTAAATATCATAAGTGCATAAAATAATCAAAATATCATCTTCGGCATGGGCCACCTTGTCCTCTCCGATCCCGGTCCAGCTTTACGCAACACCTGAAAATGTTAAAGGAAAAAGGTGAGTCACCAAGACTCAGTGTGTAACCCTTTTTCCCGGTTTAGTAAAACATCATACACAATCATAAACAAGCTTAACATGCATAAGGTAGTCATCCCAACACCTTTCTCTACCCAGTGTGGTACCAAACCACTGGTGGTGCCAAACCACTGGTGACCCAAAGTCACGATATCCATCAATGTGGTGCCAAACCACTGGTGACCCAAAGTCACGAATGTGATACCAAATCACTGGTGACCGAAGTCACGAATTAAATGATGGGGCCAACCCATCGTGTGATACCAAATCACTGGCGACGATCCCGTATCTCAAAAGTGGGGCCAACCCACGGTGGTGTTATGCCACAGGGACAAGTCGCTATGAGGTGCCAAACCTCTGGTGTCCCAAAGACACAAATGTGATACCAAATCACTGGTGACCGAAGTCACGAATAATTGAGTGATGGGGCCAACCCATCGTGTGATACCAAATCACTGGCGTCAATCCCATAATATCATCCGTGGGGCCAACCCACTGTGGTGCGAAGCCACGGGGACGAGACGCTATGAGGTGCCAAACCTCTGGAGGTGCCAAACCTCTGGTGACCCAAAGTCACAAAATGTGGTACCAAACCACTGGTGTCCGTCGACACGAATATCACTTCCCCCTCCACTCATTTAATCCCACACAGTTATGATATGCATTTAAATAGAATCATGTCAAACATGTTTAATCAATAACATACACTGGGTTATCATCAACCACATATCATAAACACATATACCAAATATGCCATGCATCGACATGCATCATAATTAGGCTCAAATCAACAGAGACTTACCTAAACCCATGCTTATACCTTTATGGTATTAAGTCCAACGCTACATCAAATCCAATTAACACACAATATATTTAGGACATTTATAAAAAGAGAAGTGTGTATGTACACACCTGCTAAAACGCAAGCCCTAACCAAAGAACCGATCTAAGACCCTCGATCACCCCGATAACCTTGCTCCTATAATCGGTCAAACATGGACATTAGAACCAAGACCATTCAGCCAAACCAAATAACTCTAGAGGGTTAACGCTCCAACCCTTACCTTGCAAATGATTTGGTTTCCTACCAAATCCCGAACCAACCAATGGTTCCTCAGACAATCGGCCTTCCCCTAAAACACAAACAATTAGTCTCACAAATCTAAAACTAAAAGAATAACCCATCATCTAGCTTCTTACCACCACTTACCAATCGGTCAAACAAAGGTGACTGCTTCACTTGATCGCCACCAAAATCCGGAGACCCTATAACGAAATGATTACCAAAACAAGAGATTAACACCCTTCCAAACAAATGCTGAAATTAACTCTTACCCTTGCAGAAATCGACAGAGAACAGAGGACAGAACATAAGGCATTCGACCTTACCTATTTACCTTCTCTAACGATTGGAAACGAAACCCAAAATGATCCACACCACACCTACTATTCGGCCAAAGTGCAAACTAAAAGGGAAGGGGAGATTCGGCTAACACATTAAACAAAGGGGAAAAGAGGATTCGGCCTAAGGTGTTTAACACACCTATGTTCGGCTTTGAGTGAAAAAGAGAGAAAAGAAGATGTGAAGTGAAGGCAAGGTTTCGGCAAAAGGGTTTGAGGGAAGAAAAGAAAGTTTGAGGAACAAGGTGATATGGTTTCGGCACAAAAGAAATGAGGAGAAAGCAAATGAAGAATTCGGCCTAGGTAGACAAGGTATGTTTCGGCACTTAAGGAAGAAAGAAACACAAAATATGTGGAGAAGAAAATGGCTATTTCGGCTTAGCATAAATGAACAAAAGAGAAAAAGAGATAGAAGAGAGCATTCGACCACACAAGGTTTCAGTTTCAATAAGTAAAAATGAGAGAGAGTTTGCTTTGAAAAAAAATTCGGCTTTTGGTACACACAACTAAGGTTGGCCGAAAATCACCCAAAAATGCCTACGAAAAACGGCATCTCCCACTTATTCACTCACCCAAAACCGGCCACTCCTTCCCCATGAAGACTCCAACAATCGGCCATTTCCTAGAAGCTCTCCAAGCCACTAATTCAAACACATTTGAATTAGTCAAATCCCTCAATTCACTCTTTGCCATCCATTTGAACTGTTGACTTGGTCCATGGCAGAGTTTGAACTGCCAACAACTTCTCCTCCCCTTAGCGTCAAAATGGAAGCAAAAAGGTGACTTCTGCAGCTCGAACATAGGACCTCCCTAGCACCTTGAGGCGTCACCTTCCAAGCTCTAGAGTGGCGCCTCCTTGCCACTCTACCAAGAGATTCTGCGTCAAAACCTTCCCAAATATTCTCTTAAAACCCCCAAAAGCCAAGCTCCCCTTTTAACCACTAAAAACTAAAAATTTCCTAAGGCATTTCCTACCTTCTGGGGTTCTCCAAACCCCCTAAAAACTCGTCCAATCAGACAAGAAGCCTACCAACACTAGAGATATGCACTAAATGCATAACCCCTAGAACCAGGGTGTTACAGAATACCTGTTTCTATTGTTTCGGATAGGGATCCAAGATTCACGTTGTGATTTTGGATGAAATTACAAGATGCTTTAGGTACTAAACTACACTTTAGCACAGCTTTTCATTCGCAGACCGATGGTCAATCTGAACGAATCATTCAGATACTTGAGGATATGTTGAGATGTTGCATCCTCGAGTTTGAAGGTACGTGGGAACGATACTTACCTTTGGTTGAATTTGCTTACAATAATAGCTTTCAATCTAGTATCAAAATGGCACCCTACGAAGCCTTGTACGGTCGTAAGTGTCGTACACCCTTGTACTGGACCGAGCTAAGTGAAAACAAGATACACGGGGTTGATTTGATTAAAGAAACTGAACAGAAGGTGGCGGTGATCCGTGATAGTTTAAAAGCTGCTTCAGACCGTCAAAAGTCTCATACCAATTTGAAACGTAAAAACATTCTGTTTCAGATTAGAGATCGGGTATTTTTGAAAGTGTCACCTTGGAAGAAAATTCTCAGATTCGGTCGCAAAGGCAAGTTGAGTCCAAGATTCATTAGACCGTATGAAATCACTAAACGAATCGGACCGGTTGCTTATAGATTACAGTTACCATCTGAGTTAGAAAAGATTCATAACGTCTTCCATGTTTCGATGCTTCGTAAATACCGATATGATCCATCGCATGTGATTTGCCCGACTGAGGTGGAGATTCAATCTGATATGACCTACGAAGAAGAACCGATTCGTATTCTGAGTTGTGAGATAAAAGGATTGAGAAATAAGAAAATTTCCTTAGTTAAAGTACTGCGGCAAAAACACGGAGTCGACGAAGCAACTTGGGAATCGGAGGATGTGATGAAAGAACGCTATCCGAACCTCTTTTCCGGTAAGATTTTCGGGGACGAAAATCCCTAAGGGGGGAGAGTTGTAACAGTCCGAATTCGACCCTAATCGGAATAGTGGTTTCGGGACCACAAATCCGAATTAGAAAAATATTTTCTTGATTTAATTGATGTCTATGTTAAGTATTTGTGCATGAGTAAAAATATTGTAGCAAAATTTAAATGTTTGGATGTTTAATTTAATAAAAGGATCAAATAGTAAAGTGGTAAAAGTAGTGTGCATGAAATTAGGAAGGTTAATTAAATTGTTTTATTCAAGTAAGGATTTGCATGTCAAATTTCCATAATTACATGTAGTGGACAGCAATGATGATGGGGGAGGATTTTTAAACATTTTATAATTTTAATTATAATATTTTATGGAATATTTTAATGTGTAATATATTGAGAAAATAAAAGAACATGAAAAAAAATTATTTTCTCTCTCTTTCGTTCATCTTCTTCATTGATTCTCTTCAAAGAAAAGAAGAAAATTCATCCTCCCTCATCCGACCATTGCATGCGGTTGTAAGGTAAGAAATTGAGTTTTATTTTAGTAAATTATTACAAAATTGAGTTGGTTGCCTTGAGTACTATCAAAATCATGTAAATTTTCTTAAAGTTAAGCATGTTTAAATTAGGCTATGGGGGAGTAATTGTGATTTGTAATGTTGATGAAAACAAGATGATTTGAGATAGGGATTTAGATGAAATGGAGAATAGTGAATTGAAATTTTATGAATGCTATGGAGGTTATTTTAATTTGAGCATAGGGATGCTCTTTACATTCGGCCGAATGTTGAAGTGAGTATGTATGAGGGTTATTTTAACTTAAATTTTTGGTTATATATTTATGTATATGTATATGGAAACACGGGTTCGCATAATCGGCCATGATGAATGTTTATATTTTGAAGTGGTTATTGATAGAATATTAAGGTTAGGTGATGAATAGAAATGTTTTAATTGGAGATTTTGATTGAATTAAGTATTAGGGGTTTAATTGCATAAGTTAAATAGTAGAAGGGTTAAAATGTTAGAAGGATGGTTTGTGGAGACTTATAGGGACCTATAGAAAATTCGGCTCTTAAGGGACTTGTCCGAATTTCATGGAATTCATGTGTTTTATGTTTGAGGATTAAATTGCAAGAAGGTGAAACTAGAGGGGTAAATGTACAAATTGATAAATTACACGCTATGAATGATTTTAAATGTTACAAAGAAATTTAATTAAGCTTGAGGAGAATTCGGCTCTAGAGTAAAGGTGTATGAAAAAAAACTTTATATTTGTATATATGTTCGAATGAATGAAAAGAAATAGTATTAAATTGTAAAAGTTTCAAATTATGAATGATAGATGGAAAGAATGGTATAATTATGTGTTCGATTGGAGATGAATGAAATTTATCTGAGTAGGTTCTTTTAAATTTGGTTTTAGATCAAGGAAGGAAAGATTTGGAAAAGGATCAGGGAAAAGCTAAACTAGACGAGTAGCCGGGAAACCCTGAATCGTCGTTCTTCGAGGTAAGATTTAAAGCAAATGAATTAATTGGAATAATTCTTTATAAAATGTTAATGTTTAATGGTCATTGAATTATTGAGCTAGGATTGCCGAATGTGCTATGGAGATTAATTAACAATTTGTATAATGTAAGGTTCATTTTGATAGTGGGTTGAGTAGTAGAAATTTCATACTACTTTAAAGTTGAATGCAAGTACATATATATAGTACTAAGTGATGGTAGGAAATGTATTCAAAGTAAGGATAAAATATGGAGGTAATGTGCCGAATATATTAGTTATATTGAGTTAGAGAATATAATTATTTTCATGACTAAATGTATGTACGATTATATGCTAGAAAGGATGTTAGTTTGATTACATGGATGATTTTGTATTTTTATATGGATTACGGGTGTATGAAATGTACTACGGGTACGAAACTTTGATTGTGCACAAAGTCTGCAGGTGAAATAAGTAACGGCTCTATGTGAGTGACACGTTACGAGGTTACAAAGTAACGGCTCTATGTGAGCGACACGTTACGAGGTTACTAAGTAACGGCTCTATGTGAGCGATACGTTACGAGATTTTTAAGTAACGGCTCTATGTGAGCGATACGTTACGAGGTTATTAAGTAACGGCTCTGTGTGAGCGATACGTTACGAGATTTTGAAGTAACGACTCTATGTGAGCGATACGTTACATATTGTTTTTAGCAAGGGTATTAAGTGTGCGAAACATTATTAAACTTATTTATCAATGTGCAAGTATATGGCTCGTTTAAAAGTCTTCTTTATAAATGCAAATTGGTATATAGTATTGTTGGGAAATAGTATCCTAGAGTTATGCATGAATGACTAAGTTTTGGGTGGTAAGTAAATTAGAGGTACGTTTCATTCATATTAATTTAAGATGAATGGAATTATTAATGTGAGTTGGAAACTTATTAGTTTGAGGCACGTTTACTGATTATTTCATATGATATTCGTGAATTAAAACTTGAATCTTTGAATATTTGGTCTTGTTGTTGTATGTGAAGTGTTTATTGGAATTTTTAAGTAGGGTAATTATAAGTATAGAAATTAAGAGCTGAAATCTTACTAAGCTGTGAAGCTTACCTTCTCTCCGTTGTTTCTTTGGATTTGTAGATCAGTTTTGGAAGGTTCAACTTAAGCTCGTGGATCAACTTGGAAGCTCATCATACTATCATCTATCTTGGTACCCCTTTTTGGTAGATTAATCTTTGATGATTATGGCATGTATAAGCTAAATTGTTTTCTCAGGTTTTGTATAAGACGAATTTTTAATGGATGTATGCCATGCGAAAATGGCTAAATTGTGGTACTTTAGTCTTGTGTATATTCGGCCATGAGGTCACCCTTTTATGAAAGTATAATTACTAATGTGTTTATGCTTGATGTATGAAAATGTAGCTTGAATGACCATTTGGTTAAAGTTTTATTGTGCAAAGCCGAATATGGTGTTTGTGTATTTTGGTAACTAACATTTCATGATAGTCATATATGTGTGTAATGAGTTTGGTTTGTATGTTAGGTTGTTTACAAAATAGGTTTGATTTTGATAATGTGACCATGTTAATTGAAAATGATGTGATTAATTATATGTTTTGGGATGCTTTCGACAATGGGACAGGAATTGTGAAATTAGTACATGTACATTTGGTTTTGGTAATAGAAAATTTGCTTAATAAAGTGAGTAAAGCTTGTACATATTTGGCTAAGGTAATGGAAATGACAAAATGAATAGTAAATGGGTTTTAATGAAAGATATTTATGGTTGAAAGGTGTTTGGGTTTAGTTTAGTAATGCCCCTTAACTATGATCCGGCGACGGATACATGTTAGGGGTGTTACATTATATGCTTATGTAGTTTTTTTTCCTATGTTTTATAGATAATCAGAAGCTCAATTGGTTTGGAAGCTCGTCGAAGATCTATCACACTATTCAATATAAATATCGATAGATTTTAATGTTTTGGCCAAGGTTATAATGGCATGTATAGGTGAACTTATGATGATGTTTAGTTGAATGCTTAAATGTTGTTTTTGGTATGTATAGGTTGGTTGTTTTGGTACCATTTTGATGATGGTTGAATTGTGTCATTTTAGTGCTTATGATGCATGAATGGTATGACTCAAATGGTAAGTTTATGTTGTAATGGTATAGGTCAAGTTATGGTATGTTTTGAAATGGAAATGAACTAGATGTGTTTGATAGTAGAAATGTGATCAAATATATGCACGTTTTGGTAAGTTTGTATGTTTGCTATTGAGGTGCCTTGTATGGCATATTGGTTGAATGATTTTGGACTATTGAAATGGTCATTTCATGTTGGTTTTGATCATGTTTTGATGCTTTGATTAGGTATTTTAAATGCTTTTAGGTGGTTGCATGAGTTGGTGTTGGAAATGACTTGAATTTGGCCAATTCCATGTCCACGCAACTTGAGACATGGGCGTGTGACTCAGCCGTGTGTCCCTTGTAGGTTTTAATGCAAACAAGTTAGGCTATTACATGGCCTAGCACACGACTTGACACACGGGCATGTGTGGCTATTTCGAGAGTTACACGGCTTGGCACACGGGCGTGTGGCTTGGCCATGTAACCCAACTCAGAGAGTTACACGGGTGAGGACACGGGCTACGACACGGCCGTGTGTCACTATTTTGATTGTTAGATGGCCTGAGACACGGGCTTGTGTCTCAACCGCGTGAGTCACATGGCCTGGCCACACGACCGTGTGACCTCTACAGTCCAATTTTTCTAACTTTTTCATAAACTTTCCAAATGTTTCCAATTTAGTCCCGGATTGTTTCTAAAGTATTTTTAGGGCCTCGAGAGCTCGATTAAGGGACGATATGTATGTGAATGAATGGACTATATCATGTTTATGTCAATGATTGAAATGTATGTATAATGTTTAGTTGGTATGGTAATGCTTCGTAACCCTATTCTAGCGACGGATACGAGTTAGGGGTGTTACAAAATACATGAATAACCATTTAAGACCTGAGTTCTGAAAATCCCCTGGAGGTTGATGTCAAATCCATCCTTTTAGCTTTTCCCTTGCTTCCCGAGCCTCCGACTTACGAAACATGACAACCATTCAGAATTTCCAATGAAGATAATTCATCATCATAAGAACCATAATTTTTTTTGCATCCGAAGGTCATTTAATGATTATCCATAACCTTACCCATAATAGAACAAAATAGATGGATAACTGGAATCCTTAACTTTCTTTATTTTTCTTCAATCTATTAATACGGAGAAGTTAGAAAGCTTACTAGCTTAAAAATTTCCAGTTTCTTAGACTCAAACTTCAATCTCTGCCCTATATGCATAACGCTCATTAACCCTTCTTTCTTTTAGAACAGACAGAGAAAAAGATGAAAGAAGATCAAAAAATGAAAGAACAGCCTGGAGAATGATAAACCATAAAAGTAACATATTTTAGACCCACATTTAGTATGCTTTTGGATGATTTATCCCTTTTTTATATAAAAAGGTGCTTTTAATCCTTTCTTTTCATGTCTTATACCCAGGAAAGCACCCGAGGATGAAAAGAACACAAAACGGGCCTAAAACAGAGTAAATGGGCCTTTACACGAAATCGACACGGGCTGGCCCAAAGCACACACAGCCGTGCCTAAACGAACACCTAGAGCATGGCCTCAACTCAGTCACACACGGTCGTGCCTCAAGAGAAATCCGAACACGGTCAGGTCTCGATTCACACGGGCGTGTGGCATGGCCGCGCCTCTGACGCTGGAAAGAGCAATTTTAGTCGAAAAAGGATACTTAGGGAGAAAGAATCGTGTTCCAAGATCCTATTAATAAGACTCAAGTATCACCTATCAAGGAGAGCGGATGCGAGGCCAAGGAGCCAAGCCGAGATGATCAGAGTTAGAGGATAACGCAAGGATAGCCAGTTGATCCATCCCAAGAAGCCGGAATTATACTCAAAACGACGGAATTCTCCTTCGATTCCTTCAGGGGGTTTTAGGATTGTTTCTATGTTTTGTTTTATCTTTTCTCTTGCGATGTTTTGTTTATTTATTATGAACTAAACCCCTCAGATACCTGAAGGGGATGAAACCTAGATGGATTTTATTATTTGATTTTTAAGTTATATGATAAAATTACTTAGTTTGTTCTTAATTATGTTGCTTAATTCAAATCTAATGTGCTTAGGTGGAGGAGGAATAGACCCTGTCTAAGAGAAGATCTAATATAATTAAGCGGAGTTGATCGAACGCCTAGAGATAGGGTTACGATATTTTTCCGGATTAGGGTGAAACCTAATATGGGAGTCCATCGATCGATTTACTGCTATCCTAGGGGGTTATTATAAGCGAACGAGAGTTCCACTAATTAACCAAGGGTTAGACGTTATTCGCCTCGAGAGAGGGTTTAATATAGGTTAGGGAGTCTCACGGATCAAGCTAAGTAAAAGAAATCATATAATTTAGGGTTAATTAATAAGTGAAGTCTAGGTGGATTCTTCCTAAGGGTATCGTCGTAATCAACTGAGTTTTTCCTCAAAGTTATTTTCCTATTCGTCTTCTTGTCTTTGTGTCCTTAGTTTAGCTATCGTCGATTTAGTTAAAAAGTAATCTTCACTCTAACTTTAAGACTAATTAATAAGAAGAATGTGAGTATTAATACTTTTAGTTCCTTTGGGTTCGATAACCGATCTTGCCTAAGCTATACTACTATTCAATAGGTACACTTGCCTTAATATCGTTGTCAGAGTTAGTCTTCAGGTTTGATCATTTTTTATAAATATTTAAAACTCTGATTTTACAGTGATCAAGTTTTTGGCGCCATTGCCGGGGAACTAAAATATTAAGAAAGCTCTATTTTTATTACTTTAGTCCTATTGTTTTCTTTATTTTTCGCAATTTATTTCTATATTTTTTTCTCTTTTCTCTTTTTGCTAAAATTTTTCTCTCTTTCTTTTCGAACAGGTACCTCTAGTTTATGACTTAAAGGAACCCGAGGGGACCTTTGGTATTCGACAATGAAATCAAAGCTACCGCTCGTAGGAATCGTGGGGAAACCAGGCGAGCACTAGATTACACGGAGAGAGAGAGAGAGGAAGAAGATAGATCCAATCCTACTGTAGGGATGGATGAAACCAACCCACCACCACGTGATATGGGGGAGAACAATGCTCCATGCACAATGTTCGATTATGCGAAACCGCATTTAACAGGAGCAGAATCTAGTATTGTTAGGCCTGCTATATCTGCTAACAACTTTGAGTTAAAGCCTAACACAATACAAATGATTCAACAGTTTGTCCAATTTGATGGTTTACAGGACAAAGATCCAAACACGCACATAGCTAACTTTCTAGAGTTCTGTGACACCTTCGAAATAAATGGCGTTTCTGATGATGCCATACATCTTCGGTTATTCCCTTTTTCATTAAGAAATAAAGCTAAACAATGGTTAAACTCATTACAACGAGCGTCAATCACTACATGGGATCAGATGGCCGAAAAGTTTTTGATGAAATATTTCCCACCGGCCAAAACCGCTAAATTAAGGAATGATATCTCTTCTTTTGTGCAGATGGATGTAGAGACGCTATACGACGCATGAGAGAGATTCAAAGATCTCTTGAGAAGGTGCCCGCACCATGGTCTACCCTTGTGGCTACAAGTCCAAACCTTTTACAATGGTGTACACCCCTCAACGAGACAACTTGTAGATTCAGCCACCGGTGGAACACTGAACAACAAAACTCCAGAAGCAGCCTATGAGTTCATTGAGGAGATGTCATTAAACAATTATCAGTGGCAAGCTTCAAGGACCAAACCGACAAAATCGGCAGGAGTTTGCAACATCGATGCCATGACCATTCTATCAACACAGCTAGAGATGATGAATAAAAATCTTGATAATTTGTGTTCATCACAGGTAAATCCAGTCATGCAATGCGATGCAAGTGGAATTGTGGCGAATCCTGAGTACCCACCTTACCAACCAGGAGCAGAAGATGAACAAATGAACTATATAGGTAATAATTTCCGATCCAATAATAATTCTTATAGTAACACTTACAATCCAGGTTGGAGGAACCACCCAAATTTTTCGTGAGGAAGTCAAGGAAATAAAGGAAACCAAAGGCAACAACCTCCTTAAAACTTCCAAAATTTGCCCTATCCACAGGAGAACCGAAGAAACAAACCCCAAACGAGAACAACAAGGCAAGTGATGAGAAGATTGAGGAAGTAACTCTATTACACAATGAGAACAAACCACCAATTCCATATCCAACAAAGTTAAAAAAGGAACGAATTGATGCCCAATACGGTAAGTTTCTTGAACTTTTTAACCTAATACATATTAACTTATCCTTTGTGGAAGCTATTTCACAGATGTCGAAGTACGCAAAATTTTTAAAGGACCTCTTGACGAATAAGAGGAAGCTTGAAGAAGTGTTAACAGTGGAACTTAATGAGGAGTGTTCAGCCATCCTCCAAAATAAGTTGCCAACCAAATTGAAAGACCCAGGAAGTTTTACTATCCCTTGTTTAATTGGTAGCTTGAATATTAAGAAAGCATTAGCTGATCTAGGTGCCAGTATTAATTTAATGCCTTACAAAATGTTTAAACAACTAGATCTTGGGGAACCAAAACCTATTAGGATGAGTATTCAGTTAGCAGATAGATCCATTAAATATCCTAGAGGAGTTATCGAAGATGTCTTGGTAAAAATTGATAAATTTATTTTTCCTGTTGATTTCGATATGTGACATGGATGAAGACATTAATGTTCCTTTAATATTAGGGCGTCCTTTTTTAGCCACTGCTAGAGCTGTTATTAATGTAGGTGACGGTAAACTCGCACTGAGGATAGGTGATGAAGAAATCATTTTTCAAATTTATGATGCCATATGCTATTCTAAAGAACAAGATGACTCCTGTTATATTGTTGATACTACTGATCATATCGTTCAACATTCATTACAGGAAATCATACATGACGACACGACAGAACTGTTCCTGACTCAAGAAGAGGGGGAAGAAGATGAGGGCGATGAGTTGAATCTGAATACATCATCATCCAAACAAATGAAAGAAGAAAGCATAGAAAATGATGACGACTTAAAACAGAAACCCTCCATCGAGGAGCCCCCTAAATTGGAATTGAAATAATTACCAAAACAATTAGAATATAAATTCCTTGGGGACAATTTTACGCTACTAGTAATCATCTCTGCAGAACTAGAACCCAAGGAAAAAGAGGAGCTGATAAAGGTACTAAAAGAGCACAAAAATGCCATAGCTTGGAAAATTTCTGACATCAAGGGAATAAGCCCCGCATTCTGCACCCACAAAATTTTAATGGAAGAAGAATATAAGCCGTGTGTGCAACCTCAGAGACGGCTAAACCCCAACATGAAAGAAGTGGTCAAAGCTGAGGTCATTAAACTCTTAGATGCAGGAATAATTTATCCGATCTCTGACAGCACTTGGGTAAGTCCTGTGCAGGTAGTTCTAAAGAAAGGAGGAATGACGGTAGTGCCCAATGAAAAGAATGAGTTGATTCCCACAAGAACAGACATGGGTTGGAGAGTCTGTATAGACTATAGAAAGTTGAATGATGCCACCAGAAAAGATCACTTCCAACTACCCTTCATAGATCAAATGTTAGAAAGATTATCCGGGCATATGTACTACTGCTTTTTGGATGGACTCTCCGGTTACTTCCAAATTCCCATAGCTCCTGAAGATCAAGAAAAAACGACGTTCACATGCCCACACGGTACGTTTGCTTATCGTAGAATGCCTTTTGGATTATGTAATGCACCTGCTACTTTTCAGCGTTGCATGTTGGCAATCTTCGATGAACTCGTGGAAGACATCATGGATGTCTTTATGGATGATTTTTCAGTATTCGGTAATTCTTTCCATTGTTGCCTTAAAAATTTAAAACGAGTTCTAATAAAATGTGAGGAAACAAACCTTGTTCTAAACTGGGAAAAATGTCACTTTATGGTAAGAGAAGGGATTGCGTTAGGGTATAAGATTTCTAGTAAAGGGATCGAGGTAGATAAAGCGAAAGTTGAAGCCATAGAAAAACTACCTCCCCCTAGTTCTATTAAGGCTATCAGAAGCTTTTTAGGACATGCAGGGTTCTATAGAAGATTTATTAAAAATTTTTCTAAAATAGCTAAGCCTCTGACAAAATTACTAGAACAAGATGCTCCTTTCGATTTCAATCATGAATGTTTAGATGCATTCAATGTCCTTAAGGATAAATTAATAAATGCGCCGATTATAATTGCACCTGATTGGAACTTACCCTTTGAACTAATGTGTGATGCAAGTGATTCTGCAGTAGGTGCAGTTTTGGGACAACAAAGAGGCAAGCATTTTCAGCCAATTTACTACGCTAGCAGAACACTAACACCAGCACAAGAAAACTACACCACCACAGGGAAAGAATTGCTAGCTGTAGTTTTTGCTTTTGATAAGTTTAGACAATATCTAATATTGTCTAAAGTTGTCGTTTACACCGACCATTCAGCTCTTCGTTATATTTTAAACAAATCTGATGCAAAACTAAGGCTCATACGATGGATTTTACTTTTACAGGAATTTGACCTGGAAATACAAGATAAGAAGGGGGCTGAGAATCTTGCAGCGGATCATCTTTCTAGACTTGAAAATCCACACACCAAAGAGCTCGATGAAGGTGGGATAAATGATTCATTTCCCGAAGAACAACTCTTTTCTATAACACATTCTGAGGTACCATGGTTTGCAAATATTGTAAATTATTTAGCAGCTAACATCTCACCAAGAAAATTAACACACCACCAAAAGAAGCGGTTCTTTGCTGATGTGAAAAATTATTTTTGGGAAGATCCCTTTCTTTTCCGCATTTGTGCAGATCAAGTAATTTGAAGATGTGTTACAAAGACAGAAGCAAACAAGATCTTGGAGCATTGCCATTCAGGACCATCAGGAAGACACTACAATGGCATAAAGACAGCACACAAGATACTCGAATCAGGTTTTTATTGGCCCACTCTATTTAAAGATGCCAACAGGTATGTTACCTCGTGTGATCGATGCCAACGAATAGGTAATATTTCTAAACAAGATGAAATGCCTCAAACATATATGTTATCATGTGAAATATTTGATATATGGGGTATTGACTTTATGGGACCATTCCCTAATTCGTTTGGGAACAAGTACATCCTAGTGGCAATGGATTATATGTCAAAATGGGTAGAAGCAGAAGCTTTACCTACCAATGATGCTAGGGTAGTAGTCAAGTTTCTCAAGAAACTCTTCTCACGATTTGGCACGCCGAGAGCTATCATTAGCGATAGAGGTACGCACTTCTGTAATACCCAATTTGAAAAGATTCTAAAGAAATATGGAGTACATCATAGAACAGCAACCCCATACCATCCTCAAACCAGTGGGTAAGTAGAGGTGGCAAACCGAGAACTTAAGCGCATCCTTGAAAAAACCGTTGAATCAAATAGAAAAGACTGGGCATTAAAAGTAGATGATGCATTATGGGCTTATAGAACAGCGTTTAAAACACCTTTAGGGACATCCCCATACAAACTTGTATACGGAAAAAGCTATCATTTACCGTTCGAATTAGAACATAAAGCTTTTTGGGCGACAAAATTTCTAAATATTGATCTCAAAATTGCAGGTAAGAGGAGAATAATGCAGATGAACGAGCTGGATGAGTGAAGAATGGAAGCCTATGAGAACTCAAAATTGTACAAAGAAGCAACAAAGCGACGCCACGATGCTCGTCTCAAGAGATCAAGGCAATTCGAAGTAGGAGACTTAGTCCTACTGTACAACTCAAGGCTTAAACTATTCCCGGGAAAGTTGAAATCAAGATGGTCAGGACCATTCATGATCAAAACAATATTTCCATATGGCACCATCGAGGTAACCCATCCCACTAAAGGCACATTCAAGGTAAATGGTCACTAACTTAAAATTTATAATGGTACAGATTTTGGAATTATGCGAGAAGAGCTTATGCTCCATGAGCCATCCTTTAGAATCGAAAACAGGGAGAGTCTAGCTTAAGACTATAAACAAGTGCTTCTCGGGAGGCAACCCGAGCACTAACATACTAACATGGTTTTTATTTTTCTAACACCACGTTAAAATAGACTAATAGGAAAATGCAGGATTTTTTAACACGGCCTTGCACACGGGCGTGCCCATGGCCGTGTGCAAAATAAGGGATGATCTACGGGTGTGCCAAGAGCCGTGCCCAAACAGAGAAAAATTTCTATAGACAACATGGGCTGCGACACCAGTACACCCCTGTGCCTCCAAACCGTGTGAGGCTACTGACTTGCCGAACATGGGTAAGACACGGCCGTGCCTCCAAACGTGCGAGGCTACTGACTTGTCAAACACGGGTAAGGCACGCCCGTGGGACCTCACTGTGCCCACAATTTTGCTTCACCAAGCATGGGCATGCTAAAAAGACACACGGGCGTGCCACTGATGCTAAGCGCGCCCAAACCTGAAAAACGTGAAAAACACGGGCGATTTTAAATTGACACGGCTGTGTCAACAGACCATGCCCTTTCCCCTATAAAAACAATCCAACCGTCATCTTCCCCAAAAACAAACCCTAAATCAGATTTAGCCCCCCTCCTCCCAAAACCGGCCAAACACCCCCTCAATTAAAACCATCTCTCCCCACCTTTTTCTTCCCAAAACTAACCCAAAACTGACCACACGGCCACACCACAACCGTGCTACCTAAACCCCACGCCCACACCATCACCGTGTCTGTGCTTCAGACCTCCCAGCCCAGCCGTGCGCCGCCCGTGCCGATAGTCTCTGCCACCCCTGGTTTCATTTTCTTAAACAAAAACTTTGATGGCATTTGTATTTATACTTTGTTAAAATCTAGTTTAGAAAAACATGATTTACTTTTGCTTGAAATTTTATTTTGTTTAGGATCAGCCTTGAATTTTAGTTAAGAAAATATACTCCCAACATTCATGAATGAATTATTTTTGGTTGCTGATTGATGCCATACTTAGACATAAAATCCACCAATTTATGATATCAAAGGAAATTGATGTAGGAGACATTCCTCATTGTTGCTGTTTTGATAACTGCTTTCAGGTACCATGTCGTCGTCACGAGTCAAACGATCCGTCCCAAGTAAGAAACAAAAGGGACCCAGATCATCGTCTGCAAGTGCCTCCACCGAAACCCGACACCTATTTCTCCGGTTTCCCCAAGCAGTACAAGATGAAAAGTATCGACTGGAATGCAGTGAGACAAGTTGGGCTCGAAACTGACATCAAAGCACTTCACTCAATCGAACCATGGGAGAACTTCTTCCAAATCAACGAGCCTACATATATGGAACTTACGTTAGAGTTCTGCACCACCTTCATCCTGCAAGCAATGACGACTCAGTTCGACGACCCCGGTGCTATCCAATTCTGTTTAGGAAGCTAGGTACACCGATTAAGCATACCTCAATTTGGCACGGCTCTCGGACTTTATACACCGGAATTCATACAAGAAAACCCTCTTGCCGATTTAAACAGAGAGCTCCACCGCACCCCGCTCGAGTGTTGGGAAAGCCTACGCCCCATTACATGGCAATATGACCCCAGCCACTCTAAGGCGACAGCACTTCCCCCAACTCTAAGGTATTTACACGCCATTCTTGCGCACACCATCACAGGACGCAGAGAGAGCATAGGCGTTGTAAACAAGCACGATGTCTATTTCCTATCATGCATGTCTGAAGGACATGTGTTCGACTTGGTATATTTTATGGCTTGTGCAATTCAACATCAGACGGAGCAACATAGGAAAGGGATTTTGTCAATGGGGCCCTACATCACAAGGCTAGCTCGGTACTTCAACCTCCTCAACACCGACGAGCAAATCACCTCCCTAACACTGATGGGCAATATGGTTCCTCAAGGCATCCAAACCCTGCTACACATGAGGATGATAACACAACGACGAGGGACCGATCCTCCCCAGTACAAACTAAAGAAACCAATCAACGAGGAGGAGGACGAGGACATTCCTGATGATGTCCCACCACCATCAGAGGAGGCAATGCATCCAAGCCAACATCCATACCGAGCAACAACAACACTAGCAGACATATCTGCTCGCCTTGATCAGAGGAGGCGCTTTGACGGAATAGAGGCAACGCTCCAACAAATATGCCAACACCTCCACATTTCGCCATCAGCACCACCACCAGACCCAACCATAGATGAGGACCTTTAAGTCCATTTAATTTGTTTTCCTTCATTTTTAAGACTTTATTTTATGTTATGCTATTTAAATTTGAACTTTTATTATTATTACAAACTCTTATCACTGGCTATTCAACCATTTGAGCACCTCTAACAACATATCTATTTCATCGAAAAGATCATTAACAAGTGACTTTGCAGAATAAATCATAAATTTCACCTACACAAAAGCACAATTAGGAGAAATGCGAAAAGCCACCTGATGCCACACACTGTCCACATCCTCCAAGGAAACAGTCCACACCTCAGGGAGTATTTTATCCCCTCCCTTTTGATTTTGAATATAAATGCATTATCTATCTTTGTACATTGAGGACAATGTACATCTTAAATGTGGGGGGGGTAAAAAGACCTAACCATTTTCATTATTCTCAAATCCTTGAGGTTAAAAGTGGAATAAAAGAACCTGACTTTTTTCATATTCTCAAATCCCCGATTTAGCCTTGTTTTTATGCAAAATTTTCATATTACTAGTTAAGATGAAATTTCTGATGACTTGTGATGACTATTAACATGTTTTAGAATAAGTCATAGTTAATTGAACATTGATGATTAAATTTAAAGAATACTATAGAATCAAGCACGATAAGTCTATTTTTCAGGAATTAAAATTTTTTGCTAGGTTGTTGATCCAATTTTGAATGCTACCTTGAAATTTAAAAATTCATAAGGATGATGTCAAACCACCCATAATTTTTGTGAGTATTTGAACCTTATAGAGCATACATTCTTTTTCATGCTCATTTTTTGATTATGAGTGTGTCAACTATGAACTGTTATTCTAGAACTTGCCTTGTTTATACATGTCGAGACCACAGTTATGATTTGATATACCGAGATGATAAAGGCACTTAGGTTTTAACCCACTAATTCCACTAAAAAGCCTACCTTTATAAATTAACCCCTAGTGAACCCCCGTTGAGCCTAACAACCCTTTTTATTGACTCACCTACTAACTTTAACCAAAAAACCCTTTTGTATTTGTTATCACCAATTTCTTTTTAATTACCCTTTTTGTCGAGATTTGATTTTGAACAAGTTTCCTAACTATGTTCTGTATTTCAGTTGTAAAAATTCTTCCTTATTATTATGTTAGTTTGTTCTTAAAAAAAAAAAACACGAAGTACTTTTATTATTAGTTCTATAATTAAGTGAGCTTGCATGTTCAAATTCCAACTCTCAAGGAAAAAGCTCGTTTTATTAGTTTTTAATATAAGATTAAGTTCATTTTTCTAGTTAGGAATTTTATCAAGTCAATCTCGATTTTGACCCTCTAATTTCAGCCTGTAACCACACCTTGTACCCTAACCCCGTTACAACCCTAAACAAAGACCTTTTGATCTGTTTGTCATCTCATATTACAGTGGTGGAGATTTGATTTTCAGGCAAGCCTATGGGATTAACTTTTCAGGTTCGACTTATGAGTGATCTTCTTCTGAACCTTAAACACCTTAGAGTGATTTGAATGAATCCTAAGTGAGGATGTCGATCCTTGTCAATTTTGAACTAAAAAGGTAGTTATTTGAAAGAGGGAAGACACCTATGTTTTCAGAAGTACAAAATTATGACTTATCTCATTTGAATCTTTAGGACGCTTTGAATCAAATCGTCCATGTATGAATTCTCTATGAATTAGGGTAAGACATTGTTGATAAAGAATTACAGATCATGGAAAGTTCGTTTTAATGGTAAGTTGAGAATTTTGCTTGAGGACAAGCAAAAGCTTAATTGTGGGGGTATTTGATAAATCATAAAAGTAACATATTTTAGACCCACATTTAGTATGCTTTTGGATGATTTATCCCTTGTTTTATATAAAAAGGTGCTTTTAATCCTTTCTTTTCATGTCTTATACCCAGGAAAGCACCCGAGGATGAAAAGAACACAAAACGGGCCTAAAACGGAGTAAATGGGCCTTTACACGAAATCGACACGGCCGTGCCTCGACGAACACCTAGAGCACGGCCTCAACTCAGTCACACACGACCGTGCCTCAAGAGAAATCCGAACACGGTCAGGTCTCGATTCACATGGGTGTGTGGCATGGCCGTGCCTCTGACGCTGGAAAGAGCAATTTTAGTCGAAAAAGGATACTTAGGGAGAAAGAATCGTGTTCCAAGAGCCTATAAATAAGTCCCAAGTATCACCTATCAAGGAGAGTGGAAGCGAGGCCAAGGAGCCAAGCCGAGAAGATCAGAGTTAGAGGATAACGCAAGGATAGCCAGTTGATCCATCCCAAAAAGCCGGAATTATACTCAAAACGACAGAATTCTCCTTCAATTCCTTCATGGGGTTTTAGGATTGTTTCTATGTTTTGTTTTTTCTTTTCTCTTGCGATGTTTTGTTTATTCATTATAGACTAAACCCCTCAGATACTTGAAGGGGATGAAACCTAGATGGATTTTATTATTTGATTTTTAAGTTATATGATAAAATTACTTAGTTTGTTCTTAATTATGTTGCATAATTCAAATCTAATGTGCTCAGGTGGAGGAGGAATAGACCCTGCCTAAGAGAAGATCTAACATAATTAAGCGGAGTTGATCGAACGCCTAGAGATAGTGTTACGAGATTTTGTCGGATTAGGGTGAAACCTAATATGGGAGTCCATTGATCGATTTACTGCTATCCTAAGGGGTTATTATAAGTGAACGAGAGTTCCACTAATTAACCTAGGATTAGATGTTATTGGCCTTGAGAGAGGGTTTAATATAGGTTAAGGAGTCTTGCAGATCAAGCTAAGTAAAAGAAATCATATAATTTAGGGTTAATTAATAAGTGATGTCTAGGTGGATTCTTCCTAAGGGTATCATCGTAATCAACTGAGTTTTTCCTCAAAGTTATTTTCCTATTCGTCTTCTTGTCTTTGTGTCCTTAGTTTAGCTGTCGTCGATTTAGTTAAAAAGTAATCTTCACTCTAACTTTAAGACTAATTAATAAGAAGAAAGTGAGTATTAATACTTTTAGTTCCTTTGGGTTCAATAATCGGTCTTGCCTAAGCTATACTACTGTTCGATAGGTACACTTGCCTTAATATCGTTGTCAGAGTTAGTCTCTAGGTTTGATCATTCTTTTATAAATTTTTAAAACTCTGATTTTACAGCGATCAGAGAACAATGTCTCTCCCTTATATAATACTCTCGCACTTCCTTCATTGATATCAATTCAACAGCTAAGTGTACATGTCTCTAATCATCATGTCTCCCACTAAGATATTTCTAGTTCAAATGAAATGGAACCAAGGTTGAGATCCAACTTTTCCACAACCAGCCCGTCAATTCCTCTTATTTCCATTACAACCTACTCAATTTGTAAGCTTTTCAAATTAATACCCAAAATCACCA
Organism: Gossypium australe; assembly: GCA_005393395.2. Classification (NCBI taxonomy): domain Eukaryota; kingdom Viridiplantae; phylum Streptophyta; class Magnoliopsida; order Malvales; family Malvaceae; genus Gossypium; species Gossypium australe. The sequence goes on along the minus strand of CM016619.1, from coordinate 52,890,352 downwards.
TTCTAACATAACTTAACATTTTGGGGTGTGACAATTTCTATCAACCTTCCAACTTTATCTTCTTCCTTTCTAATTCCTCTATTTTCATCTCTTCTATTTTCATGATCGAAATTCCCATCAAATTATGCAAAGGGACACTCTTTGTAATGGGACCATTGTCATAATTGAAGTTTAAGGTTGCATTTTGTTAGGACGAATCCGAACCCGATGAAATATTGCGGAAGCACAATTGGTATTCTTTTGCTCCTGAAAAATTAATTCAATAACTATGTTAAGCCCAATAGCACAATATATATCAACAATCGATGCAAATAAACCACAATATCACAAGAAAAAATGAATCGAGACACATGATTTTTACATGGAAAACCCCTTTAAGTAAAAGGTAAAAACAACAAGACTTTGAAAGTCCACCAAATATTCTAATATAATCAATGTAACACCCCTAACCCGTATCCGCTGCCGGAATAGGGTTACAGAGTATTACTGTAAAAATGTAACTTTGAAACATACATTTCAAACCTTAACATAAAGATGACATAAATCATACAATTACGTGCATAACGTCCTTTAATCGAGTCCTCGAGGCCCTAGAAACACTTTAAAAATGTTTCGGAACTAAATCGAAAACATTTAGAATATATAAAAAAAAGTTGGAAAAATTGAACTGCAAGGGCCACACGGCCGTGTGGTTAAGTCGTGTCACTCACACGGCCGTGTGGCCAAGCTGTGTCACTCACACGGTTGAGACACATGCCCATGTCTCAGGCCGTGTAACAATCTAAATAGGGACACACGGCCATGTCCCAGCTCATGCCCGTGCCTGTGTAACTTTCAAAGTTGGGTCACACGGCTAAACCACACGCTCGTGTGCCAGGCCGTGTAACTCTCGAAATGGCCTCACACGCCTATGTGCTAGGCCGTGTAACTACTTGACTTGAATGCCTTTGAAATGTAAAGGAGACACATGGCCGTGTGTCACACACGGCTGAGACACATGCTCGTGTCTTAGGCCGTGTGGACATGAATTTGGCCAAAATCAAGCCATTTCCATCACCCATTTCAAGCTTGTACCTAAACACAATTTGTGTACAACTTCAAGGCTTCAAAACCTTACCAAAACATGGATAAAATGACCATTTCAATAGACCATAAATCCATCCAACCAATATGGCAACAAGGCACCTCAAATCCATTCAATCAAACCTTACCTAAACATAGAAACATTACAACAATTCATACATATACATCAAGTCCAATACCATTAAAAATTTACCCTATCCTGACCACATTAAAACTATTCTATAACATACCATATTGACCATTGAAACATGCATTAAAACTTAGCCATATAAACACATACCATTAACGCATCAAACATACCAAAAGTACATCAACCAAAATGACATAATGACGTATACATGCCAAACTATCATCCAACAGTCAACTAAGTCCACCTATACATGCCATTATAACCTTGACCAAAACATCAAAAGCTACCGATATAATCGTTGGATAGTGTGATAGATCTCCGACGAGCTTCCAAACCGATCGAGCTTCCGATATTAAAAAAAACATGGGAAAGAAAACTACATAGGTATATAATGCTTTGTAAGTTCGTAACACATGAACATAACTTACCATTTCAATGCATAACTTTAAATTTAAACATGATACAATCCAACCATAAGCTTGGCACAAGCCTAAGCATCATCAACAACACATGTTAGTGCATCAACTTATAATTCATTTGAATTAACATAAGTTATCATACATGAACAATATCATTTGAAATCATCAATTTCATGTACATAAACATGCTTTCATTGAACATTTCCTTTTCATTCCTTTTCATAGACTCATGAAATAAGCCATTTAAATACTTACCATTCCTTTCCTTTTCATGCCCGTTGAACCATTCAGAATATCATCAGATATGCGACAAAGCTCACACGAAGTGTGCTAAACATATACTCGTAACCTTTCCTTTTCCTTTTCCTTTACATCGTTGCTCACTCGAGCTATGGAATTGGTTTGGTCACACAAGCAGTTGAGTATCCGTAACAAATGCAGGACCTTGGCCATTGGTAGGACATTCAAGACCAGCACCCGAAACATGGTAACCTAATTACATGTCATTTGTATCCTAGATATTCCTAAGGTTCAAAAGGGGCTTGATATTCGTCGTAACATTTTTTGATTTCCACATTTAATTTCATTGCAAATAATACACAAATATATAATCCAATATAACATTAAAACATTATTTAACCATACGAGCTTATCTCGATAAACAAAAAGCAAAAACGTAGTCGATCAATCTGATGCTTTAGCTTTTCCTTGATCTAGTTCCGTACAAGGTTTATCTTGATCTAAATAAGCAAATTCAATGCATTTAATACTTATACTATTCAATTCAGTCCAAAATTCATACTTTTCAAAATTACACTTTTACCCCTAATATTTTAACTTCTTTATAATTTAGTCCTTAAGCTCGTAAATTGAAATTTAAGCAATTTCATCCACATTTCATGCTAGCCGAATGCACTATGGACTTATATCAACCCATACAAATCAACATTTCACAATTTTACCATGGAATTTTACTACTTTTATGAATAAGTCCCTAATTGACAATTTCATCAAAAATCCCTTTATAAAACTTGTCTATTTAACAATAAGGACTCATAATCTTTCATTAAACTTCAAGAATCATGCAAACATGCTCATGGAAAAACCATCAATCTTTAACATCTTTGCAATTTAGTCCCTGGGCTAGCTAGATTAAGCTACAACTATCCCAAAAACATAAAAATCATTAAAAACGAGACAAAATAACACTTACATGCTAGCACTTGTAGCAGCCGAATTATAGAGCCTTAAAATGGTGTTATTCTCCTTAGGAAAATCGGTGAAGAAGATGAATGAATTAAGAAATTTTTTATATTTACTTTTTAACCTTTATTTACGTAAAACATTCAAAATTTCAATAAAACCAATCCATGAATATCCACTAACTATATAAATGGTATATTTACCATCTAAGTCCTCTTACATTAAAGTTTCGTAGTTATTTGATACCTTTAACTTATAGAACTCTACTTTTGCACCTTTTACTCTTTAGTCCTTTTCACTTAATTAAGCATGCAAACGTCAAAATTTCTTAACGAAATTTTTATATGACTCTACTAACATACCATAGACATTAAAATAATAAAATAATAATAATTTACTTGTTGAATTTGTGGTTCTAAAACCACTATTTCAATTTCGCTAAAAACGGGTTGTTTCAATCAAAGTTTTACTACACAACCAAGCCAAAATAAAGAGTATACAACTCAGACAAGGGTAGCAACAAATAATCTCAAGCAAACTTTACGAGAAAAGTTGAGAATATCACCAAAAAGGGTTGACTTTGAAAGCTAGAAGCCCAAAGCTACAGTACCCCAAACGAAAATTGAACTATACACATCAAATTTCTTTGAGTTTACTAGATACCTTAAAAGAATTAGCTTAAATAGACACCAAATGGACCTTTGATCGAAGAATATAAGAAGATTAATCAATGTAAAAAAATTGTTTTCTTTCTTGCTTTTCTCTTCTTTTTTTTTCGACTTGCAACACACACATACTTTTTTTTTTCAAAAACCCCACAAAGTATATATATGTAGGGCACATATGGAAGTGGGCTACCATATAATGGGACCACCCACGACCCAACAATCTCCCACTCCTATTAAGTAGGAATGGTTGCCATATCGACGATCGAGCAACAAGGTTAAAAGTTCCTTCTTGGTAAGTGATTGATCAACATAGCCTCAAGAACTTCTCGTATCTAATGATACCTCACATCAATATGTTTAGACTGAGCATGAAAAGTCGAATTCTTACCAAGATGAACAGCATTTTGGCTATCAAAAAACAATACATACCTTTCTTGAGTAAAACCAAGTTCTTGTGTCACGGGGCTAGAACTTTAGTCTCGCAGCCTTTGCGGCCTTAGGCGATTCCTTCACTTCAAATGTGCCTAAGTCAACCTAACTCCCAAAACTGAGAATTTTTTTAGAACTTTCTAAGGCACCAACATAAAGTAGAAGCAACTAAAAAGAGAAAAGAACTCGAAAGAATAGAAAACTCACAGAAAAGCCAAAGCACAATAGTTTGAATGAATGCTCTTAAAAAATTCTATTACTCAAGAATGATGTGATTACAATGAGGGGGATAGGCCTCTATTTATAGTTGAGCTTCCTCAAATTTAACGGTACAGATTAGAGTAAATCAATGGCCAAGATTAAAAGCAATCTACAAAGTCAAATCTTTAAGATTTACATAATTAAATATTCTAAGATTGCATATCTTGGAAGATTACTTCCCATACTTGCCATGCTTTGTAGATGGGCCTTTAATCTTTTCAAGAAATGGGTTAGTCCTGTTGGGCCATGTGACCCCTCGTGAGCAAGATGGATCATTCAAATGTGCCATGGTTGTGGGCTCCCTTGTGCAACCCGTGACATACTCCCCTATCTGTTCTAGAGATGCCTTTATCGTGTCCTCCGAATGGAACCGGTCTATCTTAACTTGGAACTGCTATAAGGCTTCGGCAAGTTCCTATTTAGCCACACTATTTAGAAGTCCCTTCCATCGAACTAAGTATTCATGCCTCAGCCTATGTTACTTTCGTTGAGTCAATCTATCTACCATGATGCATTCAACTTCATGATCATAGGAGACCTTTACTTCCATTTGTGCTCATTCAAACTTGCCTTAATTTGGATCCTCTTGATGTTTATGGAATGGATTAAGCATGCTAATATGAAACACTTGGTGAACCTTTAGTTTTATAGGGAACTCAAGTTTGTATACAACCTCGCCTACTCTCTACAAAACTCGAAAGGGTCCCTCATACCGTTGCACAAGCCCCCTGTGCAATCCATTTTGGCACAAAATTAAGTGTAGTTTTGCAAGGACAACCACCAACCTAAAATTGCACATCCATACGAATTTGATCAACCCACTTCTTATTTCGCTTACTTGCCTTGTGTAGGCAAGCTCTGCTAAGTCATTCTGCTTTTGTCAATCCTTCATAAAATGATAAGATGCTAGATTTGGTCATGTATAATGATTCGCAGTAGCGTTGGGCGTGAGTGGCTGTTGCCCCCTCACTATCTCGAACGAAATTTAACTTGTGGTCTCACTTCGCTGCAAGTTATAATAAAATTAGGTCACATCAAAAAACTTTGGCTAGTCCTTCTAGGTGGCATTCACAGAGTGTTGAAGGTATGTCTCAAACAAAGCATTCACTCTCTCAGTTTGCAGATGCATGCTAGTGGAAAATTTTAAGTCTGAGCCCATTAACTTGAACAATTCTGTCCAGAACTGGCCCGTGAATCGCCTGTCTCAATAACTGATAATAGATTGTGGCACTCCCTAATATTTCACCATGTCTAATGAACAAACGAGCTGCCTCCTCAGTAGGGCACTCATTGGTAACTGGAATAAAAGTTCCATACTTGAAAAACTTGTTCACCGTAACAAAAACCTATCCATCAGATTTAGGCAAACCCATAATAAAATCCATAGATACACTCTCCCATAGGTGTTTCGAAATGGGAAAAGGTTCTAATAATCCGTACAGAGTCTTCAACTCTACTTTTCCTTTTCAGAATAGTAGACAAGTTTCCACATAGGGCTCCACATCATCACACATGTGTGGCCAATAATAACGGTCCTCCAAAAGAGCAAAAGTGCGGTGCATACCTGGATGGCTAGCCTATCTCAAATCATGATACTCTTTTGTGACTTATTTGTGCAAGTTCCCATATTGAGGCACATAAAGGCGATGCCCATGAGAGTACAACAATTCCCTCTTAAGAAAAAATTGCCTCGTCTTCCCCTCATTGACAAGTTTGATCAAAATTTTGGCTGTAAGATCATGGGACAATCCCTCTTGAATGCACTCCAATAAAGAGCTATCAGACTGGTTGAGTGCTGCAAGCTTCATCTTTCAGCTCAGTGCATCAGCCACAATGTTGGCTTTCCTCGGCTTATAGTCCATGCTGAAATCAAACTCTGTTAGGAAAACCTGCCAGTCAGTCTGCTTGGGAGACAACTTTTTCTAGGTTTGAAAATAACTATTAGCAACGTTATCCATAAATACCATGAACCTGGAAACTAGTAAATAGAGTCTCCATATGCGTAAGCAATGCACCACAGTGGTCATCTCTTTTATCGGACCGTATATCGCTGCTCCGTCTCGTTAAGTTTTTTACTCTTGAAAGCAACCAGATGTGTCACAACCTTACATCCTTTCTATTTTCCCAAACACAATTTGAAAAGAAGTTAGACATCATCAAAGCTAACATAAGATAATAGAATTTTGAGAAATACTAAATCATGAAGTAAACCAGTACAAATCGAGACCATAAACTTCATTACAAAAGTTAGGGAAAAATTATAATTTGACAAATACAATTTTAGTTACAAAATATCGTTCTTTAAAATCCTAAGCCTTAACGCCACCCCCATTGTCATGTATACCACAAACCATTAGAAGTCTCACAACAGAAAATATATTTTGTAACACCCTAACCCGTATCCGTCGTCGAAACAAGGTTTCAGAGCGTTACCAGAACATTTAGAACATTTATCGATTAATTTAGGCAAGTTACTATTCATTCATTGAGGTCATCCATAATGTCCCTTAAATAGACCCTCAAGGCCTAATACGAGCATTAAAATTGATTCGGGACTTAATTGGAAACTTTAAGAATTTTTCGTGACATTTCAAAATTTTCCAAGGTACAGGGCTCACACGCCCATGGTCCAAGGGACATGCCCATGCTGCAGGCCGTGTTCAAAACTAGGTAGCTCTCTAACTTGTGCAACACGGCCATGCCACTCGCCCGTGTCCCAGGCCGTGTGGTTAATTAATTCCTTTCGAATTAGGTGCAAGTTTCACACGGCCAAGACACACGCCCATGTTCTAATCCGTGTGGCATACACGCTGAGACACACACCTGTGTCTTTGCCCGTGTGCTCAATTCTGAGCTTTTTGTTTCTCAAAATTAAGGTGCAGTGGATAGATGGCCTAACCACATGCCCGTGTTACTAGGTCGTGTGTCACACACAGTCTAGACACATGCCTGTGTGTCTGACCGTGTGGACAAAATAAAGCAATTCCTAGCTTCATTTCTCACCACAATTTTTGCCATAATCCTACACCACATCTTGCATTCACAACCCAACAAATCCAAGCATTTTATTCAAGTTAATTCTATCATTTAACTTGATATATCATCGCCTACAATTACTAACCATTTCAAGCATTCTAATCAAGCATATTTCATCCATCATCATGGCATATCATTTCATGCATACATGTTTACAATCTTACCTTGGTTATGTCCTCAAGTTAGACATAATTTGATCAACTACTTAACATATATATGGCTAAAATAGTATGCCATTACAAGTATATCAAAACAATCATTACTAGCCATTCCAGTGGCTAGATTACAAACATCGTTTATGTTTACATGCCAATATGTCCAACATATCTTATACATGCCATTGTAACCATAAAATGCTTAGTAAGTTCGTATAACATGGTACTTAACTTACCATTCATCCTAGTTTGAGGTAACTATGTAAGGCATATTCACTTAATTTGACCTCAAGCCCTAGACATATCCTCATTTCCCTTGTTAGTCATATATTCCATAATAACATCAAAACCAGGTAAGAGCTCAACAACAATAAAGTTTCCATGCACATATGTGCTTTCCATAATATGTATAAATCACATTGTTATAGCTCAAGTATATTTTCATATAACTCATCTTGAGTTCAGATTATTTGACATCAGAACTTTATTCATAATACTTGTAATATCAATGTCACATGAGTAGTGGTACATTCAAAGTGTACAAGTATATAACCAAGGATAAACATTTTCATCTAATAACTTCCATGTATAAATATCATCTCTTCCTACTTTTATACATCTCTTGTCATGTATCATCTTTCTTGTATTTAATGTAATATTCTCTTCATATCATATTTCCATATCATATATATATATATATATATATATATATATCATTCTATGTCAATTTATCTTAAATTCATATTTGCCCTTGTCAGAACTTTGCTGTTGAATTTATTTAAATTATCGATGGACACAGAGGTAGTACACTCGAGGTGTACGAATCAGAAGCCGTCAATTCGTGTCCAGTGGTACCCATATGGTACAATTTCAGAGACTACACTCTCGAGCCACGTATATATAAACAACAGGATTACCAGTTCAGTCTAAATCCTTTTTATGACATATGCTCTAAAGAGCTTGATTTCGATTACCCATCCGGGCTAAATCCAATCCATAACATATGCTCAAGAGGACTTTTATCAGGATTACTTGTTCGACTAAATCCTTCTTTTAACGAGGTTAATAGGATTACTCGTCTGAGCTAAATCTCGTCCGCAACAAATGCAAGACCTCATTCATTTCGGGAAATCACATATCCATCGATTTTCCATTTGTTCAACCGGGATTTAACATTTTCAAGCATTTTTCGGTATGTGATTATTTCATACATCTATAACATCCATATAATTCAAATGATCACATTCCACATCCATTCCAAGCATAAAGGTAACATTTTCATCGTTTACTCTTTTTCATCTATTGGACATTATCATTTAATTTGAACATTTTTATTTATCAGGCTTGATAGGATATGTAATCGTTTCATATATATATATATATATATATATATATATATATATATATATTCATACAATTTACATAATCACAATCAAAACAAGCATGTAAATATACATATTTTAGTTACACAAACTTATCTCGACAATGTTCGTATAAGTAAAATCCACTAATCTGACATTTTCCTCTTTCCTCGTCCTAGCTCCGAATTTGGTCTATTCGGGTCTATACGAGTAGATTTAACATCAATTTATCATATTTTACATTCAAGTGGACTCAATTTTTACTCTAGGCAAGTTTACCATTTTGCCCCTAACTTTTCCATAAATTCCAAGTTCGTCGCTAGGCTCGAAAAATGAAACTTGTGCAAATTACTCCCTATTCCAAGCCTAACCAAAGCCCCATTAAAAATTTTACAGCACATGTATTCATAAAATTTCAGAATGTTTTATCAAATTTTACAACTTTTCATATTAGTCCTTAAATCATGTTTTCATCAAAAATCACTTTGTAAAAGTTGTTTATCTATCAATAATCTTTTATTTTCTACCATAAATTTCTAATTTCCAACATATACATCCATGAACCATTTTCATACTTTGATAAATTTTCAAATTAATCCCCAAATAGAGAGATTAAGCTATCCTGATTCTAAAAATATCAAAATTACTAAAAACGGGACAAGGAAACTTACCCAATTTGGCCATGAAAATCTCTTCTCTCTCTCTTAGGGTTTCCATGTTTTATTTTGGGGAAGAAGATGAGAAAATTAGAAGATATCTATTTTATCATCCTTTAATTAATTAAAATTTTCACTTTCCAATTTAGTCCTTACCCTCTTTCTATATTTCCATGGATGAGTCACCAAGAAAAATCTACATACTTTTCTTAATGGTCTAATTACCATATAAGGACCTTAAGTTTTGAATTCCATAGCTATTTAATCCTTATAGCTACTAGAATTCAACTTTTGCATTTTATGCGATTTAGTCCTTCTGTAATTAAGCACTAAATTGATAAAATTTTCTTTTCAAATTTTTCACACAACATTTCTAGTATACTACGGATCATATAATAAAATAAAAATAAATTTTATTTTTCGGCTAGGATTTGTGGTCCTTAGACCACTGTTTCGATTTCACCGAAATTGGGCTGTTACATATTCGCTGGCATGGCTCTTGGTGATTCCTTTACTTCTTCAATGAGACTGAGAAGGAAAGGTAACAGAGTAAGTTCATAGAACTTAGTGAGTTCCAGAGAAGATACTAAGATGACTATACATACTCCAAAATATATATATCTTTAAGCACTCTTTTATTTATATATTATTCTAATTTTGAGTACAAATACAACACTTTCTATGGTTTTATACTTGATTTCATGATATTTTTATTATTTCTACAGGAATGTGTTAAGATTATGAATTTTATGTTAAATTCATGTTATTATTATTTATTTTGGGATTAATTGGGCTAAGGGAAAGGATGGTAGATTTTTGGTTGTATTTGGGTCTTAGACAGGTTCAGGTTGAAAGATTGTTATTCTAGTCACATAGATTTCAAAGTGGTAATGATCCAGTATGAATTTCAAGGAGGCCCAGAACAAAATTCATTTACCCAATTTTACCAGAAAGAAAATGGGCAATTATCTACTGCTTAAATTAAGCAGTCCCTAATCAACCATTCAACTCCCAAGTATATTTGACCTCATATTTTTCCAAATAAAATTCAACACCAATATCCCTTAAATTAAACATTCAATCGTCCATCAACTACTAAAAATAGCAGAAAAAACCTAGCACCTTTTGACCACATGTTGGCTGGCCACACAATGAGAGAACAAAGCTAGCTTCCTTGTTAAAAATAGCAAGGAAGACTCATTGTTCCTCTCACCAAGGGATGTCCACCAAGGGAAGAGAGGATCAAGCTAACTTCCTTACTAAAATTAGAAAGGAAGACTTAGTCTTCCATCAACCAAGGGACAACACAAAAGCATGGTGATTATGGGGGATACATTTGCTATTTTTGGCATAAGTTCAACCACTATGAATAGGGAATTGATCCATTTAACAATGAATACGCATAGTTGACACAAGCAGAATCAAGTCACTCTCACATATTTCTTAAGTGTTTCTTGCCTTTCTCATGACTTGCTAGACACTTAGTCCACAAAATAAGGCAGTCGCTTGACGAAATGAGAGTAGCTAGGAGAACAACTTGAAGATGGTTAGGTGATTTTTAACCTAAAGAATTGGAGGAAATTGTAACAGTCCGAATTTGACCCTAAACGGAATAGTGGTTTCGGGACCACGAATCCGAGTCAGAAATATTTTAAAATATTATATTCCGTGTTCATTATATGTGAATTAATGTGGGTGAAAGTTTCGTACGAAAATTTGTTTGTTTGTGTGCTTAATTAAATAAAAGGACTTAATCGCGTAAAGTGCAAATGTTGCAACTATAGTGAAATGCACTAATTTGAGTATGGCTTTTTAAAGTGAGGCATTAAAAGGGGAAATAACCCATTTTATGAGTTAGTGGGTGACTTATGACTAATATGCCCTTATTATATATGATAGTTTATTTTTATTTAAAGGTTATATTAGTAAACTAGTAAATAACATATTATAAGCTTAATAAAATAAAGAAAAAAAGGCCATTATCATCTTATTTTGCTTGGCCGAATGTGGGAGAAGAAATAAGGGCTTCATTTCCTTTGATTTTCGACAATTAGAAGTTCAAAATCAAGGTTAGTTTGATTTCGGTTCTTGTTAATTTTTATGTTTTTGAATCGTTGCTTCGAACCGTAGCTAACCCATGTTATAATTTTTAAAAATAAGCATGCTTGATATTCGGCCATTGTAGTGTTCATATGATTTTTGGTGTTTGATGATTTTAAATTAAAGATATGAAAAAGATTAGTATGTTTTGTATTGAAAGTTTTGGTGAAATTGAACAATTAGGGCTAATTTGTAGAAATAAAATTTTTGAATGGCTTATTTGCAAAATAAATGAAATGTATGCCTTGGTATGAATGTATAGAAGATTCGGCTCTAAAGCATTATGTGCAAATTATGTGTATTTTGTGTTTTATGCAAATAGGACTAAATTGTAAAAATGTGAAACATTAGGGGTAAAATGGTAATTTGCCCATTTATGTGTTTTGGGACTAAATTGAAATGAAATGTACTTGAATGAGATTATTTTTGATATGTTTAGATCAAGAACAAAGAAAAACGGATTTGGATCGGGGAAAGTCAAAAGTTGTCGAATAGTCGGTATACGTGGTTCGTCGGTAGTCGAGGTAAGTTCTTAAGTTTAAGTACAATAAAGAGATAATTATGAAATTGTTGAATGATATTATTTGATTCATTTGAGTAGTGAAATAGATGATAGCCAAATGTTAGGGGCATATATTGGACTAAATGTGTTTTGAATGTGAAATAAAAACTAGTACATGTGATATGATAAGTGATTGTGGTTTATGTACATGAATTGGAAATAATATAAGTGTTAAGATTTTTAAGTTGATGTATTATTGATGTGTTATTCGGGCTTTTAGCCTAGCAGGGTACGTGCCGGTGAAACAATTCGGGCTTATTGCCTAGCAGGCTTAATACCGGTGATTTACTTCGGACCTTGAGTCCAGTAAGCCTAGTACCGGTGAATGTGTTTTGAGCTCTAAGTGCATGAGAATCAAGTTACGAACTTGTCAAGAAATTTCAGCTTTGAAACATGATTCGCATAAATTCGACAGTGAGGTACGTATTTTATGGTCATGTTACTCAACAAAATGATGAACAAGTACACGAGAAAGTGAATATTTTATACATTGATTCATTAGAGATGAATGAATAGGTATATACATGTTATATCGTGTGATAGTAAATGTAATATCCTAGATTTAGGGGTTATGCATTCGTGCATAATTCATGTGTTTGTATAGTCTTGTGAAGGTTTGATTTTATTTAGGAAGCTAGAATAAATTTTTAGTATGGTTTATTTAATGAAGTGGATTGAGTGAACTTGACACTTAAGTTAATTTAAGTGTTAAATTAAAGCATAAGAGGAGTAAGTGGCAAGATGGTTAAGGAGCTTGAAAGGTTACTTAAGGTTAGAGGTTTGAGTAGCATGTTTAGCATTTTGATGACATTATTTTTGTGTTCTAGCATTAATGGACGGTCAACCTTATTTATGATAGGTTGGACTATTAATTTTGGTAAGTTGAACATATGTTTAAGGAAAGCATGAAATTGGGGATAAGAATCTTAAGGTTATGGTATGATGAGGGGACAAAGGCATAGAATATGGAGGATGTTTTGGAAAGTAATCCTAAGCCTTTAGTGCATGTATGTGGACGACATGGGTGTCTAGGGGGGTGGCCGAATGTTGTTAGGTGGCTTGGGGGGGATAGTTGGTCAACCTTTGTTTTTTTGTGCATCTTTTGTATTGTTTTCTTTCTCTCCAAAAAACTCCCCTCCTTGGCCGAATGTGTGTTGTGCTTTTGGTGCAAAATTCCTTTTGGTTTTAGCCTTATTTTGTTGGAACCAAATCCTACTTTTTCTTTCTTTTCATTCATCCATTTGAAACCGAAACAACATTTGATTTTCGGGCATTTTGTGCACATTTCTTTTAGGCAAAATAGGTGTTGGCCGAACCTCATTTCTTCCATCTCTCTCTTTTCTTCATTTGACTTTTGTTCAACCACATTTTCTTTCTCTTCATTTTTGGCCGAACCATTCTCTTCTTCAAACTCTCTCTTTTCTTTTGTTGATTAAACTGAATTCTCTCTCATTTCAATTCTCTTTTCTACTCACATATTTTTCATCTTCCATAACCATATAGCCGAAACTCTCATATTCTTTTGATTTATTTTTGACTGAATATTCAAGGGTAGGACTTCATTTGATTTCTTCGATCGGTTTTGGCTGTTAAGTAAGTATTCTTGGCCGTTTTTCCTTCTATTCTTTTCTCCTCTCTATGTTATTTTCTTGTGGATAAAGGCCGAACCTTTGGGCAATTGTTGCAAGGTTCTAACCATTTTAGAAATCAATCATTCTTTTAGGCTCTCGGGACGTTGGGAGCAATCAACCTAAGCCTCGTATCTTTGTCTATTGTTTTGGGTAAGTATAGGTAAGACTTGGTATTACAAGTGAAACTCTTTGGGATTTAGTGGAATGGCCGAATGGCCTTTGTTTATAATTTTAGTATTGACCGATTGTAGGACAAGGTGATCTAGTGCGATAGATCGGATCGTTGGAAGATAGTTCTTGCGTTGGTGAAAGGTGTGTATCTTACACACTTTATAACTTGGTTCATATTTGTATATATGTGTGTTAAATAACTTTTCATGTTGTTAAAGCCGAAATGATGAGATTTTGGTATGATACCATGATGGTATGAATGAGGATTCGGGTAAGTCCGTTTCGATATGTTGTTAGTACATGAGGATTGAAATCATGATCTACGATTTATGAGATTTTGTGATATGATTCATATCAAAGTATATTGACATGATTTGTTTATATATTGCATTGGTATGGGCAACATGAGAGGAGGGGGAAGATTGATATTGTGACTTCGGTCACCAGTGATTTGGTATTACATTTGTGTCTTCGGACACCAGAGATTTGGTATCTCCAGTGATTTGGTATCACATTTGTGTCTTCGGACACCAGAGATTTGGTACCTCATAGCGTCTCGCCCCTGTGGTTTTACACCACCGTGGGTTGGCCCCACTTTTGAGATATGGGATCAACGCCAGTGATTTGGTATCACACGTGGGTTGGCCCCACAACTTGATGATTCGTGACTTCGGTCACCAGTGATTTGGTATCACATTCGTGTCTTCGGACACCAGAGGTATGGCACCTCATAGCGACTCGTCCCTGTGGTTAACACCACCGTGGGTTGGCCCCACTTTTGAGATATGGGATCGTCGCCAGTGATTTGGTATCACACGTGGGTTGGCCCCACAGATGGATTATTCGTGACTACGGTCACCAGTGATTTGGTATCACAATTGTGTCTTTGGACACCAGTGGTTTGGCACCACCAGTGGTTTGGTACCACACGGGGTAGAAAAGGAGTTATGGATGGTTAGGTTGGGTGCATTATACATATATGTTGCTTTGTTATAATTTGTGTAAGTATGTGATATTTACCCGGGAGAGGGAATATGCACTGAGTCTTGGTGACTCACCTTCTCCCTTATCTTTTCAGGTGATTCGTGAGATTGCGGATAAGGAGCCGGATGAACTCGAGGAGGCCATGCAATAAAAGTTGGTTTTATATGAACTTCCATTTGGGTATTTTATTCTAATTTGGTTTTCATATTTTATGGATTTGTAATAAGGCCTGTTTAATTATGTTTTGGATTATTTTTATGTTTTGAACATGTTTTAAATATGGTTTATAAATTTCATGATTATTATAATAAATTGAGCACAAAGTTTTCTAAACTACACAACGCGATGGTTTTTAAAACGTTACCATCGGGTAACATAAATCATTTGATAATTTTAACAACTTAAATGCTTTCGATAATTTAAATGATTTTCAAAAATTTAGTTTCTACAATCAAATGCAAATGGTTTTCAAAGTAATAATTTGAGTTTTTCTTAAAATGATATAATTCTTTTCTAACTTATGATTTATTTACTTAGTTTAAAGTTTTATGTAATTTCAAAGTAAATTTCAGTTTTAACTTATTTTCTACAAATAAAGAATTTCAAAGAGTTTTTCATAAAAAAAATTTTAATTGTTAATTCGATTCTTTCAAAAATATTTTCCTTAGTGACATACCAAATTCGGTCGTGGCGTATTGACCGGGTTTGGGGTGTTACAAATTGGTATCAAAGCTAAGTTCAAAAGCTCGGCTGTGGGCCCGAGGCCCAAAATGTTTTAAAGAATGGTTTTTAAAATGTTATTGTTAAAAATTATATGGTTTGAAAGGCATGGCCCCGAGTCTCCGGTATCAATCCGCCCTGGTAAGTACATCAAAACTGTTGATTTTGATGATAGGATTATAGTGATATTGATATGACTATATAGTAGTAGGAACTACTTTAGAGACCCAAGACTATGGGTTTGGTGTACTCGCGAAATCTCTTATTAAAACTTTTCATAAAACTGTGCTTTAAAGAAAGTGGAATATTGATTAATTCATAAAACTTTTTAATCAGATAAGTCGAGACGTTAGACATGAGTACTCGTGGTCGAGGTCGTGTTATGCGTGGACGTGGTCGAGGTAGGATGGCTGTGTCTGAGCCAGTGAGGTCGGGTCAGAGATCCGAGAATGAGGTACCACCAGCCCCACCACCAGTGGTTGGAGTTGAGCATCAGGATCAAACGGGGGATGATGCAGTGTCTTAGGCGATGCTGTGAGTTCTTGAGAGGGTAGCTGGAGTAGGTGGAGGCGCGGGAGCTCGAAAATCTGTACCTGAGCGACTCCGAGCCAACGGAGCCGAGGTATTTCTAGGTGTTTCGAGTGTAGCTCCCAGCTCGGCTGAATATTGGTTAGAGGCGACGGAGCGAATCATGGATGATCTAGATCTGAATGCCGAGGAAAAGCTGAAAGGGATTGTATCGCTTCTTCGTGATAAGTCATATTAGTGGTGGCTCACGGTTCGGAATGGTGCTGCGGCGGAGGATCTCACTTGGGACTTCTTTAAGGCAGCGTATCAGAAGAAATATATTGGGTCTAGTTACGTTGATGCGCAGCGTAAGGCATTTCTGAGTTTGGTCCAAGGAAGTAAGTCCGTATCAGAGTATGAGGCTGAGTTCTTAAGATTGAGCCGGAATGCTGGAGGTATTGTGGCTTCGGAGCACGAGCGATGTGTTCGATTTGAAGATGGTTTGAAGGACGAGCTGAGATTGTTGATTGCTCCACATCAGGAGCGAGAGTTTGCTACTTTGGTTGAAAAGGCTAAGATAGCCAAAGGAATAAAGGAATCTGGAAGACAGAGCTACGACCGGAATAAGCATAAGAGAGGCTTTGAATCATCTGGGTCGGCCGAAGATTCTCAAAAAAAGGGTTAGGCAGAATGGGCCGAATCAGTCTGGGAGGCCTGATACTGCCAATCAGGGACCAGCACAGTGTAACGGATGCGGAAAATTTCATTGGGGCGAATGTTGGACCGGTGGGAAAGGATGTTTTGAGTGTGGCTCGCTGGATCATCGTGTGAGAGACTGTCCACGTAAGCAAGCCAGGAATCAATCTGAAGGTCAAGGTCGTGCTCAGTTCAGAAAGGAGGGACTGTCACCGCAGAGAGGTCGTGATAACGGTAGAGGAGGTAATGGATCTGGTCGAGGTTGTAGAGCATCGGGCAGAGGTGCAGGCAACACTGAGGCAAGACAGCCTGGGTTGGTGTATGCAGTGAGACGTCGAGAAGAGGGCGACGCACCGGACGTCATCACCAGTATGTTCTTGATCATTGGATTTCCATATACTGCTTTGATTGATGTGGGTTGACGTATTCATATGTCGTTAGTAGTATAGTAGTGTTATTAAGATTAGAGTGCGCAGCAAGAGCGTAGTGCGGTGAGTTAGACTGTATGATTGATCGTTAGTAAGTAATTTCGAGGACGAAATTATTTTTAAGGAGGGTAGAATTGTAATATCCTAGATTTAGGGGTTATGCATTCGTGCATAATTCATGTGTTAGTATAGTCTTGTGAAGGTTTGATTTTATTTAGGAAGCTAGAATAAATTTTTAGTGTGGTTTGTTTAATGAAGTGGATTAAGTGAACTTGACACTTAAGTTAATTTAAGTGTTAAATTAAAGCATAAGAGGAGTAAGTGGCAAGATGGTTAAGGAGCTTGAAAGGTTGCTTAAGGTTAGAGGTTCGAGTAGCATGTTTAGCATTTTGGTGACTTTATTTTTGTGTTCTAGCATTGATGGACGGTCAACCTTGTTTATGATAGGTTGGACTATTAATTTTAGTAAGTTGAACATATGTTTAAGGAAAGCATGAAATTGGGGATAAGAATCTTAAGGTTATGGTATGATGAGGGGACAAAGGCATGGAATATGGAGGATGTTTTGGAAAGTAATCCTAGGCCTTTAGTGCATGTATGTGGACGGCATGGGTGTCTAGGGGGGTGGCCGAATGTTGTTAGGTGGCTTGGGGGGGATAGTTGGTCAACTTTTGTTTTTTTTTGTGCATCTTTTGTATTGTTTTCTTTCTCTCCAAAAAACTCCCCTCCTTGGCCGAATGTGTGTTGTGCTTTTGGTGCAAAATTCCTTTTGGTTTTAGCCTTATTTTGTTGGAACCAAATCCTACTTTTTCTTTCTTTTCAGTCATCCATTTGAAACTGAAACAACATTTGATTTTCGGGCATTTTGTGCACATTTCTTTTAGGCAAAATAGGTGTTGGCCGAACCTCATTTCTTCCATCTCTCTCTTTTCTTCATTTGACTTTTGTTTAACCACATTTTCTTTCTCTTCCTTTTTGGCCGAACCATTCTCTTCTTCAAACTCTCTCTTTTCTTTTGTTGATTAAACCGAATTCTCTCTCATTTCAATTCTCTTTTCTACTCACATATTTTTCATCTTCCATAACCATATAGCCGAAACTCTCATATTCTTTTGATTTATTTTTGACTGAATATTCAAGGGTAGGACTTCATTTGATTTCTTCGATCGGTTTTGGCTGTTAAGTAAGTATTCTTGGCCGTTTTTCCTTCTATTCTTTTCTCCTCTCTATGTTATTTTCTTGTGGATAAAGGCCGAACCTTTGGGCAATTGTTGCAAGGTTCTAACCATTTTAGGAATCAATCATTCTTTTAGGCTCTCGGGACGTTGGGAGCAATCAACCTAAGCCTCGTATCTTTGTCTATCGTTTTGGGTGAGTATAGGTAAGACTTGGTATTACAAGTGAAACTCTTTGGGATTTAGTGGAATGGCTGAATGGCCTTTGTTTATAATTTTAGTATTGACCGATTGTAGGACAAGGTGATCTAGTGCGATAGATCGGATCGTTGGAAGATAGTTCTTGTGTTGGTGAAAGGTGTGTATCTTACACACTTTATAACTTGGTTCATATTTGTATATATGTGTGTTAAATAACTTTTCATGTTGTTAAAGCCGAAATGATGAGATTTTGGTATGATACCATGATGGTATGAATGAGGATTCGGGTAAGTCCGTTTCGATATGTTGTTAATACATGAGGATTGAAATCATGATCTACGATTTATGAGATTTTGTTATATGATTCATATCAAAGTATATTGACATGATTTGTTTATATATTGCATTGGTATGGGCAACATGAGAGGAGGGGGAAGATTGATATTGTGACTTCGGTCACCAGTGATTTGTATCACATTTGTGTCTTCGGACACCAGAGATTTGGTATCTCCAGTGATTTGGTATCACATTTGTGTCTTCGGACACCAGAGGTTTGGTACCTCATAGCGTCTCGTCCCTGTGGTTTTACACCACCGTGGGTTGGCCCCACTTTTGAGATATGGGATCGACGCCAGTGATTTGGTATCACACGTGGGTTGGCCCCACAACTTGATGATTCGTGACTTTGGTCACCAGTGATTTGGTATCACATTCGTGTCTTCGGACACCAGAGGTATGGCACCTCATAGCGACTCGTCCCTGTGGTTAACACCACCGTGGGTTGGCCCCACTTTTGAGATATGGGATCGTCGCCAGTGATTTGGTATCACACGTGGGTTGGCCCCACAGATGGATTATTCGTGACTACGGTCACCAGTGATTTGGTATCACAATTGTGTCTTTGGACACCAGTGGTTTGGCACCACCAGTGGTTTGGTACCACACGGGGTAGAAAAGGAGTTATGGATGGTTAGGTTGGGTGCATTATACATATATGTTGCTTTGTTATAATTTGTGTAAGTATGTGATATTTACCCGGGAGAGGGAATATGCACTGAGTCTTGGTGACTCACCTTCTCCCTTATCTTTTTAGGTGATTCGTGAGATTGCGGATAAGGAGCCGGATGAACTCGAGGAGGCCATGCAATAAAAGTTGGTTTTATATGAACTTCCATTTGGGTATTTTAGTCTAATTTGGTTTTCATATTTTATGGATTTGTAATAAGGCCTGTTTAATTATGTTTTGGATTATTTTTATGTTTTGAACATGTTTTAAATATGGTTTATAAATTTCATGATTATTATAATAAATTGAGCACAAAGTTTTCTAAACTACACAACGCGATGGTTTTTAAAACGTTACCATCAGGTAACATAAATCATTTGATAATTTTAACAACTTAAGTGCTTTCGATAATTTAAATGATTTTCAAAAATTTAGTTTCTACAATCAAATGCAAATGGTTTTCAAAGTAATAATTCGAGTTTTTCTTAAAATGATATAAATCTTTTCTAACTTATGATTTATTTACTTATTTTAAAGTTTTATGTAATTTCAAAGTAAATTTCAGTTTTAACTTATTTTCTACAAATAAAGAATTTCAAAGAGTTTTTCATAAAAAAAATTTTAATTGTTAATTCGATTCTTTCAAAAATATTTTCCTTAGTGACATATCGAATTCGGTCGTGGCGTATTGACTGGGTTTGGGGTGTTACAGTAAATATTTGAAAGCATGAATGGATTAAGTCTATTGGATAAGCATATGATATGTACATATGTCTTTGATACACTTGATGATTGGTGTATATGAATAAGAAAGGTAAAGCTTTTGTATTAAATGCATTAATGATATTTAGTTATTTCGGCTTTACAGGTAAAAGAAGTTAGGTATTATTAATGTTTGAATTGGTGATAGAAGATATTGAATTGAATGGTTGTATGTATGTTATATATATATAAGTATATGTTTTCTTAAGACTTACTAAGCTAGCAAGCTTACCGTGTGTGTTCTTATCTACCTCTGTTTTATAGATCTTTGATTCAAGCTACAGACTCGAAGGATCATCCGAGAAGTCAATCGCGCTATCAAATCTTTTGGTATACCTTACTTAGTTTAATTCGAAAGGCATGTATAGGTTAGACTAAAGTGTTAAATATGAGATTTTGGGTGATTGTACATATCTATAATATATGAAACACCCCAAACCCGGCCCACGAGCCTTGACCGGATCTGGTATGTTCCTCGATGTAAACCGGTTCAAATTTCTTTTGTTACTTAGGAAAAATTTGTGTGTTTTGAAAGTAAAATGGTTTTGGGTTGGGCTTGAGTTGAAAACGAATTCGATTTTATATTGAAAACCCATTTATTTCAGGTGACAAAATATTTAAAGTCTATTTTAAACCAAATTTACTTAATTTTATAACCATTAAAAATTCGTAACATAATAAATAAAAGAAAGAAAAATAAAGTAGTTCAACTATGGCCTTATTACATCAAATAATTCCCCAAAAATAAATTAAAATGCTTAAATAGAATAAAAGTCCAAATAATGAAATTTTCCTTGCTGTGCATGGCCACCTTTAAGCTCCTGCCGACCCGGTCCATTACTGATCATCACCTGGAAGAAAAATATTCCCCAAACGGGGTGAGTCAAACAGACTCAATGTGTAACCAACACTAAAACTTAACAATTCAGGCATACAATATCATATCACATACTTATTCATATAACAGATATAAAATAATGATGCAAACCCGAACCCAAACCTAGATGCCATTCGCTACACATCACCCGTACCAACCTGCACACTGTGGGGACTAATAAGTCAACCCTCCATCCGCTACACACCATCGAAGGCAGTCGCTGCAGTCGACGTGCTCATCGCCCTTATAAAATTCATGGTCGTAGGTCACCACATTCAGATATCGTGGTCTTAGGTCACCACATTCAAATATCGTGGTCTTAGGTCACCACATTCAAATATCGTGGTCTTAGGTCACCACATTAAGATATCGTGGTCTTAGGTCACCACATTCAGATATCGTGGTCTTAGGTCACCACATTCACTTCCCCTTTCATATAACCCGAATGCCCCATATCATTCATATCATGCATGTGACAGTCTGAATTTGACCCTAATCAGAATAGTGGTTTTGGGACCACGAATCCGAGTCTGATAAATTTTAATGTATTATATTTTGTGTTATTTATATGTGAATTAATGTGTGTGAAAGTTTTGTAGAAAAATTTTATTGTTTGAGTGCTTAATTTGATAAAAAGGACTAAATCACGTAAAGCGTAAAAGTTGCATGCTATAGTGTAAAGTGCTAGAATGATGATGGCTTCTTAATATGAAGCATTAAATGGATAAATAACCCATTTTTAAGTTAGTGGGTGACATATGACATGTTTAACCTTAATTTTTATATTGTATAATTATTTATAATAAGGTTATAAAGGTAAATGAATATATGTTTAATATATGTTAAATAAAACATAAAAAAAATGGCCATTATCATCCTTTGTTCGCTTGGCCGAATGTTAAGAAAAGAAATGGGGTTTGGTTTTCTTTGAATTTCGGCAACTTCAATCACAAATTCAAGGTTAGTTTGATTTCGATTCTTGATAATTTTTACGTTTTTGAGATCGTTGCTTCGAACCGCAGCTGACCCATGTTAAAATTTTTAAATCTAAGCATGCTTGATGTTCGGCCATTGTTTTGTTCATGTGGTTTTTGATATTTGATGATTTTAGATGAAAGATATGTTAAAGATTAGTATGTTTAGTATTGGAAGTTTTGATGAAATTGAGTATTTAGGGCTAAATTGTAAAAACAAAATTTTAGAGGGAACTATTTGCAAAATAAATGAAAATTTTGGACTTGTATAGTCCCTAGGAGTATTCGGCCCTAAAGAATTATGTGCAAATAATGTGTATTTGGTGTTTTGTGCAATTAGGACTAAAGTGTAAAAATGTGAAACCCTAGGGGTAAAAGGGTAATTTGCCCATTAATGTGATTTGAGACTAAATTGAAATGAAATGTACTTGAATGAGTTAAATTTTAATGTGTTTAGATCAAGAACAAAGAAAAACAGATTTGGATCGGGGAAAGACGAAGGTTATTGAATAGCCGGTCTACGCGGTCCGCCGACAGTCGAGGTAAGTCCTTAAGTAAATATACGTTAAAGAATTATTTATGAATATATCAAATGATGAAATTTGAATATTTTAAGCATAAATGTGTGAAATGGCCGAATGTATTGGTGTGATATTGGATTGAGTTTTAATTGTTGATAGTACTGTGTAATAAGTATGCTCAGTTAAAAGTGATAAGTATTACATAGGTTATTCGGGATGCTAATGTTGAGAAATGTGCATTGAATGATTCATTATAATGTTAATTCGGGCTTTGAGCCTAGCAGGCCTTGTGCCGGTGCTTTATATATTTCGTACCTTTGGTCTAGTAGGCTTAATACCGGTGATACGCTATAAACGAAGAAATTGAGGATGAAACGAGGTATGGCATATTACATGATATGTGAGAAGCTCGGGTAAGAACTATCTTACTATGTTAGTAAGGAATGAAATGAGATAAATTATTATTGTTTCAATTAAACATGATGTGATGATGGACAATTCAACAAGTGTTTTATATCATGAGGTTGAGCTTGTCGTTTATATGTATGAACATTACTTATAGGTGAACTAGAGTTATATACATGTAAGTTACAGTGAGAATTTTGGTTATAAAATGGAAGGATCGGTGATGAAAGGATTGAAAGTGTTATGTATATATATATATGTGGGTAAGTAGAAATAGAGATTGATGCCTAGATTGGTTCATGTGATTCTATATATATATGTATGTCTTATCAGGTGTTAATCATGTGAGTTGATAATGTATCTGTCCATGATGTCGTAGTGACGAAGTTTATATTAAGTGTACTATTATTATTCGGCTACGTACATTTTACATAATGATGTATTAAGTTCTATACTATAAGCTTGGAGATTAACATGTTTAAGTATGTATTCAATACATTATATTAACTTGAGACTTACTAAGATAGCATATTACTGAGTGTTCTCTGTTCTTGTCTACCTCTGTTTTATAGATTTCTTTTTGATCCAAGCTACGGACTCGAAGGATCTTTGAAGAAGTCAACCGCACTATCAACTTACTTTTGGTATTGAATAACTTAGTTTTAGATTCAAAAAGGCATGTATAGGCTAGTTTAAGCATTATAACTAATGATGTGAAATCGTGTAAATATGCTTAGCCATGCGAAAATGGCTATCTATTTTGGTTAAACTTTGTTTTGTGTTTTGATGATATAGTTTGCTCATGCCATGAATTATCATTTGTGTTTGGATGTGGTTTAGGCATTATATGAAATGGTTTAATAGATATATGTCATGATATGTATATGTATTTCGATCTTTGATGGTCAATTTGATAGTTTAAGGTTGAATTTTAATCATGTGTATATGTGATAGATTAATAAACAGAGATGTGGCTACTTTAATTCGGTTAATTATTGTGAAGACTTGCTATGCTTAGGTATGTATTCAATTATAAAATGGTTATATTGGGTTGATCTCATGAAAATGTTATAAGATTATTTGTTTATGGAGATGTTAGGCATTTGAATTTCAAGAAGTTGATATGTATATGAATTTGAGTTATATGCTTGTGAAGTATGTATCTAGGTATGTATCAACTTTGGTTGTTTTAAATAAGATGAATTATATTGAATAAAATGTGTATGTGTATTCGGCCAAACCTAAGTGACATTTGCAAATGTGGTTAAAAATGTTTAAAGTAGTTTAGGCATAGTCGCATATGAAAAAGAGTGCATAATTGAGATGTATGCGTTTTTATATATATATATATGTATTGGCTTGTTAAATTGCTTGTTTCAATTGAGTGCATGAAACTGTTAAACTTGGTTTGTGCTAGGTAATGTTTGTGAAATGCTATAAATGAAACCATGCATATTTGGCCAAATAAGTGGGTGTACAAGTGATGTGTAATGGGTTGCATGCATTAGTTTATTTGTAACTAAGTCTTTATGCTATAAGTAGTTGATTTAAATAAATGTTATGATGCAATGACAATCTAGTATACTTATTTAATTATTTGGCTATAAGAAGTTTAGACAATTATAAATTTTCATGAGATCTGTTTGTTTATGTGATATTGACGTAATATACATTGTATGATGACTTATGTTCATCGATGATTCTTTTGTGTATGACTTGGATCAAAGTATATAGTATGTGTTACACATGTGTGGATTATTTGATTATAAGATAATAGTTGAAAAAGATGATCTTCCATGATTCAATTGTTTTAACTAAAGTTTTAGCTGGCATGGTAATACCCGTAATCCCTAATCCAGCGACGGACTCGGGTTAAGGGGTGTTACAATGCATATTACATAATTTCACATTCTTATCACCTTTCACATGTTACATATATAACATAATTTCAGATTCCTAGTAGGAGTAGGAAACGTACCTGAGTACTTTTGTACCATTACATGGTACCTTAGCCATATTCTTACACATTCTTATAGTCACATACATATTAATTATTGCCATAAATATATCAAGAAATAGTGTGAGGTACACACCTGATTCGCTTAAGGTTTCCAATCCAAATCCCGAAAAGCTTGATCTAATGCCTTAGATCTTAGATCTCTACATTTAATCAATCATTTAATACTTAGTAAAGAGCCATTCGGCCATAAATCCAAATCCTAGTAGGATTAGTACACTAAAACTTACCTTGTTGCCGATTGACTTAAGAATCAAGTCCCGAAACTTTGTTATATTCCTTCTTGTATTCGGCCAAACATTAAATCACATCCTAGGTTAGTTTCGGCTTTTTAAACAATTATGAAATAGATCTAGATATCAAAATAAGCCTTGGCCGAATGCTATAGACACTTACCTTGTGGATTTTAAATCCCGAAACTCACCGAATAACTAGGGAACACGCGGCCTATGGTGTACCTTCGGAAAAAGAACTTCTCCTTCCTTGTAGTCGACACTTAGTAAATCTCGAAAGTATTCCTTGCCTTAGATGTCTGTTGAAATCCCTATAACTTCATGTTAGTACAATTTCTAACATTTATTCACAACAAATAACCCTTAGTCGAATGTTAAATATGACTTACCTTAGATTCTTAAATCCCGAAATAGTTGACTTGTCTTATGAAGTTGTCGACAATGGCAGAAATCTCGAAGAGCCTTCTTTCCAAGTTTCGACTAACATAATAATGGGGTTAGATTTCCTAGTTTCGGCTTTAATCTTAGAAGAAAAAGAATGGAAATCGATAACTACTGACCTTACCCTTAATCTTTGTAATCGACAGCCCCCTTTTCTTGAGTCCTCAAAGATTCGGCTTAAGGCCTAGAGAATAGTCACACAAGTTTTGGGTTTTGGAATATTGAGAGGAGAAGAATGAAGAAGAAAAGAATAGTTGCTTAAGAGAATTCGGCAATGGTGAAATAAGGAGAAGGGAAATTCGGCAGAGGTTATCAAGGAAGAGAAAATAATGCTGAATGGCCTCTCTTTTCCTTTTATAGCCGAATTTACTAGCTTAGAATCCCTTACTTGGCCACCACTCTTCTATTTTGATAGCTTTATCACTTTAATTATCATCTAAAACTTAATCCAATAATTATCTCTTATCTCCTAATAAAAATATCAATAAAAATCCATCATTTATCCATCTATTTGCCGAATTTTAACAACAATAAAACACCTCCCTATAGAGCCTTAATGCCGTCCACTTCTCTTGTTCCTGGCACCAAAATAAAATTCTTTTATTTGCTCCCCAAGTGACTCGAACCCAGGCCCAATTGCACCTGCTTGTGGCGTCAACTCCAGAGGCCCTAAGTGGCGCCTCCAAGCCACTTTTCCAAGCCCATTTGTATGTCATATTTCACCCATAAATTTTCTTAAGGCCACCTTGCTTTACTTCCCTCTCTTAACCTCAGAACTTAACTTTTCCTAAAACATTTCCTTACATTTCCTTACATTTCCTTACATTTCCAAGTTTCCAAAAATGTTTGTTTGCCTCCCTTAAACATAACATTTCTTACATTTCCAAGTTTCCAGAAATGTTCACTTTCCTCTTTTGAACTTAACATTTCTTACATTTCCAAGTTTCTAAAAATGTTCACTTTCCTCTTTTGAAACTTAACATTTCTAAATCATTTCCAAGTTTCCAAAAATGTTCATAATACATTCATAACGCACAAGACATGCCATTTCGTATACTTAAATCAAAAATGCATAGGCCCATTTTCAGGATGTTACAGTTCTACCCCCTTAAAATAATTTCGTCCTGGAAATTACTTACTAACGAACAGTCGTACTTCCTAGCTCACCACACTATGCTACTGCTGCGCACTCTGATCTTAAGAAACTATCATACTTTCTAGGCACATTCTCTTAGTTTACAATCAAGGTTCCATACACCTTACTAGCCACATAAGAACGAACTAACTTTACAACGAACAAGGCAATTAAGGTATTCCAGAACCACGTCCCCTAGAGCTCATTTCTACGATAATGCTTTAATCTAATTAAGAAATTTTATGAATTAGCCTTTATTCCACTGATTACCCGCGAAGAAGTGTTATGAAAAGAATTTTAGAAGTGGTTCTTTCGTATTCATACATGCATACAGTCTTTACATTCATACATTCATCAATCAATTATGAACTTTCGTTCATTCAGAGAAATGTTGTAGTTTTCATTTTTGCTGTTTTTCCACTACCTAAGGGTATTTTCGTAATTTTCCCTACAGGGGTATTTTCGTAATTTTTTTTTCAAAAATAGGGTTCCTTGTGGATTTTGTCAATAAGGGTATTTTGGTAATTTTGCATTCCCGGGGTATTTTTGGAAATTTTGAAATTCCAAGGGTATTTCAGTAATTTTGTAAATCAAGAAATATTTTAGAAAAATTCTATGAGATAGCTTGTATAAATCAAAAGGGTAATTTAGTCATTTTAAAACTAGGGTTTCCATAAAAATGTGGCTAATTCCTTTCGGGTTTTAGTTAGGGGTTTAGCCTATGAAT
The DNA here is from genome assembly GCA_005393395.2 of Gossypium australe. Classification (NCBI taxonomy): domain Eukaryota; kingdom Viridiplantae; phylum Streptophyta; class Magnoliopsida; order Malvales; family Malvaceae; genus Gossypium; species Gossypium australe. The sequence continues at coordinate 52,862,678 of CM016619.1, read as the reverse complement.
AAGTCCTCTTGGTTAGGGTGAACCGAAGCTACGCACCAGGTAGGATTCCTGCGAAGAGGAGGTGAGTCACTGGGACTGCTTAAATACCAGGCTCTTCCGGATCCAATCCTAGACATGCGCACAATGGTTGCCACACCCTAACTCGGCGACTTAGCCATAGGTTTGTTTAATTAGTCATTAAGTCTTATGTAATAGTTGGGGTAAACTAGTCCTAGGGTTCCAAATACTTATCATACTACTCTACGTGCCATTCCAGTTCTACCCTTCTACAATTCATACTATAATTCACACAAAGGTTAGGGGTACTTACCTGGTGGACTTTAGGTCGGAGACTTAGGTGCCATGCCAGAAAACCTGCTTATCTTCAAAAACTCATTTGGGCTCGATTGAAAACGTTTTGGGCCTTAAACCCCAGGCCGAGGGTTTGAAACTGGGCTCTGATACCAAATTGAAACACCCCAAACCCGGCCCACGAGCGTTGACCGGATCTGGTATGTTCCTCGATGTAAACCGGTTCAAATTTCTTTTGTTACTTAGGAAAAATTTGTGTGTTTTGAAAGTAAAATGGTTTTGGGTTGGGCTTGAGTTGAAAACGAATTCGATTTTATATTGAAAACCCATTTATTTCAGGTGACAAAATATTTAAAGTCTATTTTAAACCAAATTTACTTAATCTTATAACCATTAAAAATTTGTAACATAATAAATAAAAGAAAGAAAAATAAAGTAGTTCAACTATGGCCTTATTACATCAAATAATTCCCCAAAAATAAATTAAAATGCTTAAATAGAATAAAAGCCCAAAGAATGAAATTTTCCTTGCTGTGCATGGCCACCTTTAAGCTCCTGCCGACCCGGTCCATTACTGATCATCACTTGGAAGAAAAATATTCCCCAAACGGGGTGAGTCATACAGACTCAATGTGTAACCAACACTAAAACTTAACAATTCAGGCATACAATATCATATCACATACTTATTCATATAACAGATATAAAATAATGATGCAAACCCGAACCCAAACCTAGATGCCATCCGCTACACATCACCCGTACCAACCTGCACACCGTGGGGACTACTAAGTCAACCCTCCATCCGCTACACACCATCGAAGGCAGTCGCTGCAGTCGACGTGCTCATCGCCCTTATAAAATTCGTGGTCTTAGGTCACCACATTCAGATATCGTGGTCTTAGGTCACCACATTCAAATATCGTGGTCTTAGCTCACCACATTCAAATATCGTGGTCTTAGGTCTTAGGCCCTAAGTGGCGCCTCCAAGCCACTTTTCCAAGCCCATTTGTATGTCATATTTCACCCATAAATTTTCTTAAGGACACCTTGCTTTACTTCCCTATCTTAACCTCAAAACTTAACTTTTCCTAAAACGTTTCCTTACATTTCCTTACATTTCCTTACATTTCCTTACATTTCCAAGTTTCCAAAAATGTTCGTTTGCTTCCTTTAAACTTAACATTTCTTACATTTCCAAGTTTCCAGAAATGTTCACTTTCCTCTTTTGAACTTAACATTTCTTACATTTCCAAGTTTCCAGAAATGTTCACTTTCCTCTTTTGAAACTTAACATTTCTAAATCATTTCCAAGTTTCCAAAAATGTTCATAATACATTCATAACGCACAAGACATGCCATTTCTTATACTTAAATCAAAAATGCATAGGCCCATTTTCAGGATATTACAATATAGCCTTGAGAAAAAGGCTTAGTTCCTTTGGATAAAATTTAGTTCTACATGGTAATGGCTTGCATGATAGTACTATGGATGTATGATTGTGTTCATGGCTTAGTTCATGTTTGAAAGAAGAATCGAATAGCCTAGGTATATATATATATATATATATATATATGGTGTGGTAATTGATAATGTGTTTAGCTAATAGGTGAAGTCATGGATGTTTATAGGTTAAAGCATGTAGTATATTAACTTGGTAATATGATTAAAGAATGAAATTTGATGTTTGTATTATTGACATAGAATTCGGTGACATAGTCAAGTTGATCCCATGGTATATATTCGGCACTGGTGTATTGTATGTTAGGGTCGAGTAGATTTTGATCATTGATTTGTGAATTGAATGTAGTAGAGATTGTTTATACTCAGTATGGAGTTGTGATGTGGGATCATGCATATGTCTTTTGGTCAAATTTGTCGTTTATTGCACGTTTATAATAATGAATAAGTCATATTCTTAAGTCAAGAAAAGACATAGGATTATTAGTCAAATTGTAAATTGAGAGTTCATGTTTGCAATATATGAATAATTCAATATAGTTATGCCTACTCGAAAATGCTAGTTTATTTCAATGCATGTGAACTGAGTGGCAAAATTATATAGATATGCAATGCAGGTACTTTGTAGACATTTTAGATCCAATTGGATACGCAAATGAATTCATGTGAGTTTTGCTTTGATAAAAGAATGAGTTTCGACGACTGCATGCAATGATCTATGTATAGTTAGGTAATGCCTCATAACTCAAATCCGGCCACGGGTACGGGTTAGGGGTGTTACAGAAATCCACCGTGGGAAGCCGCAAGGAGTAGCTACAAATAGCCTTCTGCATTTAGCTATTTACTCTTTGCATTATGAAATGGCTATGGATAGCCCCCCTCAACTACTCTTTCTTACCCTTTTCTTTTTGTTAAATTATTGTTTTTTATGTCGGAAGACAAGATTGCATCTCATCTTTACATTTTTAGTTTAATATGACATGACTTAATTTTGTTTATTCAAAATAGATATGAATCTTAATTTGAGTTCATTAGATATTTGTTTCTTGAATATTTTGTGCAAATGATTATTTCATTCATTTAGGTTTAAAGCATGTTTATTCTTGTGAATGTATAGCCAACATTTGTAAGTTATTGAATTAACTGTTTAATCTGGGAAGAGGTAATAGTTAATAAACATAAAATCTAAATGGTGCATATCATGTCGATTTCATAAGATAATTGTTGTATGCATAAACTATGACAATGCTCGGAAGGGTGATTTCTAAGTTAGTTTTTTGTCATAGGGATATGCTAATAACTTAGGAACATAATAGGACTTAGGGAGAAGCTTATGTTTTAATTAACATTAGTTTAATGAATTTTCATGTTGCCACAAAGCTCTCGTAATATTCTTTTTATAACTAATAATGAATTATTATTAAGTAAAATATTTTATTTAGTCTATTCATGTTGTGTTATATTATGCCTTGTGTTTATTTCCTATTATGATCATTTTCTACAATATATGTTGTTTTGTTTTGTGGGTATTTGAACATTGATTTCATCCTTTAATTTAAATTACAACTTTCCATAAAACATATTCTTTTTTATCTTGTTTAACCAAATTGATTAGAAATTGACTTGCAAATAATTACCACAACCAAGTCAGAAATATCACATTTCACACTCATCATCGATATCATATCTTGGACTGTTGTGCATCTTATTAATCCCATATGAACACCACTGAGAGTTTCTTGTAGCAGTTGTTGTATATTTGTAGAGCTTTTCAGTATACATACTCTATCTTGAAATAACAAATAATCATCGATACCACATCTGAGGTTCTAAATCAAAAATCAATTTATACTGAACCCTTTGCGTTTGAGGCCACATGGGCGTGCGATTGCTCGTGTGGTAAGCTAAACCCACGAAATATGGGTGACTAACTGTAGAGGCCTCCATGAGCGTTCTCATGGGTTTGGGGCCGATCTGGGCCATGTTGGGTCGAAATGGGCTGTGTGGGCCCAATGGACCCGTGGGCTCCACACGGATAAATTCCACCAAAATGTGATAAATACTAGACTGGGCTATATAGTTCATATGGCTATGGTTAATTCTAGGCCAGATAGGCCACACGAGCATGTGGGCGGCCTACTTGGGCCGAATAATAGGCATTGGGCCCATTTACACCGTTATGACCATTTAGGTTATCTGTGTTGCTCGAGGCGACTGTAGACCTTCGGAGAGTTCGTTATCTACACTGAGACCCAAAATAGGTAAAGTGGCCAAAATACCCCTAGAGGGTCAAATTACTATTTTACCCTAATAGATAGAAATGACCATCTTACCTCTGGAGGTAGGTTGACTAATGAGTGTATGGTTATTTGTAAGATTGTACTGAGTAGGACATTTTGCATACAAGAACTATTTATGACATGGAATACTGCATGGGGTTGGGATTCTGATAGGGAGGAAATACTGTACTGGTGGTTCTGCCACATTCACTATTACTGGCAGCTCTGTTGCATTTTTATTACTGGTAGCTATGCTGCGATATTGGTGTGCTGGCTGGATGGGTCGATTTTATCCCCACATGGTGTGTTGGTTGGTACAGGTGGTGTGTTTGCTGGATTGGGGTGGGTTGCATATTTGCACCGTACTAATACTGTAATGGGCTAAGGCCCACACTGCACTGTTACTGAATAGGGCTCAGGCCCATACTATTACTGCATATATTGTTACTGACTAACTGATAGGGGATTACACACTGAGTTTTCGTAAACTCACCCTTTCTTTTAACTGTACAGGTAATCCTCAGCCTTAGACGATTTGGAGCTGCGAGGGACTCAGAGGTGTCCACATGATCGCTAATGATTTGTTTTAGACTTGTTTATTTAAATTTCATATTAGGCTTTTGATTATGTAATAAGGCCATTAATGGATTTAATTTTTAATTGGGCTTTGATTTCTTGTTTTAAACTGCCAAACTGACATAAATGAGTTTTCAAAATAATAATTATTTTCAAGAAAAACACGCATTTTTAACTTCAAGTTTTTAATTAGAGCAGCGTCTGTGGTTTTATTCAGTTTAAGAAACCAACGGTAACAAATATGGCAATCGTTTTGATAAGTTGTTTTCAAATTGTAATAACTTAATTTGCCTAATTTTTTTAATCAATAAAAACTAAATGGGTTTAATTTAAATACGAATTTTGTTATCAACTAGTCCAAATTTCAAAAATCACTTCGACGTGACACGTCAGATTCGGTCGTAATGTCTAGGCCGAGTTTGGGTGTTACAGATATCCTTAATGATGATTCATGCACTCATTCATTTCTTCTGAACTTAGATTATAAATGTCTTATCTAAAATATTTACAAGAGTCTTCAAAAGAGTACTCACATTCGACCAGGCTACTTATTCTTTAACTTAATCTTAACTCAATTCTCATTACTTTACAAATTTGAAATCACCAAAATTCATGTCCCACACACATACCTTCATCCCATTATTCGTATAAGTATTATTTCCATACTATCCATGATTTTAAATTCATTGTTTAATTAATTTCATATAGATAAATTGCAGTATGAAAATATATATATACAAGGGTCAGTGTAGGAGCTTACCTAATCCTCACCTATTGTCGTTCAAAACTCCAGATCTAACCATCCGACTAGAAATCACTGCCCAAGGAACATAGAAACATCATAAAAACTCTTTCACATACCTTGAACCATTTCTCAATGATAAACCATAATTTACACATATTTTAACCCCATGATTGGCTTAATTTTGGATGATTTTCCATTGAATTTGATGAATTCGATGCTCCTAATCTCTTAATTTCATATTTTATACTCAATAGAGCTTAGGGAGTAGAAAAGAACGAGAAACAGGCCAAAAAGGGACAAAATGGGCCTACCTCAGGAAAGCTTGGACTATCGGCCACGGGCAGATCACACGGCCGTGTGTGGCGACCAGAATCGACCACGGCCGAAGGAGTCCACCATGGGCGTGTCCCTGCTGTCCCTAGGTTTAATTCTATTAAAAAAAGGCTACTTGTGGGCCAAGATATGCATCTCGAAGCCTATATAAACACCCTAGGGGGCAACTTAAAAGGGGACGTTGAATAGAGGCGGAGTAGAAGGCAGAAAATACTCCAAGACAGCCGACGGGAACAGCTTAGGAGAAGGATCTCCATCAAGACTAAGGATCTCCCATCACGTTCTTTAGAAGTTTTTGGGTTTTCTTATGTTTTGTTGTTTTCCCTATTCTAATATGTTTCCCTTTATTAGTATGAACTAAATACCCTAAATACCTAAAGGGGTGAAACCTAAGACAGATCCTATTATTATTTGATTTATAAGATAAATACTTGTTCTTATTCTTAATTGTGAGTTTTTACTCCTGTTTTGATAATTCAGGTTATTGATCTAAGTCGAATGTGCTTATTCAGTGGAGCAAAAGTCCCTGTTTAAGAGTAGACAACACAATTAAGCAGAGTTGATTGCAATCCTAGAAATAGGATGACGAAAATCTGCCGGATTAGAGACAAATCTAATAAGGGGATCCATAGATCGAGTTAATGCGACAATAGGGGTTTAATTTAGAAAGAGGTTTCAATTAATTAACCTAGAGTCAGTTGTTTTTAGTCTTGAAAGAGGTATTAACATAAATCAGGGATTTCTACGGATTAAGTCAAGTGAATAAATCATATGAATCAAAAGTAATAAGTGAAGTCTAAGTGGATTCTTCCTTAGGTATTCCTATCTCATATAAGTTGTCTTAAAGTATTTTCCCAATTCACTCTCTGTCGCGTTCATAGTCATTTAGTTAGTTAAATTATTAGTTAATTTTTGATTAAAAATAAATCCCTTTAATTATTAGGCTAGATAATAAAAAGATAGTTATTACTAGTAGTTTTAGTCATTGAGGATATGATATTCCGGACTTACCACAACTATACTACTGTTCGATAGGTGCGCTTGCCTTTGTCAAAATAATAGTTAGTTTCAAGCCCATCAAGTTTTTGGCACCGTTGCCAGGGACTAAGATATCAGGAATACTAAATTTTTATTACTTTAGCCATTTTTATTTATTTGCAATTTATATTTATTTTAATTTTAACTTTGCTGAAATTTTCTTTTATTTGTTTCTGACAGGTAATTCTAGTTTATGATTAGAAGGAACCTGTCAGGACCATTACTTTTTGACAGTGATATAGAAGGCACCGTTCACAGAAATCATAGGAAAACAAGGCCTACAATACATAGAAGAAGAGTAAGAGGACGATACCAACACTACCGAAGAGATGACTGATAATAATTCACTACCTCCTGTGGTTGCCGCAAATTCGGTGAATCAAAACCCTTCTCCTCGTACTATGTATGATTATGTTTAACCTAATTTAATAGGAACCGAATCAAGTATTGTTAGACTTGCTATTGCTGCAAATAATTTTGAACTAAAACCTAACACTATACAGTTGATTCAGCAATTTGTTCAGTTTGATGGTTTGCAGGATGAGGATCCAAACAACCAATTGGCGATTTTTTTGGAATTATGTGATACGTTCAAAATTAATTGCGTTTCTGATGATGCCATTCACCTTCGGTTGTTTCCCTTCTTGTTGAGAAACAATGCTAAACAGTGGTTGAACTCGTTACCATAAGGATCAATCACTACATGGGGCCAAATGACTGAAAAATTTTTGCTTAAATATTTTCCGCCGGCTACAACAACTAAGTTAAGGAATGACATTTCTTCTTTTGTGCAGATGAATCTAGAAACACTCTATGATGCATGGGAGAAATATAAGGATCTACTAAGGAGATACCCTCACCATGGGTTACCTTTGTGGCTACAGGTTCAAACCTTTTACAATGGTGTGAACCCCTCAACTAGGCAGTTGATTGATTCAGCTGCCGGTGGAACCCTAAATAACAAGACCCCTGAAGCGGCTTATGAGTTTATAGAGGAGGTGGCACTGAATAACTATCAGTGGCAAGTTATGAGGACAAAGCCAACAAAAGCCACTAGTGTTTTCAACCTCGCCGCAGTGACCAATGCTATCAAACCAGGTAGAACTTTTAAGTAAAAAGATTGATGGTTTGTGTGGTTCTTCGCAGGTACACCCAATGATGTAGTGTGATGAAACTGGAGGAGGGACGAACAATAAAGAGTACCCACCCTACAACCCTGGCATAGAAAGTGAACAGATGAACTATATGGGTAATAATTCTAGACCTCAAAATAACCCTTATAGTAATACTTACAATCTAGGTTGGAGGAACCATCCCAACTTTTCATAGGGTGGCCAAGGAAACCAAAGACAACAACCCCCTCCAGGCTTTCAATAGCAACCTTACCCACAAGATAAAAAGCCGAACCTTGAGGGGATGCTAACAAAATTTATCGCGGTGTTAGAAACCCGTTTCCAAAACACCGAAACAACACTCAAAAATCAACAAGCATCGATTCAAGGGATTGAGAACCAATTAGGACAACTTGCTAAGATCATATCTGAACAACCACAAGGTAGCTTGCCGAGCAACACTGAAACTAACCCAAAGGAGCAACTTCATGCTGTTTCTACTCACGATAGTGAAGGGTTAGATGAACCAAAATTGAGGCAAGAGAATGTGGTGGAGGAAGGCAAGGTTGAGGTAAGCCATGATAAATCAAAACCAGTAATTGCAGAGTATCAACCTCGTGTGCCATACCCCAATGCAATGAAGAAAGATTGTACAGATGACCACTTCGGTAAATTTCTTAAACTTCTAAAGAAATTACATATTAACTTACCGTTTCTTGAAATTCTTTCGCAGATGCCCAATTCAAGGAAATTTTAAAAAGAGCTTTTGACAAACAAACGGAAGTTAGATGATACGTCACATGTGGAGCTAAATGCAGTGTGCTCAGCAATTTTACAAAATAAACTACCAAGAAAGTTAAAAGATCCAGAGAGTTTCACAATTCCTTGTTTAATTTGTAGTTTATCGGTTAATAATGCTTTAGCAGATTTAGGGGCAAGCATAAACATTATGCTTTATAAAATGTTTAAACAGCTAGGTCTTGGGAAACCCAAACAAACTAGAATGATCATTCAATTAGCTTATAAAACTATTAGAATCCCTAAGGGTATAATTGAGGATGTACTAGTGAAAATTGATAAATTCATTTTCCCAGTAGACTGTGTTGTTTTAGACATGGATGGGGACAATAATGTTCCTTTAATTTTAGGAAGACCTTTTTTAGCAACTGCTAAAACTAAAATTAATGTTGGTACAGGAGAACTCACACTTCGTGTAGGTGACAAATCGATCACTCTTCAGGTTCTTAACTCGACTAGGACATCGAGTAATAAAGGTGAGAACATAAATTCTATTAATGACCCTTTGGTTCAACCTTCTTTTCAGGAAGCACCACGAAATTACACAACTAAGCCATATCCTAGACCTCGTGCCAACAAGGAAATAACTTATGATGAGTGAAGGCTTCAGATCGATGAACTAGACGAGTGGAAGACACATGTCAAGGAGAAGCCAAGAAAACACGATGAACCAAAGCGACTCCATGATAAGCTTAAGGATGCGCCAACCCAATTTAAGATCGGAGATCAAGTATTGTTGGATAAAACAGACCCTCGAATCGCCATTCCAGATCTTAATGAAGAGATCCCTTTCACGGTACTGAATGTCTTTCCATATGGAACAGTCGAGGTAACTAATCCTAAATTCAGCACTTTTAAGGTAAACACTACTCGACTCAAACTATATATTGATAAAAGAACTGATAGCAGGAATGAGGAGTTTCTACTCCTCAAACCACCATGATCATGCGAATGAAGAGTAAGTCTAGCTTAAGACTTTAAACGAGCGCTTCTCAGGAGGCAACTTGAGCACTAACTTCACTAATGTCATATTTTCGATTTTTAGCACCTATCTTAAAACTAACCAATAAAGTGCAGGTTTCCCCACCATATGGCCTTGCACACGGGCATGACTATGGCCGTGTGGACGCCACGAGTAGGCACATCGGCGTGGCAAAAACTGTGCGAACCAAGGATGAAAAAAAATTCCCAAACCACGGGCGATGATAAAATGCCACGGCCGTACGATACGGCCGTGGTCAACACTGAGAAAGTAACACGGGCATGCGACATGTCCGTGTCTCTAGGCCGTGGTCAACGCTGATTAATCAACATGGGCGTGGCATCCTCTACACAGGCGTGGGAGAAAAGAACAAAATGCCACACGGTCGTGTGACCTTACATGCCCATGGCACACGGGCGTGGGTAGCAACCAAGTCCCTGATTCCTATTTAAAACCCCCCTTCTTCTCACTTTCTCCCCAAATTCTTTTTCTCCCAAACCCTAGCCACCAAACCCCTTCTTTTTCTTTTATCTTTCTCCTCTCATTTTCCCTTCCCCTTTTTCCCTCATTCTTCCTTTACACCACCATTCCCATGTCGAAGAAGCGAAAGGACCCTAGCACAGTCTCCCTGTGCGAGACCAATCTACATAAGTACATGCCAGCCGCTTGATTAACTCAACAAGACAAGGACCTTTGAGTCCATTTATTTTTTTCTTTTTCTTTTATTTTTATTTTTAAATTCTGTCCCTTTATCTTTCTTGTCTTTAATTTATATTATTATATTTTGATTTCTTTAATTTACGTTCAAAGGGTTATTAAAGAACGACCATACCCCCACCGCAGTATCCACCTCCACCTTCACCTCTGACCAACCTTCCGTTTCTTTTCCCTGACTCTATCCAAAATTCAGGAAGTTCACTTCTCTCCTTATCTTATAATTTTTTATATTGTAGATATCTATCTTTGTACATTGAGGATAATGTACGTCTTAAGTGTGGGGAGGTGTCAACAATACTGAATTATATCTTGTACTTAAGTATCTTTCTCATATTTACTATTAGAATGAAACTTCTATTGATTTATGATTTTCATTTATATTTTTCGGATTAAGTCATAGATAATTGAGCATTGATGGTTTAAAATTTAAGATATTAGAGAATCAAGCATGGTAAGTCTATTTTCAGAATCAAAAATTTTTTTAGGTTGTTTCCCTAATCTTAAATATTACTTTAAAATTTGAAATTTACAAAGGTTGACATCAAAAACCATAATTTCTGTGAGATTTTGAGCCTTTTAGAGCATATATTTTTCTTGCTCACGTTGTTGATCATGAGTGTGTCAAACATTGATTTGTTATTCTAGAACTTACTTCGATTATACATTTTGAGACCACACTTTTGATTTGATATACTAAGATGATAAAGGCACCTAGGATTTAACCCACTTAATCCACCAAAAAAAAGCCTACCTTCATAATTAACCTCTAGTGAACCCCTTTGATCCTAATAAATCGTTTCTTGACTCACCCATTAATATTAACCCAAAACCAAATTTTTACTTCCCCTAATCTTTTGACGTCCCTTTTTGTCGAGATTTGATTTGAGTAGTTGCCTAACTATGTTCTCTATTTCAATTGTTAAAGTTCTTTCTTTTCATTACTTGTTCTTATTCTTAAAAAAAATTAAAATAAAAATTTGAAGGTTTATTCATTATTAGTGATTATGAGCTCAAACTTTTAATTCCATATCATTAGAAGAAGTTCGTGTTATTTAGCGATAAGTTTTCAATCAATGTAATCATTTAGTATTAGTTATTTTTTTAGTTAGGCAAATAGTCAATTCGATCTTGATTCTAACCCTCTAATTCAACCTATATCCACACCTTTAACCCAAGCCCCATTACAACCCTTTAAAGACCTTTTAATTTGTGTATCATCTCATTTTTTAGTGGTGGAGATTTGATTTTCATGCAAGCCTATGGGATTAACTTTTCATGTTTGACTTTCGAGTGCTTAATTTGAACCTTAAATGCCTTGAGTGGTTTGGATGTCAATTCTTCTCGGTTTTGAATCAGAGGTAATTATTTAGGTAAGGGGAAACACCTATGTTTTCGTGCTATAAAAATTTATGACTTAGATTGTTCGAATCTTTAGGACTCTTTTAGTTAAATTATCAATGTATGAATTATCTATGAATTATGATGAAACATTATTGATATGGATCATGAATTAAGGTAAGTTAATTTTAATTGTGCGTTGAGAATTTTGCTTGAGGACAAGCAAAAGCTTAAGTGTGAGGATATTTGATAAACTATAATTTACACATATTTTAACCCCATGCTTGGCTTAATTTTGGATGATTTTCCATTGAATTTTATGAATTCGATGCTCCTAATCTCTAAATTTCATGTTTTATACTCAGGAGAGCTTAGGGAGTCAAAAAGAACGAGAAACAGGCCAAAAAGGGACAAAATGGGCCTACATCAAGAATCACACAGCCTGGACTATCGACCACGGGTAGATCACACGGCCGTGTGTGGCGAGCAGAATCGACCACAACCGAAGGAGTCCACCACGGGCGTGTCCCTGTCGTCCCTAGGTTTAATTCTATTCGGAAAAGGCTACTTGTGGGCCAAGAAAGGCATCTCGAAGCCTATATAAACACCCTAAGGGGCAACTTAAAAAGGGACGTCGAATAGAGGCGGAGTAGAAGGCAGAAAATACTCCAAGACAGCCGACGGGAATAGCTTAGGAGAAGGATCTCCATCAAGACTGAGGATCTCCCATCAAGTTCTTTAGAAGTTTTTGGGTTTTCTTATGTTTTGTTGTTTTCCCTATTCTAATATGTTTCCCTTTATTAGTATGAACTAAATCCCCTAAATACCTAAGGGGATGAAACCTAAGACAGATCTTATTATTATTTGATTTATAAGATAAATACTTGTTCTTATTCTTAATTGTGAGTTTTCATTCTTGTTTTGATAATTCAGGTTATTGATCCAAGTCAAATGTGCTTATTCAGTGGAGCAAAAGTCCTCGTTTAAGAGTAGATCAACACAATTAAGCAGAGTTGATTGCAATCCTAGAAATAGGACGACGAAAATCTGCCAGATTAGAGTCAAATCTAATAAGGGGATCCATAGATCGAGTTAATGCGACAATAGGGGTTTTAATTAGAAAGAGATTTCAATTAATCAACTTAGACTCAGTTGTTTTTAGTCTTGAAAGAGATATTAACATAAATCAGGGATTTCTACGGATTAAGTCAAGTGAATAAATCATATGAATCAAAAGTAATAAGTGAAGTCTAGGGGATTCTTCCTTAGGTATTGCCTATCTCATATAAGTTGTCTTAAAGTATTTTCCCAATTCACTATATGTCGCGTTCATAGTCATTTTGTTAGTTAAATTAGTTAGTTAATTTTTGATTAAAAATAAATCCCTTTAATTATTAGGCTAGATAATAAAAAGATAGTCATTACTAGTAATTTTAGTCCTTGAGAATACAATATTCCGGACTTACCACAACTATACTACTGTTTGATAGGTGCGCTTGCGTTTGTCAAAATAATAGTTAGTTTCGAGCCCATCACTCAAACATGAACAACCCCGTACAAAGCCCCTTTTAATCTTAACGTTCAACCAAAATTAATAACTTACTATTTAAAATTCCACCTACATAACTGAAATACTCATCGGAATACGAAGTAATCTTCTACTTTAGGCCCGATCTTTAGTTCCAGCCTAAGGGTAGGAAACCCTAGACGGCTTCCAAAGAAAGCCATAACAACATTTTCAAAGGAAGCCTGGCACGTGCCACACCCTTTCAAAATATCTTCGTTAATATTTATTTACATCCCATTTAACAAATATATATTTACAAATAGGACTTATGTTCCCATAGAAACTTGGCACGTGCAACACTCTTCCAAAATATCTTCGTTACTATTTATTTACATCCCATTTAACAAATATTTATTTACAGATAGGACTCATGTTCCCATAGAAACTTGGCATGTGACACACCCTTTCAAAATATCTTTGTTAATGGTCTACAGTTGTAAATGCAAATATAGATAAGAATCCAATAGGGACAATACTTGGTTACCCTAACCAGAGGAGTCCTAATTACTGCATTTAAATAATGTCAAATTAGTTAATATTATGATATTTTAATAAGAATATAGAAAATAATTTATTATAATTTGTTCTTAATATTTTAGTATATGAAAAATAAATTTTAAATATTTTTTAAGCAATTAACCAAAGAAGGAAAAGTACCGTGTATTGAAGGGGTGAAAAGGTGAAAACGTAATTAAGCTGTCAAAAGTGCTTTTGGAAGAGAAAAGTTAAAAATTTTAACTTCTCCATTTGGAGAAAAGTGATTTTGAAAAGCCAAAAATTTCCTTCAAAAGTTTCTTGTTTTGCATTCCTTTTGCTTTAAAAGTGGTTTTTCATGTAAAAAGTGCTTCTAAAAGGCACTACTAAACGCAGCCTTAGTGAGCTCTATAACCATACCTTGAATGATACTTTTTAATTTTTTATGAATTTCTATGAGTCAACTATTACTCTGCATCATTTACTTCAATTGAAACCATTATAGTTTTATCACTCTTATCTATGCTAGTCATCAAACCCTTGTTATGCCTAATCTTTCATATTTAGTAAACAGAGGAAATCCCTTCCATTTTTTCATAAATCTTTCTTCCCATAATACTTTCTTAACAGAGCATTCCCTCATAAAAACCTTCCAACTATCCATGTCTTAACTCATATTCCTATTCCAAACAGTTGTTTACGGACATTTATCGCAGGCGAATACTCATACATGTTGGCAAATACTTACGCAAAAATAATACCGTCAACAACTGATCAATTTATACCTTCGTTCAATACCAAAAAACCCTTACTAATATTGTGCTACATAGACCCTTCAGATAATTTTCACATCACTCTATTTCAAGACCATAAATACTCAGGATGACCAAAACTTAGATTTCACATGAATTCAGTAGAAATCATTATATAACTAGATATGGCAGATTCTAGGTAAATTTGATTCAACCATTACATAACACAAACGAACTAGCATTGACTATTTCTTAGGTCACACATAGCTATGAACATGTTCATATTCAACACTAGCAGATTATCATCACAGATAACTTTCTTAACATACAGATTTTTATATTTCTTTTCAAGAAATCCCCTTCAAGGCTTATTCAATTCTATCATGGATCTTATTCAACCCCTGACCTTGGACATATCATAACCTTCTCTCATCAATAATTATTACAGAATTATCAGAATTTATTCAAAGCTTTCCATGAGGGTGGATAATCACATTTTACCAAAAAGTCTTGGTATAACGCGCCACAAGGGTCACATAAAACCCACCACATGGGTCACCATATAAAGTATGTCGTCCAAGCATTCCATTCAAAGTTTTCCATGAAGGCAAACCCTTTACAGTCCGTCACAAAGGCATTCCTTTAATATATTGCCAAAAAGACATTCCTTTCATATATTGCCACAAAGGTATTCCTTCCATATATTGCCATAAAATCATTCCTTTCAGGTATTGTCATAAAGGCATTCCTTCCATATATTGCCACAAAGGCATTCCTTTCATATATTGCAAAAAAGCCATTCCTTTCATATATTGCCACATAGGCATTCCTTTCATAGCGTGTTTACGATATGGATTTGACTAGACTCACATTTTGTGAGGTTTTCTCCTCATCGTCTGGAGACACACAGAGAACTCCTTTAGGTAATATTCACTCATAATTTCTTTCCAGAGGGTACCATACATGTAAGGTTACCAATCTAAGCTAAACCTTTGAAACAAAAATCTATGTCACATGTATCTTCGAGTCCGCAACAAATGCTGGAGCTCAGTTTCTAACCAAAATCGCATTATGCACGGAAATACACTTGCACAATCATCTTAGGTTACCAACAACAAATCAACATAGCACACATCTCACATCATGTATTTTGGATATTCTGTTATAACTATACTTCAACATTTTAATACTAAACAACAATTGATGTATACCTGAACTTATTAGATTCACTATCAAAAACACATATTATAGTCAACAAACAATTATTTATTCATAGATATAATTCATTATCACAATTACCCATGCACTTAAGCTCGTCTAACCTTTCATCAAATTACATGTCTAATATATACCATTTTTCTTTATCACACCTTACCTACATATGCATCATTCTACTTTTCATTCATGTAATTCTGCACATAATAACTTTACTTTGCAAACTTCTCTTATGTGTTACTCGTCTAGTTGGTACTCAAGTTTTGTCATTATTTAATAGTCTATACCCAAAATTTACGTGTAAAAGTCATAGTAGAGTCTCATATTCAAGTTGACTAACTTAATTCTTTAATCAAATTATACTTCAATACATATTTCAACAATATCAACAAGATCACATTTCTCAGTATACCAAACAAACATATATGTAGTCATGATTAAATATCACAACACTCATACACAATTCATCACATACTTAGACTACATAGATTCTTATCAAATGTTCATGATATCTTCAACAATCATTCATGCACTCATTCATATCTTCTGAAACATAGATTATAAAGGACTTATCTAAAAGATTTACAAGAGTCCTTATGAGAGTACTAACATTTGACAATGCTACTTATTCATTAACATAATCTTAACTTAATTCTCATTCATTCACAAATTTGAAATCACCAGAATTCATATCCCATACACATACATTCATCCTGTTTTTCGTATAAGTATTATTTCCATACTACCCATTATTTTAGATTCATAGTTTAATTAATTTTATATAGTTATATTGCAGTAGAACAAAATATATATACAAGGGTCAGTTTTGGAGCTCACCTTATCCTCACCTATTTTCTTTCAAAACTCTAGATCTAACCATCTAACTAGAAATTACTTTTCAAGGAACATAAAAACATCGCCAAACCCCATTCACATACCTTTAACCATTTCTCAAACATGGAAAACCCCATACAAAGCCCTTTTTTTTCATTTTAATGTTCAACCAAAATTTATAACTTACTCTTCAAAATTCTACCTACATAACTGAAATACTCACCGAAATATAAAGTAATCTTCTACTTTAGTTACGATCTTTAGTTCTAGCCTAAGGGCAACAAACCTTAGACGACTTCCGAAGAAAGCCACAACAGCATTTTCAAAGGAAAGAATAAGATAAAATGTCTCCCTTTCTCTAACCCATTTAACTAATATTTATTTACAAATAGGATCCATCTTCCCATAGAAGCTTGACATGTGCCACACCCTTTCAAAATATCTTTGTTAATGGTCTAAAGTTTTGAATGCAAATATAAATAAGAATCCAATATGGAAAATACTTGGTTACGCTAACCAGAGGGGTCTTAATTACTATATTCAGAATGCAACTAGCATTGTTACTCTAATAACATGGCGTACTATGCCTTTGGCAAGTACTCCTTTTGAAATTATCTCTCCACTAGGTTGTTACCTTATTAAACAGTAACTAGATACTAGGACTTTGCCAGGTAGGTTGTTACATTCTCTTAACCACTTAACACGGGCTTCTCTTTAATATATGGCAGCAGATTAAGAAATCAAATTCTTACTTAATCTTGTGGTGGTTACTATACATCCACACGTATATGCCAAATAATTATTTGGATGAATTACACTATGCCAAACAAACTTTTTACTGCTACGCACCAAAACTTTAAACCCACCAAAACTAAGGTATTACACTTTTTGCCTAAAAACATGGTATAGCTAGTACGAGAATTGCATTCTCACTTATGGATAAGAACCAACAGTTAATGCTTCCATTCAAAAAAATGGTGGAATTTGAAGACATAAAACATGTGACTTTGCTTCCAGTTCCTAAAACACTTATTTAGGCAAAAAGGAGAGGTCTGACTCTAGAAATCTTCAAAGACAATGGCAAAGAAATACAACAAAGCTTGAAATGTAATGCTATTGCTTCAAATGGAAAATGAGGCCTCTAGTTGAGGACATTAAAAGACTTGGAACACTACTTAATTGATGAAGGAGTGAGAAATATGCGATTTGCATATAAAGAGGTGACAAGATGGGCATTGGTAGCTTCAAAAAAGGACTACTTTCGTTTTTTCCTTTCATGAATAACGCTTCATTTGGTATAAAAAATAAAAAAATAAAAAAGCAATTCAGTCCTAAAAGAAAGTTCACACTTGAGCCCTTAAAGACAACAAAAATCAACTAGGTCCTTACGTTAATGAAAATTGTTAGTTAATCGATTTGACCATTAACAACGTTGACATCGCAAACAATACTAACGTGACATGCCATGTTGCAAAAAAATTAAAATTATTTTAAAATTAATAAAAATATATACATATTGAATGAACCTAAATAACTATTTGTTTAGGTTCATTTGAATCTAGATGACATTGTGTGTCCATATTCATTCTAGATGAACGCAAAACTATAAAAAAAATTATATGTTATAAAATAAATAGACAGAGAGTAAAAAAAAAATGGGAGAGCAAATGAGAGAGCGTATTCTATTGATCAATTCGAATATTTATAATGCTTCTCCAAAGTCTATATTTATAGACTTAAGAATTATAAATGAAATAGAACTCTATTTCTAATGACTATTAGAATTTAAAATATATCAAAACTTATCTAGATCTTAATGGACATCCACTTAATAAAATTTCATACCTTGGGTGTCCATTTGTAGATAATGTGTCTTGTTTAAACCTTACTAAGATAAAAACCCTATGAGAAAAAATCCTAGTGAAGAAAACAGAGTACACATATCTATAATACGTATAATATGGTGCCTCATTAAAAACCTTAACTGGAAAACCCAATGGGACAAAACCTCGGTTAAGGGAAAAATAGTACAACGCATATTTACTCCCCTACATGAAAACATCACATAATATATCATATTCTACATATTCATTCTTGAATACTAGCTTTTCAAATGACTATTTGAATGTATTTGCTAAGCATTTATATCACTATTCTTTTGAAAGTCATGAGTAAGGGGAAATTTGGGGGAAATATATTTTGATCTCTTTAAGAGTTTCAACAATAATCATAGTAAACTTTAATCATGATCTCTCCATAAAAATACAAATAAGTATTTTAGATCATTTTATAATCCTCTTTCAACTACTATTGACTAAGTCAAATTTACCACATATGTTCAATTATTTCAATTCATACAAATGAACAATTTCCCGATAATTTCAATATGCTTCTTCCATTCTAAATCCTTCAAGGATTTTAATATAAACTTTACTATATAGTGATTCATAAAAGGTTGTAACAACAACCATTAGACGCAAATTAATTTTTTATGAACTATTAGTTTAATAATATATCTAAAGGTTATTGTATCCACCACAAAATAATATTATATATTTTCATAATCAATGTTAGGACTTAGCGAAAAACTTCATATTTTAATTCCGCTTTTGGAAAACTAGTTCATTTGTACCCTCACTAGCTTTATACCTTTAGATATTTGGACTATTGGAACAAAAACTCCACGAATTTAATTGTACTTCAGTTGCGTCTTTTTATTTTGAATAATCTATTCCATATTTATATTTCTCAATAGGTTTATTCAATATCCTCCTTTTATTTCATTATTTTCAACAATAATATCCATTGTCGACCACTTTTATTATCGGTCCACATTTTCTCGAATTGACTAACGTATTGAGATTTCTTTATTTTCACTATTTTAATCTTCAGTTTCAAGTACATGAATCTCTTTTAGAGTTTTAGTTATGTATTGGGTCTCTTCTAGAGCACCCGCCTCCATTATATAACTATCTAGAAGAATTATTTTCTTTTATGAGAATTTTCATATTTGGATCTTGTAATGAGTTATCATTGTTAAACTTCTGGTTCAAATTACTCTCCCCCTAACTCACTACAAGTTATTATTTCTCTCCCCCTAATATTGGGAAAACTATCGAATCAAAATAGTAATCACAAATCATGTCATAATTGAACCTCCAATACATTTAAAACATATAATAATACAAGGTGACTCATAATTAATATATATTCCCAACATTATTTGAGTATTCACTCATCTTTTGTTGTGGGGGAGAAATTAGAATATATACACACATACAAAAATTCAAAGATAAGAAATATTTAGCTCTTAACCAAAAATCAATTGTAATGGAGAGTATTTATAACTTATTGGCTTGATGTGTACAACATGTAAATCAACATAATCTCATATTGAAATAGGAAGTTTAGTTCTCATAAGTAATGGTTTAAATATTAGTCAAAGGCATTCAATCAATAATTTCTCTAAACCATTATGTGCATAAATAACAAACTTTTAGAAAAAAAAAATTCAAACTCAATAAATAAAAGATTGAGATATAAACTCATTAGTATTAGCAAGATGAATGGTCTTAATTGCATGATCTGAAATTATTATTTAAACAAGCAATCTTGCAAACGACAAGTTGCAAGTTGATAACACATGCGTGATTATTTTGTAGATGCATCTACCAAAACCATATAATAACAAAATCATCCACATGGTGTATGAATGGACCCATATTCATTTAAGAAATATAAGATATTAAATCTCAACTTTAGCTAATGAGTTTCTAAGAATCAATTTTCATTGAGAACAAGCAACAAATGAGAATTCTTTAAATTAAAGAATCTTCTGGTTATTTAATGAATGTCCATATGAATTCTCAATTAATTTTCGCATCATACATGATCTAGGATGGTCTAACTGGTTACGCCAAGTAGTAAATGCATTTGTATCAGTAAACTTATGGTTTACTTTAACACGCAATTCAATTGTACTAATAATCTCAATATAAATTATGACAAATTAATTTAATTGTCATTCCTTTTACTTTGTACCCACATATAATTACTATTGTGATATTTACTACTGGAAATGTATAAATCAATGTGAAGTTTATAATGCCACTAAGTCAACAAAATAAATATAATTTCCAAACAAATTTACGCAATAAACGCTTCAAGGAATATATCAAAATCTTCCAATATCCAAAAAGAATTATTATAAAATTATTTTCCAGGTGTACAATGAGTACATAACCAATGACTTTTCATACATAAGTTTTCTCTCTTGCAAGTTCTCATCAGTAATATTTTTCCACGTAATTTTAATTATGAACTTATTCTGTATACTGTAGAGTTATACTTACAATTTTTAAAAAAAAAACTTGCAACTTCAAGTGCATCCAATCATAACGAGCTTTAGATAGAATTACCATATTCTATTGCTAATAGGTAGATCTTTCACAGTCAAATATTTTGCTTTCAACCCCTTAATAGGGATGATGACAAAAGAAGATCACAAAGATAGTCATAGTGTAACACCCCAAAACCCAGCCTAGAAGTTAGACTGAATCCCCAAGGTTACTTTGACCACCAAAAGTTGTAATATCCCGGGTTAGGGGCTATTTTGTTGTTGCATGATATTGCATGTGTTTGGTGTGATGTGTTGTTGTTTGTGTTGTATCGGGGCTTAATTGTAGTCTAGGAGTATGCCTGAGTGAATGGGAAAATTTTGGTTTTTAGGTGTTAAGTGAAGGGAGCTGAGGAAGCTGGGGTTTAAGAATTTTATTTGTTATTTTGTTGCACAAAAAAGTGAGCTGGCAAGGTGGCAAGCATGCGTTACATGGGGAGCTTGGTGTGGCGTCATCTACATGTGGTGGAGGTCTAGTGTTCGAGCTGCAGAGTCTCCATTTTTGGCTCATTTTGGACGGCATGGAGGAAGAGGTTGAGAGCAATTTGGATTCTACTTGGACCAAGTCTTCACATTCAAACGTGTGGTGGAGAGGAACTTTAGGAGAAAGACTTGGTCTTGTTGTTTGAACGTGAGGATGTGAGTGCATGGGGGGATTTGGCCGAATTTGTTGGGGTGTGTGTTGGGGGAGTGGACGGCATAGTGTGGGTTAGGGGGGAGGCCGAATGTACTCTTGCATTTTGGTACATTTTCGGTCAAGCTTTGGTAAACAAAGAAAGCTCTCATTTTGTCAGTTATAGCCGAATTTTCAAGAGTGTTTCTTTTGTTTTTCTTCCTTTTGAAACAGAAAGTCAAGCTCTCATCTTGCCGAAATTATTTTGCCTTTTGAATTGGGTGGCCGAATGTCATTTTGAAGGCACATCTTCGGGTTGCATCTCTTCTTTTATTTTTATTAGCCGAACCATTTCCCCTACATTCTTCTTCTTCTTCATTTGAGCTAAGCCGAATCTAGCATCCCACCTTCCTCTCTTTTCTTCTCTTAACCTCTTGTAGCCGAAACACTCACCTTCTCAAGCACCTTCATCTTTTCTTTTCTTGTTCAAAACCGAAAGTTTCTACCCTCTATCCATCTTTTGTTTCTTCTTTCCAAAAACCCTTAGCCGATTTCTCTAATTGTTCTTCTTATTTCTTTTGTGCCGAACCTAGACTTTCATCAACATTTTCTTTACATCCTTTCTATCGAAACCGAATTTGGGGTGTGTGTTAAAACACTGTGGCCGAATCCTTCTCCCTGTTAAAGGTGTTAGCCGAATCCATTTTCTCTCCTAGAAGTCCCCTTTTGGCCGAATTTTGGGTGTTGGTAAGTTTTTGGCCGAATGGCCATTCCTTTTTCTCTCTAGTGCTATGTCGATTTTGGATGGTGAAAGGAGTTAACCTCTTATTTTGGAACTTAATGCTTGATAGGGCATTCGGGATTCAAGCAGTCAACAAAGCCTTCTCACAAGAACTCGATCGATTGGTAAGTAGTGGTTGTGGTAAGTGATTGGTATTGGCATTGATCGTTCAATCTTTTGGTTTCGATTAAGTCAAGGTTATTAATGTTTAACTGTTCTCTTTTAGGGGTTGGCCGATTGTTGGAAAGAGAACTACTGTGGTTCGGGTTTGATAAGAAATCAAACCAATAGCAAGGTAAGGGGTGATTCGACAAACCCTTTTGGTCTAAATGATGTTGGCCGAATGGTTTATATGTACTAACCCCCTATGTTTGACCGATTCTAGGAGCAAGTTAATCAAGGGACTTAGATCGCTTTTGTCAGGATTTCTAGACTCGTATTACCAGGTGTGTAAACTAACACACTGTTACTTAGTAATGTTATTAATAAACCTGTTTGCCTGTTAAAAACCATAACAGTATGATGGATAGTGGGATACCCAAATGGGGTATGTGTACGGATCCGGGTAAGTCTATTTTATTACAAGTTCTATTATGGATACCTTGGATATTATGATCTATGTTATATATATGCTATGAGATGCAATGTTGAGTAAGCTTGCATGAGTTACATGATTTGCATATTGTGCATGAGTCAATATGACATGTACGGGATTGATGAGAGGAGGGGGATATGATATGATATCCGTGTCTTTGGGACACTGTGTCTTTGGGACACCAGAGGTTTGGCACCTCCAGTGGTTTGGTACCACAGTGATATTTTGTGACTTTGGGTCACTAGAGGTTTGGCACCTCAGCGTCTCATCCCAGTGGCTTAGTACCACGGTGGGTTGGCCCCACAGTTGATTATACGGGATTGACGCCAGTGATTTGGTATCACACGATGGGTTGGCCCCATCACTCGATTATCGTGACTACGGTCACCAGTGGTTTGGTACCATATTGTGTCTTTGGGACACCAGAGGTTTGGCACCTCATTGCGACTCGTCCCTGTGGTTTGACACCACCGTGGGTTGGCCCCACTTGAGATATGGGATTGTCTGCTAGTGATTTGGTATCACACGATGGGTTGGCCCCATCATTGGATTTGTGACTTCGGTCACCAGTGTTTTGGTAACACGTTGTGACTATACGTCACCAGTGGTTTGGCACCACAATTATGGATATCGTGACTTTGGGTCACCAGTGGTTTGGCACCACCAGTGGTTTGGTACCACACGGGGTAGAAAAGGCGTTACGGATGGTTAGGATCGGGTTGCATTAATTATGTTGCTATGTATGATGTGTGTTAGCATGTTGTTTTACCGGGAGCGGGATTTATGCACTGAGTCATTCGACTCACCCTCCCCTTTGACATTTCAGGTGACTCGTAGGCGCGGACATGGAGCCGGGGTGGACTCGGGGTGCACATGCCATGCTTTAATAAAAGTTTTGCTCAGACTATTCAATTTGGGTACTTTAACTTATTTACTTTTAGTTGGGTTTTAATTTGGATTTGTAAAAGGCCTTCGATTTATGTTCTATGATGTTTATGTTTGATTAGATTTTGATATGCCTTAACAAGATAACTTAGTATGAATTTTTTCTAAAATTTGGAAAGACAATGATTTCAAAATTATAACGCAACGTGTTTTTAAACTATACCATCAGGTATCTCACGATGTTTCGTTATAAAGCAAACTCAAATGATTTTCACCTCAAACTCGATTTTCTATTAAGTTCAAAAATGTTTTAAGTAACACTAAGTAACTAATGAAGTTTTAAATGGTATAAACTCGTTTTAACTACACATTCTGGATAAGTCTCTAAAACTTCCGGGTTTCAAATACACCACCCAATTTCAAACAAGTCTACTCAAATTTTCTTCAAATACACTATGTTTTTATCCAGTCTTCAAACGAAAAATCTAACCCCTCAAAAATGTTTTTCCCGTAACATACCAGATTCGGACGTGGTGTCTTGTCCGGGTTTGGGATGTTACAATTGTGGTATCAGAGCCAAGTTCAAAGGCTCGGCTGTGGGCTTAAGGCCCAAAAAAATGTTTTCAAAAGTTTGTTTTAAGTGTTTATTTTGAAAGTATGGTTTTGAAAGGCATGGCACCGAGTCTCCGGCACCAGTTCGCCCAGGTAAGTACCCCGTACTATTGCTTGTGATTTGGTTGGATGTGATATGATTTGATAAATAGCAATAGTATACTACTTTAGAGATTGAAACTGATAGGATTCTGTGAACTCGTGAGAACAAATCCTCTTTAATATTCATAAGATTTGCTTTAAAACAGTGGAATAAGTACTGATTCATAAGACTCTTTAATCAGATACGTAGAAAGATTAGTCATGAGCACTCGAGGCAGACGTGGTCGTAATACTCGTGGTAGAGGTAGGGGTAGGATGACAGTTTCTGAGCCCGTAGGATCTGGTCAGGGTTCAGAAAATGAGATACCGGTTCCGCCACCAGCTGGAAGTGGTGAGTTCCAAGATCAGACCGGGGATGAAGCAGTGTCACAGGCGATGCTGCGAGTGTTGGAAAGAGTAGCTGGTGTAGGTGGTGGTGCAGGAGTTAGGAAATCAGTGCCTGAGCGACTTCGGGCAAATGGGGCCGAATTCTTTCGAGGTGTATCTGGTGTTGCTCCTAGCACTGCTGAATACTGGCTAGAGGCAACTGAGCGGATCATGGATGATCTGGACTTAACTGCTGAAGAGAAGCTGAAGGGCATCGTATCGCTTCTTCGGGATGAGTCATATCAGTGGTGGCTCACGGTTCGGGACAGTGTGGCCGCAGAGGATCTGACATGGGATTATTTCAGGGCTGCATATCAAAAGAAGTACATCAGAGCTAGTTATATTGACTCCCAGCGGAAGGCATTTCTGAGGCTTGTTCAGGGGAGTAAATCTGTTTCTGAGTACGAGGCTGAGTTCCTGAAGTTGAGTAGGTATGCCAGAGGCATTGTGGCCACCGAGCATGAGAGGTGTGTTCGTTTCGAGGATGGTCTGCGAGACGAGTTGAGGCTGCTGATTGCTCCTCAGCAGGAGCGCGAGTTTGCTGTCTTAGTTGAGAAGGCTAAGGTAGCCGAGGGTGTTAAGGAGTCAGTGAGGCAGGGCATGGACAGAAATAGGCATAAGAGGAGCTTTGGGTCCTCTGGATCGTCGGGTAATCCGCAGAAAAGGGCTAGACTGAGTGGGCCGAATCAGCCTGCTAGGTTTGTTGCTGCTAGGCAAGGACCGCCGCAGTGCAATCAGTGTGGGAAATCTCATTGGGGTGGTTGCTGGACTGGAGGAAAAGGTTGCTTCGAGTGTGGTTCTCTGGAGCACCGTGTGAGGGACTGTCCGCGTAAGTTGGCCAGGATTCAGTCTGAGGGTCAGGGCCGTAATCAGTTCAGAGGTAATGGACCGCCACCGCAGAGGGGCCGTGGTAATGGCAGAGGTGGTAATGGTTCTGGTCGGGGCCGCGGAGCACCGGGCAGAGGTGCAGATAGTTCTGATGCCAGACAGCCTGGGTTAGTGTATGCTGCGAGGCGCCGAGAGGAGGGCGATGCACCGGACGTCATAACCGGTACGTTTTTGATCTTTGGTTCTCCTTATACTGCTTTGATTGATGTGGGTTCAACGCACTCTTATGTTGCCAGTAGTATAGTAGAGACCATGGACGTAGACTCTGAGATATCTTCTAGGCAGATGACTGTGATTAGCCCTCTAGGTCACTCAGTAGTAGTAGATAAACTGTTTAGAGAGGTACCCCTAGAATTCCAAGGGGTAGTGTTTGCTGCTGATCTGATGGAACTGCCGTTTGGGGAGTTCGATCTGATTCTTGGGATGGATTGGTTGGTCAAGTACCAGGCGAGGTTGGATTGCGCAGCCAAGCGCATGGTTCTTAAAACGGTTGAGGGTGATGAGGTGGCTATGATAGGTAATAGGAGAGATTACTTATCAAATGTGGTATCTGCTCTGAAAGCGGAGAAGATGGTCAGGAAGGGCTGTGAAGCGTATGTGGTTCATGTGTATGCCTTGGAAGCTAAAGAGTCTGCTGTAGAGAAGGTTCGTACTGTTAAGGAATTTGCTGATGTGTTTCCTGAGGAGCTTCCGGGTTTGCCGCCAGATCGTGAGGTAGAGTTCGGAATAGATCTGTTACCCGGAACTGCGCCAGTGTCTATTGCTCCGTATAGGATGGCCCCAAAGGAATTGGTGGAGCTTAAGGCTCAGATCCAGGAGTTATTGGATCGGGGTTTTATCAGGCCAAGTGTTTCGCCGTGGGGTGCACCGGTACTTTTTGTTAAGAAGAAGGATGGTACGATGCGGATGTGCATAGATTATCGCTAGTTGAACAAGCTGACGATTAAAAACCAGTATCCGTTGCCACGGATAGATGACTTGTTTGATCAGCTGAAGGGTGCTGCGGTATTTTTGAAGATTGACTTGAGGTCTGGGTATCACCAGTTAAAGGTTAAGGAGGCTGATATCCATAAAACAGCGTTTCGGACTCGGTATGGGCACTACGAATTCCTGGTAATGCCGTTCGGGTTGACTAACGCACCGGCAGCGTTTATGGATATGATGAATAGGGTGTTTCAGCAGTATCTGGATCAGTTCGTCGTGGTTTTCATAGACGACATCTTAGTGTACTCAAGGACAGAAGAAGAGCACGATGCGCACTTGAGGGTTGTGCTGCAGATTTTGAGGGAAAAGCAACTCTACGCTAAGTTCAGTAAGTGCGAGTTCTGGCTTAGAGAAGTGACTTTCTTGGGTCATGTAGTGTCGGCGGAGGGGATTCGAGTAGATCCTCGTAAGATTGAGGCAGTTTTGGACTGGAAGCCGCCTAGGTCAGTGGCTGAGATTCGGAGATTTCTGGGTTTGGCCGGATACTACCGAAGGTTTGTTGAGGGTTTCTCGCTGATAGCAGCACCGATGACCAAGTTACTGAGGAAAGAAGTTCTGTTTGTATGGACTGAGAAACAGCAGGAAAGCTTCGATAAGTTAAAGAAGATTTTGACTGAGGCTCCGGTTTTGATTCAACCTGAGGCTGGTAAGGAATACACAGTCTATTGCGACGCATCACATACGGGCTTGGGTTGTGTGCTGATGCAAGAAGGTAAGGTTGTGGCTTACGCTTCTCGGCAGCTGAGACCACATGAGGTCAACTATCCAACGCACGATTTGGAGCTAGCAGCTGTAGTCTTCACTTTAAAGATTTGGAGGCACTACTTGTATGGAGAAAGATCGATAGTCTACACAGATCACAAGAGTCTGAAGTATCTACTGACTCAGAAGGATTTGAATTTGAGGCAGCGCAGATGGGTTGAGTTGCTGAAAGATTACGACTGTTCAATTGAGTATCATCCGGGCAAGGCTAACGTGGTGGCAGACGTGTTGAGCCGTAAGGTTGTTTCGGACTTAAGAGCATTGTTTGCCCATTTGAGTTTGTATGACGACGGGAGTATTCTGGCAGAGCTGCAGGTTAAGCCTACTTGGGTTGAGCAGATCAGAGAGAAACAGTTATTGGATGAGGTTCTGAGTGCGCGAAGGTTGCAAGTGCAGGATGGTGGTTTAGAGGGTTACAGCTTGTCTGGTGATGGGGTTCTGTGTTTTCAAGGTAAAGCTTGTATGCCTAAAGATGTTGAGCTAAGGCAAAAGATTCTTCAGGACGCACATAGCAGTCCTTATGCTATGCATCCTGGAGGTAGCAAGATGTATAGGGATCTTAGAGAGCAGTTTTGGTGGCCTGGCTTGAAGAAAGAGGTGACAGAGTTTGTTGGGAAGTGTCTGACTTGTCAGCAGGTCAAGGCTGAGCATCAGTTGCCGTCGGGTTTGCTTCAGCCTGTGAAGATTCCTCAGTGGAAGTGGGAAAGGATAACCATGGATATTGTCAGTGGGTTACCGCTTACGCCAAGCAAGAAAGATTCAGTTTGGGTAGTGGTGGATCGACTGACTAAATCAGCTCACTTCATTCCGGTGAGGGTTGACTATTCGCTTCAGAAGCTAGCGAAGCTGTATGTGTCAGAGATAGTGAGGTTGCACGGTGTGCCAGTTTCGATAATCTCGGATAGGGATCCCAGGTTTACGTCAAGGTTCTGGAAAGCATTGCATCAAGCTCTGGGCACTCGTTTGGATTTCAGCACGGCTTTTCACCCGCAGTCTGACGGTCAATCAGAAAGGGTCATTCAGGTCTTAGAGGATATGCTGAGAGGTTGTATCTTGGATTTCAGAGGTAGTTGGGAGGAGTTTCTACCATTAGCTGAGTTTGCCTACAACAACAGTTACCAAGCGAGCATCAAGATGGCACCGTATGAGGCGTTGTATGGTAGGAAATGTCGCTCACCTACGTGTTGGACGGAGTTAGGTGAACGTCAGTTGTTGGGACCCGAGTTGGTTGCTGAGACCGAAGACAAGGTTAAGTTGATTCAGTCTCGATTGAAGGAAGCTTCGGACCGGCAGAAGTCTTATGCCGATCTTAAGCGAAGAGATATAGAGTTCACTGTGGGGGATCGAGTTTTCCTGAAGGTCTCACCTTGGAAAAAGGTGTTGAGATTCGGGAAGAAAGGCAAGCTAAGTCCGAGGTTCATTGGGCCGTATAAGGTTCTGAGACGAGTTGGACCAGTGGCGTATCAGCTTGAGTTGCCAGCAGAGCTTAGTCAGATTCACGACGTATTTCACGTTTCGATGCTTCGGAGGTATCGTTCAGATCCGTCGCATGTGGTAGCAGTGGAAGAGATCGAGGTAAATCCAGATTTGACCATGGAGGAGGAACCTGTGCAGATTCTTGATCGAGATATAAAGGTTCTGCGTAAGAAGTCTGTGCCTTTGGTTAAGGTACTTTGGCGGAATCATGGAGTAGAAGAAGCTACGTGGGAACCCGAGGATATGATAAGACAACAATACCCGCAACTCTTCTGATCAGGTAATTTCGAGGTCGAAATTATTTTTAAGGGGGTAGAACTGTAATATCCCGGGTTAGGGGCTATTTTGTTGTTGCATGATATTGCATGTGTTTGGTGTGCTGTGTTGTTGTTTGTGTTGTATCGGGGCTTAATTGTAGTCTAGGAGTATGCCTGAGTGAATGGGAAAATTTTGGTTTTTGGGTGTTAAGTGAAGGGAGCTGAGGAAGCTGGGGTTTAAGAATTTTATTTGTTGTTTTGTTGCACAAAAAAAGTGAGCTGGCAAGGTGGCAAGCATGCGTTACATGGGGAGCTTGGTGTGGCGTCATCTACATGTGGTGGAGGTCTAGTGTTCGAGCTGCAGAGTCTCCATTTTTGGCTCATTTTGGACGGCATGGAGGAAGAGGTTGAGAGCAATTTGGATTCTACTTGGACCAAGTCTTCACATTCAAACGTGTGGTGGAGAGGAACTTTAGGAGAAAGACTTGGTCTTGTTGTTTGAACGTGAGGATGTGAGTGCATGGGGGGATTTGGCCGAATTTGTTGGGGTGTGTGTTGGGGGAGTGGACGGCATAGTGTGGGTTAGGGGGGAGGCCGAATGTACTCTTGCATTTTGGTACATTTTCGGTCAAGCTTTGGTAAACAAAGAAAGCTCTCATTTTGTCAGTTATAGCCGAATTTTCAAGAGTGTTTCTTTTGTTTTTCTTCCTTTTGAAACAGAAAGTCAAGCTCTCATCTTGCCGAAATTATTTTGCCTTTTGAATTGGGTGGCCGAATGTCATTTTGAAGGCACATCTTCGGGTTGCATCTCTTCTTTTATTTTTATTAGCCGAACCATTTCCCCTACATTCTTCTTCTTCTTCATTTGAGCTAAGCCGAATCTAGCATCCCACCTTCTTCTCTTTTCTTCTCTTAACCTCTTGTAGCCGAAACACTCACCTTCTCAAGCACCTTCATCTTTTCTTTTCTTGTTCAAAACCGAAAGTTTCTACCCTCTATCCATCTTTTGTTTCTTCTTTCCAAAAACCCTTAGCCGATTTCTCCAATTGTTCTTCTTATTTCTTTTGTGCCGAACCTAGACTTTCATCAACATTTTCTTTACATCCTTTCTCTCGAAACTGAATTTGGGGTGTGTGTTAAAACACTGTGGCCGAATCCTTCTCACTGTTAAAGGTGTTAGCCGAATCCATTTTCTCTCCTAGAAGTCCCCTTTTGGCCGAATTTTGGGTGTTGGTAAGTTTTTGGCCGAATGGCCATTCCTTTTTCTCTCTAGTGCTATGTCGATTTTGGATGGTGAAAGGAGTTAACCTCTTATTTTGGAACTTAATGCTTGATAGGGCATTCGGGATTCAAGCAGTCAACAAAGCCTTCTCACAAGAACTCGATCGATTGGTAAGTAGTGGTTGTGGTAAGTGATTGGTATTGGCATTGATCGTTCAATCTTTTGGTTTCGATTAAGTCAAGGTTATTAAGGTTTAACTGTTCTCTTTTAGGGGTTGGCCGATTGTTGGAAAGAGAACTACTGTGGTTCGGGTTTGATAAGAAATCAAACCAATAGCAAGGTAAGGGGTGATTCGACAAACCCTTTTGGTCTAAATGATGTTGGCCGAATGGTTTATATGTACTAACCCCCTATGTTTGACCGATTCTAGGAGCAAATTAATCAAGGGACTTAGATCGCTTTTGTCAGGATTTCTAGACTCGTATTACCAGGTGTGTAAACTAACACACTGTTACTTAGTAATGTTATTAATAAACCTGTTTGCCTGTTAAAAACCATAACAGTATGATGGATAGTGGGATACCCAAATGGGGTATGTGTACGGATCCGGGTAAGTCTATTTTATTACAAGTTCTATTATGGATACCTTGGATATTATGATCTATGTTATATATATGCTATGAGATGCAATGTTGAGTAAGCTTGCATGAGTTACATGATTTGCATATTGTGCATGAGTCAGTATGACATGTACGGGATTGATGAGAGGAGGGGGATATGATATGATATCCGTGTCTTTGGGACACTGTGTCTTTGGGACACCAGAGGTTTGGCACCTCCAGTGGTTTGGTACCACAGTGATATTTTGTGACTTTGGGTCACCAGAGGTTTGGCACCTCAGCGTCTCGTCCCAGTGGCTTAGTACCACGGTGGGTTGGCCCCACAGTTGATTATACGGGATTGACGCCAGTGATTTGGTATCACACGATGGGTTGGCCCCATCACTCGATTATCGTGACTACGGTCACCAGTGGTTTGGTACCACATTGTGTCTTTGGGACACCAGAGGTTTGGCACCTCATTGCGACTCGTCCCTGTGGTTTGACACCACCGTGGGTTGGCCCCACTTGAGATATGGGATTGTCTGCTAGTGATTTGGTATCACACGATGGGTTGGCCCCATCATTGGATTTGTGACTTCGGTCACCAGTGTTTTGGTAACACGTTGTGACTATACGTCACCAGTGGTTTGGCACCACAATTATGGATATCGTGACTTTGGGTCACCAGTGGTTTGGCACCACCAGTGGTTTGGTACCACACGGGGTAGAAAAGGCGTTACGGATGGTTAGGATCGGGTTGCATTAATTATGTTGCTATGTATGATGTGTGTTAGCATGTTGTTTTACCGGGAGCGGGATTTATGCACTGAGTCATTCGACTCACCCTCTCCTTTGACATTTCAGGTGACTCGTAGGCGCGGACATGGAGCCGGGGTGGACTCGGGTGCACATGCCATGCTTTAATAAAAGTTTTGCTCAGACTATTCAATTTGGGTACTTTAACTTATTTACTTTTAGTTGGGTTTTAATTTGGATTTGTAAAAGGCCTTTGATTTATGTTCTATGATGTTTATGTTTGATTAGATTTTGATATGCCTTAACAAGATAACTTAGTATGAATTTTTTCTAAAATTTGGAAAGACAATGATTTCAAAATTATAACGCAACGTGTTTTTAAACTATACCATCAGGTATCTCACGATGTTTCGTTATAAAGCAAACTCAAATGATTTTCACCTCAAACTCGATTTTCTATTAAGTTCAAAAATGTTTTAAGTAACACTAAGTAACTAATGAAGTTTTAAATGGTATAAACTCGTTTTAACTACACATTCTGGATAAGTCTCCAAAACTTCCGGGTTTCAAATACACCACCCGATTTCAAACAAGTCTACTCAAATTTTCTTCAAATACACTATGTTTTTATCCAGTCTTCAAACGAAAAATCTAACCCCTCAAAAATGTTTTTCCCGTAACATACCAGATTCGGACGTGGTGTCTTGTCCGGGTTTGGGATGTTACAAAAGTGGCAAAAAATAAAACTCATTTATAAACATGGAAAATTCTTCGTTAAACCATTATGCTTCGTAATTTTAGTAAGTTAAATGAAACATAGTTGTCTTTTGAAACAAAATTTAATAGGCATTTAAAAACAATTAGGAATAAATCAAACAGGCGTTCTTGAACAATTTCATAGTAACACAAAAATCCCCATACCACAGTACACTTAGACTTATGTGCAAAACAAAAGTGCACAATTTGAATGATTTATCACAACCTTATTTGAAATCAAACCAATTAGAGAAACTCCAAGACCTCCACTATGCCAAGTCCAGCTTCAAAACACAAAATTTACCTGAAAGGGAGACACTAAAGGAATAAGCTGCGCGAGCTCAGTGTGAGTCCAAAACGTAAACAGATGGCAAAAGACAGAGCAACACAACAATATTACAGAACAACATATATAAAAATCACTTACGAAAACTCAAACTAGTAATTCAAAATAACAAAATATTCCTAAATAATACCAAACCACAAAAATGATGCCCCAACCATACGTAATAATCAGAACACATTATAACACATTAACCATATTTCCAATAACCAAACGTTCAGACAAACAGACGTATTTTCAAATGCAAAATGAATGCAACAAGTCAAAGATCTCACCCCGCCAACGAAACACAGCTGTAACACCCCTAACCCGTATCCGTCGTTGGAGTAGGGTTACGAGGCAATATCGATCAATATACATCATAAAGCATACATAACTCATACATTTATGCATTCATACTCAAATACCATTCAACGCAATAACATTGTCCCTTATTAGGGCCTATGAGGCCTTAGACATGCTTTAGAAATGGTTCGGGACTAAACCGATAACATGCAAAAATTTTGGAAAAATAAATAATTTTTCATCAATACAAGGGTCACATGCTCGTATGAACAAGTCGTGTGCCTCACACAGCTCTAGACACGCCCGTGTCTCAGGCCGTGTGGAAACAGGGCATACATACTGACTTGGGTGACAGGGTCAACTACACACATGTGTGTCTAGCCCGTGTGCCCTTCGAAGTGGCCACGCACGTCCATGTGCCAGGCCATGCTGAAACTGTAAGGTATACGGACTTATGCAACATGGTCAAGCCATACACCCGTGTGCTAGACCGTGTGCCAATTGGGGGTATACTGACTTGTACCACACGGCCGGTCACACGCCTGTGTGTGAAACCGTGTGGAGAATACTGACTTCATTTAATTTCAACACCAGAGGACACATGGCTATGTAACATGACCGTGTCTCACACACGGCCGAGACACACACCCGTGTCTCTACCCATATGGACAAAAATAGGCTATTTGAAAAGCCAATTTGCCACCCCAACTCATGCTCACCTAAACAACCAAAATGGTACCATATCATCATACAATTAGGCAGCCAAAATCATCAACCAATGCACATTTCATACCATATCTATTTCAACCAAAATCAATACTCAATTCTGTAACACCCCTTACCCGTATTCTACGCTGGAACCAGGTGCGAGGCGTTACCGTACTTGACTCACATGGTCAAACCACTTTAGGTTATCAAAATCCATTCCAAATTAAACTTTTTCATTCTCATATCTAACCTCCTTATAATGGGCCTACGTTGCCTTAAACATACTTTCAGAAGGTTTCGAAAAAGAATCGAAACTTTTACACACTTAGAAAAACTTTACCTAAACAAGGGCCACACGTCCGTGTGAATGGGACACACCCGTGTGGACAAGCCGTGTAGTCACACACACCCATCTCCCTCACCCGTGGTCGACACTGGCTTATTTCACACGGCCTTGACATGTCCGTGTCCCTAGCCCGTGTAATATCCTGAAATAGGGGTTAATTTTTATTAAGTTATTTTGCATAAGTGTGGTCGTTGTGGTGTTAATTGAGGTATTTTAGAGGCTAGTTATAGGCCAAGGGAAGGCCCGAGCTATAGGAGAAATTTTGTTTTTAAGGGTTAATGATGGGGAGCTAGGCTAAGGAGGCCTTAAGAGAAATTGTGGGGGAGTTGTGACACAACAAGTGATGTGGTAAAGTGGCTTGGGACGCTACCTTAGGCGAAAGGGAGGTTGCGTCAGCAAGGGGATCCAAGGGAAGGGGTTCGAATCATGTTGGCAGCATGATGGGTGGCTTTTATTTTGTATTTTGGCGTTAAGGGAGAAGGGGGGGTAGTGGACGGCACATGGATTTTGCAAGGAAGAGATAAGGCTTGTTTTATTCTTTTTAAATTTTTGGCTAAGATTAGTTGATAAATGTAGTTTTATTTTCATTTATTTTTTTTATGGGTAAAACAAGAGATAATATAGGAGATTGAGAAGGGATATGATGGATTATTTTTTTTTATTTTATTAAGGTGATAAAGGAGAAAAATGTGGGTTATGATAGGAGCTGATATAGTGGCCGAATGTGGGTCTCTTTGGTTGGAAAAATTCGGCTATGAAGGGGGGGAATAAGTACCGAAATTATTTGTTCATTCTTTAGTGTTGCTTGCCGAAAATTTCAGTCAAAGAAGCTCTCTCTTTTCCTTTCTTTTCTTTGAAGCCAAAAGCCAAAAGTTGAGTAAGCATTTGTGCATCTTCTTCTTTTCCTTTCATATTTTATTTCTCCTTCACTCACTTCCTTAAAACCGAACCTATCCTCTCATTTGCAGCCGAAACCTCCCTATCATTGTTCTTTATTGCCGAAACCTCTAAGCATAAAACTCTCTTCACTTTTGCATTTTCTCACTTCACCATAAAGTGCCGGAACACCATTATTTTGCTCAAGCCGAATCTCTTTAGGAGAGGCTGTCGACTTTTCTCTCTTAGTCTCTTCAATCGTGTGGTAGTAAGTAAACTCTTCCCTAGTAATCGGTTTTGTTTCTTTTCTATTAGGATGCCGAAATCTAGTGATTAAACCTTGATCTAAGGTTGGCTGAATGGTCTTTAAAGCCATAATATGTGTGTCTGTTATGTGTAGCCAACGCTAAGATGCAGTAAGGACCCTTTTGAGATTCGATTCTTTCAAGGTAAGCCAAGGTAATATTCGGCCAAAGGCCATCTTCATGGATTTATGGTGTAAAGCCGAATCTAACATGTGGTATAAGGATTTCGACAGTTTCAAGAGCAAGGAGTGGTTTTCAGGATTTGGTTAAGTAAAGTAGGTGGTTGATAACTTTCGGCCATAGGCTATTTTGGTATACAATGTTAGCCGATTCTGACTTAGGTTGTGTAGGAAGGAGTTCATCAACGCAAGGGTGCAAATCGTTTAGACGTGGGATTCGAGATTGAGTAGACTGTACCAAACAGGTGCGTAGTTATCGCACTGTTTTCCTGTTATCTGTGTATGTTGTTATATGCCTATGTATGTACGTTTATGATATGAATGATAGCCGAAACAAAGGCTAAGATGGTGGATACCCATAGTGGGTAATCGATTTAATAGGTCAGTGCTTTATGACATTAATTTGCCTATGGTATGTGTATAAAATTGCGGTAGCATGTGATGTATGCTTATTTCAATGAAATTTCATCATGATACATATATTTATGCATGGGATTTGGGACATGAATATTGAAGGAAAAGGGTGTACATTATGTACGTGGTCTAATGTTAGCCTTGTGCTACATTGGCGCTTGATGTTAGCTGTGTGCTTCATCAAGGGAGGTGTTGGCTAGGTGCCACATCTCGACGGATGATAGCTGTGTGCATCACCGTGGATTAAGGATGACCTCGAGTCACCTCGTGGATATGGACATGTGGGGTCACTTAGGTGATCGGTGGCTTAGCCACGGCCTTGAGCAGCAGGTTTGCCAAGGTAAGATATGTGAGATCACTTAGTTGATCGGTGGACTAGCCACGGCCTTGGGCAGCAGGTCTGCTGAGGTAGGAGTAACGGATGGACATTAGGTGGGGCAGGGCTTCATAATTGCATAATTCTGTATGTGGACTGTGTGGATATGGGCCAAGCCCATATGTGGAGACATGTGAAATAACTATGCACTGAGTCTGTTTGACTCACCCAAATTTTTACCAACATCGCAGGTGATGCATAAAGCTCGGACCGGGTTGGAGTGGATACGAGGTGGCCCATGTCGAAGATATTTTAAATTGTTTACGTGTTTTATATTTCCAGTATTTAAAAGTATTTATTTATTGTAGTAAGGGCCACTTAGAGTATTTGAAGTTTGCTATTATTATTTTGTTTAAGTTGGATTGACATTTAAACTATTATTCGCAAATGTGTCTATTTACGGCAACTTATATTTCAAAAGTATATTTTAAAGTTTTAAATCCGGAAATTTGTGACAACTCACTTTTTACTTAGAATTTTAAAAATACAATGTTTTACCAACGATAACAAATTTTTACGTTTTCACTCTAAGCCAAAATATTTTTTCAAACGTTTTTCGCAGTGACATACCAGATCCGGTCAAGGCTCGTGGGCCGGGTTTGGGGTGTTACAGTTTGGTATCAGAGCCCGATTCAAAACTCGACTTTGAGGGATTTGGGCCCAAACACATTTTTGTCAAAATGGGCTTTTCAAAATATGGACTTTTAAGAACTATTTTTCAGGTTTTCTGGCATGGCACCTGTATCTCCGACCCGAAGTCCACCAGGTAGGTACCCCTGACTATTGAAGTGATTTGTATATGTGAATGTTATGGGCATAAGTGGGCTCGTAGATTAGAAGATTAGGGCTATTGAACCCTAGGGCTAGTGCACTCAAACACATGCATAAGACTTAAGTGCAACCAAACAAACCTGTGAAGTAAGTCACCGAGTTAGGGTGTGGCAACCATTGTGCGCATGTCTAGGAGTGGATTCGGTAAGAGCTTGGTATTTAAGTAGTCCTAGCGGCTCACCTCCTCTTTACTCGAATCCTACCTAGTGCGTAGTGACGGTTCACCCTAACCAAGATGACTTATTCACGGGCTAAACCCGATAATTAAAACCCGAAAGGGACTAGCCATAACTGTTTTATAAAAACCCTTAGTTATGTTTTTAAATCACCAAAGTACCCCTTTGACTTGTAGGAAGATTATTTCTGAAAATTTTTCCAAAATATTTCCGATTTACGAAAAATTACCTAAATACCCCTAGTGGCAAAATTACTAAAATGCCCCTGGTTTCTAAAACTACCACACTACCCTTGACTTTCATAAGATTTTCTTACTTTTCAAAAATATCCAAAAACCCTATTTTGTGAAAACTCAAGATACCCTGATTTGGGAAAATTTACGAAAATGCCCCTGACTTCCAAAATTACCGGAATAACCCTGATTTCAGAAATTTCTGCAATACCTTTAGAAAAACTTTCAAAAGACCCTCGAGTTGTGAAAATTTCAGAATGCTTTTGAATTGTAAAGATTATTTTCGAATTGACCCTGATTTATTACCAAAATACCCCTGTAGGACAAATGACGAAATTACCCCTGGGTTGGGAATGGACAAAGATGCCCATAATAGTGTGTTGATGTGGATGAATGTGAATGTGTGATTCTCTGAATTAGAATAGTGATCTTGAGCTGAAACTTTAGTTGATCGAAAGAACTACTTCCGAAATTTCTTTTTCATAAAATTGTTCGCGCATAAACAAGTGGAACAAAAGTACTAATGCATAAAACTCTTTAATCAGATTAAATCGCGACGTTAGACATGAGTTCTAGAGGATGTGGTCGTCGTGGATGCGGTAGAGGTAGAATGTCGATATCGGAACCGGCAGGGTCTGGCCATGGGTCAGAAAACGATGTGCCCCCACCACCAGCTGTTGGTGTTGAGTAGCAAGATCAGACAGGGGACGATGCTGTATCGCAGGCTGTGCTACGAGTTCTTGAGATGGTGGCTAGAGCCGGTGGAAATATGAGAGCTAGGAAGTCTGTACCCGAGCGACTCCGAGCCAATGGGGCTGAAGTGTTTCATGGAGTATCTGGTGTGGCACCCAGTACTGCCGAGTATTGGTTGGAGGCAACCGGGCGAATTATGGAGGAGCTGGATTTGACCGCTGAGGAGAAAGTGAAAGGAATGGTGGCGCTGCTTCGCAATGAGGCATATCAGTGGTGGCTCACAGTTCAGGATAGTGCCACAGCTGAGGATCTTACTTGGGAATATGTTAAGGCGGCATACCAGAAGAAGTATGTTGGTACTCATTATATTGATGCGCAAAGGAAGGCGTTTCTGGGGCTGGTTCAAGGGAACAAGTCCGTAGCGGAATACGAAGTTGAATTTCTGAGGTTGAGCCGGTATGCTCGAGGAGTAGTGGCTACGGAGCATGAGCGATGTGTTCGGTTTGAGGGTGGATTGAGGGATGATCTGAGGTTATTGATAGCTCCACAACAGGAGCGAGAGTTTGTCGTGTTGGTGGAGAAGGCTAAGGTAGCTGAAGGAATTAAGGACTCTGTAAGACAGAACAGAGATAAGGATAGGAACCGGGATAAGAGAAGTTTTGGACAGACAGAATCGTCTGAGAGCTTCCAGAAAAGACTGAGGGTTGAGAATTCTGTTCGTGTTACTAAGCCAGCTACTGGAAATCCAGACCATCCGTGTGCTCGGTGTGGAAGGTATCATGTTGGCGAGTGCTGGAATCGAGATCGGGAGTGTTTTAGATGTAAGTCCAAGTCTCATTTGATTAAAGACTGTCCCCAGGATCCGAATAGGGCTCGGACAGTAGGCCAGGGTTATGTGCAGTCAGGCAGGAATGGTTAGCAAGCGACGAGGGGTCGTGGTCCGAATCATGGAGGGGATGGTTCCGGCAGAGGTCGTGGAGCACCAAACAGAGATGCTGAAGATGCTGATGCGAGGCAACCAAGGTTGGTTTACGCAGTCAGGCGTCGCGAGGAGGAAGATGCGCCAGATGTGACAACGGGTATGTCCCTGAATCCAGGAATACCTTTTATTGCCTTATTTGTTATAGAGCTAGTTCGTACTTGTGTTGCTAGTGAAGTGTATGAAACCTTGATTGTGAACTTAGGGAATGTGCCTAGAAAGTATGATAGTTCTTTAATATCAAAGTGCGCAGCAATAGCGTAGTGTTGTGAGTTAGACTATACGATTGTTCGTTAGTAAGTAATTTCGAGGACGAAATTATTTTTAAGGAGGGTAGAATTGTAATATCCTGAAATAGGGGTTAATTTTTATTAAGTTATTTTGCATAAGTGTGGTCATTGTGGTGTTAATTGAGGTATTTTAGAGGCTAGTTATAGGCCAAGGGAAGGCCCGAGCTATAGGAGAAATTTTGTTTTTAAGGGTTAATGATGGGGAGCTAGGCTAAGGAGGCCTTAAGAGAAATTGTGGGGGAGTTATGACACAACAAGTGATGTGGTAAAGTGGCTTGGGACGCTACCTTAGGGGCAAGGGAGGTTGCGTCAGCAAGGGGATCCAAGGGAAGGGGTTCGAATCATGTTGGCAGCATGATGGGTGGCTTTTATTTTGTATTTCGGTGTTAAGGGAGAAGGGGGGTAGTGGATGGCACATGGATTTTTGCAAGGAAGAGATAAGGCTTGTTTTATTCTTTTTAAATTTTTGGCTAAGATTAGTTGATAAATGTAGTTTTATTTTCATTTATTTTTTTATGGGTAAAACAAGAGATAATATAGGAGATTGAGAAGGGATATGATGGATTTTTTTTTTTATTAAGGTGATAAAGGAGAAAAATGTGGGTTATGATAGGAGCTGATATAGTGGCCGAATGTGGGTATCTTTGGTTGGCAAAATTCGGCTATAAGGGGGGAGTAAGTGCCGAAATTATTTGTCCATTCTTTAGTGTTGCTTGCCGAAAATTTCAGTCAAAGAAGCTCTCTCTTTTCCTTTCTTTTCTTTGAAGCCAAAAGCCGAAAGTTGAGTAAGCATTTGTGCATCTTCTTCTTTTCCTTTCATATTTTATTTCTCCTTCACTCACTTCCTTAAAACCAAACCTATCCTCTCATTTGCAGCCGAAACCTCCCTATCATTGTTCTTTATTGCCGAAACCTCTAAGCATAAAACTCTCTTCACTTTTGCATTTTCTCACTTCACCATAAAGTGCCAGAACACCATTATTTTGCTCAAGCCGAATCTCTTTAAGAGGGGCTGTCGACTTTTCTCTCTTAGTCTCTTCAATCGTGTGGTAGTAAGTAAACTCTTCCCTAGTAATCGGTTTTGTTTCTTTTCTATTAGGATGCCGAAATCTAGTGATTAAACCTTGATCTAAGGTTGGCTGAATGGTCTTTAAAGCCATAATATGTGTGTCTATTATGTGTAGCCAACGCTAAGATGCAGTAAGGACCCTTTCGGGATTCGATTCTTTCAAGGTAAGCCAAGGTAATATTCGGCTAAAGGCCATCATGGATTTATGGTGTAAAGCCGAATCTAACATGTGGTATAAGGATTTCGACAGTTTCAAGAGCAAGGAGTGGTTTTTGGGATTTGGTTAAGTAAGGTAGGTGGTTGATAACTTTCGGCCATAGGCCATTTTGGTATACGATGTTAGCCGATTCTGACTTAGGTTGTGTAGGAAGGATTTCATCAACGCAAGGGTGCAAATCGTTTAGACGTGGGATTCGAGATTGAGTAGACTGTACCAAACAGGTGCGTAGTTATCGCACTGTTTTCCTCTTATCTGTGTATGTTGTTATATGCCTATGTATGTACGTTTATGATATGAATGATAGCCGAAACAAAGGCTAAGATGGTGGATACCCATAGTGGGTAATCGATTTAATAGGTCAGTGCTTTATGACATTAATTTGCCTATGGTATGTGTATAAAATTGTGGTAGCATGTGATGTATGCTTATTTCAATGAAATTTCATTATGATACATATATTTATGCATGGGATTTGGGACATGAATATTGAAGGAAAAGGGTGTACATTATGTACGTGGTCTAATGTTAGCCTTGTGCTACATTGGCGCTTGATGTTAGCTGTGTGCTTCATCAAGGGAGGTGTTGGCTAGGTGCCACATCTCGGCGGATGATAGCTGTGTGCATCACCGTGGATTGAGGATGACCTCGAGTCACCTCGTGGATATGGACATGTGGGGTCACTTAGGTGATCGATGGCTTAGCCACGGCCTTGAGCAGCAGGTTTGCCAAGGTAAGATATGTGGGATCACTTAGTTGATCGGTGGATTAGCCACGGCCTTGTGCAGCAGGTTTGCCGAGGTAGGGGTAACGGATGGACATTAGGTGGGGCAGGGCTTCATAATTGCATAATTCTGTATGTGGACTGTGTGGATATGGGCCAAGCCCATATGTGGAGACATGTGAAATAACTATGCACTGAGTCTGTTTGACTCACCCAAATTTTTACCAACATCGCAGGTGATGCATAAAGCTCGGACCGGGTTGGAGTGGATACGAGGTGGCCCATGCAGAAGATATTTTAATTTGTTTACGTGTTTTATATTTCCAGTATTTAAAAGTATTTATTTATTGTAATAAGGGCCACTTAGAGTATTTGAAGTTTGCTATTATTATTTTGTTTAAGTTGGATTGACATTTAAACTATTATTCGCAAATGTGTCTATTTACGGCAACTTATATTTCAAAAGTATATTTTAAAGTTTTAAATCCAGAAATTTGTGACAACTCACTTTTTACTTAGAATTTTAAAAATACAATGTTTTACCAACGATAACAAATTTTTACGTTTTCACTCTATGCTAAAATATTTTTTCAAACGTTTTTCGCAGTGACATACCAGATCCGGTCAAGGCTCGTGGGCCGGTTTTGGGGTGTTACAGCCCGTGTCCCTCACACGGCCTCAACACGCCCGTGTTTCAACCTGTGTGCCAAAAACTTGGCATTCTATTTATGACGTCATCACCTCACTATGGTCACACGGCCAAGGCACGCGCTCGTGTCTTTAGACCGTGTGTCGAATTAAATTCCTCATTTTAAGTGCAGACATCACACGGCTTGGGCACATGCCTATGTCCCAGGCCGTACCCTCTATACGGCTGAGACACACGGCCATGTCTCTGCTCATGTGTTTATTACTGGACATCCTGACTTTGTAAACCTAGCATGCAGAGGACGTACGATCGATCAATACGCCCCTGGGGCTGACCGTGTGTCCCACACGGCCTAGACACACTCCCGTGTGTCTACCTGTGTGGACATAAAAAGGCTATATTCCAAGCCAAATGCCACCCTGCATAGTAAACATACTAAGTTCAACTCATATAAACATCATTCATGACCCAAAGGCACATCCAAGAGCTCAATTCAAAGCATTCACACAAGCATAAACTTAATAATTTCATTGTCATTGGATATATATAAAGTTATCAAGTGTTGGCCCAATTCTGATGACCATTTACAAAATGACTTTCATAACATAAATAGCCAACACTTTGGCTAACAATTACAACCTAACAAAATACCCAAGTCCTATACATGCCATACTCAAAATAAGTCTAAATTATTATACCAAAGTGATTTTGATAGTGTGGTTTCCGAACTCCTGCGTCCCACGATCCCCGGGTTTGTAACAGTCCAGTTTATACCCTAGTCGGAACAGTGGTTTTGAAACTACGAATCTGAGTATAAATAATATTTTTATATTATTTCCTGTGCAGTTGATATGTGATTAAGCACGTGGTAAATTTTTGTAAACTAATTTGTCTGTCTGTGTGTTTAATTTGACAAAAGAATTAAATCGCATAAAGTTTAAAAGTGGCTTTTCATTTGATTAAGTGGTTTAATTGATGTGGCTTTGGTTTGTAAGGGTTTTATGTTGCAATTTGGCCAAAATAAGGCTAGTGGACGGCAACATGGATTTATAACATGTTTTCATATGTTATTTTATGAGTTAAATTTCATATTATATTTGTTTTACAAGTTATATTGTAATAAAATAAAAGAAACATGAAGTGGATTCATTCTTGTATTCTCCACCGAATATAGCAAGGAAAGAAAAGAAGAAAATGTTCTTTTGATTTTCGGCACTTGTAAGCTTAAATTAAGGTATGTTTTGAGTCTGTTTTCGATAATTTCTACGTTTTTGCAGTCATTGCTTTGAGAGCTACAAAACCCATGTATCAATTTTGTGTATTAATGATGTTTGTGAATTATGACATTGATGATATGTTGAGCTTTGTGAAGTTTTAAGGTGTTAAATGATAGGTTGGTGGTAGATGAACATATTTTGTTCTTGAATTTTTGATGAATTTAGCTAATTAGGGATAAATTGAGAAAATATTATTTTGGGAGGACTAAATTGTCAATTTGATGAAAAGTATGACCTTGTATGATGGATATATATATTCGGCTAAGCTTGGTTGTGTATTGATTTTGTGAATTTAATGTTTTGAGAAAAATGGACTAGATTGATAAAATGTGAAAATATAAGGGCTAAAGTGTAAATAGTCCTAAATGTGTGTCTTTGGATTGAATTGAATGAATTAGTGAATAAAAGGGTTAATTTTGAATATGTTTAGATCAAGAACCGAGGAAAATGAATTTAGATCGCGAGAAAGCGAAAGTAATTGAGTAGCCGTTTCCATTTCTATAGATCGAATACAAGGTAAGTTACTATGCAAATAAATCTATATGTATGCAATTGTAATTGTTCATATGATTAATGATGATAATGAATGCTTATGAGATGTTATGCATTTGAACTTCGAGATAAGTTCGATATAGTGACTAAGTCCGAGAAGCCCGTACGAACCTAGGAATAGATAGGATT
Source organism: Gossypium australe (assembly GCA_005393395.2). Lineage (NCBI taxonomy): Eukaryota > Viridiplantae > Streptophyta > Magnoliopsida > Malvales > Malvaceae > Gossypium > Gossypium australe. The sequence goes on along the minus strand of CM016619.1, from coordinate 52,818,461 downwards.
AGCTTAATCATGTCCTAGACATCTGTTCTGTTTTTATCATGTAAGACTCTCTCTGGAACAGTGGCATCAATATATGTTTACGTGGAAGACCCTGTCTAGGACAGTGGCATCAATATCAGTTTATGTGTAAGACACTATCTGGGACAGTGGCATCAATATCAATTTATGTGTAAGACCCTGTCTAGGACTGTGTCATCAATATCAGTTTATGTGTAAGACCCTATCCAGAACAGTGGCATCAATATCTGTTTATGTGTAAGACCCTGTTTGGGACAGTGGCATCTATATCAGTTTATGTGTAAGACCATGTCCGGGACAGTGGCATCAATATTTGCTTACGTGTAAGACCCTGTCTGGGACAGTGGCATCAATATCAGTTTATGTGTAAGGCCCTGTCCGAGACAGTGGCATCAATATCTGTTTACGTGTAAGACCCTGTCTGGGACAGTGGCATCAATATCAGTTTATGTGTAAGACCCTGTCCGGGACAGTGACATCAATATCTGTTTACGTGTAAGACCCTGTTTGGGAAAGTGGCATCAATATCAGTTTATGTGTAAGACCTTGTCTAGGACAGTGGCATCAATATCAGTTTATGTGTAAGACCCTGTCCGGGACAGTGGCATCAATATCTGTTTACGTGTAAGACCCTGTCTAGGACACTGGCATCGAAATCCTACTACATGTAAGACCACATCTGGGAAGTTGGCATTGCACGATTATTTTGAGCCTTCTGAGTGCCCTATTAGGTTCCGAATAGTTCAACAGGCAAGTCCAAGAAACAAATGACTATGTGAATTGTATATTTGTTATAGGTGCATTTAAAAGTACACTATGTGTGAATGAAAGGTAAGTGTCTATATGAACTTACTATGATAAATATGTGCATTGAAATGATGAGATAATATGTGAAGATATGCTCGAAGGAGACATATGTAAATGTGATGCAAAAATAGATAAACTATGAGCTAACCAGTATATGATGATAGGCAAATTTGAATGATGAATGGCTAAATAATAGTGCCAAGAAGAATTATGACTATCCAATTGAGCTATTAGTGGTTTCATATTGATTATATGTCTTGAATGTTTAATTATTAAGTTTATTTGTTTATAACTTACTAAGCTTTTCGAAAGCTTACTCTGTGTGTGCCCTCTCTGTTTTTTAGGTCGTTAAAGCTACTGAAGGTTCGGGACCGTCAAGGATCGTCATCACACTACTAAACTCGTTTTGGTACTCTTTGGATTTGTAAAAAAAATTAGATATGGCATGTATAGGCTAGTTTTGGTTATAAGTTGTTATGTGAACTTAGCCATGTGATTTGGCTAGTTATGTTTTGGTAAATTGCATAAATGACTATGATATGTGAAGTAGGTTTTGGTATGGTTAGTTGAAATATGAATTGGTTATGTGATGGTAAGAATATAGAGGAATGATGCTTTTGCATACTTGAGATTTAGTCATGCAAATTGGTATGTTTGGAAATAGGTTTGAATGTTTAGTTTTGGTATGGTTTAATGCCCATGAAATAGTTAAGTTTTTGGTTAGTTAAATGATGAAGATATATTTTAGTTATGTATATGTTTTGTCTTGAAAAATGGCATGAATGAATTAGATATTAAATGTATAGATTGAATGGACAAATTGGTATGTTTTTGGTTGCTATATGTTCAAGATATGTCTTGGTTTGTGATACTTGTAGGTTTGATTAAATGGGTGGCATTTTGACCTTGCAAATGGCCTATAATGTCACACGGTCGTGGCACACGGGCGTGTCTAGAGACCGTTGGGCCAAGTCAATAGCTAGCTTAGAGCACACGGCCATGGCACACGGGCGTGCCTGGTGACCGTGTGATGAAGTCAGTATATGGCCTAGTAGTACACAGCCAGAGCACACGGTGTGCTTTGAGGCCGTGGGCGTGACCGTGTGATGAAGTCAGTATATGTCCTAGTAGTACACAGCCAGAGCACACGGGTGTGCTTTGAGGCCATGGGAGTATAGTCAGTATATAGACACGGAAGGGCACACGGGGGTGTCTAGAAGTCGTAGAGGGTACACAGCCTCCTCCCACGGGCGTGTCTCCCCTGTAGTTTAGAAAAGTTTTAAATTTTCCGTAGAAATTGTATGTGTTTTGGTTGAGTCTCGACTTGATTTATAAGCATGATTTATAAGGGACCTCATACTTGAGAATGATGAATGAATGTGTGAATTTCTATTAATGCTTTTCGATATGTCCGGTAACGCTCCTAACCCTAATCCGGCGACGGACACAGGATAGGGGTGTTACATTTGATTGGTATCAGAGCTACGATTTAGCCGATTCTCAGACTAACGTAGCGTGTCAGAGTCTAGCTATACATGCCATATTTTTGAACTGTGATAGTGTGATGAATCATGACGTGTAAAATGTGATTTTCGTGTAGTAATGGATCTCAAAAAAGTCGTAGCTAACGACGTAGAAAGTAATGCGCCTGCTCTAGCGCAAGGGACAACGCCCTCTGATTCAAGACCGGCTACGAGCGGTCATGAGGGAGAAGCTAAACAAGCTTTCTTCCAGTTGATGAGTGAGTGGTTCACTCAATTTGTGAGAAATAACCCGACTGTTTTGCAACCTTCGCCCCCGGTTAACCTCCCTCAGACATCTACTATGCTTTTAACTATGAATTTGAATCTGATGAACAATTCTTCGGTTGACAAAATTCGTAAGTATGAGGCCGGAGAGTTTAGGGCTACTAATGATGATAATATCGAGAAACTCGACTCTGAAGCTCGTAAAGAAAGAAAAAGATCGATGAGTGATTTTTCTCAACCTTTGACAAAGAAATATAGAGGTGCAAGCAATAGATTAAATGTTTCAATTGGACATACGAGTAGAGATCGTATGGGACCAAATGTTGGTCCGAGAACTCAAGCTCCAATTAAATCAAATGATGGAAGTACTAAAAGCAACAAACCTAAGTGCAGACAATGTGGAAAACGACATGTGGGAAAATGTTGGGGCAAGTACAACAATAGAGTTTGTTATAAATGTGGATCACGAAATCACTTCATTCGAGATTGCCCAAAGATGGCGAGTATTGAAAATGTCAGATCAGAGCGACTCAAGTGTAAGCGTTGTGGTAAAAGGCATTCGGGGAATTGTAGATTGAATAATCAAGCTTGCTTCAGATATGGATCGTTAGATCATTTTATTCGAGACTGTCCAGAGTCTGTTGAACAAGAGACTACTCAGGATCCGAGATTAGACAACGCCTTAGAGAGAAATAGATCTTCCCGAAATACAAGAAATGTCAGTAATAGTCAGAGGTCTATGAGGGATACTGTTGAAAAATCTGAATTTAGAGAGCCAACTAGAGCGTATACTACTCGAGCTTGTGAGGAAACCTCATCTTCAGATATTATTACGGGTACGTTTACTCTTTATGATACTTTTGTGATTGTATTGATAAACCCTGGTTCTACTCATTCATATTTATGCATGAATTTAATATTTAGTAAGACTTTGCCTGTAGAATCTACTGAGTTACTATAAAATTATCGAACCCTTTAGGGAAAAGTATCCTAGTTGACAAAGTATGCAAGAATTGTCCGATAATGTTTCGAGATATCTGTTTTCCTGTTGATCTGATGCTTTTGCCATTTGATGAGTTCGATATTATTCTGGGTATGGACCGGTTAACATTGTGTAATGATGTTGTAAACTAAAAACGGAAGACTATTGATTTAAAATGTTTGAATGCTGAAGTTGCACGGGTTGAATCTAATGATTTGAAAGGATTGTCTGCCATGATATCTGAGTTGAAAGTTCAGAGCTATGTGAAAATAGGACATGAGGCTTATTTTTCTTATGCAATTGATTCGAAAGTATATGAAAAGAAAATTTAATCAGTGTCAATTGTTTGTGAGTTTTCTGATGTATTCCCTAAAGAACTGTCAGATTTACCTTTGATACGTGAAATTGAATTTAGTAGTGAGTTATTGCCTAGTACTACAACTATTTCGATAGCTTCGTATAGTATGGCACCAACAGAGTTGAAAGGATTTAAGTCACAGTGCAAGAATTGACTGATAGAGGGTTTGCTAGGCTGAGTTATTCGCCTTGGGGTGCTCCTGTCCTGTTTGTGAAAAAGAAAGATGGCACGATGAGAATATGCATCGATTATCGTCAGTTGAATAAAGTGACAATAAAGAATAAATATTCGTTGCATAGAATTGTTGACTTATTTGATCAGTTAAAAAGGAACTACTGTATTATGATCTGAAGCAACATTGTGGGTGGTCTGAAATGAAACAAGACATATCTAATTTTGTGTTAAAATGTTTAGTCTGACAACAAGTGAAAGCTGAACATCAAATTCTGTCTGGTTTGCTACAACCGATTCTGATTCCTGCATGGAAATGGGATAAAGTGACAATGGATTTTGTTTCTGGTTTGCCTCAAACTCCGAGAAAGAAAGATATGATTTGGGTCATAGTTGATCGATTGATGAAATCTGCCCATTTTATTCTGGTAAGATCTGATTATCCACTTGACAAATTAGCTGAGCTTTATTTTTCTGAGGTTGTGAGATTGCACGGGATGCCACTAACCATTATCTCAGATAGAGATCTGGGGTTTATTTCGAGATTTTGGAAGATATTGCAAGAAGCTTTGGGCACGAAATTACACTTCAGTACAACTTTTCATCCGCAAATAGATGGTCAGTCTGAACGGATCATACAGATTCTAGAAGACATGTTAAGATGTTGTGTTCTTGAAATTAATGGTACTTGAGAACAGTACCTGTCTTTGATTGAATTTGCATACAAAAATAGTTTCAGTCAAGCATCAAAATCGCATCATATGAAGCTTTGTATGGACGTAAATGTCGTACACCTCTGTATTGAACCGATCTTAGTGAAAATAAGCTACATGGGGTTGATATGATAAAAGATTCAGAATAAAAAGTGAAATTAATTCGAGATTATTTAAAAGCAGCATTTGATTGTCAGAAGTATTATGCAGACTTGAAACAAAAAGATATAGAATTTGAAATCAGCGACAAAGTATTCTTTTGAAAGTGCCTCCATGGAAGAAAGTGCTTCGATTCGGATGTAAAGGTAAATTAAGTCCAAGGTACATCGGACCGTATGAGATCATTGAACGTGTCGGGCCTATTGCATATAGATTAAAGTTGCCCTCTGAGCTAGAAAAGATACACAATGTATTTCATGTTTCAATGCTTCGTAAATATCGATCCAATCCGTCACTTGTAATTGCCCCATCTGAAATTGAAATCCGATCTGATATGATATACGAAGAGGAACCGATCCGTATCTTAGCTCTTGAAATGAAAGAGTTAAGAAAGAAGAAAATTTCATTAGTAAAAGTACTGTAGAATTGACATGGAATTGAAAAGGCTACATAGGAGCTTGAAGATTCAGTGAGACAACAATATCCGAACCTGTTTAATGGTAAGATTTTCGGGGACGAAAATCCCTAAGGGGGAGAATTGTAACAGTCCGGTTTATACCCTAGTCAGAACAGTGGTTTCGGGACTACAAATCCGAGTCTGAATAATATTTTTATATTATTTCCTGTGCAGTTGATATGTGATTAAGCACGTGGTAAATTTTCGTAAACTAATTTGTCTGTCTGTGTGTTTAATTTGACAAAAGGATTAAATCGCGTAAAGTTTAAAAGTGGCTTTTCATTTGATTAAGTGGTTTAATTGATGTGGCTTTGGCTTGTAAGGGTTTTATGTTGAAATTTGGCCAAAATAAGGCTAGTGGACGGCAACATGGTTTTATAACATGTTTTTATATCTTATTTTATAAGTTAAATTTTCTATTATATTTGTTTTACAAGTTATATTATAATAAAATAAAAGAAACATGAAACTGGATTCATTTTTGCATTCTCCACCGAATATAGCAAGGAAAGAAAAGAAGAAAATGTTCTTTTGATTTTCGGCACTTGTAAGCTTAAATTAAGGTATGTTTTGAGTTTGTTTTCGATAATTTCTACGTTTTTGCAGTCGTTTCTTTGAGAGTTACAAAACCCATGTATCAATTTTGTGTATTGATGATGTTTGTGAATTATGCCATTGATGATATGTTGAGCTTTGTGAAGTTTTAAGGTGTTAAATGATAGGTTGATGGTAGATGAACATATTTTGTTCTTGAATTTTTGATGAATTTAGCTAATTAGGGCTAAATCGAGAAAATATTATTTTGGGAGGACTAAATTGTCAATTTGATGAAAAGTGTGAGCTTGTATGGTATATATATATATATATTCGACTAAGCTTGGTTGTGTATTGATTTTGTGAATTTAATGTTTTGAGAAAAATGGACTAGATTGATAAAATGTGAAAATATAAGGGCTAAAGTGTAAATAGTCCTAAATGTGTGTCTTTGGATTGAATTGAATGAATTAGTGAATAAAAGGGATAATTTTGAATATGTTTAGATCAAGAATCGAGGAAAACGGATTTAGACCGCGGGAAAGCGAAAGTAATTGAGTAGCCGTTTCCATTTCTATAGATCGAATCCGAGGTAAGTCACTATGTAAATAAATGTATATGTATGCAATTGTAATTGTTCATATGATTAATTATGATAATGAATGCTTATGAGATGTTATGCATTTGAACTCCGAGATAAGTTCGATATAGTGACTAAGTCCGAGAAGCCCGTACGAACCTAGGAATAGATAGGATTGACTTAATCATGTCCTAGACATCTGTTCTATTTTTATCATGTAAGACCCTGTCTAGGACATTGGCATCAATATCTGTTTACGTGTAAGGCCCTGTCTAGGACAATGGCATCAATATCAGTTTATATGTAAGACCTTATCTAGGACAGTGGCATTAATATTAGTTTATGCGTAAGACACTGTCTGGGACGGTGGCATCAATATCAGTTTATGTGTAAGACCCTGTCCGAGATAGTGGCATCAATACCTGTTTACGTGTAAGACCCTGTCTGGGACAGTGGCATCGATATCAATTTATGTGTAAGACCCTGTTTGGGACAGTGGCATCAATATCTGTTTATATGTAAGACCCTCTCTGAGAGTGGCATCAATATCAGTTTATGTGTAAGACCCTGTCTGGGACTGTGGCATCAATATCAGTTTATGTGTGAGACCCTATCTGGGACAGTGGCATCAATATCTGTTTACGTGTAAGACCCTGTCTGGGACAGTGGCATCAATAGCAGTTTATGTGTAAGACCCTGTCTGAGACAGTGGCATCAATATCAGTTTATGTGTAAGACCCTGTCTGGGACAGTGGCATCAATATCAGTTTAGGTGTAAGACCCTGTCCGGGACAGTGGCATCAATATCTGTTTACGTGTAAGACCCTGTTTGGGACAGTGGCATCAATATCAGTTTATGTGTAAGACCCTGTCCGGGACAGTGGCATCAATATCTGTTTTCGTGTAAGACCCTGTCTGAGACAGTGGCATCAATATCAGTTTATGTGTAAGACCCTATCTGGGACAGTGGCATCAACATCAGTTTATGTGTAAGACCCTGTCCGAGACAGTGGCATAATATCTGTTTACGTGTAAGACCCTGTTTAGGACACTGGTATCGAAATCCCACTACATGTAAGACCACGTCTGGGACGTTGGCATTGCACGATTATTGTGAGCCTTTTGAGTGCCCTATTAGGTTCCGAATAGTTCAATAGGCAAGTCCGAGAAACAAATGACTATGTGAATTGTATATTTGTTACAAGTGCGTTTAAAAAGGACATTATGTGTGAATGAAAGGTAAGTGTCTATATGAACTTACTATGATAATTATGTGCATTGAAATGATGAGATAATATGTGAAGATATGCTTGAAGGAGACATATGTAAATGTGATACAAAAATAGATAAACTATTAGCTAACCAGTATATGATGATAGGCAAATTTGAATGATTAATGGCTAAACAATAGTGCCAAGAAGAATTATGACTATGCAATTGAGCTATTAGTGATTTCATATTGATTATATGTCTTGAATGCTTAATTATTAAGTTTATTTGTTTATAACTTACTAAGCTTTTCGAAAGCTTACTCTGTGTGTGTCCTCTCTGTTTTATAGTTCGTCAAAGCTACTGAAGGCTCGGGATCGTCAAGGATCGTCATCACACTACTAAACTCTTTTTGGTACTCTTTGGATTTGTAAAAAAAATTAGATATTGCATGTATAGACTAGTTGTGGTTATAAGTTGTTATGTGAACTTAGCTATGTGATTTGGCTAATTATGTTTTGGTAAATTGCTTAAATGACTATGATAAGTGAAGTAGGTTTTGATATGATTAGTTGAAATATGAAATAGTTATGTGATGGTAAGAATATAGAGGAATGATGCTTGTGCATACTTGAGATTTAGTCATGCAAATTGGTATGTTTGGAAATAGGTTTGAATGTTTAGTTTTGGTATGGTTTAATGCCCATGAAATAGTTAAGTTTTTGGTTAGTTAAATGATGAAGATATATTTTAATTATGTATATGTTTTGTCTTGAAAAATGGCATGAATGAATTAGATATTAAATGTATAGATTGAATGGACAAATTGGTATGTTTTTGGTTGCTATATGTTCAAGATATGTCTTGGTTTGTGATACTTGTAGGTTTGATTAAATGGGTGGCATTTTGACCTTGCAAATGGCCTATAATGTCACACGATCGTGGCACACGGGCGTGCCTAGAGACTGTTGGGCCAGGTCAATAGCTAGCTTAGAGCACACGGCCATGGCACACGGGCGTGCCTGGTGACCGTGTGATGAAGTCAGTATATGGCCTAGTAGTACAAAGCCAGAGCACACGGGTGTGCTTTAAGGCCGTGGGAGTATAGTCAGTATATAGACACGGAAGGGCACACGGGGGTGTCTAGAAACTGTGGAGGGTACACGGTCTCCTCCCACGGGCGTGTCTCCCCTATAGTTTAGAAAAGTTTTAAATTTTCCGTAAAAATTGTATGTGTTTCGGTTGAGTCCCGACTTGATTTATAAGCATGATTAAGGTCTCGTTGACCGTTATAAGGGACCTCATACTTGAGAATGATAAATGAATGTGTGAATTTCTATTAATGCTTTCCGATATGTCCGGTAACACTCCTAACCTTAATCCAGCGACGGACACGGGATAGGGGTGTACAGGGTTATTTAGGTAATACTACAAGGAGAAGGGAAATGAAAGGGGTAAGCACAAAGCTTAGTAAGTTTGCATGAAAATAAATAGCAACAATAAGTTCAAAATGACATCAATCCATGGTATTTGATAATCATACAAGGTCATGAATACGTTGCCATAACTTACTTATACTCGTTCTTATCGACAACATACATGCCACATATCGTAAACATTCCTCTTGAATTTCTCACGGGTACCTGTATTCACTCAATCACATGACTTTAGTACTAATCTCATTTCTATTTCCAAACGTATCTATTTATCCCATTAATCACTAGGGATACTCAAGATGCTTATTCATAATCAATAGCGTAAACACTATGCCAATGCCACATGCCAGATGTGGTCTTAGACGGGGTCACCTCTGAGTGCCGATGTCATATCCCGGATATGGTCTTATACAATCCTTATATACAATACTGAAGCCATATCCCGGATATGGTCTTATACGGGATCTCAATTCAGTGCCGAGGCCATGTCCCAGACATGGTCTTATACGAGACCTTATTTATCTCACGTCTCGATGATAGTATTCTCAATTTATATTAGTCCAACCGGAACTTTAACATCTCGACTTTTATCATCTTTCTCATTTAAAACGAATACTCAATTTCATAGAACATCATGTACCATTATATTACCAAACATTCTCAAACATGCTAGCATAAATGTTGAATTTATCACTTACAAACTTACTTCGATTTCAAAATAAGCTAGATCGTCGGTCTAGCCCGATATTTTGTTCTTTCCCCGATCGAGGTTGATTCTTGGCTCTTCTTGCTCTATATTAGCAAATTAGTTCATTTTAATCATCACATTAATAAAAGCATTTCAATAATCATGCTTTGGCAAAATTACTATTTTGCCCTTACACTTTGGCAAAATGACCATTTTATCCCTAGGCTCGGAAATTAATTCTAATCAAATTTCTACCTTTCATGAGTCTAGGTGTACATTTATTTCTCTTATGGCTATCACCAAAACCCAACATTTCACACATTTACTACAAACTTTATAGCCTTTACAACAAGGTCCATTTAAGTGTTTTCATGGCAACACCTTACAAAAGTTGTTCATCTAACAATCAAGACTCATTTTCTTCCATAAAAATGCAGCAAATAACAATGAAAGCTCTCATGGAAAATCTCTAAACTCTTCACTATATTACAAATTAGTCCCCTCATTTGAAAGCTTAAGTTCTAGGGGTTCTAAAAGTACAACTATCTTCAAGAAAAAATATTAAAATCACTTACTAGAATGGAGAAGAGCTTGCTGAAATTTTGAGCTTTCAAACCCCTATTTTGCTTGCAAATTTCAGTGGAGGAAGATGAAGAGAAAAGATGGATATCATCTTTTCTTTATTTTATTCTATTTATCAATTTAATCCACTTACTACATCAACGTTGAACAATTTTGCCTCCTATTGTCCCCTCTGGCCAGCCTACCATTTACAAATGGGCTAATTGTCTTTTAAAGACCCCACACTAACATTCTATGGCTATTTGGAACCTTTAGCTTATAAAATAGAACTTTCGCACTTTATGTGATTTAGTCCTTTTTCGCAATTAAGCTTGAAATCGCTAAAATTAAAGCACCAAAATTTTCATGCACTTATAAAATCATGCTTTAATTTATAAAATAACATTAAAATAAATTTTATCTGACCCCGGATTAGTGATCCTAAGATCACTATTTCGACTAGCCCCTAAATCAGGCTATTACAATTCTCCCAGTTAAGGATTTTCGTCCCCGAAAATTTTACTGGTGAAAAGGTTGGGATATTGGTTTCTCATAGACTCCTCGGGCTCCCATGTAGCTTCTTCGATTCCATGTCTTTGCCATAGCACTTTCACAAGAGCTATACTTTTGTTTCTCAACTGTTTAACCTATCGTGCCAAAATCTTAACCGGTTCTTCGCCATAAGTCAAGTTGGTTGAATTTCTACCTCTGTTGGTACTATCACGTGTGAAGGGTTCGAATGGTATCACCGTAACATGGACATGTGGAAGACATCGTGAATCTTTTCCAGCTCAGGTGCAAGGCCAAATGATAGGCTACTGATCCCACCCTCTTAGTAACTTCATAAGGTCCGATAAAACGCGGACTCAATTTGCCTTTCCGGCTAAATCTGAGGACTTTTCTCCTCGGTGATACTTTCAGAAACACTTTATCACCTACTTGAAACTCAATCTCTTTCCTTTTTAAACCCGAATAGGAATTTTGTCTATCTGAGGCCGCTTTCAGACATTCACATATCACTTTTACCTTCTCTTCAGTTTCCCTGATCAAATCGAGCCCATGCATCTATTTCTCTTTGAGCTCTGTCCAATACAAAGGCGTTCAGCACTTACGCCTGTACAATGCCTCTTAAGGCACCATTTTCAAACTTGATTGAAAACTGTTGTCGTATGCGAATTCCACCAACGGTAAGTATTTCTCCCAATTACCTTGAAATTCCAAAACACAACATCAAAGCATGTCTTCGAATATCTGAATTACTCTTTCCTACTGCCAGTCAGTTTGCGGATGGAAAGTTGTACTAAAACTCAATTTTGTGCCTAAGGCCTCTTTTAACTTTTTCCAAAACTGTGATGTGAATCTCGGATCTCTATCCAAAATGATTGATAACAGTCCATGAAGTCTTACTATCTCTGCCACGTACAGTTCAGTCAATTTATCAAGCGAGTAATCGACTTGTACTGGTATGAAATGGGTCAACTTTGTAAGTCTATCGACTATTACCCACATGGCATCTTTCTTTTTTGGCGTCAATGGTAAACCCATCATGAAGTCCATGGTAATACGGTCCCACTTCCACTCAGGAACCATAATGGGCTAGAGTAGACCCGAAGGTACTTGGTGTTCAGCCTTCACTTGCTGACAAATTAGGCATCTCGACACGAACTTGGAAATGTCTTTCTTCATACTAGGCCACCAATACCACTTCCTCACGTCGTTATACATCTTTGTGTAACCTGGATGTATAGACTAACATCCACTATGAGCTTCATGCAAAATTTTCCGAATAAGCTCATCTTTTCTTGGTACACAGACCCTACCTCGATACATCAAACATCCATCAGGATTTACCCAAAAGTTTGACTCACATAGAACACTTTTGACTTGTAAGCTGCTGTCCTTTTTCTGAGCTTCACAAATCTCTTGAAGAAATAATGGTCTAGCCCTTAGCTCGGCTAGAATAGAACCATCATCCAACAAAGCCATCTGAGTGTTCATGGCTCTCAGCGCAAACAATGATTTCCTGCTCAAAGCATCGACGATTATGTTTGCCTTTCCCAAATGGTAGTCGATCACTAACTCGTAATCCTTAATCAGCTCTAGCCACCTTCGTTGCCTCAAATTCAATTCCTTTTGAGTCATCAAATATTTTAGGCTCTTATGATCGGTGAATATCCGACATCTTTCACCATACAAATGGTGTCTCCAAATCTTCAAAGCAAACACAATGGCAGCCAACTCTAAATCATGGGCCAGGTAATTCTTCTCGTGCGGCTTTAACTGTCTAGAAGCATATGCTATCACCTTGCCCTCTTGCATAAGTACACAACCAACCCATCCAGGGACGCATCATTGTATACCACAAATTCTTTTCCTGGTTCAGGTTGTACCAAAACAGGAGCCTCAATCAACAACGCCTTTAGTTCCTCAAAACTCTGTTGACGCCTCTCTGTCCAATCAAATTTCACATCTTTCTATAGCAACCTTGTCATCGAAGTAGCTATCACGAAAAATCCCTTGACAAAATGTCTATAGTAACGGGCTAGGCCCAGAAAAATCCTAACCTCAGTTACATTCCTCGGTGGTTTCCACTCAACAATTGTTGAAATCTTACTCAGGTCAACTCTAATTCCATCTCCCGAGACAATGTGCCCCAAAAATTTGACTTTCTTTATCCAAAACTCACTTTTACTAAACTTGGCATACAATTGTTTATCCCTCAAAATTTGCAAAACCATTCTCAAATGCTCGGCATGCTCGTTCTCATCCGAGAGTAAATCAGTATATCATCAATGAAGACTACCACAAATTTATACAAATGCGGTCGAAAAATACGATTCATCAAATCCATGAAAACTGTAGGGGCATTTGTTAAACCAGAAGGCATGACCAAAAATTCATAGTGGCCATACCTGGTTCTAAATGCGGTTTTCGGCACATCCGAGTCCTTGACTCTCAACTGATAATACCCAGACCTTAAGTCTATCTTGGAAAACACTATGGCTCCCCTCAATTGATCAAATAAATCATCGATTCTAGGCAACGGGTACTTGTTCCTCACAGTTACCTTGTTGAGCTGTCGATAATCTATGCATAACCTCATGGAACCATCTTTCTTTTTTCTTTTTCATAAATAATACGGGAGCACCCCACGGAGAATAACTCAGTCTTGCAAAACCTTTATCCGTTAGTTCTTGCAACTGCGCTTTCAACTCTTTTAGCTCAGTTGGAGCCATTCTATATGGAGTAATAGAAATGGGGGCAGTGCTTGGAGCTAACTCAATTCCAAATTCAACCTCTCCAAAATGAGGTAACCTTGGCAATTCATCCAGGAAAACATCTGGATACTTGCACACTATGGGTACCGACTCAATTCTCAACTCAGTCTCTTTAACATTCATCACAATAGCAAGGTAAGCCTCGTACCCTTTTCTTAAATACTTCTGAGTTAACAAAAATGATATCACTACTGGTGATCTATCTTGCTTATCTGATTCAACACGAATAAAATCCCCACTTTCATTTTTCAAATCAATAAAATTCTTTCCACAATTCACAACTACACCATGAGTAACTAACCAATCCATCCCGAGGATGACATCAAACTCATCAAATGACAATAACATAAGATCAACCAAAAAGCAATGACCCCTAATCATCAAAGGGAAACATTTGCAAACTCTATCAACCAACACATACTTGCCTAGGGGATTAGACACTCTTATTATAAATTTAATAGACTCTATAGGCATGATCATGCTAGAGACTAATTTCATGCATATGTATGAATGGGTAGATCCTGGATCAATTAAAGCTATAACACGAGTATCATAGAGAGAAAAGGTACCCGTGATTACGTCAGGGAAATATGCCTCTTCACGAGTACGAATGGCATATGTTCTCACCGGTGCTCTACCCTCAACTCTTGTAGTCTACTATCTAGATGGATTCTTGTTACTCATTTCATTTCCTGGGTTTCTCTGTAGTCTTCCTCTAGCAACATTTCCCGGTCTTGCATTCTGAGACTTCTCTTTCTCGCCCACCTTGGGGCAATCTTTGATGAAGTAGTCTAAGGACCCACATCTAAAACAAGCCTTCTCGTTTGACCTGCACTCACCAGAATGACGCTTGCCACACTGCAGGCATTCCGGTATACTCGGTTGAACATTGCCCACACTAGCAACCGACATGGTCTGTGCTTTAGACCCCGAAAACTTTTTGCCCTTACTTCGATTTGAATCCCCGACTGAAGTGACTGGTCGAGTAGCAAAATCCCTCGACTTCTTAGATGAGGATTGGTAGGAGTTACTCAATTGCCTTTTCGTGGAGTCACGGGACTCAATCTCAGCTCTTCTCTTGTAACATCCTAAATTTTTGGGCCTATGTGTTTAATGGGTGAACATGTTTAATGTGTTAATTTAACTGTTAGGGGTCCAAATTGGGTTCAAGATGTGGTCAAGGCCTTGGTGAAATTTTTGTTTGGGCACTATAGAGTTTTAAAAGGTGGTATCTGTGTTTAAATTATCAAAATGGACTTGTGGCCTAGTGGTCAGTGGCGCCACTTAGGGAGCAAGGAGGTGACGCCACACAAGGGAGTAAGGGGCCCAAATTTAAGTTTCATGGAGCCCAATTCTTTTAATTTAAGCTAGCTAATTTTAAGCATTAGGGTTAGGTGGAGTGGACGGCAACAAGGCTATTATTTAGGGGATTTTTAATGAAAAAAATATGTAGATATTATGCTGATAAAGGAGGAAGGAGTTAGAGCTAATTAAGTCTCTTTTAGATGAGTTAGTAGATTAAGATAAAGGAGAAAAGATAGGATTTATCTGCAAGGTTAGGTAAGTGCCGAAATTTCTATAAATAGGGGGGATAGCTAATCAATTCTGGCATTTGAACCCTACTCTTTCTTCTTTTTCTGTGCCGAAAATTTGAAGGCCATCTCACTTGTTTTCTTTTCTCATCTTTTCTCTTCTAAAAGCCGAAAATCACCATTGCTTTCTCACATTTTCTTTCTTTTTCTTTGAAATTTCCTTTTAGCCGAATCTTCTGATCTCCATTGTTATCCTTCTCCCATTCACTAAAAGCCAAAACTTCCCATTCAATTCTTCTAAAAGCCGAAAAAACACATCTAGTTCATCTTTTCGGGATTTCTTTAAAAAAGCTGAAACTCCTAGATCTCTAATCTTCTACGCTTCGATCCTCTTCTGTGATTGCCGAATCTTTCTGCAAGGGATAGCCGAAACCTTCTCTAGAGGTAAGTATCGATTTAGGTTCTTTCGATCTTTTTTGGCTTTTGGAGACTATAGCCGAATGGCTAAATAGTTGGCTAATCTCGTGTTTTCTCTCATTTGCGGCATTCCGGGATTTGAAGGGGATTCAATCGCTTAGATTTCTAAGCCAGAGTTCAGTAGCACTTGGATCGTATTACTTTCGGGATTTTAAGGAGATGCCTTATTTTCACGATCTTTCGGCTTTTGAGCAAGTTGTAGATAGAAGGCAGTAGATCTGTTTAGCGAGGGTATCGACATAGAGGGTAGTCCTATGCATTAATCAGGTGTGTAACTTCTCACACCATTTAGATTGTCTGCTAATATGTGTTATTAAATCTTCTTATACTCTGTTAAATGCCGAAATCCCGGCATAACGGTTGAAAACCTGAGGAGGGTAAAAGCGAATCACCAGGTTAGTGATCTCTGTCATTCATAAGTGAATGTTTCTGCTGATGATATGTTTCTGTGATTGCACGGGGTTGGGTAATTGATGAAAGGGGAAGTGTTCTGTTGTAGTGGCTATTTGCCATGATCTGTTGTAGTGGCTATTAGCCATGATCTTTTGTAGTGGCTATTTGCCATGATCTGTTGTAGTGGCTATTGCCATGATCTGACGATGAGCAGCTAACTGCAGCATGACTGCCATCGATGGTGTGTAGTGGTGTGGGTTGATTGTAGAAATCCCCAATGGTGTGACAGGTAGGTAAGGGTGGTGTGTAGCGGATGGAAACCTAGGATTGGGTTGGGCTTTGCATAATTTCTGTTATTTCATGTTTTGATATCTGTTTTGTGGGGCTAAGGCCCAATCTGATGCTGCCTGAGGGTTGCACACTGAGTCTCGTGACTCACCCTATTATTTAACATTTTACAGGAGACACTTAAAGCGTCGGACCGGGCTGGAGAGGAACGCAAGGTGGCCATACACGAGCTCATTTTAGATACTGCAAAAGACTTTATTTTGTTTATTTACATTTAATTTGTTGAATTAAGTTTGGGTTATATTTCATTGTAATAAGGCCACGGGCTATTCATTTTATATTTTTGGGTTTTGGGCTTTATTTTTTTAGACACTTGAATTATTCGATAAAAATTTAGACTAAAGTATATATTAAATTACGGTTTTTAATTCATAAAAGCTTTGTATAAAATTTATATCTTGTATACATTATCAAATCACAAAGTTTTTTCCGGTTAAAATGTATAAACTCAACAAATGTTTTTCCAAAGACTCGACATGTATTATAGCATCTTCTCAGTGACATGCCAGATCCGATCGTGGTGTTTGGGCCGGTTTGGGGAGTTACATCTCTTCTCTTTAGCCAACTCTTCGGCTTTACAAGCCTTATCCACCAACACTACAAATTCTTTTAGTTCTAGGACTCCAACATATAAACGGATATCTTCATTTAACCCGTCCTCGAATCTCTTACACATGATAGCCTTGGTAGACACGCACTCTCGGTCATACTTGCTAAGCCTTACAAACTCTCGTTCGTATTCGGTCACCGTCATTCAGCCTTGCTTTAATTCCAAGACCTCTTTTCTCTTATGGTCGATGAATCTCTGGCTAATATTCTTCTTCCTGAATTCCTCTTGGAAGAATTCCCAGCTAACTCTCTCCCTCGGTACCATCGACACAAGGGTGTTCCACCATTGATAGGTCGAATCTCTCAAGAGAGATACTACACACTTCATGCACTCTTCAGATGTGCATGACAACTCATCGAATACCTTGATGGTATTCTCCAACCAGAATTTTGCCCTCTCCAGGTCATCGTCCTTATTAGCCCGGAATTCCTCGGTTCCTTATTTTCGAATCTTATCAACTGGAGGCCTTTCTCTTTTTACTACCTCAACCACTTGAGGAGTTACAAAAGTGGGCTGAAGAATAGGCGAGGGTGGAGGGGGTTGAGCATTAGGATTTGCTCGTATGTACTCTATATACCAGTTACTCATCATTTGGAGAAAGGCTTCTCGAGCCCCTTCTCCCTGACCCATAGTCTTGGGTCTACTCTCAACTGGCGTGGTCCCTTGCGCGGGAGCCGACGCATTACTTGCAGCATCACCGGCTGCAACTCAGTCGGGATCAGGGTCCATTTACTATATAAAAACACAATTCAAATCGTTAGGAGTCGTCACACTATCATTACACAATTATTCTTACGTATGGCATATATAACTAGACTCATACTTA
Source organism: Gossypium australe (assembly GCA_005393395.2). Lineage (NCBI taxonomy): Eukaryota > Viridiplantae > Streptophyta > Magnoliopsida > Malvales > Malvaceae > Gossypium > Gossypium australe. The sequence continues at coordinate 52,800,576 of CM016619.1, read as the reverse complement.
CGCTATGTTAGTCCGAGAATTAACTAAACCGTAGCTCTGATACCACTAAATGTAACACCCCTTACCCGTATTCTATGCCAAAACCAGGTGCGAGGCGTTACCGTACTTGGCTCACATGGTCATACCATTTTGGGTTATCAAAATCTATTCCAAATTAAACTTTTTCATTTTTATATCTAACCTCCTTATAATGGGCCTACGATGCCCTAAACATACTTTCAGAAGGTTTCGGAAAAGAATTAGAACATTTACACACTTAGAAAAATTTTACCTAAATAGGGGCCACACACCCATGTGAAATGGGACACGCCCGTGTGGTCACACACGCCCATTTCCCTCACCTATGGTCGACACTGACTTATGTCACACAACCGAGCACACGCCCGTGTCCCCTACACGGCCTCGACAGGCCCGTGTTTCAACCCGTGTGCCAAAACCTTAGCATTCTGTTTATGACGTCATCACCTCACTATGGTCACACGGCCAAGGCACATGCCCGTGCCTTTAGACCGTGTGTAGAATTAAATTCCACATTTTAAGTGCAGACTTCACACGGCCTGGGCACACACCCATGTCCAAGGCCGTGCCTTCTATACGGCTGAGACACACGGTCGTGTCTCTGCCCGTGTGTTTACTACTGGACATCCTGACTTTATAAACCTAGCATGTAGGGGACGCACGATCAATCAACACGCCCCTGGGGCTGACTGTGTGTCCCACACGGCCTAGACACACTCCCGTGTGTCTACCCGTGTGGACATAAAAAGGCTATATTCCAAGCCAAATGCCACCCTGCATAGTAAACATACTAACTCCAACTCATATAAACATCATTCATGACCCAAAGGCACATCCAAGAGCTCAATTCAAAGCATTCACACAAGCATAAACTTCATAATTTCATTGTCATTGGATATATATAAACTTATCAAGTGTTGGCTCAATTCCGATGACCAAATACAAAATGACTTTCATAACATAAATAGCCAACACTTTGGCTAACAATTACGACCTAACAAAATACCCAAGTCCTATACATGCAATACTCAAAATAAGTCTAAATTGTTATACCAAAGTGATGTTGATAGTGTGACTTCCGAACTCCTGCATCCCACGATCCCCGAGTTATCTAGGCAATACTACAAGGAAAAGGGAAATCAGAGGGGTAAGCAAAAAGCTTAGTAAGTTTGCATGAAAATAAATAGCAACAATAAGTTCCAAATGGCATCAATCCATGGAATTTGATAATCACGCAAGGTCATGAATACTTTGCCATAACTTACTCATACTCGTTCTTATCTACAACATACATGCCACATATCGTAAACATTCCTCGTGAATTTCTCACGGGTACCTGTATTCACTCAATCACATGACTTTAGTACTAATCTCATTTCTATTTCCAAACGTATCTATTTATCCCATTAATCACTAGGGATACTCAAGATGCTTATTCATAATCAATAGCATAAACACTATGCCAATGCCACATCCCAGATGTGGTCTTACACGGGGTCACCTCTGAGTGCCGATGCCATATCCCGGATATGGTCTTATACGAAATCTCACATCAAGTATCGATGCCATATCCCGGATATGGTCTTATACAATCCTCATATTCAATACCGAAGCCATATCCCGGATATGGTCTTATATGGGATCTCAATTCAGTGCTGAGGCCATGTCCCAGACATGGTCTTATACGGGACCTTATTCATCTCACGTATTGATGATAGTATTCTCAATTTATATTAGTCCAACCGGAATTTTAACATATCGACTTTTATCATCTTTCTCATTTAACACAAATACTCAATTTTATAGAACATCATGTATCATTATATTACCAAACATTCTTAAACATGCTAGCATAAATGTTGAATTTATCACTTACAAACTTACTTCGATTTCAAAATAAGCTAGATAGTCCGATATTTTATTCTTTCCCCAATCGAGGTTGATTCTTGGCTCTTCTTGCTCTATATTAGCAAATTAGCTCATTTTAATCATCACTTTAATAAAAGCATTTCAACAATCATGCTTTGGCAAAATTACTATTTTGCCCTTACACTTTGGCAAAATGACCATTTTACCCCTAGGCTCGGAAATTATTTCTAATCAAATTTCTACCTTTCATGAGCCTAGGTGAACATTTATTTCTCTTATGGCTATCACCAAAACCAAACATTTCACACACTTACTACAAACTTTATAACCTTTACAACAAGGTCCATTTAGGTGTTTTCATGGCAACACTTTTCACAAAAGTTGTTCATCTAACAATCAAGATTCATTTTTCTCCCATAAAAATGCAGCAAATAACAATGAAAGCTCTCATGGCAAATCTCTAAACTCTTCACTATATTACAAATTAGTCCTCTCATTTGAAAGCTTAAGTTCTAAAGGTTCTAAAAGTACAATTATCTTTAAGAAAAATCATTAAAATCACTATCTAGAATGGAGAAGAGCTTGCTGAAATTTTGAGCTTTCAAAACCCCTATTTTGCTTGAAAATTTTAGTGGATGAAGATAAAGAGAAAAGATGGATATCATCTTTTCTTTATTTTATTCTATTTATCAATTTAATCCACCTACTACATCAACTTTGACCAATTTTGCCTCCTATTGTCCCCTATGGCCGGCCAACCATTTATAAAGGGGCTAATTGCCTTTTAAAGACTCCCAATTAACATTCTATGGCTATTTGGCACCTTTAGCTTATAAAATAGAACTTTTGCACTTTATGCGATTTAGTCCTTTTTTTCACGATTAAGCTTGAAATCTCTAAAATTAAAGCACCAAAATTTTCATGCACTTATAAAATCGTGCTCTAATTTATAAAATAACATTAAAATAAATTTTCTCTAACCTCGGATTAGTGATCCCGAGATCACTATTCCGATTAGCCCCTAAATCGGGCTGTTACAAATTCAATGCCATTTACCTAATCAAATACCTATTAACTCAACTTCGAAAATCATACTTCATCAAAGCGTTTTCTCAAGCTTTTATACTCCACAAATCAATTAGACATTTGAGCAACTATAAATCCATAACCATATTCATAACAAACATGCCATAATAAGCCATCACTCATGGCTATATATATATATATATATATATATATACCAAAACATATACATTTACAAGCCATTTCTAATAGTCAAACACATATCAATATTTACATCATTTGTAACGCCCTGAATTTGGGCTTAGAAGAAATAGGATTTGAGCATAGGAACACATAAAAGTTTATGTGTGCAAAGAAATAACACAATTAACTGTCTGCTTTAGTGGTTAAGTGATTTAGCATTGCTTGGGAGTGTTTGAGAAGTCCTAGGTTCAAACCTGGGCTTTAGCAAAAATTTTATTTTTAGTGAATAAAATCATTAGGATGTAGATAGAAGGTTCTTAAATATTTGTGGTTAAATTATGACACAAAAAGAGCCTGTGGTTTAGTGGCAAGGTGGCGTGTAGAGTTCTCTCGAGGTCTAAGGTTCAAGTCATGGAAAGGTAGAAAGAGTATTTATTTTGCCCTCTTGCCATGTGAGAAGCAGAAGTCGACTGAAACTCTACAAGGTGGAATTTGAATTGGTCAAGAGATGATGGTGGAGGAAATCAAGGAAAGGATTATGGAGCAAAGCGTGGAGCGGATTAAGGAGAGTGTTGTGGAGAGAATCAAGGAGGTTGAAGTGTGTGGGGAGTGTTGGTGCCGAATTGGTATAGGGAATTTCGATTGAGGCGTTTTCTTTCAGTTTGGTCAATTTGTCACCAGTTTCTAAAACTGTTAATGCTCTTTTCTTTCTCTGCTCCCTTGTGCCGAATTTGCAAGTGGCCATTTGTGCATTTTGGGTGTTCGACTCCTACCAATCTGGTAAATTAAACTATTCTTTTTCAAGTCCATTTCTCTCCCTTTTTTGTACCAACATCTGCCGAAACCTCCCCTTCTTCTCTATTCCTTTCAAGTTTCGGCCAATTGCCTATTTTATCCCTTCTTACCTATTGACTTCTTTTGGCCAAACCAATCACCCTTGCCCCCTTGTGACTCTTTCTCCTTTCTGGCTTGTGACTGACATTGCTCCCCTCCCTTTTCGATTCGGGTTCTTCTCTTCTTTGGGTGGTTCTTACTTTAGCCGAAACTCAACACTGTCCCCTCTCTGTTTTGATTCTGCAAGAATTTCTGACAAGTCAATAAGTGGTTGTATTCCTTCTTTGCATTCAAATCTAGTTCCTCTAAACCTTTCTAAAAGCTGAATGTTCTTGTCTATACATATGTTGACTGTGGGTTTTGTACCTTCGTTGCGATATGGTGTTCAGGGCACTCTAGGGAGTACAAATTGTTTGGCAAGCGATCGAAACCTTTTCCCTCGCTAGCCAATCAAGGTAAAAGCATTACCTTATCTTCTGTATCTAGGTCAATTATCTCCTTGTCTATAAGATCATTATTTATGGTTGTAAGCCACAGTTTTAATTGATCCATTTCAGCCAACAATCTTAGAGTGATAAATCGCTTATCATTTGGTCAAGGATGGGTGCTCGTGGATCTTGGAACAATTTTGTAAATAGGTGTGTAATCGCACTATCTCTGCTATGAATCGGTAAAAGATGAAAAGCCGAAAAGTCGAAACTTCGGCATTCAAGGCCTCACGAGCTTGCGATCGCTCATGTGGTAAACTGAGCCCACAAATCGTGAGCGATAGACTGTAGAGGCCACCACGAGCGTTCTCCTACTCTTGGGCCGATATGGGCTTCGTTTGACCGAAATGGGCTGTGTGGGCCCAATGGACTCGTGGGCCCTATACAGATAAAATCCATGATAAGTGGCAAATACTGGACTGGGCTATATAGTTCGCATGACCATGAATGAATTTGGGCTAAATGGGTCACACGAGCGTGTGGGCCCACTTGGGCTGAATATTGGGCCTTGGGCCCATTTAAACCGTTATGACCGAAATACCCCCATAGGGTAAAATGACCGTAATGCCCTTGTAGGATAAAATGTCCGTAATACCCCTGTAAGGTAAAATGACCGTAATGCCCTTGTAAGTTAAAATGACCGTAATACCCCTGTAAGGTAAAATGACCAAAATACCCCCATAGGGTAAAACGACCGTAATGCCACTGTAGGGTAAAATGTCCGTAATACCCCCATAGGGTAAAATGACTGTAATGCCCCTGTAGGGCAAAATGATCGTAATACCCCTGTAAGGTAATATGACCATAATGCCCCTGTAGGGTAAAATGACCGTAATACCCCTTTAGGGTAAAATGACCATAATACCCCGATAGGGTTAAATGACCGTAATACCCCTGTAGGGTAAAATGACCGTAATGCCCCAGTAAGGTAAAATGACCGTAATGCCCCTGTAGGGTAAAATGATCGTAATACCCCTGTAGGGTAAAATGACTGTAATGCCCCTGTAGGGTAAAATGATCATAATGCCCCTGTAGGGTAAAATGACAGTAATGCCCCTGTAGGGTAAAATGGCCGTAATGCCCTTGTAGGGTAAAATGACCGTAATGCCCCTGTAGGGTAAAATGACCGTAATACCCCTGTAGGGTAAAATGATCGTAATGCCCCTGTAGGGTAAATGACTATTTTGCCCCTCGAGGGTAAACAATTGACTTGTGCTATGATTTGACTGGTTGGACTGTGATTGTATGATTATGATTTGATTGACTTAACTGTGAATGATATGATGATTTGTGGGCCAGACATTCTGCATACATGACATACTGCATAGGGTTGGGATGTTGGTTATGGAGGAAGTATTGTTCTGATAGGGTCGCACGGGTCACACGAGACGACTATGGACCTAATAATGATTGTTAAGGCCGTACGGGTCGCACGAGACGACTGTGGACCTACCGATGGCTTTAAGCCAGTTAATCTAATTATGGCTCTGTGCCAACCTAATTTTGGCTCTGTGCCATCTTGATTATGACTTTGTGTCGATCATGTTTATCCATGGCTGTGTGTCGGTCATAATTATTGATGACTTTGTGTCAATCATACTTACCCATGGCTATGTGCCGGTTTTATTACCGTAGTTGATGGCTATATGCCGATCTTATTACAATTACCGATGACTATGTGCCAATTGTAAGACCGTTATTGAAGGCTTGAAGCCGCATATATACTAGCAGCTTTACTGCGATTTCTGTTAGTGCTGCAACCGGTGCTAACACGTGGAGTGTAGGGATGGCATGGGTGATTTATTCCCCACAGGTAGTGCAAGGTTGGACGAAGGCAAGTGAAGGGTTGGATGGGTTGGCATGCATCATGCATCATTCATACTAAGTTTGTTACTATGATAGGCTAAGCCCAATTGATTCTATTATGGGCTGTGACCCAAATGATATTGTTTTGGGCTTTGGCCCACATATACTCTGAACTGAATTGTACTGTTACTGTTAAAGGGCTCAGGCCCAGACTGATTATGTTTCTGTATACTAACTGTTTCTTTAATAAGGGGATTACACACTGAGTTTTTCGTAAACTCACCCGTTTTTAACCTTTCAGGTAATCCCCAGTGTTAGACGTTCGGAGCTGCGAGGGACTCGAAGAGGGCCACACAACTGCACTTCTGTTTTGCTCATTTACTTACGCACTTTGATTTTAATTCGGGTTGTGATAAGGCCTCTATAATTTCTAGATTTTAAATTTGGGATTTTATTGATTGTGATTTGTATCTGCTAGAAGTAGAACACGATTTTCCAAAACAATAACTATTTTCAAATGCTATGTTTTCGCAACTCAAATTTTTTTAAAATATCACGTTTTCGTAAATCATTTATTTTAAATTAAGCTTCCGTAACAATAAGGTTTTAAAGGGAATAACTTTTGTACAAGTTGTAAATGGCAAGAAGTTTTAAATTTCAAGAAGGGTTTTCAATGAAAACATGGTTTTCCAAAAACACTTCAATGTGACACGCCAGAATCGGTCATAACGTCTAGGCCGAGTTTGGGGTGTTACATCATTTACAAACCAACTCTCATGGCTATAATCACAACCAAAATACCTCATCTAGCCTATACATGCCATATACCATATTTGCACAACTCAAAAGTACCAACTTAGATGTTTGATAGTGCGATGATGTTCCCAACGACTCCTGGATCCGAGCTAGCCTTGGTTCACTATAAAACATAGAAAAATAACACGAAGTAGGCTTCATAGCTTAGTAAGTTCGTATTAACGTAATGAGCAACTTTACAAATCATTCACAATTCAAATAATATAAATGTAAGATAACAAAATACATTAAATCTCAAGCCATTCAATCATTCATTCACTAACTTACCAAGAATTCATCCATTTCATGTATTCGATGTTTATAAACTTTAAGTACATACTTGTAGCAACTCGTACTAATCTCATTCTTGTCCACATCTTTCATTTTCCCGTTGAACCATTCAAAATAGAAGTCGGATATTCAAGGATCTCAATCGATGAGTACCTATACCATGGCCAGTAGCCAAATCAAGGTAGCTTATCCTCGGAGTACCTATACCATGGCCCGTAGCCAAATCAAGGTAACTCATCTCCGAAATACTTATACCATGGCTCGAAGCCAAATCAATGTATAACTCACACCCGAAGTGCCGATATCATGGCCCGAAGCCAACACAATAGCCTAATGACATGTCACTAGCATTCTAGACTATTTCTAAAGCTCATCCGAGATTTTCCAATACCAAATCGTAGTCGAATCATTTCGAATTACTTTCGAATTGTTCCCGGACTTGCACGTTATCACATAATTACCATTCATGCTATATCAAAGCATATAAAATACAATTATAATTAAACTCATTGCATACGAACTTACCTCGTATTCAGAATTAACGGATCAGATCGACTACTCGATAACCTTGCTTTTCCCCCGATCTAAATCAAAATTCTTTCTTTCTTGATCTATATGTATTCAATTAACTCATTTAATCATCTACTCATTTAATTTAATCCGAAAACACACATTTGGGCATTTTTATACATTTGCCCCTAATGTTTCACAACTTTCACAATTTAGTCTCTATTTCATAAATACACAAAATTCACATAATTTCAATAAACCCAAGCTTGGTCGAATTACCATAGTGCCCCTAGCAGCCCAAAACTTTCATTTATTTCACATTTCAACCACTCAATTTGCATATTTCACAATTTAATCCTTTTTTGAGATTTTTGTCAAAAATCACTTAACAAAACATGTAAAACTATCATCAAGCGTTCATATTTCAACATTAAACATCAAAGAACACATAGATTCAACAATGGAAACTCTCAAAATCTTTAAAAATTTCAATATTAAAGGCTCGGGCTAGCTATATTGAGCTGCAACGATTACAAAAACATAGAAATCATCAAAAACCAAGCGAATATGGACTTACAATTGAATATCCAAGTGACCGAACCCTAAATGCATAAAAATGGCTTATTTTCTTTGAATATTCGGTTGATGATGAAGAAAATAAAAAGATGATATGAATTTTATCACATTTAATTATGCTTATTAACTAAATTACAAAATTAACCTTATTCATAAACCATTAAAAACATCCATTCTATGCCCATAAATGTCCACTCATACTATTAATGGTCTAATTACAACATAAGGACCTCCTCTTTTAAGTTCCATAGCTATTAGGCACTTTTAGCTAATAGAACATCAATTTTGCATTTTACGCGATTTAGTCTTTTTTCTCTAAATAACCATTTAAACGATAAAATTAGCTCACGAAATTTTCACACATATCAAATAACATGCTGTAAACACATCAAATAACATTAAAATAATTTTTTGACATCGAATTTGTGGTTCCAAAACCACTGTTTTGATTCAACTAAAACCGGGCTGTTACAACCGCTTCGTCCACCCTGCACACCACATAAGGGCTACATAAGGCCCGTCCACCCTACACACCACATGGAACCATAATAGGCTCATCCACCCTACACACCACAATGTGGAACTAAGCCACTGAAATAACAATATATAGTTGAGCTAGCATATGTATAGCATAGTGCGGTAGACCGTTGTACAGAAGTATTGTAGTTAAAACTGCCAAATCAGTCTTCCTTCTCTTCATAACCAAATCCCAAAATTTTCATGCTAATGCAGTAATGTACACAATATACAGAACAACATACAGAAATAGACATTCACGTTTCTAGTTGAACAGATTTAGATTTGATTACACATGCATTCCAATACTCAGTTATGTTAGCAACAACAAACTCAGATTTATTCATCACATAAACGAACAATTAAATTAAAGCCTATAAATGCACATATATACACGAACCCAAACTTGATCGAGTCCCAAATGCACTTACCAAGGCTTAACCGAGGGTCGGATTACACAGAAACATAAACAAATAGTTTATGACTCAAAACAAAAATCTGTAAAATAGGGCCACACGACCGTGTAATAGCCCGATTTTGGGCCTAGTCGGAACAGTGGTTTCAGGACCACAAATATAACATTGTAAAATTTATTTTTATTATATTTTTATGGTCTACAGTTTCACAAAATGATTTTGTGAAAATTTCGTCCATAAATTTTGACGTTTGGACACTCAATTTGGTCAAAAGGACTAAACTATAAAAAGTGCAAAACTTGAGTTCTATATGTCAGAGGTGTCCAATTATTATGAGATTTTAAATTAGAGGCATTTATATGGTAATTAGACCATTGTATAATTTATTGGACAAAAATGGACATGAAATAGGTGTAATGGAATATTTTTAAATTGGGGGCATTCTGGTCATTTAGTGATTAAAAGAATTAAAAAGCCAAAACAGCCAAAAATGTGTTCATCTTCTTCATGTCTTGGCCGAAACTTGCAAGGGGAAGCCATGGCTAGGTTTTGGGCAACTTCCAAGCTCCATAGTAAGTCCATTCTAGCCCCGTTTTTAATGATTTTTATGTTTTTGAAATCCTCGTAACAAGATCTATCTATTTCTACCATTAATTTGAAGTATGGTTAAAGTCTAGGGTTTTGACCCATGATGAATATGTGTGTATTTGGATGTTTAATGGTAGAATATGCATGTTTATGGTTAGAGAAACGACTTTTACTAAGTGATTTTCAGTGAAAATGCTAAAAATATCTAATTTGTAAAAGTTATAAAATATGTAGTAAAAGGGTGTTTTAATGGAAATTGTGGACTATTATAGTTATGAAAATGATTCGGCTAGGCTTGTGTGTTAGAGAAATTGAGTACATTTCATTTTCCGAGCTTAGGGGCAAAAATGTAAATATGTCAAACTTTAGGGGCAAAAATATAAGTTTTCCATAATGTGTTTTTTGGTTCAAATTGAATAATGTGACTAATAAATAAGCTAAATTTGATATTATAGATCAAGAAAAAAGAAGTTCGAGTCTAGATCGGGGGAAAAATAAATATTGGACAAATAGGTCCTTTTCACCGTTGTCGCATTTGAGGTAAGTTCGTATGTAAATGATGCATTATTATTTATGTTTTACTTGTGTTATTATTGTATGAATTGTAATTTACTCTTTGATTGAATTCAACAAAGGTCGATAAGCGAGAAAGTCCCGGTTGAACCTTAGGAATAGTTAGGATACAAATGTCATGACATTAGGGTTAAGAGTTTACGTGTAAGACCATATCTGGGATATGGCATCATTATGAGATTCCATGTAAGACCATGTCTGGGACATGGCATCGATATGAGAATCGTGTAAGACCATAGATGGGCTATCGACACTGTAACACCCCAAACCCGGCCCATTCACTACGACCGAATTTGAAATGCCACTGCGGAAAACGTTTGAAAAATATTTTGACTTAGGATTAAAAACATAAAAAAATTTATTGTCTTTAATAAATCGTTGTATATTTAAAATTCCAAATAAAATCAAGTTGTTACCAATTTCCGGATTTAAAACTTTATATAAGTTATTATAATATAAATTGATTCAAAATATTTCCCATTATTAGCTAAATAATAATATAAACTTCAAAACCATAAATAAAGTCTCCAAATAGTTTAAGAGGCCCCTATTACATCAAATAAATACTTAAAAATACTGAAAAATATGTAAACAATTAAAAACATCTTCTGCATGGGCCACCTTGTATCCACTCCAACCCGGTCCAAGCTTTAAGCATCACCTGTAGGTTTGAGAAAAATTGGGTGAGTCAAACAGACTCAGTGCATAGTTATTTCACATGTCTCTACATATGGGCTTGGCCCATATCCACACAGTTCACATACAAAAATTATGCAATTATGAAGCCCATCCCAACCTAATGTCCATCCATCACACCTACCTTGGCAGACCCGCTGCCCAAGGCCGTGGCTAATCCACCGATCAACCAAGTGATCCCACATATCTTACCTTGGCAAACCTGCTGCTCAAGGCCGTGGCAAAGCCACCAATCGCATAAGTGATCCCACATATCAATCAGTCTACGATGATGCACACAGCTATCAACCGCCGAGATGGGCACCTAGCCAACACCTCCCTTGATGAAGCACATAGCTACCATCAAGCGCTAATGTAGCACAAGGCTATCATTAGACCACGTACATAATGTACACCCTTTCCTTCTTTGTTCATCCCAAATCCCATGCATAGATATGTCATGCCACAATATCATTAAAATAAGCATACATCACATGCTATCACAATTTCATACGTATACCATAGGAAACTTATTGTCATAAAGTACTGACCTGTTTAATCGCTTACCCACCATGGGTATCCACCCTTTTAGCCATTAATTCGGCTACCATGCACATCATATACATACATATAATAACACATTTAAACATTCAAGAGACAGTGCGATAACTACGCACCTTTTTGGCACAGTCTACTCAATCCCGAATACTTGCCCTACTTCTGTCGACTTGCCCCCTAAATAACCATAATAAAAATCGGTCACATTTAAACCCAAGATATAGCCTTTGACCGAAAGTCCTAGATCACTTACCTTGCTAACTAGATCCCGAAATGTCGGCTTGTTCCTGAAGTTGTCGAAATCCCCATCTAGCAAATGTTAGAATCGACTAACTTAATAACCAATAAAGCTTATGGCCGAATAGTACATATAGGCTTACCTTGCTGAATCGAATCCAAGAGACTCCCTTAAGGCTCCTTCACGTTGCTACATAAAAGAAATACTTATTATGGCAATAAGAACATTCGGCCATCCCTTAGAAACCAAGGCCATCCCTTGATTCGGCACCTTTTAAGAAAAGAATCCAAAACCGACTCCTAAAGGAGAAATACTTACCACCCAAGACACTTTCGGCTTCTCAAACTAGCGACAGGTGTAGGAGAATAATACCACTTGAAGATTCGGCTAACAATAAAAAGGAAGAAGCTTGGGACAAAGAAGTAGATTCGGCCAAGAAGCAAATAGGTTCAAAGTGATCAAAATTTCGTCTTTAATGCTCTCCACAAGGTTCGGCTAAGCTTTTAAAAAGGGTAACTGCATATTCGGCTATCAAGAGGAGTAGGTATGGAGTTGAAGAAAAGAAGAATAAAGGAATGGAAGAGGCCTAGGAGAATTCGGCAAAAGGAGAAATAAGTGAAGAAAAGAATTTCCAAAGGATGATCCCCCTTATATATACTACTCAAATTCGGCCACTAGTTCACCCTCCATTCATATCCCCTTATTTCTTTCCTATATTCTCTCCATACCTCTCATTCAAAATAAATTAAATAAACTAAAGCCACCATTATCTTCTATTTATACCAAATAAAATAAACCCCCACTTATTCAAAATAAATTAAATAACCTTCATTCATCCACTATCTCACTATTTAAAGCAAATAAAACAAAATCCACAATTATCTACCCACTTAAAATAAATAAAATAAATCCCCACTTATTCAAAATAAATTAAATAACCCCCATTCATCCACTATCTTAATATTTAAAACAAATAAAACAAAATCCCCAATTATCTACCCACTTAAAATAAATAAAAAAATCCCCACTTATTCAAAATAAATTAAATAACCCCCATTCATCCACTATCTCAATATTTAAAACAAATAAAACAAAATCCCCAATTATCTACCCACTTAAAATAAATAAAATAAATCCCCACTTATTCAAAATAAATTAAATAACCCACATCCATCCACTATCTTAATATTTAAAACAAATAAAACAAAATCCTAAATTATCTACCCACTTAAAATAAATAAAATAATCCACACTTACTCAAAATAAATTAAATAACCCACATCCATCCACTATCTTAATATTTAAAACAAATAAAACAAAATCCTCAATTATCTACCCACTTAAAATAAATAAAAATAAAAACACACTTATGCTGCCATCAAGACTCGCACTCCAGACTTGCACCAAGCTTATGGCGTCATTTCCAGGCCCTTAAGTAGCGCCTTGCAGCCACTTTACCAAGGCCTGTTTCTTGTCCAAAAGCGCCTAAAATTTTCCTTAAGGCCTCCTTCACCTAGCTTCTCCTTTAGACTTAAAATTCTAATATTTTTCCAAAACTTCCTCCTACATCGTTGGATTCTCAAAACCCTTAAAACACTCCCAACTACATACTAAGCCTTCTCTTACATGGATTATGCACTAACCGCATAACCCCTAATCTAGGATGTTACAGACACCGATATGTGACCCCATGTAAGACCATATATGGGATATGGCATTGGTATGATCCTATATGTATGTTATTCTCGAGTATCGTTTAGTATTCCAAGTGGTTCAATAGGAAATTCAATGGTTATGTCAAAGAAAAGAAAGAGAACGTAAGTATTACAAATTGGTACGGGTATGTATGCAAAGTTTTTAAGCATTGACTTCATGAAATTGTGAGTTCATGATTTCTACGAGAATGATTTGATGAAAACATTGTGATTATTGGCCTATACTTGTGATGTATGAAATACATGATAAATTCATTTGATGACTATATGATTGGCTTTTGGGCAAAATGAAGTTATGATATAGCATGTGTTATTCATGCAAATTGTGATTTATCAGATATGAGAAAAATGAAAGATTGGCATAATTGCCTATTGAAAACGGTTATGAAAGTACGGGAGGATAAAAGATTATGAAAACGAAAGATGTTAAGATATATGCTTGGAAATATGAGTACACATAATTAATGTGCATGTTTAATACGAGATTTGAAGTGATTTGTTAATTGTTGTAATATGTTATAAAGGAAAAGATCATGGTTGTTAGGCTAAAGCCAAAATATGTTAAATTATGCTAATAAGCTGAAAGAGGTATGCATTGTGACTGAATAAATTATAACCATGAGATTATGGTAGATTATAATAATGTGTGTTCATATTGTTGAACATGATAAACACTTGGTAAGATATGAATGAGTAAGTTATATTTATGAGGCTTAAATGACATTTGTATGGTTTTACATTATGTTAATTGTATCATATATGTACTGTTGAGTTTGCTTATTGTTTACATATGAACTTACTAAGCTATATAGCTTACCCCATTTCCTTTCCCATGTCTTATAGGATTATTTAGCTAGCTCGAGTTGGAGATCGTCGGAGATTCTATCACACTACCAAGCTAACATTACGGGTACTGGTGAATTCAAGTATTTCAAGTCTATGGCGTGTATAGGGACTAGCTTGATTTGTTGTATGTGTCATTATTAATTTGGCCATATATGGTGGCTTGTAGTTATTAATGCTTCATTTTATACATAGCCATGATTGATGGCTTATGCTCATCATAAGTTCATTCATAAGCTAATGTCCTTTTGTGGATGTGAAATTAGTATGTTTCTAATGGGCTAAGTATGATGTTTTAAGCATTATAAAAGATGGCATGAGAATGACATGATATTGCCTTAGTAGTGAGTGTTTGGTTGTCTAAGTATGATATGTTTTGTGCTTATGAATTGATGTGAGTGTATGTGTAAATAAGGGTGGCAAATGGCTTGGTAAACAGCCTTATTATTGTCCACATGGGTACAGACACGGGTGTGTGTCTAGGCCGTATGTGACACACGGTCAACCCCATGGGTGTGTGATCCGGCTGTGTGTCCCCTGCACCTCAATTTTGGCAAAACAGAATGTCCAAAATTGAGCACACAGGTAGAGACACGGGCATGTGTCTCAGCCGTGTGTGCTATACGGCCTAGCACATGGGCGTGTGACTTGGCCGTGTGACCTCAATTTGATGATGACGTCATAAACAGAATGCTCCCTAAGGTGAACACGGCCTAAAGCATGGGCGTGTGGTATGCCACACGGACGTGTCCCTTAACCCACACGGGCGTGTGGTCCTGTTTTATGATGAAATTTTTCTAAGTTTTGTAATTTTTTCCTGAGTTCCCGGTTTAGTCCCGAACCACTCCCGAAGCATGTGTCGAGCCTTTTAGGCTCGTTTTAGGGACAATATGAATGTGTCTGAAAAGTTTTAATCTGGATGCAAGTTTATGACTCGAAAATGCATGTATGATATAATGTAAGTCTGGTAATGTCTCGAGCCCTGTTCCGACGTTGAATATGGGTAATGGGTGTTACAAGCCGTGTGCCCTTACCCTGTGGAAGGGTCTAGGTCATGTGAAGATCAACATGGCCGTGTGGAAGGGGCACACGCTCGTGTGCTCGAGTTATATGGCCGTGCGAGTAGCCCATGTAACTCACTATCCAAAAGTGTCAAATTAAGTAGCAGAGTCGAAACAGTCGTGTGGAAAACTCACACACATGTGTGGCTAAGGGACACAGTCGTGTGTCCAAGGCACACCCATGTGAAAATCGACAAAATCCCTAAACAATAGCCACACAACTATGTGGCCAGGCTGTGTGGCATAAGAAATCATCAAAATCCCTAATTTCCCAACCTCACATGGCTGTGTGGACTGCCCGTGTGCAGCACACGCCTGTGTGGCCACCTGTTTGCTCATGAAACCACACCGAAACAGACCAAAAATCATGAATTTGCATCAGCAAAGCAATCCCTAATTACTAAGGGTTCAGAAACACACCTGATTTGTAATGCCCAACTCAACGAATAACCGGAACGCCTCAATTCCACCAATTTTGTAAACTAATTAACCAACATAATACTTTAAGTAATTACCCAAAGCGATACTAACGAGTCATCTAAAGAAACTAATCTAAAACTTAAAGAGAAACAATAAAACAATACTAATGCTTACCTGGTTCCATACCTAACAATTGAGCATACAAATCCTCTGATGAAGACGCTTGGAATAATCGAAGAACAAAAGAATCAAAGCACAAAGAAAGAAGAACAAAAACCAACAAAAATTGAAGTAGAAAATTTGAAGAAGGAACAGACGTGAGAGAGAGAGACAAGAACGTGAGAGGGAAAGATTTTGGGATAACTCCCTATTTCAAATTAAAAAATAAAACGAAAATAAATAAGTATTTAAAACTTAAAACAAAACTAGGTTAAAAATAATTCCTCAAAACACACATGAGGACTTGAACCCAAGATCCAAAGGTAAACTAACACACCCACTACCACCGAACCTGCAACCTCATTCTGACATTAAAACATGAAAATAAACTTAATTGCTCGGCCTACTCATTGACCCTAACTACAAATCTCAAAACTTCTAACCCTAAATTCCTGGGTGTTAGACATAGTCAATTCAATTTAATAACAAGAGTAATCAATAGTTCAATCCTCCCTTTTTTACATCCTTTCAAAATAGATATTTATAAAAATAGTGATTCATATGAAATATAATCTTTTCTTCATTTACAATCTCAATATGTTATCCATTATAATAAATATCTTTTAAAACTAATGCATTAACCATCACAAATTTTGTGCTTTTTAGATATTGATATATTAGATCTTCTGAAGCTTTCAACTAATTTTGTACTATCAAATATTGGAAAAATATTTGTTTGTTTCAGTACCATATTCTCATATAATTCCTAAAAAAAATATTAACAGAAACAAAATATTTGGGCATACGCCAAATATGTTGCCAATAATTTTTCATATCACATTGATAACATAACTTATCTTTACCCTTTGAAGAGTTATCTTGAGAACTCTCATTGTTCTCTTATTTATTACTATGTTTCCACTTTTAGTGGTTCATGATTATATCTTTTATTTTATATATATTTGCATTCACTTCGATGAAACAAATATAGTAGGACAGAGTTCTAAACGCCTCCATTGATTCTTTATTTCTTAATCATCATCACAAACTTACGTGGACTTTAAATCATAATCTATCTAAAGATCTTTAATATCATCGTCATCACCCACGTAAGGATTATATAAATTTCTTTAGATAATGATTACCCATAATGCGCAGGCCTCAATTGAAAACTAAAATTGCAATAGCTCTAAAAGGCAATAGACAACAACTTGAGCAGCAAATTTGGAATGATCGTATTATAAAATAAAAGAGAATTGTGCTGATAATATGTTATAAACTAAATAGACAGAGAATAAAAAATAAAGAAAATGGGAGAGCAAAAGATAGAGCATATTTTATTGATCAATCGGAATATTTACAATATTTCTCCAAAGTCTATATTTATAGACATAAAAAGTATAAATGAAATAGAACTCTACATCTAATGACTATTAAAATTTAAAGTATATCAAAACTTATCTAAATATTGATGGACATCCACATAATAGAATATTTATAACATTATAGAAATTATTAAAAATTACTACAAATTATAAAAAAAAAAATTGTTACAAGTTTAAAATATGTAAAATTCAACCTTTTCATCGACTGATATCATCTCTTAGTAGTTCTTCTTTTTTCCGTTTTTTTTTTCTTTTCCAGCCTTTTAAATTAATCGTTTGATCATAATATTCAAATTCAACCCTTTGTTTTTGGGGAATAATTTCATTTGGCTCATGATCTTTCCTTTGCAAGTTGTAGAAGATGCTAGATTAGAGCTTATCAAAAGGCATTATCACAAACTTGGTAAATTATTAATCAGTGCCATAAATTGAAATTTTTTTCATGTTTTATATAAGTAATATATATTCTTCATTGTTGTTGAAAATGGATTTTTTTTTGTTATAATAAAAAATAAATTTAGAAGTCCTCGTTTATTTTAATCTACATAATTATTTTGTCCAGATTCATTTTAGAAGTTGATTTTTATTTATTTTTATATTTTTATATAATTTTTTAATAATCTTTTAATTTTTTATTTTTTTACATATTTGATTTTTAATAATTCTTAATATTTTTTAAATTTTTTTATAATTTTATACTCATCTAAAATGAATTTCAACGAATAGTTTTTTAGATTTATTCATTCTATATATCTATAGAATTTCCATGTCAGCATCATTTATTACTTCAATACTTTTAACAGCTAAATCCATCAATTATAATTTTTATTAATGGAAAGATTAATTATTATTTTTCATTAAATGCTCAATAGGTGAAATTTTTAATGAGTTTGATTGTTTTTTTGGTAAGACTTATTTTGACGAGTAGAGATTGAAGACCATTTGTGTTAGAACCTAGAAGCAGGTTAAATAAATCTCACATGCTAGGGGCATAATAAAAATTCATAATAACATACAGAAATTAAAATATTAAAATAAAATAAGATTAGTCAATTTTGTGTTTTTACTAGGAATGTGGGGTTTGTCTTTTTTTTTTCTTATATATATATTAGATTTACTTAAAAATAAATATATGAAAGTTATTAAAAAAAATTTATAAAGTAAATGTTTTATATTGTTTATTTTTTGAATTTATGAAATTTCTCATTTCATAACGTAGGTAATTAGATATGATCTAATATTCATTTTATGAAAGAATGTTATTTTTTTTTTATTTTTTCATTTTTAATTATATAGAAATTCAATGGATTTCTTAAAAGATCATTTAACCATAGTTTTTATTTGAATGATATTTGGAATAAAACTTGAAATGATATTTCAGTTTTATATTTATTTAGTTAATTTTGTATTTTTTGTTTTCTATTTAGTAAGAAAATAGAAGTTGGTTTTGTTCTATTGCTCAATCAACTTATAGTCATATTCAGCCCATGACATATTAATATTATTTTAATTAAAAAAAGTAAACAAATAACTTTTCGTGTGATTTGCATTTTTTCAACTTTATTTTCACATTTTCATTTATTTTTCAATCCAATAATATTGACAATTTCTCTAGCTAAAAAAAAGTATTGACCATAATTCTCATTACCTATTCATTTTGTATTGCAATTATAGTATGATGTTCTCCGTAGCTATTTTATAAAAGAGTTACCCTTATCCACATACTTTATTGTAATATTGAAAGAAAATTGTTTGAAACCAATTAAGTACATGCTATTTTATAGAAATCTGAGATCTATATATTTCCATAAGAGGATTCACTACGAAGATCTAATTGATACTCCATTCAAATATTGCCTTTTATCATATACAATAAATGACAGAGAAAAATAATTGATATAAAGAAAAGCAGAATTCCTATATAATATCATTTCAAAGCATGATAAATTTAAATAAAAACAATTAAATTACTCAATAAAAAATTTCTTGTATGAGAACAAAAGATATTTTTATTGTTTAATTAAAATTTACCAAATGCAAAATAATACAATTTTTTATTTACATCAATTAATATTTTTATTATTGAGCAAATATATCTGCTGAGACATTTGAAGGCAAGGTTAATCTAGTGACTATTTCAATGGCTGAAACAATGGCCACAACTTCAGGCATCGTTTCATTGTCTTACTTGCCTATTTTAAGAGTTAGCAAATATTAGAACAAAAGTATTGGGCTATCTATTTTGAAGTTATTCGGACAAATTAGATCCCAAAACATGAAAACTAATTGAATTGAAATTGAAGACTTGAAGATTGGTTTCTTGTTGATTAAGCCTGGTTACTTGCAGAATAAGTAAAATCACTTTCTATAATTGAAAACTTTGGATTACACCGAGACTCTTATGGAACTATAATCCGATGCTGATTTTTAATTTTACTTTATACAAATTTGATTAGACAATGACTCTTATGTAAACAAAACTTAAGTAGTATATGAATTCAAGTTTTTTCTACGTTAAGTTGATTGCAGAGAGTAACCAAGAGATTGAGAGCTTGGTAGAGCACAAGTTTGTTCAAGTCAAGAACACGTATGTGTGCATTAATTATATAAGCTGTAACAGCCCATTTTCAGTAAAATCGAAATAGTGGTTTTGAGACCACAAATCTAACGAGTAAATTAATATTTTATTATTATTTTAATGTCTACGAAATGTTAGTAAGGTTGTATAAAAATTTCGATAAGAAATTTTGACATTTGCATGCTTAATTAAGTGAAAAGGACTAAAACATAAAAAGTGCTAAAGTAGAGTTCTAGTAGCTAAAGGTATTAAATAGCTATGGAACTTAAATGTAAGAGGAATTATATGGTAATTAGACCATTTATAATGTTAGTGGAATTATATGGCAAGGTTTTATTGAAATTCTTAAATTTTTTAAAGGTTATTTTAGTAAAACGGTAAATAAGTCATAAAACAAATAAGTAAACAAATATCATCTTCTTCCATTTATTTTTCTTCTTCAACCGAAATTGTCAAAGAAGTCGTAGCTAGGGTTCAGCTACTGCATTTTTGCTTGCATGGTATGTATTTCGATTCCGTTTTTAATGGTTTTATGTTTTCGGGATCATTGTAGCTTAATCTAGCTAGCCCAGGGACTAATTTGCAAAATTGTTAAAGATTTAGGTTTTTCCATGGATATATTTGTATGGTTTTTGAAGTTTAATGGAAGATTTTGAGTCATTGTTGTTAAATAAACAAGTTTTGTAAAGCGATTTTTAATGAAATTGTCATTTAGGGACTTATTTATAATAGTAAAATTTCATGGTAAAATTGTGAAATGTTGATTTATATAGGTTGGTATAGGTCCCTAGTGAATTTGGCTAGAATGAAATGTGGATGAAATTGCTTAAATTTCAATTTACGAGCTTAAGGACTAAACTG
Organism: Gossypium australe; assembly: GCA_005393395.2. NCBI lineage: Eukaryota > Viridiplantae > Streptophyta > Magnoliopsida > Malvales > Malvaceae > Gossypium > Gossypium australe. Next base: position 52,779,597 of record CM016619.1, on the reverse strand, counting down.
TAAAGAAGTTAAAATATTAGGGGAAAAGTGTAATTTTGCAAAAGTATGAATTTTAGACTAAATTGAATAGTATAAATATTAAAAGGATTGAATTTTCCTATTTGGATCAAGATAGACCTCATATGAATCAAGATCAAGGAAAAGTTAAAGCCTCGGATTAGTTGATCTCGTTGCTACGTCTTTGTCATCGACGTAAGTTCGTATAATTAAATAACGTTTTAATGTTATATTGATCTATATATTCATGTATTACTTTCCATGAAATTAAATGATGGAAATCAAATGAAGTTACGACGATTATCAAGCCCCGTTTGAACCTTAGGAATACTTAGAATACAAATGACATGTCATTAAGGTTATCGAATGCTGGTCTTAAATGTCCTACCGATGGCTGAGGTCCTGCATTTGTTGCAGATACTCTAAAGCTTGTGTGAGCAGCATCGTGTAGCATACATTCCAACCTACAACTTGTGTGAACAAACCCATTTCGCAACTCATGTGAGCAACGATGTAAAGGAAAAGGAATGTAACACCCCTCACCCGTGTCCAACTCCGGGACAGGGTTCGAGGCGTTACTGGACTTAAACATTCACAATCGTACAAAACCGGGTTACCGAATTTTGCCCAAAATTAAAACTTTTCAAACACATGCCATGGACAAAATAGGCTTACAGGCCAAAATCATTATAAGCTACATCTCGTGGCTATAATCAACAAATCAATATAAGCCAATACATTTGGCTAATCACAACAACATCTATCATAAAAAAACTAAGTCCCTATACATGCCACTCACTTGAAAACATTTAAGACACACATGCCAATACTCCAAGGATAATGGCCCGATAGTGTGATATTGCCTCCGACGATCTTCGACCCTGAGCTGACCTAACAAAACTAAAAGAAATGGAAAGGAGGGAGTAAGCTTTACGCTTAGTAAGCTCTCATGAAACTAATAAGCAATGTGATAACATGCTATTTTCATATTCTTCCTATATATTCAAATTCCAGTTAAGCTGTTTTCTTTAGTTATAGTCATTACATTATTTATATCTCGAGCTAAGGAACTCCAAATTAAGATCCGTTAATTTTCCATGAAACTAGACTCACATATCTTCTTACCATAAAATTTCTAGAATTTTAGGGTCTAGCCAATCAATAGATTTTATTCATTAAAAATTCCCCTATTTTACTGTTTGACTATTCTGACCTCTCTTCACTACGAATAAATTTTCTCCTAGTACATAGTTCATATGACCTTCTTATTTAGTTCATTTGAAAATAGACTCATTCGGAATTTCAGGCATATAAATTATATCCCACAATTATATTTGTACAATTTTTAATGATTTTTCCAAGGCAAAATAAGGGATCACGTAATCATTCTGAACCAGTCTCATAGAAATTCAAATATCTCAAAATATACGAATCATTTGTTTGCTATGTTTCTTTTATGTAAAAATACACTCAATAAATTTTAAGTCAATATCTCATTCAACTTATAATTCTATCTCTACTATTTTTAGTGATTTTTCAAACTCATGTCACTGCTGCTGTCTAAACAATTTTATTGTAAATTTTTGCTCTCTCTTTCACTTTAGTTGTGTTCATCACTTGCTTATACCAACCTTTCCAATTTCCGATTACATATCGAACATATAGTCCATACGTACATTTTCCACATTTCTCAATTGGTCACATTCACACTTGCACTTAATTATAACTTGATCGCACCAATCATCATTAGGAAATTATCTCGTTCAACCCCTTCGGAAAACGCCCGATACTCGGTGGTCTTAGCACATAGCTCCACCTACACATAATTCGGCTTTCTTGTACACATGGTGAAGGTCCCTTATCACCCATGTGACCTAGCCATTCCATCTCGTAGCTTTCTTGTCTACATGGTGTCCAACACTAGGAACCACTCATGTGACCTAGCTACTCATAACCCGTAACTTTCTTGTACACATGGTATACACACAGTATTACACATGTGACCTAGTTACATATGAAATTATTATCCTGTAGCTGTCTTGCACACATGGTGAAAGTCCCTTATCATCCATGTGGCCCAACTACATATCAAATTTTGCCATCTAGTAGCTTTCTTGTACACACGGTGAAGGTCCCTTATCACTCGTGTGACCTAGCTACATATTGTCCGTATCTCTCGGTTTTCCGAAGGTTCAATCGAGAATTTCCCATTCCATTCATTTTCATATTTTAGTTATCACCCAATGATTTCCATAATATCTAGCAAAATAATTATTGTACAAGTAAAATAAATGCATTATTTACATATAAACTTTCTTGTCGAAATCTCGTCAGGTACAACCGTGTAGCAGCTCATACAACCCATGTAATATTAATTTAACATTCAATTCTTGTAACATTAATTTGCCATTCAATTTCACATAACACAACAAACATCACATTTTCCATGCCATACATACCATCCATCAACTTCTCCTAAACATATTAAATCATACAGTCTATGCCATATCACTAGAGAATTACAATTCAAGCATGGTATTGCATTATTATTAACAGACGAACTTACCTCGAATCCCGAAACGATCATTTTATCAACTTTCCCGATTTTTCGATTTTCCTCCAGTTCTAGGTCCAAATCTCAGTTTTCAGGGTCTAAAACATCACATTTCACTTATTTAATTAATGTACTACTCAAAACAGTCCCTAACTCAAACTTTGGCAAATTTGTAATTTTGCCCCTAAACTTTTGCATAATTACACTTTTGCCCCAATACTCGAAAATTAAACTTCAGCCCTTATTCTTATGTTTTATAACATGCTGATCATTTTTCTCTTCTATGAAAACATCAAATTATCACTCTAACATGTACTTATGAACATTAGGTATTTTTACCGATTATGTCGTTTTACTCGTTTTCACGTAAAATCACTTAGTAAAAGTTGTTTAACATTATTTCAGCCTTCATAGTCTATCATAAAACATCAAAATAAACACATTTCACCTATGGGTATTTTTCCAAATATGAACCCTAGGTTAAATTATTGCTAGAATAAACTAAATCAAGTTACCGGGACTCCAAAAACGTAAAGAACATTAAAAACGGGGCTTGGAATCACTTACTATGGAGTTTGGAAGCTTGAAACAAACCCTAGCTATGGAGAACCCTTGTAATTTCGTCCTAATGAAGAAGATGGACATATTTGGCATTTAAATTTTGTTTTTAATTCATTTAATTCACTAAATTACCAAAATGCCCCTTAAAAAAATCTTTTGAAACATACGCATCCATGTCCATTTTTGTCCACCAACTTAACCAATGGTCTAATTATCATTTAAGGACCTCCAATTTAAAATTTCATAACAATTGGACACCTCTAACATGTAGAACTCAACTTTTGCATTTTTTACAATTTAGTCCTTTTGACTAAATTGAGTGCCCAAACGTCAAAATTTTAGAATGAGATTTTCACGAAATCATTCCATGAAATTTTAGACCATAAAAATATAAATAAAATAAATTTCTCAACATCAGATTTGTGGTCCCAAAACCACTGTTCTGTTTAGGCCTTATTTCGGGATGTTACATTTCTCCCCCTTAGGGATTTTCGTCCTCGAAAATCTTAACAGAATGAGGTTTAATATATTTCTCATAATTTCCAACATCACTAAATAATCTTTTTCAAGACGATATTTTCAGAAAATCTCTAAATTACTAACCGAACAACTCTTTTTAATGTAATATTAACTGTCTGAAAACATGAACCATTACTTTACATTCTAGAGAATATACACATTCAAATCCGTTCATTGGTGCGTCACTGAAAAATTATAATTCCATTGTGTTCCAAAGTCGATTATAACAGAGATAAAATATATTCTATACAGATATAAACAGAACAATAGCCAAAAGAAACAGTAGAATCATTTCATATAAGTTCACTGTCAACTCTTATCTCAGACGTAATTGAATTAAATTTCAATAAAAGATAGTGGAATACCAATCATAAATCAATCAAACTGACGATTCTTTACTCAGAAAAAAAGCAATCATAATTGTCTCTGAAAAGATACGAAAACATAAAATGCCCAGAAGAGATAGTCGTAAACTGCTCAACTATGACTATCATATTCAAACATCTTCACATGTCAAACATCATTCTTCTAACTAATTCGGCCCTCACTAATTTCCACATTATTTCTTTCACTAAAGAAAATCAGTTCAGAAAAATTTCAGCTAATACTTCCTTTCAGTATCTTATCTGAATAAGTCGATTTATCAAAGTTAAATTTTTCACTAATTATGATATTGTATAAACCAAATAATTCTTGAGTCAATCTGATATTTCTCTAATTCTGTCCTTCATTTGTCAACCATCCTCAGTCTTTGATCATATCTATAGTTATTCTATAACTGAACTCTTTGATTCCACACTTAGGAACTTAATCAACATGATTCTCATGAATTTCCATTATAAACACCTCACCGGTAAGGGGGTGAGGTCGTACAGCCTCTAACTCGATTCTCACACACACACACACACACACACACACACACACACACACACACACACACACACATATATACATATGACACATCTTTCATTATCAACATATGTCATTATAACTATACTACTCACTTCGAACAATTTATCATTCATATTTGCCTGACATAAAATTTTCAATTATCTCTTTCAAACAAGTGCACTCATTCATACATTCTACAAAATTTGAATAACTTACTTATCACATTCACTAATCAATTTTTGTCAAGCATGCTGTAGTATGTGAAGGTCAGAAAAATATGAATAAGCATATCACTGTATAAACTTTCATTTCACACATTATCACATATACACATTACGAATTCTTATTCATACTTTTCCGAGTTTAACTCATCATAGCTACACTTTATTCAAATACTTCAGTATCACTATCAAATGGTCGGATATAGCTCGTTTGGAGAGTACTTCTCTTTTAATAAGATTATCCTCAATCACGTCGGAAGGCATCACACTATCACAAATTGGTGGCATGTATAACTGGACTCGCACACTTGCTATGTTAGGCCGAGAACCGACTAAACCATAGCTCTGATACTACTAAATGTAACACCCCTCACCCGTGTCCTCCGGGACAGATTTCGAGGCGTTACTAGACTTAAACGTTCACAATCGTACAAAATCGGGTTACCGAATTTTGCCCAAAATTAAAACTTTTCAAGCACATGCCATGGACAAAATAGGCTTACGGGCTAAAATTATTATAAGCCACATATCGTGGCTATAATCAACAAATCAATATAAGCCAATACATTTGGCTAATCACAACAACATCTATCATAAAAAAAACTAAGTCCCTATACATGCCACTCACTTGAAAACATTTAACATACACATGCTAATACTCCAAGGATAATGGCCCGATAGTGTGATATTGCCTCTGACGATCTCCGACCCTGAGCTGACCTAACAAAACTAAAAGAAATGGAAAGGAGGGAGTAAGCTTTACGCTTAGTAAGCTCTCATGAAACTAATAAGCAATGTGATAACATGCTATTTTCATATTCTTCCTATTTATTCAAATTCCAATTAAGCTGTTTTCTTGAGTTATAGTCATTACATTATTTATATCTCGAGCTACAGAGCTCCAAATTAAGATCCGTTAATTTTCCATGAAACTAGACTCACATATCTTTTTACCATAAAATTTATAGAATTTTTGGTTTAGCCAATCAATACAGTTTATTCATTAAATATTCCCCTATTTTACTGTTTGACTATTCTGACCTCTCTTCACTACGAATAAATTTTCTCCTTGTACAGAGTTCATATGACCTTCATATTTGGTTCATTTGAAAATAGACTCATTCGGGATTTCAGGAATATAAATTATATCCCACAATTATTTTTGTACAAGTTTTAATGATTTTTCCAATGCAGAATAAGTGATCACGTAATCATTCTGAACCAGTCTCACAGAAATTCAAATATCTCAAAATATACGAATCATTTGTTTGCTATGTTTCTTTTATGTAAAATTAAACTTAATAAGTTTTAAGTCAATATCTCATTCAACTTATAATTCTATCTCTACTATTTTTAGTGATTTTTCAAACTCATGTCACTGCTGCTGTCCAAACAATTTTATTGTAAATTTTTGCTCTCTCTTTCACTTTAGTTTTGTTCATCACTTGCTTATACCAACCTTTCCAATTTCCAATTACATACCGAACATATAGTTCATACGTACATTTTCCACATTTCTCAATTGGTCACATTCACACTTGCACTTATTCATAACATGATCGCACCAATCATCATTAGGAAATTATCTCGTTGAACCTCTTTGGAAAACGCCCGATACTCGGTGGTCTTAGCACATAGCTCCACCTACACATAATTCGGCTTTCTTGTACACATGGTGAAGGTCCCTTATCACCCATGTGACCTAGCCATTCCATCTCGTAGCTTTCTTGCCTACATGGTGTCCAACACTAGGAACCACTCATGTGACCTAGCTACTCATAACCCGTAACTTTCTTGTACACATGGTATACACACTGTATTACACATGTGACCTAGTTACATATGAAATTATTATCCCGTAGCTTTCTTGCACACATGGTGAAAGTCCCTTATCATCCATGTGGCCTAACTACATATCAAATTTTGCCATCTAGTAGCTTTCTTGTGCACACGGTGAAGGTCCCTTATCACTCGTGTGACCTAGCTACATATTGTCCGTATCTCTCAGTTTTCCAAAGGTTCAATTGAGAATTTCCCATTCCATTCATTTTCATATTTTAGTTATCACCCAATGATTTCAATAATATTTAAGAAAATAATTATTGTACAAGTAAAATAAATGCATTATTTACATATAAACTTTCTTGTCGAAATCTCGTCAGGTACAACCATGTAGCAACTCATACAACCCATGTAATATTAATTTAACATTCAATTCTTGTAACATTAATTTGCCATTCAATTTCACATAACACAACAAACATCACATTTTCCATGCCATACATACCATCCATCAACTTCTCCTAAACATATTAAATCATACAATTTATGCCATATCAATAGAGAATTACAATTCAAGCATGGTATTGCATTATTATGAACACACGAACTTACCTCGAATCCCGAAACGGTCATTTTATCAACTTTCCCGATTTTTTGATTTTCCTCCAGTTCTAGGTCCAAATCTCATTTTTCGGGGTCTAAAATATCACATTTCACTTATTTAATTAATGTACTACTCAAAACAGTCCCTAACTCAAACTTTGGCAAAATTACAATTTTGCCCCTAAACTTTTGTATAATTACAGTTTTGCCCCAATACTCGAAAATTAAACTTCAGCCCTTATTCTTATGTTTTATAACATGCTGATTATTTTTCTCTTCTATGGAAACATCAAATTTTCACTCTAACATGTACTTATGAACATTAGGTATTTTTACCGATTATGTCATTTTACTCGTTTTCACGTAAAATCGCTTAGTAAAAGTTGTTTAACATTATTTTAGTCTTCATATTCTATAATAAAACATCAAAATAAACACATTTCACCTATGGGTATTTTTCCAAATATGAACCCTAGGTTAAATTATTGCTAGAATAAGCTAAATCAAGTTACCGGGACTCCAAAAACGTAAAGAACATTAAAAATGGGGCTTGGAATCACTTACTATGGAGTTTGGAAGCTTGAAACAAACCCTAGCTATGGAGAACCCTTGTAATTTCGTCCTAATGAAGAAGATGGACATATTTGACATTTAAATTTTGTTTTTAATTCATTTAATTCACTAAATTACCAAAATGCCCCTTAAAAAATCTTTTGAAACGTACGCATCCATGTCAATTTTTGTCCTCCAACTTAACCAATGGTCTAATTATCATTTAAGGACCTCCAATTTAAAATTTCATAACAATTGGACACCTCTAACATGTAGAACTCAACTTTTGCACTTTTTACACTTTAATCCTTTTGACTAAATTAAGTGCCCAAATGTCAAAATTTTCGAATGAGATTTTCACGAAATCATTCCGTGAAATTTTAGACCATAAAAATATAAATAAAATAAATTTCTCAACATCGGATTTGTGGTCCCGAAACCACTGTTCCGTTTAGGCCTTATTTCGGGATGTCACAAGGAAAGGAAAGGTTATATGTTTAGCACACTTTGTGTGAGCTACCCTACGTATCTGATGTTATTCTAAATGGTTCAACGGGCATGAAAAGTAAAGGAATGGTATGTGTTCAAATGACTTATTTCATGACTCTATGAAAAGGATTGAAAAAGAAATGTTTAAGGAAAGTATGTCTATGTTAATGAAATTGATGATTTCAAATGATGTTGTTCATGTATAATGACTTACCTTATGTTAATTCAAGTGAATTATGAGTGGATGCACTAACATGTGTTGTTGATGATGCTTAGCCTTATGCCAAGCTTACGGTTGGATTATATCATGTTTAAATTTTAAGGTTATGCATTGAAATGGTAAGTTTTGTTCATGTTTTACAAAATTACTAAGCATTATATGCTTATGTAGTTTTCTTTCCTATGTTTTATAAATAATCAGAAGCTCGATTGGTTTGGAAGCTCGTCGAAGATTGTCACACTATCCAGTGATTATATCGGTAGTTTTTGATGTTTTGGCCAAGGTTATAATGACATGTATATGTGGACTTGTGTTTGAATGTTAGTTAATAAGTTTAGCATGTATATGTTATTTTGGTTGATGTACTTTTGGTACTTTTGATGCCTTGTTGGTATGTGATAATATGGCTAAGATATGATGCATGCTTGAGAGACCAAATGGTATGTTTATAGAGAAGTTCTAATAATCATGACTATGGTATGCTTGGAAGTGGTATGGAATTATGTAAGTATGATTGAGATATGGTAAATGTACATGTTTAGGTATGTTTGGTTAATTGAAATTGAGGTGTCTTATATGGCATATTGGTTGAATGGATTTGGTCATTTGAATTGGTCATTTTATGCATATTTTGGTTTGTTTGTGATGCCTTCTTCATAGGTGAAATTGCTTGTAGGTACATGCTTGTAATGGTGATGGAAATGGCTTGATTTTGGCCAATTTCATTCTACACGACCTGAGACACAGGCGTGTGACTCAGTCATGTGTGACACACGGCAATACGACACGGCTATGCATCCCCTGTAGGTTTTTAAGGCATGAAAGTCAGGCAGTTACAAGGCCTAGCACACGGGCGTGTGAGGCCATTTTGAGAGTTACACGACCTGGCACACGGGCGCGTAGCTTGACCGTGTAACCCAACTTTGAAAGTTACATGGGCACGGGCACGGGCACAGACACGGGCTGGGACACAGTCGTGTGTCCCTATTTCGGATGTTACATGGCCTGAGACATGGGTGTGTGTCTCAGCCGTGTGAGTCACACGGTCTGGCCACACGGATGTGTGTCCCCTACAGTTCAAATTTTCTAACTTTTTCCTAAACTTTTTGAATAATTTCAATTTAGACCCGAATTGTTTCTAAAGTGTTTTTAAGGCTCGATTAAAGGACGATATGCATGTGGATGAATGTTTTATGCCATGTTTATATTAAGGTACTAAATGTATGTTTTAATGTTATGATTTTATGGTAATGCTCCATAACCCTATTTCGACAATGGATGCGGGTTAGGGGTGTTACATAAGCAATCAACAGAGTCTCTTGAATTGCAAAACTAAGCTTTCAAGGGGGAAGCTTAGTGGGAGAGTGACCTAGTCTTTATACAATGGTAAGATCACTACATTAGTGAAAGTTAGATTGTTATTTAGACCTAAATCGATGGTTGGACTGTGAGAAAGATAGTGGATCATTGCTCTAGGCAAGGCCACACAAACGTAGACTGAGGTCGAACTACGTAAACAATCTCATGTTCATCTTTACGTTTTTGCACTTTTGATTTCATGGTTGAAACTGTAGCTACAATTCCAAGCATTATTTTAGCCTTAATTTCTCTTTGCAAAGAAAGTACCTCTTATTTCTACAATTAGTATTAGAGCTTTTCATTCAATAGTGATTATCCTGATTAATATACTTACTTGAAATGGAAGGATCTTCTGTCTCACGCCCTCTTTGCTTGATGGAGTAAATTATGCTTATTGGATGGACTCATCCCTTCACTGAAATTGAAGGAGTAAAAACTCCCAATCTGGAGTCAACTTGGACTACTAAAGAAGAAATAACTACTAATGCCAACTCTAAAGGTATTTATGATATTTTTTGTAGAGTTGATGTTTTTCTTACTCAATTGTTCAAGAAATGGCCAAGAAATAGTTTGGAATGAATAAATGATCTAAGTTATCCAAGGTTATGCAGAAGGGAAAATTTAATAACAAATTTGAGTCAAATAAATATGTTAATGAGAAAAAATAGGGAATTCAATGACATGAGTGCCATGGTTTTGGGCATATCCAAGCAGAATGTGCTAATACCTTAGAACAGAGTAAATGAAAATCTCTGAAACACCCCAAACCCGGCCCATGAGCTTTGACCAGATTTGGTATGTTCCTCAAGTAGACCGATTCAAAGTTCTTTTGTTCCTTAGGAAAAACTTGTGCAATTTTAAAGAAAATAATGTTTTGGGTTGGGCTTGTGTTGAAAACCAATTTATCTTATATTGAAATCCATTTATATGAGGTGACAAAATACTTAGAGTTTATTTTAAAATAAATTTGTTGATCCATAAATAAATATTTGTAAACATAATAAATAAAGTAAAAAGAAATAAAGAAATTCAACTATGGCCTTATGGCCTTATTACATCAAATAATCCCAAAATAAAATTTTTAAGTACTTAAATAAAATAAAATGTCCATATTGAATAAAACTTCAAGCTGAGCATGGCCACCACAAGTTCTACCGTCCCGGTCCATCACTGTTCATCACCTGAAAAATGTTCCCACAACGGGGTGAGTCAACAGACTCAATGTGTACACAACACTAAAATTTAATAGATCAGGCATACCATAACGTATCACATGCACATTCATATACAGATAAAATAATGATGCAACCCATACCCAAACCTAGATGCCATCCGCTACACATCCCCGTACCAACCTGCACACCGTGGGGACTACTAAGTCAACCCTCCTTCCGCTACACACCATCGAAGGCAGTCGCTGCAGTCGACGTGCTCATCGCCCATATAAAATTTGTGGCATAGCCACCAGATTCAGATAATTGTGTCATGAGACACCACATTCAGATAATGTAACCGAAGTTACCACATTCAGATAATGTAACCGAAGTTACCACATTCAGATAATGTGACCGAAGTCACCACATTCAGATAGTGAGACCGAAGTCATCACATTCACTTCCCCTTTCTCATATAACCTGAATGCCCATGTTATTCATATCATGCATATCATACTTAAATTCACATTCACGTTACTTTTCACATGTTAAAATATAACATATTTCGTAATCCTAGTAGGAGTAGGAAACGTACCTGAGTACTTTGTACCACATTAGGGTATTTTAGCCACATTCACATTCTTATATGAAATATTTTCCATATAACATATTAAAAGTTAGTGTGGGGTACGCACCTGATTTGCTTAACGAATTCCTTGAAATCCCAAAAAAAACTGATCTATTGCTTTAGATCTCAATTCCTACATTTGGTAACCTTAATATGTTAGCATAAAGCCTATAAAACCAAATCCTAGTAGGATTTGTATTCTTAAAACCTACCTTGTTGTCGAATTGACTATAGTCAAATCCCGAAAACTTGTATTCTTCTCCTTTGAAATCGGCTACTGACTAGATCCCTTGAATCTGTTAGTTTTCGGCTTAAAACACATAATAATAGATCTAACTACTAAAATAGGCCTTGGTCGAATGCTATAGACACTTACCTTGTGGATTTTAAATCCCGAAACTCACCGAATAACTAGGGAACACGCGGCTTATGGTGTACCTTCGGGAAAAGAACTTCTCCTTCCTTGTAGTCGACACTTAGTAAATCCCGAAAGATGTCTTCAAGGTTTCGGCAACAAGATATTAATGGGGTTAGTCCTAGATTTCGGAAAATCTTAAAAGAAAAAGGATGAAACCGAATGAGATCTTACCCTTACTTTAGATATCAACAGTTCCTTTGCTTGAAGTCTCAAACTATTTGGCTATGGCCTTGATCTTAGCAAGCTTTCGGCTTTTGGAATATTGAGAGGAGAAGAATGAAGAAGAAAAGAATAGGGGTTGCAGAGAAAATTCGGCAGAGCTTATCAAGGAAGAGTAAATAATGCTGAATGGCCTCTCTATTCCTTTTATAGCCGAATTTACTAGCTAGAGTCCCTTACTTGGCCACCACTCTTCTATTTGATAGCTTTATCCTTTGTATTATCACTAAATAAAAGAATTTAATCCAACCATTATCTCTTGAAAATAATGATAAATAAATCCCTTATTTATCCATCATTTAGCCGAATTTTAAAGAGAATAAAACTCTTCCTTTTTAAATAGCTTATGCCGTCCACCTCACTTCTTCTGGAAGCAAAATAAAATTTCTTTTATTTGCTTCCCATGTGACTCGAACTCAGGCCCACTTGCTCATGTAGGTGGCGTCACTTACCTGGGCCTTAAGTGACATCTTCAGGCCACTTTTCCAAGCCTAATTGTGTGTCAAATTCCTCCTATTACTTTTCTTAAGGCCACCTTGCCTTAATTTCCTCTTTTTAAACCTTAAAACTTGACATTTCTTTACATTTCCAAGTTTCCAAAAATTTTCGTTTGCCTCCTTTAAACTTAACATTTCCTTACATTTCCAAGTTTCCAGAAATGTTCACTTTCCTCTTTTGACTCATTTCCAAATCATTTCCTTACCTTTCCAGGACATTTCCCTACATTTCCAAGACAAGACATTTCCTTACATTTCCAGGACATTTCCTTACATTTCCATACATTTCCATACATTTCCTTACATTTCCTCATATCTTAGGGTTCCTAAAACTCCTCAGAACACATCCAACACACCCACTGAGCCCACTATCTCATAAATTACGCACGAACGCATAACCCCTAATCTAGGATGTTACAGTTCTACCCTCCTTAAAAATAATTTCGTCCTCGAAATTACTTATTAACAGCCGTACAATCCTTCTCACCGCACTATGCTTTCGCTGCGCACTCTGATCTTAATAGAACCATCATACTTTCTAGGCACAATCCCTAAGTTCACGTCCCCTAGAACTTATTTCTAACGTCGCGATTTAATCCGAGTAAAAAGTTTTATGAATTAGTCCTTGTTTCACTGATTATTCGCGAAGAATTTTTATGGAAAATTTTTAGGAGTGGTTCTTTCGTATCCTTACATGCACACAGTCTTTTCATTCATTCATACATCCATCAAACAATTATGAACCTTCGTTCATTCAGAGAAACGTTGTAGTTTTCATTGTTGTTGTTTTTCCACTACCCAGGGGTATTTTCGTAATTTGCCCTACAGGGGTATTTTCATAATTTGTCAAAATAAGGTTCCTTGGTGATTTTGTCAATAAGGGTATTTTGGTAATTTTTTTGAAATCCCGGGGGTATTTCGAAAATTTTTAAATTACAGGGGTATTTCGGTAAATTTTGAAACTTGGGGGTATTTTGGTAATAAATCAGAGTAAATTTGTAAAGCTTAATAAATCAAGGGTATTTCCAAAATTTGCAAAACTTGAGGGTTCTTTTTGAGAATTTGTTTCCAAATCGGTGATGTTGCAAAATTTTTGAAATTCAGGGTCATTTTGGTAATTTTGTAAGTCAGGGGCAATTTCGTAATTTTCCAAAATCAAAGTATTTTGATATTTTGCAAATTAGGGTTTTTGGACTGGTTATAAAGTAATGAAATTTTTGATAAGAACTGTGGGTATTTTGGAAATTTCATAAACCAAGGGCAATTTAGTAATTTTGCAAATAGGGGTATTTTAGTAATTTTTATAAATCAAGAATACTTCAGAAAATTTTATAGAATCATGTTTGCAATTCAAAAGGATAATTTTAAGAGTTTTAAAACTAGGTTTTTTGTTTTTTGAAAATACGGCTAGTTCCCTTTCGGGTTTTAGTTAGGGGTTTATCCTATGAATAAGTCCTCTTGGTTAGGGTGAACCGAAGCTACGCACCAGGTAGGATTCCTGCGAAGAGGAGGTGAGTCACTAGGACTGCTTAAATACCAGGCTCTTCCGGATCCAATCCTAGACATGCGCACAATGGTTGCCACACCCTAACTCGGCGACTTAACCACAGGTTTGTTTAATTAGAAATTAAAGTTTTATGTAACTTGTTGGGGTACACTAGTCCTAGAGTTCAAGTACTTAATTTTCTAATCTACGTTCCATTCCTACCCTTCTACAATTCATAATATATATCAAACAAAGGATAGGGGTACTTACCTGGTGGGCTTCGAGTCGGAGATTTAGGTGCCATGCCAGAAAAACCTGCTTATTTTCAAAAATATTTTTATAAAGCTTACTTGGGCTCGATTTGAAAACGTTTTGGGCCATATACCACAGGCCGAGAGTTTAAAACTGGGCTCTGATACCAAATTGAAACACCCCAAACCCGGCCCACGAGCTTTGACCAGATTTGGTATGTTCCTCAAGTAGACCGATTCAAAGTTCTTTTGTTCCTTAGGAAAAACTTGTGCAATTTTAAAGAAAATAATGTTTTGGGTTGGGCTTGTGTTGAAAACCAATTTATCTTATATTGAAATCCATTTATATGAGGTGACAAAATACTTAGAGTTTATTTTAAAATAAATTTGTTGATCCATAAATAAATATTTGTAAACATAATAAATAAAGTAAAAAGAAATAAAGAAATTCAACTATTGCCTTATGGCCTTATTACATCAAATAATCCCAAAATAAAATTCTTAAGTACTTAAATAAAATAAAATGTCCATATTGAATAAAACTTCAAGCTGAGCATGGCCACCACAAGTTCTACCGTCCCGGTCCATCACTGTTCATCACCTGAAAAATGTTCCCACAACGGGGTGAGTCACCAGACTCAATGTGTACACAACACTAAAATTTAATAGATCAGGCATACCATAACGTATCACATGCACATTCATATACAGATAAAATAATGATGCAACCCATACCCAAACCTAGATGCCATCCGCTACACATCCCCGTACCAACCTGCACACCGTGGGGACTACTAAGTCAACCCTCCTTCCGCTACACACCATCGAAGGCAGTCGCTGCAGTCGACGTGCTCATCGCCCATATAAAATTTGTGGCATAGCCACCAGATTCAGATAATTGTGTCATGAGACACCACATTCAGATAATGTAACCGAAGTTACCACATTCAGATAATGTAACCGAAGTTACCACATTCAGATAATGTGACCGAAGTCACCACATTCAGATAGTGAGACCGAAGTCATCACATTCACTTCCCCTTTCTCATATAACCCGAATGCCCATGTTATTCATATCATGCATATCATACTTAAATTCACATTCACGTTACTTTTCACATGTTAAAATATAACATATTTTGTAATCCTAGTAGGAGTAGGAAACGTACCTGAGTACTTTGTACCACATTAGGGTATTTTAGCCACATTCACATTCTTATATGAAATATTTTCCATATAACATATTAAAAGTTAGTGTGGGGTACACACCTGATTTGCTTAACGAATTCCTTGAAATCCCGAAAAAAACCGATCTATTGCTTTAGATCTCAATTCCTACATTTGGTAACCTTAATATGTTAGCATAAAGCCTATAAAACCAAATCCTAGTAGGATTTGTATTCTTAAAACCTACCTTGTTGTCGAATTGACTATAGTCAAATCCCGAAAACTTGTATTCTTCTCCTTTGAAATCGGCTACTCACTAGATCCCTTGAATCTGTTAGTTTTCGGCTTAAAACACATAATAATAGATCTAACTACTAAAATAGGCCTTGGCCGAATGCTATAGACACTTACCTTGTGGATTTTAAATCCCGAAACTCACCGAATAACTAGGGAACACGCGGCTTATGGTGTACCTTCGGGAAAAGAACTTCTCCTTCTTGTAGTCGACACTTAGTAAATCCCGAAAGATGTCTTCAAGGTTTCGGTAACAAGATATTAATGGGGTTAGTCTTAGATTTCGGAAAATCTTAAAAGAAAAAGGATGAAACCGAATGAGATCTTACCCTTACTTTAGATATCAACAGTTCCTTTGCTTGAAGTCTCAAACTATTTGGCTATGGCCTTGATCTTAGCAAGCTTTCGGCTTTTGGAATATTGAGAGGAGAAGAATGAAGAAGAAAAGAATAGGGGTTGCAGAGAAAATTCGGCAGAGCTTATCAAGGAAGAGTAAATAATGCTGAATGGCCTCTCTATTCCTTTTATAGCCGAATTTACTAGCTAGAGTCCCTTACTTGGCCACCACTCTTCTATTTGATAGCTTTATCCTTTGTATTATCACTAAATAAAAGAATTTAATCCAACCATTATCTCTTGAAAATAATGATAAATAAATCCCTTATTTATCCATCATTTAGCCGAATTTTAAAGAGAATAAAACTCTTCCTTTTTAAATAGCTTGTGCCGTCCACCTCACTTCTTCTGGAAGCAAAATAAAATTTCTTTTATTTGCTTCCCATGTGACTCGAACTCAGGCCCACTTGCTCATGTAGGTGGCGTCACTTACCTGGGCCTTAAGTGACATCTTCAGGCCACTTTTCCAAGCCTAATTGTGTGTCAAATTCCTCCTATTACTTTTCTTAAGGCCACCTTGCCTTAATTTCCTCTTTTTAAACCTTAAAACTTGACATTTCTTTACATTTCCAAGTTTCCAAAAATTTTCGTTTGCCTCCTTTAAACTTAACATTTCCTTACATTTCCAAGTTTCCAGAAATATTCAGTTTCCTCTTTTGACTCATTTCCAAATCATTTCCTTACCTTTCCAGGACATTTCCCTACATTTCCAAGACAAGACATTTCCTTACATTTCCAGGACATTTCCTTACATTTCCATACATTTCCATACATTTCCTTACATTTCCTCATATCTTAGGGTTCCTAAAACTCCTCAGAACACATCCAACAACCCACTGAGCCCACTATCTCATAAATTACGCACGAACGCATAACCCTTAATCTAGGATGTTACAATCTCTATGCGTGACCTAGAGTGATAAGGAAACCAACTCAAAATTAGAGTTTGATGATGAATAGGTAAGAAATTTTGTAGCCTTCACATAAAAGATGAATGAACCAATTCTAATTGTGAGTCTGTCGGGTGCAATGAAGAAAAAGAACATGAAGAATTGCTGAAAGCCTACAATCTCATATTGAAAAAATGGAATCTTTTGTGTGAGGTAAATTCAATGATTTCTACTGAGAAATATTTTCTAAAGAATGAAGTATCCATGTTGGATGGTCAGGTAGAGGCAAAGCTAATGGAGCTTGATTTGTAACACCCCTAACCCATATCTGTCGCCGGATTAGAGTTACAAGGTATTACTGGACATAGCACAGATCAGGACAGACATTTACTACCTTTCTTGTTTCGTAATTCAATCACATACATTTTATATTTAATAACAATATCACACAACTTATAAATCAAAACACATTCGAATAATTATTATACATATAGTTCACTTAACCACCTAAAACCCGATCATGCTTCACTACTTAAAATTCATAAGCAAATCATGATTTAAAATTTTAAGCAAGTCAATATCATTTATTTATCCACATATTCGAAATAACTAATGTGCAACAAAGCCATGTTACACGTACTTAATACATATAAGGTTCGAACTATATGACTTCAACATTATTGGCATTTACTTCCTGAATACATGTTCAAACATATATCCTTACATTTCATGCATCGAACAATTGGCAATACAATTATCTCATAGACTAACTGTTAATCATATCATTTTTTTATAAATTTCTGTACATGCACATATTAAAAACATAACAACCATTTTATATGGCCTAATTTTTATTTTGTTCCTATTCATAGATGCGGCATTAATTAATATAATACCATGACAGAACATATTATATACAATTTCTTAAGTCACAGAATAATGCACCATATTTAACCACAAATAATAGATTATGATATACATAATCTATTAGCATGTTATATGCACATGCACTGTACGAAATATGTAATCACCATTACAATGATATTCGAATAATAATAATTACTAAACATCCTTTTTGCTTAATAGGATACCTACCTTTAGTAGATTTAACAAATCATAACATAAAGCTTAATGACCAAGATCATAAGTAACATACACAATTATTTAACCTTTCAAAGAACCAAAAACATGCATACTTTCCATTTACAAGCTTGCATATATGTGTACACAATTGAGCCATTTTCGAATGTCCATATTTCATTATCACTACAAAGCTAGTCATTACATATTCGGTATAGTATATCATCCAATCCATAGTATATTTATATAATGCTATAAACCAAATATCATGCTTATCATTTTAGGCCATCTCCTTAGCCTAATATACATATACACTTAAATTATCATTTCTAAACCAAATTACCCGTTTAAAACATGCCATTTCGATTCAATAATAAAACCACAAATCTTATTCCAATACACACTCGAATATATAATCATTCTTTTACCCCATTAATAAGCCGAAATATAGATAGTCTCCAACCTTCATATGCATATTTCAATTCATATATCATAACCCAAACTCACTTAAATACCAAATCCAAACATACCACACACATCATATATATATATATAACACATAACCAAAATAATTTAAACTTAACATTATTTATCTTACTAAAATACACCAAACATACCTCATTTACCTCATTGCCAAAACACTTGAATAAAACACCACCATATATATATATATATATGCCATACCATGTGATTATTATCCATAAAAGATTAAACCATGACCGAAATAAACTTAAGCCATAATTAAACCAAAACCGAACACAACCAAGGAAATTAAGACATTTTCACATGTCTTTTATACATACACTTTCGAATTAAACTAACTCCAAAGCTAGCCTATACATGCCATAGTTTCAAAGAAATTTTAGCTTATAAAATACCGAAGTTAGTCGATAGTGTGATAGTCTTTGTTGACGATTCCCGAGCTCGTAACTTGACTCCAAAATCTATAAAACAGAGGTAAACAAGAACACACTCACAGTAAGCTATTTAAGCTTAGTAAGTCTTAAGCAAAAACCTATATATAATGACAATTACATATTAACATTTTCTTAACAAGGCCGAATATGCATAATATCAAATACAAATTATCATTTACTACCAGATCACATTTTGAACCTCATATACATATACCTTATGGCCAAACATAATCAATCATATACATATATATAATTTCACTTTCATTATTACAAATACATCAATAGGCCAAATCATATATGTGTTCAAATAGGTTAGCACATAATTCATATTCAAATAACCTTTATCAATTCAAATAACCAACTTACCTTGTTTCCGTATAAACAAATAACTAATATATATCTAAACCTGTAATTCAATTTCACATTCAGTCTTCACTTCATTTTCCATTGAACCGTTCATAATTAAAAAGGATACGCAGATAGTCGGAAGCTCGTACAATGCCAACGTCCCAGACGTGGTCTTACATGTAATCACATATCGATGCCACTGTCCCAGACAGGGTCTTACACGAATCAAATACGATGCCAATGTCCCAGACATGGTCTTACACGTAAACACAAGTCGATGCCAACATCCCAAACGTGGTCTTACACGATAACACATATCAGAAATCCTATGTCATGACATATGTATCCTATCTATTCCTAGGGTTCGTACGGGACTTTTGGATAACGTATCTCGATCAAATCGAACTCGTAGCTTATCTTCCAAGCTTAGTCACAATCGGCCAATGCACATATATATTCTTAAAATTCAATTCAACACATAACAATATATATTTTCAATTTAACAACATTTACATGCTTATAGACTCACCTCGGATGTTATCAGACGGTTTAATCAACTATTCGTCTACTTTCGATTTCCACCGATCTAATTCCGTTTTCTTTCGTTCTTGATCTAAATAAATTCAAATTTAACTAATTTAATCACATATTCATTCAATTTAATCCAAAAACACATAAATGGGCAAATTACCATTTTGCCTTGACATTTTACACTTTTTGCAATTTAGTCCCTATATCATAAAACACAAAATACACAAAATTGCACATCACCATAGCTAGGCCAAATATCACCCATGCCCTTACAAGTCCATACATTTCATTTATTTCACATTTTATTCCCTCAAAAATGTATTTTTATAATTTAGTCCAAATTACTCAAAATCATCAAAAATCCCAAGACAAAACATGTTAATTTAACACATATCTTTAATATTTCATCATCAAACCACAAAAATCACAAGCTATCATCAATGGCAAAACACAAAATCATCATCAAATTTAAAAATTAAGACATGGACTTTGAAGATAACTTAGCAACGATCTCAAAAACATAAAAACTATAAAACTGGGTAAAATACATACCTTAATTTAGCTCAACAATGGCCAAATACCCTAGCTCTCTTATTTCTTTTTCTTTTCCTTAGTTTTGGCACCAAAAAGATGAGAACATAATGCTTTCTTTTTCTTTTATTTTATTATGTTTGTTTTATTATATTAACCTTATAATATATTATTTATTAAACCATTATGCTTAATAAAATAAGTTATATAATTTAACATAATGCCATCTACTACTCTCACTTATGGCTAAATTACAGCATAAAGCCTCCAAATTATAAAGACAACAACAATTAGGCACTTTCTTATTTAACCATCAAATTTTCATTTTACGCAATTAAGTCCTTTTATCAAATTAAGCACACAAACAATAAAATTAATTCACGAAACTTTCACACATGTAAATTCACACATAATTAACACAGAAAATAATATTAAAATATTTTTCAGACTCAAATTTGTGGTCCCGAAACCACTATTCCGATTGGGGTCAAAATCGGGCAGTTACATGATGAGCAATAAAAAAGGGTTGAAAAACTTGAAGAAGAACTAAAGGATACAATGCAGCCTCTCGAACAATTTAATTGCAGCACATCCCGAAATTGGGCCTAGTAGGATTGGGTCGATTGGGCCTTGGGCTTAGGAGTGTTTAAAATCTTCAAGAATATGAGAATGGTGTTATTGCAAATTGGACTTATTAGTTAAGTGGATTTGGAAGGTTACGAGGTTTCTATGAACTCTCGGGTTTAATTGGACTTTAGGAAAAATTTGGTATTTTAGCACTTTAAGGAGAGATGGTAAGTAGCTTCAAGACATATATAAATTTATGAGTAAATAGCTAGCATAAATGAGCTATTAGTAAAGTGGTTATGGCGTTACTTGTAGTACCTTGAGGGAAGGAGTTCGAATCACTTTGTGTGCAAATTGAGATTATTTTTGCATGCTTTCCTTAAGTATCAGTCAAGAGGTATTTTTGGTAAGTTGGACTTTAAATTTTTATGGCAAGATGACAAATAGTTTAGGTAAGCTTGAACTTGGGGAAAGGAATCATTTTGATTAAGGAATGATAAGGGGACATAAGGCTTGGATTAAGGATGAGGTTTTTGGAAACTTTTTAATGGCCAACTTGTCCATGTATGTGGACGGCATTATGGTCTAGGGGGGTGACCGAATTTTGTTGAAGGTTTTGGTAGGTTGGTAGCTAGTTGGTCAAATTCCTTAGCATTTTGTGCATCATTTTCTTTTCTCTCCAAAATCACTCTTCCTAACCGAATGTGTTATTGACAATAGGTGAAATCTTGTTTTGGTTTTGGCTTTATTCTTTGTTTTGTGTCAAGCCGAAAAACCCTTTTGGAGCCTTGCCGATTTTCCCTAGTACACCATATTGAGGTAAAAGCCGAAACCACCATAGGTACTTGTCGTTTTTCCCCTCTAAAACCCTTAGCCGAATGTCTTGCTAAACTTCTTTAATTTTACTTTATTTCTTTTTCTTCTCAAGTGCTTGGCCGAACCTCTCTTGTTCCCATCTTTCTTTTCCTTTCTTTTCATATTTGTTCAAAAACCACATCTCTTCTTTTACTTTCTTTTTGGCCGAACCTTCTTCTTCCCCATCTCTCTTGGTTTTTCTTCCATTGTTTGCTCAAGCCGAATCCTCCCTCTCCCATTTTATTTTACTTTGCCACTCTCGTCCTTCATTTCTTTTTAGCCGCATATCATTTGTTTTCTTCTTTCAAAACCTTAGCCGAATCATCTTGGTCACTCAACCTTTGTCGAAATTTCCTTTCTTTCTTCTGGTGTTATCTTGCCCGAATATCAATCAAGGGGTAGATCTTCTTTTGGTTTTTCTCCAATCGGTTTTGGAAGGGAGCTTTTCAGGATTTTTGGAAGCATCAGATCGGGAGTAGTATTCTCTGACAATCCATTGTCATCCAGTCTGTGGGGAGGAGAATCAGTCTCGCGTATCGTGTGTTGTGATTAGCATTCGTAAGGCAGAAAGGACAAGGGGATCTAGTGCAGTAGATCGGGTTTCGGGATTCAGCGGTTGCGTTAGTAACAGGTGTGTAACTTACACACTTTATAACTTGGTGATATATTAATATCCTAATCATGATTAAAAGCCGAAAACTGTGAGATCTTGATATGATACCTTGATGGGTATGAGCAAGGATTCGGGTAAGTCCATTTCGATATGATGTTGCTATATGTTGTTTAATACCATGATCTACAATATATTTGCTGTATGTTCTTATTAAAGCATGATGGCATGATTTGCATAATATTTGCACTGTCATGGGTGATATGAGAGGAGGGGAAAGATTTGATATCCGTGTCTTTGGGACACCAGAGCTTTGGCACCTCCAGTGGTTTGGTACCACGGTTTATTTTGTGACTTTGGGTCACCAGAGGTTTGGCACCTCATAGCGACTCGTCCCAGTGGCTTAGTACCACAGTGGGTTGGCCCCACATTTGATATAACGGGATTTTCGCCAGTGATTTGGTATCACAACGTGGGTTGGCCCCCCAGATGGATTATTCATGACTTTGGGTCACTAGTGGTTTGGCACCACCAGTGGTTTGGTACCACACGGGGTAGAAACGGAGTTATGGATGGCTAGGTTTGGGTGCATGATATATTGCTTGGTTATGATTTGTGTAAGCTTGTTGTATTAACCGAGGGAGGGATTATGCACTGAGTCTTTGTGACCTACCTTCTCCCTTATCTTTTCAGGTGATTCGTAGATCGTGGATGAGGAGCCGGGTGGACTCGAGGTGGCCCATGCATTAAAACATTTGGTTTTACTTGGATTTTGAATTGGGTAATTATTTTATATTTTGCTTTTATTATTTGGGTTTGTAATAAGGTCTTTTAAATTATGTTTTGAATTATTTATATGTTTTGGATTTGATTTCGAACATGGTTAAGTGAATTACTTGATTAATGTAATAGTGTTTTCAAAACTACAAAACGCAATGGTTTTCAAAACTTTACCATCGGGTAATACAAATCACTTGATAATAAATGACAACTCAAATGTTTTCGACAACTTAAACGATTTTCAAACTTAAGTTTCCACACTCAAATAGAAACGGTTTTCAAATTAATCATTTGGGTTTCTTTTAAAATGACAAAAAGGTTTTTTAATCTATGGATCGGCAACTAAGTTTTAAAGACTGATTTCCGGGATCCCAAAGTAAACTATCGATTTTAAATAATCATGCTCTGATTTCTTTAGGCATAAAACAACAAAGAATTTTCACTAAAATTTAACCTTAACCTGATTTCCTCAAAACGTTTTTCCTCTGTAACATGTCAGATTCGGTCGTGGTGTGTTGACCGGGTTTGGGGTGTTACAAGAAAATTGAATGTGAAGATAGTAGCTGGGAAAAAAAGGATTAGAAGAGAGGATGTCCATGCTCTAGAGACAAAGGCAAAGTTGTTGTACAAAATCCCAGAGAATTTTTAAGACATGTAACAACAACTTTCTAGATAGTGTTCAAAATAATAAAAAACTCAAGAGAAGCCTAAACACCATACCAAACCAGCTCAATCTACTAGGAGAAAGATTACCACTATTGTGGTGTTCCAAGCCATTTTAGGTTGTGTTGCTTAAAGATGCTTAGAGATCTTCAATGGAACAAAATTGTGCCCACTACTTCTGGCATTGTTCGAAAGAAGAAAAACTTGTGTGGAGAAGAAAAGATCAGTAGTGTTTGTTTGCAACACACTAGTCTTTTAAAGTTTTAATTAACAATGTTCGGACAATGATGATCTCAAGTTTGAGGATCATATACATAGTTATCACTACGAGTAATGTTGTGACTATTACATAATAATCCAAGAAACGTACTCATAATTTGTCAGGTTTGTTGTTGACATGGTTCGAAACAAGTTGCATTGTTAGGATGCGAGGTGATTGCCTCTAGGTAGTAGAGTGACGTTAGCTCAGTCGGTGTTGCTTTCGGTCCCAAGTTATTTCATGCAATCCATGATGATCCTTATAGGGGTTTACGAGGAGATTGAGTGTATGGTTAGAAAATTCATTTGGGGATCCTCGAGTGATGGGAAGAAGAAAGCGTTGTTAAGCTGGAAGACAATGTGCCAACCTCGGTCTTGTGGTGGTCTTGGGCTAAGGCAGTTGAAGGATCATAACACTTTGTTTATGCTTAAATTGGGGTTTAACGTTGTGACTAACTCATCTGCTTTGTGGGTTATGGTCCTTCAGTCGGAATATGGTATAAAAGAGGATTTTTTTGAAAGCATTGTTCAAAGTAAGTGCTATTTTTTTATGTAGTGCCCTCTTTAAAGTTTGTCCTTTATTGAGAGAGAATTTGTTCTAGTCAGTTGGAAATGGGTCTATGATCAAGTGTTGACAAGATCCAAGGATTTCGAGTGTAGGATCTTTAATAAGTTAGATTTCATCTTATGGCAACCTTGATTTAGAGTTCACTCTCAAGGATTTGACCACAAAGAATGGGTCTTGGAATCTTGACATATTCCACTTATTGGTCCCTGTGGAGACTATTAGACGAATTGTAAGTATATTGCCTCTACATCCTTCAACAGGACTTGATAAGATCGCATGGATAGGCACCTCTACCGGTACTTTTTCCTTTAAAAGTGCTTATTGCAAGCTAAAAGAAAGTTCATGGGATCCTAAGGATACTAATTGGAATATCCCATGGAAATTTCAGGGACCCCAAAAAGTTAGACTCTTCATTTGGCTTGTGCTTAAACAAAGGTTGCTCACTAATATGGAACGGGTGAGGCGCAATATTGGTATTGATGAATCTTGTGTAGTGTGTGGATTTGATTCAGAGGACCTTTTACATGCCATTAGAGACTGTACCGTGGGAAAAAGAAATTTGGTTGCAGGTCATTCCTTCAGATAAACGAAGATGGTTTTCCTCAGGTAACCTCCATGAGTGGCTAGTGGATAATTTTCAAAACAAGGAGAGCTTGATTATAGGAGAGGTGGAACGGGTGACCCTCTTCGGTTCCTAGCGTGGCGCATTTGGAAAATTAGAAACCTTTTTATTTTCCAAGGTACGACATGGAATGCTTGTGAAGCTTTAAAGTTCTCTTATAGTTGGGCTAAGCAACATGGTTCTTTGAATAAGATCAATAGCTAGTACAAGTGGCGACAAGTAAGAGAGACAATTCTTTGGAAGGATGGATGGGTTCAATTAAATACAGACGCACCTCAAGAAAGATTTCAGAATCGCTACTTCAGGAGGAGTTCTACGAGACCATGTAGGAAAGTGGATATTAGGCTTCAACAAGTCCTTAGGGAAGTGATTAATTTTCGAGGCTGTACTATGGGGAATATTTGATGATTTGAACATGTTGCAGAGTTGGAATTATGAGAGTGTGTTGATTTAGATCGACAATGTGGAGGTTGTGAAAACTATTCAAGAATCCTCATTGTCATCCTCAAATACCACTTTAATCTCGCGGATTCATCTACTCCTAATGAAGTTTGGTTAGTGGTTGTTACAACATATTTCTAGAGAAGAGAACAAAGATGCGAAAAACATAACCAAAAGAACTTTTGATAGAGAGGAGGGTCTACTACTATTTACAGTTTCACTTACAGAGATTTTCATAGGTTTTAAGTTAATGTAATTCTTGTTTCTTTACAAAAAAAAAAAACTGAAAAGAAATAATCCTCCCCAAACCTATAAGCATGAAACTATTTCAAGTTCTTTCAAAAACAATATTTTAAACGAATATTTTCCAATTATTAAGGAAGCATATTCAATTATTATTGACCTTAAACTAATAGGGAAAATCAAATATAAAATTCAAAAAGCAAATTCTTGATAGGTTTCAAATTTAATCGGTATATGAACCCTTCAAATTTTCAAACATAATGAATGAGGTAAAAGGAAGTTATAGAAATAAAAATGGGGTCATGTATGTAACGTATTATTTAAAAACTTTTCATGTTATGCAATTTACAATTTTTGAATGAATATTTTTAAATCTCACTTAATTATTTTTATATTAAAATTGTCTAAAGAATCCATGTACTAAAAAGTTAAGAAATTATTATTTAATTATTTTTATTTTAAACTTTTAGATCATCTTTAATTATTTAAGTTTGGAGTTGAATGTGTAAACGTATAAATAGAAATAAATAAATTAATATTTGATAGCAAAAAATTATCGTTTCTAATTTTTCCATTGTATTTTTAATTTATTGAAAAATAACTTTAAAAAAAATAAAGAAAGGGACTAAAGTTAAATTTATTGAAAAAATGTACGTTTAAAATTATCATACATTGACATGAATTTTTAAAAGTAATTTAAATAGAATCACCATTTTTAATTTTTCTCAAGTTTATTCAAGATGAAATGTTCAAATAACCTATATTTACTCAAACTTTAGTCTTTAGAGTTATAAATACATATTACATATAATTTACTTTTTAAAGAGTTAAAATTATTAATATATATATATATATTAAAATATTATTATGATCTCATTTACTCTTATGACTCTTTTAAGAGTTTGTTTATATTATAGATAGATATAGGTAATGTTAGATTTGTTAGTTAGAAATTATAAAAAAGAAAAGATAATAAATAGGAAGATAAACGTAATTTAATGCATTCAAATTCACGTACTCTTGCACTAATAATAATATCGATGACGACTAAGTCTTAACATGCCTTTTTTTTAAATGTAGAAAACACTTTTATATTAATATTTATTTTTATAATTAAATTTAATATAATAATATATCCGTTATTAATTTGTAAGTTGGACCTTACTTAGTGCCGGAGCGAATGGGGGGTTGGCAGCCTCAACCCTCTAAAATGGAAAATTTTCCATTTAAGCTATTTATAATTTATAAAATTTTAAATTAATAATGGTAAAATTACACTTTAGCCCCCCAAAAAAATAAAAATTTGATGTAATCTTTTAGAAATTATAAAGATATAAACTATTAAAATAGTGAAATTGCATTTTTACTATAGTAAAAATATATAATTTAATTCCGATCCTCTTTAGAATAATTTTCTAGCTCCGATACTAACCTTACTAGATATCTTATTTCAAAGAACCTTTGTCAAGATTCGACTAGTAGCAGCGGGCTATTACATTTTAACTTGGCCTAAAATGGAAAAGTTCTTCACATATGAAACAATGATTTTTCTCAGTAAAAATACACTTGGGTTAGCAATGCTTAAAAAAACATTTTTAGCTTGAAAAACACTTTTAGAAGAAAAATTGTACTAAACGAGTAACTTTTGGCTGAAAAGAGTGGCTTTTCAAAAGCACTTTTACTTAAAAGCTAGAATTTTTAGCTTTTTTTTAGCCAAAAGCACTTCTTGAAGCATTATTATTTTTTCATCCCTCCATCTTTCTTCTCCCATTTTTCATTCACTTTAAATCATAAATGCTAATATAAAATTTTTTAATATTTACATTTGGTATATAAATATTACCGCTTTTTGAAATTTTAATCCAAATAGATATAATATTTTAATTTGTTAGGTTTATGTTTTCTATGTTATGTTAATATCTAATAATGGTTATATATTTAAATTACATTTTAAAATAAAACCATTAATTAAAAAAAAGCATTTCTTAAAATAATACAAATGTGTTAATATCTAATTACAAATATTTAATGGTTATATTTAAATATTTAAAATATAGTTTATATATTCTAATTAAGTTTTATAAATTATTAATATTATTTGCTTAAAAATATTTAAAATTTATATATCATATATTAAAATATTAACTATAACAGCCTGATTTTGGGCCTAGTCGGAACAATGGTTTCGGGACCACAAATTCGACATAAGAAAATTTATTTTTATTATATTTTTATGGTCTACGATTTCACGAAACAATTTCGTGAAAATTTCGTTCAAAAATTTTGACGTTTGGGCACTCAATTTAGTCAAAAGGAATAAATTGTAAAAAGTGCAAAAGTTGAGTTCTACATGTTAGAGGTGTCCAATTGTTATGAAATTTTAAATTGGAGGTCCCTAAATGATAATTAGACCATTGGTTATTTTTTTGGACAAAAATGGATATGAAATAGGTGAAATAGAATATATTTAAGTTAGGGGCATTTTGGTCATTTGAGTAATTAAAATGAATTAAAAACAAAATTAAAAGCCAATTTTTGTCCATCTTCAACCCCATGGCCGAATTTCACAAGGGGAAACCATGGCTAGGGTTTTTCAAGCTTCCAAGCTCGATTATCAAGAAAAACGAGATTCAGACTTAGAATAGGAGGAAAACAAAGAATATGAAGAATAAGTCCTTTTCACCGATTGTGCTACCGAGGTAAGTTTGTATGTAAATAATACATCTTTTTTTATTTATGTTTTAATATTTTGTTATATTATATGAGATATGGTTGCATATGGAGTAGTTATTTGATGTAAATTATGAATTGTGATTGATTATGGATGAATTGGTAAAATGTTAAAAAGTGAGAATTCCCGGTTGAACCTTCGGAATAGAAAAGATACGAATGAGGTAGCTAGGTCACATGTGTGGTACAAAGTGTAGGCCACTATGTATACAAGAGAGCTACGAGATGGCTTTAGGTCACGTGTGTAGTACTAGGTGCAGGCTACTACATGTACCAGACGGATAGGTCGCATGTGTAGTACTAAGAGCAGGCTACTATGCGTACCCGATAGCTTTGATTACATGTGTAGTACTAAGTGCAGGCCACTATGTGTAACTGATGGTTTTGGTCACATGTGTAGTACTAAGTATAGGCTACTATGTGTACCAGATAGCTTCGGCTACAAGGGTGGTACTATGTGCAGGCTACCGTGTATTTGTTATTATTCCGATGAGTTCAACGGAAAATTGACTAAGTAAAAATACATGTGATCATGTCACGACTAAGTGTAATTGTAACACCCCTAACACATATCCATCATCGGACTAGGGTTAAAGGCGTTACCGGACCGATCGGAAACATTTTCAGAAGTTCATACTTTTATCCATCAATCTCAAACATAATGTCCCGTAATACGGTCAACGAGACCTAAAACATGCTTATAAACCGGGTCGGGCCTAAACTGATACACGTACAAAATTTCTCAGAAATTCAAAAACTTTTTTAAGTTTCAGGGGATACACGCCCGTGAAGGTAGGCCGTGCGCCTCCCACGGCTGCTAGACACACCCGTGTGTCATCCCCGTGGTCGAAACTGACCATAGCTCCACGGCCACCAAGCACGCCCGTGTACTTTGGCCGTGGTCGATCCTGTCAAAACAACACGGCGACCAGGCACATCCGTGTGCCGTGGCCATGTGCTCTTAGGCCATATGCTGACTTACGCCCACGGTCACTAGGCACGCCCATGTGCCACAACCATGTGCCAAAAATAGGCCATATGCAAGGCCAAAATGCCACCCACATGGGTCAATCCTACAAGCACATTTGAGCATTTATATACACAATATTTGGCAACCAATTCCATGTCCAATAATCATCATATCATCACAACGTAATTCATTCTTTTTCTTACTCAAACTTGACCATTTCATAGATCACCTAACCATGCCAAAACATTCCACACATATCATACTCATTCAAGCAAATTCTCAACTCATATCTAGCCAAATAACATAGCTAAGTTCATACAACAACTTATACCAAAATACTAGCCTATACATGCCATATCTAGTTTTATACATTTTCAAAGTGTACCAAAATGATTTTAGTAGTGTGATGATGATCCTTGACGGTCCCAAGCCTTCAGTAGCTTTGACGACCTATAAAACATGGAAAACACACACACAAAGTAAGCTTTCCAAAAGCTTAGTAAGTCATATACAAATAAACTTAATATGTAAACATATAAGCATGTAGAACATAGGCACATTTCTTATATATATAACAAACTTCTCACATATTGCTTTGGTCCATACTTTTGACTACATTTGCTCCAATCATCAATTCAAGAATCATATGTATATACATAAATCTATCATAACCATTCTTGTATCTCATTCACATACTCACACTTAATCACACATTTCTTCAAATAGAAATCACACAAGCACTTACCTTATTATACACACTTTGTGTATATATACCAACGTACCTGAAACGGACAATTATTCACTAAATTGATCATCACTCAAATTTGTAATTCTTATCACAGCCCTGCCCGTTGAACCGTTAGGAATCTAGTAGGATACTCAAAAAGCTCAGAATAGTCGTACAATGCCAACGTCCTAGACGAGGTCTTACATGCACTCAGATATCGATGCCACTGTCCCAGACAGGTCTTACACGAATCAATACGATGTCGATGTCCCAGACATGGTCTTACACGTAATCTCAAATCAATGCCAACGTCCCAGACGTGGTCTTACTTGATAAACAGAACAGATACTTATGTCATGACATGGCTAATCCTATCTATTCCTAGGTTCGTACGGAACTTCGCGGACATTGTCACTATATCGATCTTATATCAAAACTCATGTACAGATCATCTTATAAGCATTCATAGTTGACAATAATCATATGAGCATACACAGTTCAATACAAATACATTTATTTGCATAATGACTTACCTCGGATTCGATTTAACAGAAACGGAAACGGCTACTCGGTTAGTTTCACTTTCCCGCGATCTAGGTCTCTTTTCCTTGGTTCTTGATCTAAACATATTCAGAATCAACCATTTTATTCACTAATTCATTCAATTCAATCCAAGGACACACATTCAGGGCTATTTACAAATTAACCCTTACATTTGCACAATTTATCAATTTAGTCTATTTTCTCAAAACATCAAATTCACAAAATTTGTTCACACACATGCATAGCCGAATCTCCCTAGGGACTATATAAGTCCATATGTTTCATCAAATTCACAGATTAGTCCTCCAAAATAATATTTTCTCAATTTAGCCCTAATTAGCTAAATTCATCTATAAAATTCAAGAACAAAATATATTCATCTAGCTTTAATCTTACATTTAACACCATAAAACAACATAAATCACATGAGTTCATCAAAGTCTCATTTCACAAACATCATCAATTCTCAAAATTGAAGCATGGGTTTTGTAGCTCTCAAAGCAATGATTACGAAAACGTAAAAATTATCAAAAACCGATTGAAAACATACCTTGAATCAAAGACTTTAATAGCTGAAACCTAGCTTAAATAATTTATTTCCTTTTCTTCAAACTTTCGGCACCCCAAAGATGATAACATTCATCTTTTCATTAGTTTATTTTATTATAAACATATTATTATACAATTTACCAATTATCCATTCATTAAACATATAAGACAAATAACAATAAGGTTATTTTGTCATTTAATCACCCACTAATATAAAAATGGCTTAATTGCATCTCAAGGCCCTTTTCTTTTAAAAGCCACAACACATTAGTATTTAATAAATAGCAAGCAACTTTCACATTTAATACAATTCAATCCTTTTGTCAAATTAAACACACAAACGGACAAATTAACTTATGGAAATTTACCACATGCTTAGTCACATATCAATAGCACAGAAAATAATATTAAAATATTATTCAAACTCGGATTTGTGGTCCCGAAACCACTGTTCCGACTAGGGTGTAAACCGGACTGTTACAATTCTCCCCCTTAGGGATTTTCGTCCCCGAAATTCTTACCATTAAACAGAGTCGGATATTGCTGTCCCATTTAATCTTCCGGCTCCCACGTTGCCTCTTCTATTCCGTGTCGATTCCATAGTACTTTTACTAATGGAATTTTCTTGTTTCTCAACTCTTTTACTTCACGAGCTAAGATATGGATCAGTTCCTCTTCATATGTCATATCTGATCGGATTTCAATTTCAGATGGGGCAATCACATGTGACGGATTGGATCGATATCTACGGAGCATCGAAACATGAAATACATTGTGTATCTTTTCTAGCTCAGAGGGCAACCTTAATCTATATGCAACAGGCCCAACTCGTTCAATGATCTCATACGGTCCGATGAATCGGTCTTAATTTGCCTTTACGTCCGAATCGGAGTACTTTCTTCCACGGAGACACTTTCAAAAATACTTTGTCACCGATCTCAAATTCTATATCCTTTCGTTTTAAGTCTGCATAAGACTTCTGACGATCAGATGCTGCTTTCAAACAATCTCGGATCAATTTCACTTTCTGTTCTGAATCTTTTATCAAATCAACCCCATGTAGCTTATTTTCACTAAGCTCAATCTAATACAGAGGTATACGACATTTAAGTCCGTACAAAGCTTCATAAGGTGCCATTTTGATGCTTGACTGAAAACTGTTATTGTATACGAATTCAATCAATGGCAGATACTGTTCCCACGTACCGTTAAACTCAAGTATCCAACATCTTAACATATCTTCGAGAATCTGAATGATCCACTCAGATTGACCATCTGTTTGTGGATGAAAAGCTGTACTGAAATGCAGTTTTGTGCCTAAAGCTTCTTGCAAATTCTTCCAGAACCTCGATGTAAACCTCGGATCCCTATCTGACACAATGGATAGTGGCACCCTGTGCAATCTAACAATCTCGAAAATATAAAGCTCAGCTAATCTATCAAGTGAATAGTCAGATCTTGCCAAAATAAAATGGGTAGATTTCGTCAATCGGTCAACTACGACCCAAATCGCATTTTTCTTTCTCGGAGTCTGAGGCAAACCAGAAACAAAATCCATTGTCACTCTATCCCATTTCCATTCCAGAATCAGAATTGGCTGTAGTAAACCAGATGGAACTTGATGTTCGACTTTCACTTGTTGACAGACTAAGCATTTCGAAACAAAATAAAAAATGTCTCGTTTCATACCAAACCACCAATAGTGATACATTTTCATACTCCCCGGATGAACAGATAGACGACTATTATGTGCTTCACTTAAAATCAGCTGAATCAACTCTGGATTTCTCAAAACACAGATACGACCTCAGAAATTCAAGCAATCATCAACAACCCAAAATTCAGATTCAGAATTTGAATCGCACTAAGCTCATTTCACTAATAACTCATTATTAGATTTCTGAGCATCACATATTTGCTGTATAAACAATGGTTTCGCTTTTAACTCAGCTAACACAGAACTATCATCAGACAAATCTAACTGAGCATTCAAAGCACGTAGTGCAAACAATGATTTTCTACTCAACGCATTAGCAACAACGTTCACTTTTCCCGGATGATAATCTATCATGAGCTCATAATTTTTTAACAGCTCTAACCATCTTCTTTGACGCAGGTTCAAATCTTTCTGAGTCATCAGATATTTTAGATTTTATGATCTAAAAACACGTGACATTTCTCACCGTACAGATAATGGCGCCAAATCTTAAATGCAAACACAAACGCAGCAAGCTCAAGGTCGTGTGTCGGATAATTCTTTTTATGAGACTTCAATTGTCTCGAGGCATAAGCTACAACTTTGCCTTCCTGCATCAAAACACATCCCAGACCATTTAACAAAGCATCACTGTATATAACAAATTCTTCACCTGATTCTGGCTGTACTAACACTGGAGCTTCTGTTAATAGAGTTTTCAACTGATCAAAACTTTTCTGGCATTTATCTGACCATTCAAATCTAACATCCTTCTGAAGTAATCTAGTCAA
This sequence comes from Gossypium australe, assembly GCA_005393395.2. Lineage (NCBI taxonomy): Eukaryota > Viridiplantae > Streptophyta > Magnoliopsida > Malvales > Malvaceae > Gossypium > Gossypium australe. Next base: position 52,745,429 of record CM016619.1, on the reverse strand, counting down.
CAGAGTAGCTATCACTGAAAATCCTTTTACAAATCGACGATAATAACCAGCTAAACCCAGAAAACTACGGACTTCAGATACATTTCTCGGAGGTTTCCAATTCAGAATAGCAGAAATCTTACTCGGATCCACTCGGATTCCAGAAGCTGATACAATATGTCCCAGAAAACTAACCTCGTGTAACCAGAATTCACATTTGCTAAATTTCGCGTACAATTGCTTTTCTCTGAAAGTTTGCAACACAATTTTCAAATGTTCAGCATGTTCATTTTCATCATGTGAATAAATCAGGATGTCATCTATGAATACCACAACAAATCGATCTAGGTACGGTCTAAAAATTCAGTTCATCAGATCCATAAAAATAGCAGGAGCATTGGTTAGTCCAAATGGCATAACTAAAAACTCATAATGCACGTACCTCGTTCTGGAAGCTGTCTTCAGAATGTCTGAATCTTTAACTCTCAATTGGTAGTATCTCGATCTCAGATCAATCTTAGAAAATACAGTAGCTCCTTTTAACTGATCAAATAAATCGTCTATTCGGGGCAACGGATATTTATTCTTTATTGTCACCTTATTCAACTGACGGTAATCGATAGACATCCTCATCGTGCCATCTTTCTTTTTCACAAATAGAACAGGAGCACCCCAAGGCGAGAAACTCGATCTAGCAAACCCTCTATCTGTCAATTCTTGTAACTGTGACTTTAACTCTTTCAACTCTGTTGGTGCCACTCTATACGGAGCTATCGATATAGGTGTAGTACCAGGCAGTAAATCAATACTAAATTCGACTTCATGAATCGGAGGTAAACCCGGTAACTCTTCAAGGAACACATTAGAATACTCACAAACAATAGGCACTGAATCAACTTTCTTCTCGGATACTTTCGAATCAATCACATAAGCAAAATATGCCTCATAACCCTTTTTCACATAACTTTGAGCTTTCAAAACAGATATCACGGCAGGCAATCCATTCAAATCATTAGACTTAACTCGTACAATCTTATCATTCGGACAACTCAAATCAATAATTTTTCTTTTACAGTTCACAACAGCATCATGCAAAGACAACCAATCCATACCCAGAATAATATCGAACTCAGCAAATGGCAAAAGCATCAGATCAGCAGGGAAACAGATATCTCGAAACATTAACGGATAGTTCTTGCATACTTTGTCAACAACGACACTTTTACCTAAGGGGTTCGATACTTTTATAGCAAACTAAGTAGACTCTACAGGCAAAGTCTTACTGAATACTAAACTCATGCATACATACGAAGGCGTAGAACCAGGTTCTATCAATGAAATCACAGAAGTATCATAACGTATAAAAGTACCCATTATAACATCTAGTGATGAAGCTTCCTCACAAGCTCGAATAGCATACGCTCTGGCAGGCGCTCTAGCTTCAGATCTTACAACAGTGTCTCTCATAGTTCTCTGACTACCACTGACGTTTCATACATTCTTCGAAGGTCTTCCTCTCACAGGTGCATTATCCGATCTCAGATTCTGAACAGTTTCTAGCTCAATCGATTCAGGGCAATCACAGATAAAATGATCAAGTGATCCACATCTGAAGCAAGCTCTGTCATTTAATTAATCTACAACTTCCGGGATGCCTTTTTCCACAATTTTTACATTCAGATCTCTCAGATCGAACATTACCAACGCTGGCCACTGAAGTTGCTGGAGTTTTAGAACTCATTTGCGATCTAGCTCGATTTCTGTTCGAATGTCCCACATTATCTCTGGAACGACTTTGATCATCTCTGAGTCTTTTTGAAGCAGACTGAAATGATTTGCTTGGAAATCTCTTTCTCATATCTCGGGCTTCAGACTTAGCTTTTCTTTTATCTTTTCCGAGCGCCTCAGCTTTGCACGCTCGATCAACGAGTACAACGAACTCTTTTATTTCTAAAATCTCGACTAGCAAACAAATGTCTTCATTAAGGCCATCTTCGAATCTTTTACACATTATAGCTTCAAAAGACACACATTCCCGAGCATACTGACTCAGTCTCACGAACTCTAGTTCATATTCCGAAACAGTCATTCGGCCCTGTTTTAGTTCCAAAAATTCCTTTCGTTTCTGATCGACGAATCTCCCACTGATATATTTCTTCCGGAATTCACTCTGAAAGAAGTCCCATGTAACTCGCTCTTTCGGAACAACAGAAATCAAAGTTTTCCACCATTGATATGCTGCATCTCGGAGTAATGACACAATGCACCTTATGCAATCTTCTGGAGTCAAAGACATTTCGTCGAACACCCGTGTAGTATTTTCTAACCAGAACTCAACCCTTTCAGCATCATCATCACTAGTAGCCCGAAACTCTTCGGCCCCATACTTACGGATCTTGTCAACCGGGGGCTTATTCCACTGATTCAGATTTGCAATCAGAGGCGGATTAACCAGGGGCGGGGGTTGCGAATCAGTCGGGTTATTCTTTACAAATTGAGTGAACCACTCACTCATTATTTGGAAGAAAGCTTGTTTAGCTTCTCCCTCTTGACCGCTCGTAGCCGGTCTCGAATCAGAAGGTGCTATCCCTTGCGCGGGAGCAGGCGCAATACTTTCTATGTCGTCTGCTACGGCTCTTTCGGGATCCATTGCTATATAAAAATCACATTTTATACGTTAGGATTCATCACACTATCACAATTCAGATATATGGCATGTATAGTTAGACTCTGACATGCTACGTTAGTCTGAGAATCGGCTAAACCGTAGCTCTGATACCAACCAAATGTAACACCCCTAACCTGTATCCATCGTCGGACTAGGGTTAAAGGCGTTACCGGACCGATCGAAAAAATTTTCAGAAGTTCATACATTCATCCATCAATCTCAAACATAATGTCCCGTAATACGGTCAACGAGACCTAAAACATGCTTATAAACCGGGTCGGGACTAAACCGGTACACGTATAAAATTTCTCAGAAATTCAAAAACTTTTCTAAGTTTTAGGGGATACACGCCCGTGGGGGTAGGCCGTGCGCCTCCCACGGCTGCTAGACACACCCGTGTGTCATCCCCGTGGTCGAAACTGACCATAGCTCCACGGCCACCAGGCACGCCTGTGTACTTTGGCCGTGTTCGATCCTGTCAAAACCACACGGCTACCAGGCACATCCGTGTGTTGTGGCCGTGTGCTCTTAGGCCATATACTAACTTACGCCCACGGTCACTAGGCACGCTGTGTGCCACAACCGTGTGCCAAAAATAAGCCATTTGCAAGGCGAAAATGCCACCCACATGGGTCAATCCTACAAGCACATTTGAGCATTTATATACACACAATTTGGCAACCAATTCCATGTCCAATAATCATCATATCATCACAATGTAATTCATTCTTTTTCTTACTCAAACTTGACCATTTCATAGATCACCTAACCGTGCCAAAACATTCCACACATATCATACTCATTCAAGCAAATTCTCAACTCATATCTAGCCAAATCACATAACTAAGATCATATAACAACTTATACCAAAATACTAGCCTATACATGCCATATCTAGTTTTATACATTTTCAAAGTGTACCAAAATGATTTTAGTAGTGTGATGGCGATCCTTGACGGTCCCGAGCCTTCAGTAGCTTTGACGACCTATAAAACATGGAAAACACATACACAAAGTAAGCTTTCCAAAAGCTTAGTAAGTCATATACAAATCAACTTAATATGTAAACCTATAAGCATGTAGAACATAGGCACATTTCATATATATATAACAAACTTCTCACATATATGTTTTGGTCCATACTTTTGACTACATTTGCCCCAATCATCAATTCAAGAATCATATGTATATACATAACTCTATCATAACCATTCTTGTATCCCATTCACATACTCACACTTAATCACACATTTCTTCAAATCGAAATCACACAAGCACTTACCTTATTATACATACTTTGTGTATATATCCCAACGAACATGAAACGGATTTGTAATTCTTATCACAAACTTGTCCGTTGAACCGTTAGGAATCTAGTAGGATACTCAAAAAGCTCGGAATAGTCGTACAATGCCAACGTCCCAGACGAGGTCTTGCATGCACTCAGATATCGAGGCCACTGTCCCAGATAGGGTCTTACACGAATCAATACGATGCCGATGTCCCAGACATGGTCTTACACGTAAGGCTCATATCGATGCCAACGTCCCAGACGTGGTCTTACACGTAATCTCAAATCAACGCCAACATCCCAGACGTGGTCTTACTTGATAAATAGAATAGATACCAATGTCATGACATGGCTAATCCTATCTATTCCTAGGTTCGTACGGGACTTCGCAGACATTGTCACTATATCGATCTTATATCAGAATTCATATACATATCATCTTATAAGCATTCATAGTTAATAATAATCACATGAGCATACACAGTTCAATACAAATACGTTTATTTGCATAATGACTTACCTCGGATTCGATTTAATAGAAACGGAAACGACTACTCGGTTACTTTCGCTTTCCCGCGATCTAGATCCGTTTTCCTCGGTTCTTGATCTAATTCAACCCAAGGACACCCATTTAGGGCTATTTAAAATTAACCCTCACATTTGCACAATTTATCAATTTATTCCATTTTTCTCAAAACATCAAATTCACAAAATTTGTTCACACACATGCATAGCCGAATCTCCCTGGGGACTATATAAGTCCATATGTTTCATCAAATTCACAGATTAGTCCTCCAAAATAATATTTTCTCAATTTAGCCCTAATTAGCTAAATTCATCAAAAAATTCAAGAACAAAATATATTCATCTAGCTTTAATCTTACATTTAACACCGTAAAACATCATAAATCACATGAGTTCATCAAAGTCTCATTTCACAAACATCATCAATTCTCAAAATTGAAGCATGGGTTTTGTAGCTCTCAAAGCAACGATTACGAAAATGTAAAAATTATCAAAAACCGATCGAAAACATACCTTGAATCAAAGACTTTAATAGCCGAACCCTAGCTTAAATAATTTCTTTCTTTTTCTTCAAACTTTCGGCACCCCAAAGAAGATAACATTCATCTTTTCATTATTTTATTTTATTATAAACATATTATTATACAATTTACCAATTTATCCATTCATTAAACATATAAGACAAATAACAATAAGGTTATTTTGTCATTTAATCACCCACTAACGTAAAAATGGCTTAATTGCCTCTCAAGGCCCTTTTCTTTTAAAAGCCACAACACATTAGTATTTAACAAATAGCAAGCAACTTTCACATTTAATACAATTCAATCCTTTTATCAAATTAAACACACAAACAGACAATTTAACTTACGAAAATTTACCACTAGCTTAGTCACATATCAATAGCACAGAAAATAATATTAAAATATTATTCAAACTCAGATTTATGGTCTCGAAACCACTGTTTCGACTAGGGTGTAAACCGGACTGTTACAGTAATTGAATATGACTTTGTGATGAATAAGTGCAGGTATAAGTGTGAATATTTATGAACATTGTGCTCGATATTTGATCGAACCTTCGGTAAGATGAAATGGAGTAAGAGAAATTATGAAAGAGTAAATTTAGCGACAAAATAGTTTTGGGCAGCAGCAGTTGTGTGACTTCGAAAAATCACCAAAAATGGTGAAAATCTAATTAGAGGTTGAATAAGATATGAAATTAAATCTAATGAGTCTATTTTCACATAAAAGAAACGGTGTAAACAAAAGAATTTCATATTCTAAGATATTTGAATTTTTGTGAGACAAAGTTAGAATGATTTCGGAATCCCCTGTTCTGACTTGGAAAAATAGTTAAAAATTGTACAAAAATAATTATGGGCTATAATTTACATGCTTAAAATAATTAGTTAGTCTATTTTCAAAAGAAACAAATGAGAATATCGTCCGAATCCCGTACAAGGAGATAATTAATTTTAAGTGAAGAGGGGTTGGAACTGTCGAACAGCAGAACAGGGATGACTTTAAATAATAAACTGCACTTATTGGCTAAACTAAAAATTCTGAAAATTTTATGGTAAGAAGATATGTTAGTATAGTTTTATGTAAAATTTACAAAACTTAATTTGGAGTTCTGTAATGCAAGATATAAATAATTTAGTAACTATGACTCGAGTAGATAGCTTGAGATGAACATGAATAAATAGTGGAACTATGTGCAATTATGATTGTATTATCTTGAGAACATATTGTGAGGATTGGTAAAAACATATTAATTAATCGCTTATTATTTACATGCTAACTTACTAAGCCATATAGCTGTAACACCCCTAACCCATATACGTCACCAAATTAGGGTTAAAGGCGTTACTGGACAAATCGGAGACTTTTACAAACATTTCATATTACAATTCATCAATCAAAATTTAAGTGTCCCTTTTATAGGTCAACAAGACCTTAATCATGCTTTAGAATAGGATCGAGACTAAACTAAACACATACTAAAATTCTCGGAAATTTAAAACTCTTCTAAGTTACAGAGACCACACGCCCGTGTGGGCAGGCCGTGTGCCTCCCACGGCTACTAGACACACCCATGTGCCCTGTCGTGCCAAAACAGAGCATGTGTATTGACTTATCCACACGGCCACCAAACACGCCCGTGTGCCATGGCCGTGTATAATAGGCAAGCTACTGACTTACTCACACGGCCACCAGACATGCCCATGTGCCATGGCCATATAAAATTAGGTCAGCTCTTGACTTATTCACACGGCCACCAGACACGCCCGTGTGCCATGCCCGTGTAGGCAAAACAGGCCACTTGCAAGGCCAAAATGCCACCCACACAAGGGTCAACCCTACAAGAAAAATATCAATTCAAGTCATGCACATTTGGCACCTAAAAACATGTCAAATTAATCAACAAATCTTTACATTCAATCTCATTTCCAATCATACCAATTTACCCAACTAAAACACTATACATTCAAACATGATTCATCCACATTTGCCTTTCATATAACCATTTCTTTTCCTAAACATACATACTCATAATGCATTCATAAGCTTACCATAGCCTTGGTCATTTCATTAGCTATCAAGCCAAACCAAACCATGTATCATATATCATATTTACTCAAACATATAATCAACATTTATCTAGCCACATCTCATGGCTATATATACACATTTCAAACATCATCCAAAATGACTAGCCTATACATGACATATTTAGCTATATACATATTTCAAAGGTACCAAAACAAGTTGAGTAGTGTGATGATGATCCTCGACGATCCCCGAGCCTTCAGTAGCTTTGACGATCTATAAAACAGAGCAACACACATACAGAGTAAGCTTTCAAAAGCTTAGTCAGCCATATACAAATAATCTTTGCATAAAAAGCATATAACCAAATTGATACAATGGCATTATTGGTTCTCATAGCAAATTCATCACATATATTCCTTGGCTCATTTGCCTAACCATGTCTTACCACCTTCTTCAAGTCAAATAGCTTATATATATACATAGCTTATTCAAGCATATAATCACTTATCATTCCATCATTTTATTGCACACATTCATCTTAGTTAGTTCATATAGACACTTACCTTTCATACACACTTAGTGTACATAACAAGCGTACCTGAAACGGATATACAAATCACATAGTCGTTCGTATCTCGGACTTGCCCGTTGAACTGTTCGAAACTAAATAGGATACTCAGAGTGCCCAGAATAGCCATACAATGCCAACGTTCCAAACGTGGTCTTACATGTAATCAGATATCGATGCCACTGTCCCAGACAGGGTCTTACACAAATCAATACGATGCCAATGTCCCGGACATGGTCTTACACGTAAATCTCATATCAATGCCAACATCCCAGATATGGTCTTACACGAAATCTCTAATCAATGCCAACATCCCAGACGTGGTCTTACATGATATCACGTAACGGACACCTATGTCATGACATATACTATCCTATCTATCCCTAGGTTCAAACGGGACTTCTCAAATATTATCAACTTGTCGATTTATTCATAACTCGTACTTCATATACATTTCATCGCAATGGATATTCATATCAAGTCACATTTCATATATACATAAATAGTTCAATAAAAATACATTTATTTGTATATTGACTTACCTCGAGTTTGATTTAACAGAAACGGATGCGGCTACTCTATTACTTTTGATTTCCCGCGATCTAAGTCTGTTTTCTTCAGTTCTTGACCTATACATATTCAAATTTAACCCTTTTATTTACCAACATATTCATTTCAATCCAAAAACACACATTTAGGGCTATTTGCAACTTAGCCCTCACATTTACACATTTTATCAATTTAGTCCATTTTTCTCAAAACATCAAATATACAAAATCACCAGATACCCATGCTTAGCTGAATGCTCATGTATCTCATACAAGTTCAAAATTTTCATTTATTTTACAATTTAGTCCCTTAAAATGCTATTTTCACAATTTAGCCCTAATTAGCTAATTCACCAAAAATTCAAGAACAAAATATGTTCATTAAACACATATCTTTCATTTAACACAAAGCTCACCATTTCATCCATGGAACATTTCACAAGTGCCGAATGTGTGAAAGCTTTTTAAACCCTTATTTTCTTTTGATTTTCGTGTAAGAGTATGCCCAAAGATCAATCATGAGATGGTTGTAATAACATACTTAATTTACCATGTTTATTAATATAAAGCGTTGTCATTATTATTTCAGTTTTTCTTTCTGTGTGTATAGATAAACTGTTTTATAATAATGTCTTGAGAATAATATGATTATTCTTAAAAGATCCTTAGTCGAGTATTATTGTTGACTAGGACAATAATAATGCATTAAGACTAACATGTAGTTGATTGATGATAAAGAGTTGTCATTGATATGGAGTGTCAAAATCAATGCATGAATATGTGTGTTAGAGAACAACATATTGGATTGACCCGCTATGAGTATGTTTCTTGGATTATTATGTAATTGTCACAACATTACTCATAGTGATTAATATGTATATGATCCTCAGACTTGAGATCATTATTATCCCAGCATCGTGAGTTGTATATTTTGATACAGTCAAACGTACACCGTAACAGGTTGTTCTATAAAGGCTGATGTTCGATATACCACAATCTATGTAGAGGGATATGGTTGATCAATAAAGGATAAGTCCTTCCTACATAATAGGAGTAATATCTTAGGCCACTTGATTGAGTGAGACTAGAAATGCATGGCCATGCTCAAATAAGTTGATATGAGATGTCATACTAATTTGTATATCATAGTCTACTCAAGATATCAAGAAACATGGGATGGACTATGCAAGTGTGACTATCCCATGACTTGTATCCGTTCCAGAGATAAAGGACTTAAGGATTAATGCATGAAAGGTTAATCACGAAAGGTTATGTCGAATCATGACTTCTTGTAACTTAGGTAGCAATGATGCATTGCTAGATGCCACTCATTGTCTATGACAATAGAATCGTTCTAGTATTACTGCTAACGTTGCAAGAACCTACAGGGTCACACCCTATGGTTGAAATGAACGGAATAAAATATAGTTGGTATTGTGCTTGGTTGTCACATAAATTAAATTAATTAAAGAATTAATTTAATTGGGCAATCAAATATTGAACATATTATATGTACAATGATGTTGTACACATAATGATAACATAATTTTATTAATATATGAATTTGATTCATATATAAATTTAAATAAATATAGTTTACCGGAATCCTTATTATAATTAATGTAATTATAATTTTCAGATATAATTAATGTAATTATAATTTTCGGTTAAAAACTTTATTGTATTTATTTAATCTTGTAATACATTCAAGAGATACCAATTATAAAAGGCCCAATTAAGAGGATACCTATTATAAAAGGCCCAATGAGAAAGGCACCCATTATAAAAGGTATTAAAAGGAGACAAAACTCAACATGAAAACCCTAAGTGATTGCTTGTTAGGTCTAGCAGCCGTCAAGCAAATAAGCCTCCAAAACAGTTTTGGAGATTTCTTCCGTTCATAGTCAAACCGGGTGGATTACGTAGAGGCCGACGTCGGAAAAGGTTGAGGCTTGATTCGACAGTAGATCAAAACTCTTGTTGCCAAGGCGTCGCTGTCTACTTAGATTGAAGTTTTGGTAATTTCGAAACCTTTATTTCACCCCGATTCGTTCCTCACACAATGGATCCATGATTTGGATCGCCGGATCTAATTTTATTCTGCTGTGCTATGGGGTACCGGCGTTCCAACATTTCGGCAAGAAGATGGATGAAATGGCTTATTATTTAGCCTTTTATTTCTATTATTACCATATTATTAATCTAGTTACTATATTAACCTTATACTAAACTTATGTATATATAAACATTAAGGGCATTAAGGTCCTTTATCCATCCACTAACTTGTAAAGTGGTTTGATTGCCTCATAATGCCACCACTTTAAAAATCCACATCACATAGGTGCTTTAACAAATAGCATACAAACTTTGCATTTAATGCAATTTAGCCCTTTTCTCAAGTTAAATACACAAATGATCAAATTTTCATACGAGGCTTTCGCACATGCTTAGTCACATATCAACAACACAGAAAATAATATTAAAATATTTTCTAACTCGGATTTGTGGTTCTGAAACCACTGTTCTGACTAGGGTCTAAACCGGATTGTTACAATTCTTTCCCTTAGAGATTTTTGTCCCCGAAACTCTTACCGTGAAACAGATTCGGATATTGTTGTTTCATTGAATCTTCAGGCTCCCACGTAGCCTCTTCAATTCCGTGTCGATGCCACAATACTTTTACTAACAGAATTTTCTTGGTTCTCAACTCTTTCATTTCATGAGCTAAGATACGGATCGGTTCCTCTTCATCAGTCATATCAGATCAGATTTCAATTTTAGATGGAGAAATGACATGTGACGAATCGGATCGGTATCGACGGAGCATCGAAACATGAAATACATTATATATCTTTTCTAGCTCAGATGGCACTAGCAATCTATACGCAACAGGTCCAACACGCTCAATGATCTCATATGGCCCTATCAACCTCGAACTCAACTTGCCTTTAAGTCCGAATCGGAGTACTTTCTTCCAGGAAGACACTTTCAGAAACACTTTGTCACTGATTCAAATTCAATATCTTTTTGTTTCAAGTCCGCATAAGACTTCTGACGATCAGACGCTGCTTTCAAATTGTCTCGGATCACTTTCACTTTCTGTTCAGATTCTTTTATCAAATCAACCCCATGTACCTTATTTTTACTGAGTTCGGTCCAACATAGAGGTGTTCGACATTTACGTCTGTACAAAGCTTCATAAGGTGCCATTTTAATTGTAACAGCCCAATTTAGGGCCTAGCTAGAATAATGGTGTGAGACCATAAATCTGAGTTAGTAAAATGAGTTTTTAAGGTAATTGAGATGTTTGCATGATGATATGAAAGTTTCATGTAGAAATTTTATGGAAATTTCCATTTAAGGGTCATTAGACTAAATTGTAAAAGTTGTAAAACATGAGTTTCTAGAAGCTTTTTATATGAAATAGCTTTAGAATATTAATTAGAAGTCCTTAAATAGCAATTTTCCCAAATTATAATTTTTGGACAAAAATGGACATGAGTTAGTAAATGGTGAAATTGTAAAGAGAAGGGCATTTTGGTCATTTATCAATTAAATGATTAATAAGGGAAAAAGATGAAAAAAAAATCATTCTCATCTTCTTCCCCAAGTGCCAAAAATTTGAAGGAAGTCATAGCTATGGTTATTCAAATTTTCAAGCTTGCTAATCAAGAAAAACAAAGCCCGGATCGAAACCGAGGCAAGAACAAAGTCGAGGTCTAAATTGCATATCTACATACATGCTGTATATCAAGGTAATTTTGTATAATTTCTAAGCTTTATGATTACTATCATTGAATTGCTTAGTATAATGTACATTATTACCATAGAAATGCTTAATGCTATGTTAAATAAAGAAATCAATGAGATTAAGCATGAGAAAGTCTCGATTGAAGTTGAATTACTTAGGATACTTGATCTACCACATGAGATAAGAAAGTTCGTATAAGACCAAGCCAAGGCATGGCATCTGCAATCAAGTAAAGTTATCATGTAAGTCCAAGACAAGTCTTGGCATTGAAGAGTTATTATTAGATGAAGACCCATGTAAGCCCAAGCCAAGGCATGGCATTGGTGAGTCTCCAAGCAAAAATGTCATGTAAGTCCAAGACAAGTCTTGGCATTGAAAAGCTATCATGAGATAAAGATCCCATGTAAGTCCAAGCCAAGGCATGGCATTGGTGAGTAACAAGGAAGAATTCAAGTAAGTCCAAGCCAAGGCATGGCATTAGTGAGTAACAAGGAAGATTTCAAGCAAGTCCAAGCCAAGGCTCGGCATTGACCAGTTCATGAGTAAAGATACCAAATAAGACCATGTCAAGACATGGAAATGGTAAGTTCCTTAGGGAACACACAAGGAAGACTTTGAGTAAGTCCATGTCAAGACAAGGCATCGATACCAAGATGAGAGATCCCATGTAAAACCATATCTAGGATATGGCTTTGGCATCGAGTTATATGTGGGATGAGATTTAGTATCCTTGGTAATTCATAGAAATTCACCGGGCAAATGAGTAAAGCTTAAATGAGTAAAGCTTAAATGAGATAGCAAGAAAATTAAGTAAGCAAAGCTATTATCAAGTTGGAAATGAGTATTATTCATGTTGTGAATGATGAATTAGAGATTATGATTATTATAGTAAAGTATGCTGATCTATTTGATCAAGTGATACAGGTAACTTGTTTACCTCACAAGCATGAGACTAGTAAGTATCAGGAGATATGTAAGAATCAGTAAGAGTAAGTAAGCTTAAATAGCTGAAATTATGATGCCATTGTTTATGCCAAATGGTTTATGTTAAACAAGTATGATGTTATGTGAATTATATGCAAACTTACTAAGCTAAATGCTTACGTCTTTTATTCTTTCTTTCCATGTAGTCCAGCCAAGCTAATCTCGTGGATCATCGTCATTGGAGCTCGGAGCACACTATCAATCGCTATTTTGGTATAGCCAAGATGTTTATATTAAGTATGGCATGTATAGGAACATTTCATTTTGAGAATATGTCTTAAAAAGGGCAAAAGTATGGGCTATCAAGTTTATTTTTCTTTTGTATATGGCTAAGTGATTGGCCAAGATTGACTAAGTATGTATGTTTATCGATATCAATGAAGCATGTAGTATTGTTCATGAAAGATGTAGTAATTTGAGTTGTTGGATTGAATATGAGATTGATCTTGATTTCAGGGTGGCAATTGGCTTGGTAAATAGCCTTCAAGTGCCCACACGGATAGACACACGGGCGTGTGTCTAGGCCGTGCATCCCCTGCACCTTAGTAGTACTTTAAGTTAGATTATACTACGAGCTAATCCCACGGCCATTTGTTTAGGCCGTGTGTGACACACGGTCAGAACATGTGCCTGTGCCCCAGACCGTGTGAATATAGTCAGTGTCGACCACGATCTAAGTCCACGGGCGTGTCAAGGCCGTGTGAATATAGTCAGTGTCGACCACGGTTGGAGGACATGGGCGTGTCTTAGTGGTACATGGGCGTGTCCCAAGCCACATGGGCGTGTGACCCCTATTTTAAGGAAAAGTTTTCGATTAAGTTCTGAAAGTTTCCAGATATGTGTTTAAGGCCTCGTAGGCCCATGAAATGTATGACTAGACTAAGAAAGAGAAGTTTTAATTCGGAACAAAATTTTACAGCCCGTAAGTGCATGTTTAAGAATGTTCTAGCATAGTAATGTCTCGTATCCGATCTCAGCCTTGGACTCAGGTATGGGGTGTTACATTTAGTGGTATTAGAGCTACGGTTTAGTCGGTTCTAGGGCTAACGTAGCATGAGCACGAGTCTAGCTATACATGCAATACGTAAGAATTTTTTATAATGATAGTGTGATGACTCCTGACGACTTAAATTATGTTTATATATATAGTAAATGGATCCCGAAAGAGTTGTGGCGGATGACATAGAAAGTAACGTGCCGACTCCCCGCTGAAACGAGAATGAGAATAGACCCACTATGGTGAGTCAAGGAGGAGGAGAAGAGGCTAGAGAAGCCTTCCTCCATATGATGAACACTTGGTATACAGAGTTCGTTCGTACGAACCTGAATGCACAACCCCCTCCACCCCCACCTATTCCACAATCTATTCCTATAACCCCTCAAGTAGTAGAGGTGGTAAGAAGAGACAAACCTCCAGTTGATAGGATCAGGAAACATGGGGCAGAAGAATTCCAGGCTAAAAGAGATGACGATCCAGAGAAGGCCGAATTCTAGTTAGAAAATACCATCAGGGTATTTAATGAGTTGTCATGCACATCTGAAGAATGCATGAAGTGTGTAGTTTCTCTTTTAAGAGATTCTGCCTATCAATGGTGGAACACCTTGGTATCGGTAGTACCAAGAGAGAAGATTACTTGGGAATTCTTTCAAGAAGAGTTTAAGAAAAAGTATATCAGTCAAAGGTTTGTGGACCAGAAAAGGAAGGAATTTCTAGAACTAAAGCAAGGTAAGATGTCTGTGACTGATTATGAGTGTGAATTTGTACAACTCAGCAAATACGCTCGAGAATGCGTGTCCACTGAGGCCATCATGAGTAAAAGATTCGAAGATGGACTAAATGATGACATCAAATTGTTTGTTGCTGTCTTAGAACTAAAGGAATCCGCTGTGCTAGTAGAGAGGGCTTGTAAAGCCGAAGAGCTAGTAAAGGAGAAGAGAAGATCTGAAATGGAGTCTCGTGACTCTAGAAAGAGACAGTAGAATAAGTCATTCCAATCCTCATCCAAGAAGTCAAGAGATTTCTCCATCTGATCGGCTACTTCCACTGGGTTTTCAAGGAAGGACAAGGGTAAGCAGTATTTGGGAAATAAAGCACAAATGACTTTAGTTGCTAGTGTGGGGAACATCCGAATGCCCACAGTATGGCAAACGTCATCTGGGAGAATGCCGAGCACATGAAAATACATGTTTTAGATGTGGTTCCCAAGACCACTACATAAAGGATTGTCTTGAGACGACAAAAGAAGAGAAAACTCAAAACCCGAGATCAGGGAGTATGATCAGAGGAAGATCGCAGAAGAACCCGGGAAGTGGGGCAAGTGGAAGAGGTAACCCTAGAGAGCAGGCCGCGAGACCCAAGGGTAGGGCGCCTGCAAGGACTTATGCCATTCGCGCTCTCGAAGAGGCATCTTCTCCTGATGTTATTATGGGTACCTTTTCTCTTTATGATATCAAAGTTATTACTTTAATAGATCCCAGATCCACACACTCTTACATTTGTATGAAACTAGTATCCAGTATGAGTATGCCTATAGAGTCCACAGAATTTGTGATTAAGGTGTCTAATCCTTTAGGCAAGAGTGTGTTAGTTGATGAAGTATGTAAAGATTGCCCATTGATGATTAGAGGTCATTATTTTAAGGCAAACCTTATGTTGCTACCATTTGATGAGTTTGACATCATTCTTGGTATGGATTGGTTGACCACTCATGATGTAATAGTAAATTGTGGGAAGAAGTACATTGAGATGAGATGTGAGAATGGGGACACTCTCCATGTAGAATCAAACGAACAAGGTAGATCGCCGGTAATGATTTTTCATATGACAGCATGGAGATATATAAGAAAAGGGTATGAGGCATATCTTGCTTATGTGATGAATACTAGAGAAACAGAGCTAAAGATCGAGTTAGTGCCGATAGTATGTGAGTACTTAGATGTTTTTCCTGAAGAGTTATCAGGATTACCTCCAGTTAGAGAGGTTGAGTTCAATATTGAGCTAGCTCTTGGTACTGTACCGATATCTATTACCCCTTATAGAATGGCTCCAACGGAGTTAAGAGAATTGAAGTCACAGTTGTAAGAGTTGACAGATAAAGGCTTTGCAAGATCAAGTTGTTCACCATGGGGTGCTCCAGTTTTATTTGTGAAAAAGAAAGATGGCACCATGAGATTGTGCATAGATTACCTTCAGCTACCTTCAGCTTAATAAGGTGACAGTGAAGAACAAGTACCCATTGCCTAGAATCGATGATTTATTCAATCAATTGAAAGGAGCCACTGTGTTTTCCAAAATAGACTTGAGATCAGGGTACTACTAGTTGAAAGTAAAGGATTCAGATGTTTCTAAGACCGCCTTTCGAACGAGGTATGGGCATTATGAATTTTTAGTCATGCCCTTTGGATTGACCAATGCTCCTGCGGTATTTATGGACCTAATGAGCCGCATCTTTAGGCCATACCTCGACAAGTTTGTAGTCGTTTTTATTGATGACATATTGATTTATTCTCGAGATGAGATCGAGCATGCTGAGCACCTACGGACAGTTTTACAGATTCTATGAGAAAATCAGTTGTATGCCAAGTTCAGTAAATGTGAATTTTGGCTCAAATAAGTAGGATTTCTGGGACATATTGTCTCGAGAGATGGAGTCCGAGTGGATCCAAGTAAGATTTCGGCTATAATGGACTGGAAACCACTAAGGAATATCGCTGAAATTAGAAGTTTCCTAGGCTTAGTCGGCTATTACAGACGATTCATCAAGGGGTTTTCCATGATTGCAACCCCGATGACTAAATTGGTACAGAAAAAACGTGAAGTTTGAGTGGACAGAAAGATGCCAACATAGTTTTGAGAAACTGAAAGCATTGTTGACAGAAGCTCCAGTTTTAGTACAACCTGAGACAGGGAAAGAATTTATAATTTACAGCGATGCATCCTTAAATGGGTTAGGCTATGTGCTTATGCAAGAGGGCAGAGTGATTGCTTATGCCTCAAGTCAATTGAAGCCTCATGAGAAGAACTATCTGACACACGATCTAGAGTTGGCTGCCATAGTCTTCGCATTGAAGATATGGAGACACCATCTATATGGTGAAAGATGTCGAATTTTCACCGATCACAAAAGTTTGAAGTACTTGATGACGCAAAAAGAGTTGAACTTAAGGCAACGGAGATGGTTAGAGTTAATAAAAGACTATGAGTTGATCATTGACTACCATCCAGGAAAGGTGAATGTGGTTGCCAATGCTTTAAGCAGAAAGTCCCTATTTGCATTAAGGGCAATGAATTCACGGATGACTTTATTCGATGATGGTTCTATTCTAGTTGAGTTGAGAGCTAGACCCGTATTCCTCCAAGAGATCTTTGAGGCTCAGAAAGAAGATAGCGAATTGCAAGCCAAGAAAGCTCAGTGCGAGTCAGATATTGAATCCAACTTTCGGATTAATTTCGATGGATGTTTGATGTTTAAAGATAGAGTTTGTGTACCTAGAAAGGAAGAGCTTATTTAGAGAATTTTGCATGAGGCACATAACGGATGTTTATCTGTACATCCGGGTAGTACAAAGATGTATAATGATTTGAAGCAACAGTATTGGTGGCCGAGAATGAAGAAAGATATTTCAGAGTTCGTTTCAAGATGCTTGACTTGCCAGCAAGTAAAGGCTGAACACCAAGTACCTTCGGGTTTGCTTCAACCTATTTTGGTTCCCGAGTGGAAATGGGACCGTATCACTATGGATTTTGTAACAGGTTTACCGTTGTCACCGAGCAAGAAAGATGCTATATGGGTTGTAGTTGATAGACTCACGAAGTCAGCCCATTTTATGCCTGTACGAGTGGATTGCTCACTCGACAAGCTGGTAAGCTTGTATGTTTCTGAAATAGTAAGACTTCACGGAGTTCCTTTGTCAATCATATCTGATAGAGATCCGAGATTCACATTCAGATTTTTGAAAGAAGTTACAAGAGGCCTTGGGTACAAAGTTGAGCTTTAGTACAGCTTTTCATCCTCAAACCGATGGACAATCGGAGAGGTTAATACAAGTACTCGAAGATATGCTTCGGTGTTGTATTCTTGAATACTAAGTTAGTTGGGAAAAGTTTATTCCATTGGTAGAATTTGCCTACAATAATAGCTTTCAGTCAACCTTAAAGATGGCGCCTTATAGGCTTTTTATGGGCGTAAGTGCAGAACGGCTTTATTTTGGACTGAACTCAAAGAAAATCAAATTCACGGAGTTGATTTGGTTAGAGAAGCTGAAGAGAAAGAGAAAGTGATACGAGAGTGTCTAAAAGCTGTAGCAGACAGACAGAAATCCTACTCGGATTTAAGAAGAAAAGAGATAGAGTACCAAGTCAGGGATAAAGTTTTCTTGAAAGTGTCACCATGGAGAAAAGTTCTAAGATTTGGCCGAAAAGGCAAGTTGAGCCTACGTTTCATTGGACCATATGATATTACTGAGAGAGTTGGGCCGTGAGCTTACCGATTGGCTTTTCCATCGGAGTTAGAAAAGATACATGATGTGTTTCACGTGTCAATGTTGAGACGCTACCGATCAGACCCTTCACATGTAATTACCCCGTCAGAGATAGAGATTCATTCCGACAAGACTTATGGGGAAGAACCAGTTAAGATTTTAGCTCGAGAAATCAAGTAGCTAAATGGTTTATGTTAAACAAGTATGATGTTATGTGAATTATATGCAAACTTACTAAGCTAAATGCTTACGTCTTTTATTCTTTATTTCCATGTAGTCCCGCCAAGCTAATCTCGTGGGTCATCGTCATCGGAGCTCGGAGCACACTATCAATCGCTCTTTTGGTATAGCCAAGATGTTTATATTAAGTATGGCATGTATAGGAACATTTCATTTTGAGAATATGTCTTAAAAAGGGCAAAAGTATGGGCTATCAAGTTTATTTTTCTTTTGTATATGGCTAAGTGATTGGCCAAGATTGACAAAGTATGTATGTTTATCGATATCAATGAAGCATGTAGTATTGTTCATGAAAGATGTAGTAATTTGAGTTGTTGGATTGAATATGAGATTGATCTTGATTTCAAGGTGGCAATTGGCTTGGTAAATAGCCTTCAAGTGCCCACACGGATAGACACACGGGCGTGTGTCTAGGCCGTGCGTCCCCTACACCTTAGTACTTTAAGTTAGATTAGACTACGGGCTAATCCCACGGCCGTTTGTTTAGGCCGTGCGTGACACACGGTCAGAACATGGGTGTGTGCCCCAGGCCGTGTGAATATAGTCAGTGTCGACCATGGTTGGAAGACATGGGCGTGTCTTAGGGGTACATGGGCGTGTCCCAAGCCACATGGGCATGTGACCCCTGTTTTAAGAAAACGTTTTCAATTAAGTTCTGAAAGTTTCCAGATATGTGTTTAAGGCCTCGTAGGCCCATGAAATGTATAACTAGACTAAGAAAGAGAAGTTTTAATTCGGAACAAAATTTTACAGCCCATAAGTGCATGTTTAAGAATGTTCTAGCATAGTAATGTCTCGTATCTGGTCTCAGCCTTGGACTCAGGTATTGGGTGTTACATTAATACTCGACTGAAAACTATTATTATACGCAAATTCAATCAATGACAGATACTGTTCCCACGTACCATTAAACTCAAGAATGCAGCATCTCAACATATCTTCTAGAATCTGAATAATCCGTTCAGACTGACCATCCATTTGCGGATGAAAAGCTGTAACACCCCATACCTGAGTCCAAGGCTGAGACCGGATACGAGACATTACTATGCTTGAACTTTCTTAAACATGCACTTACGAGCTGTAAAATTTTGTTTCAAATTAAAACTTCTCTTTCTTAGTCTAGTCATACATTTCATGGGCCTACGAGCCCTTAAACACATATCTGGAAACTTTCAGAACTTAACCGAAAACTTTTCCTTAAAACAGGGGTCACACGCCCATGCTTGGGACACACCCATGTACCCCTAAGACATGCCCATGTCTTCCAACCGTGGTCGACACTGACTATATTCACACGGCCTTGACACGCCCGTGGACTTAGACCGTGGTCGACACTGACTATATTCACACGGCCTGGGGCACACGCCCATTTTCTGACCGTGTGTCACACAGGGCCTAAACAAACGGTCGTGGGATTAGCTCATAGTCTAATCTAACTTAAAGTACTAAGGTGCAGGGGACGCACGGCCTAAACACACGCCCATGTGTCTATCCGTGTGGGCACTTGAAGGCTATTTACCAAGCCAATTGCCACCTTGAAATCAAGATCAATCTCAACTTCAATTCAACAACTCAAATTACTACATCTTTCATGGACAATACTACATGCTTTATTGATATCGATAAACATACATACTTAGTCAATCTTGGACAATCACTTATCCATATACAAAAGAATAATAAACTTGATAGCCCATAATTTTTCCCTTTTTAAGACATATTCTCAAAATGAAATGTTCCTATACATGCTATACTTTTATAAACATCTTGGCTATACCAAAATAGCGATTGATAGTGTGCTCCAAGCTCCGATGACAATGATCCACGAGATTAGCTTGGCAGGACTACATGGAAAGAAAGAATAAAAAACGTAAGCATTTAGCTTAGTAAGTTTGCATATAATTCACATAGCATCATACTTGTTTAACATAAACCATTTGGCATAAACAATGGCATCATAATTTCAGCTATTTAAGCTTACTTACTCTTACTTATTCTTACATATCTCATGATACTTACTAGTCTCATGCTCGTGAGGTAAACAAGGTACCTGTATCACTTGATCACATAGACTAGCATACTTTACTATAATAATCATAATCTCTAATTCATCATTCATAACATGAATAATACTCATTTCCAACTTGATAATAGCTTTGCTTACTTAATTTTCTTGCTATCTCATTTAAGCTTTACTCATTTGCCCGATGAATTTCTATGAATAACCAAGGATACTAAATCTCATCCCACATATAACTCGATGCCAAAGTCATATCCTAGATATGGTCTTACATGGGATCTCTCATCTTGGTATTGATGCCATGTCTTGACATGGACTTACTCAAAGTCTTCCTTGTGTGTTCCCTTAGGAACTTACCATTGCCATGTCTTGACATGGTCTTATTTGGTATCTTTACTCATGAACTGGTCAATGCCGAGCCTTGGCTTGGACTTACTTGAAATCTTCCTTGTTACTCATCAATGCCATGCCTTGGCTTGTACTTACATGGGATTTCTATCTCATGATAGCTTTTCAATGCCAAGACTTATCTTGGACTTACATGACATCTTTGCTTGGAGACTCACCAATGTCATGCCTTGGCTTGGGCTTACATGGGTCTTCATCTCATAATAACTCTTCAATGCCAAGACTTGTCTTGGACTTACATGATAACTTTACTTGATTGCCGATGCCATGCCTTGGCTTGGTCTTATACGGACTTTCTTATCTCATGTGGTAGATCGAGTATCCTAAGTAATTCAACTTCAATTAGGACTTTCTCATGCTTAATCTCATTGATTTCTTTATTTAACATAGGTTATGCATTTCTATGGTAATAATGTACATTATACTAATTAATTCAATGATAATAATCATAAAGCTTAGAAATCATACAAACTTACCTCGATATACAAAATGTATGTAGATATGCAATTTAGTCCTTGACTTTGTTCTTGCCTCGGTTTCGATCCGGGCTTCGTTTTTCTTGATCTATAATAATAGTTTAGATCATTTAATAATCACATTGACTAAATTGACTCTTAACTCATACTTTGGAAAAATTATAATTTTTCCCCTAAACTTTCTCATAATTACACTTTTGCCCCTAGGCTCGTAAAGTGATTTTCATTAAACTTTCTAACTCTTCATGCTCAGCCGATTCATTGTCTTAACTATAGAAATAACCAATTCTCACTATTTCTACCATGTATGACAAATTTCATAACTATTACAAACTAGTCCTTACTAGCATTTTTCATGAAATTCATTTAGGAAAAGATGTTTATCCAACATCAAACTCTCATAATCTTTCTTAAAACATCATTTTACAAACATGGGTAGATTTTTGAACATGCATCTTAGCTCATCTTATAGCTAAAATTAGCTAATTCATAATACAAGGACTCAAAAGATACGAAGAATATTAAAAACGGGGCTAAAATGAACTTACTAGCAAGCTTGAAAAATTAAAGAACCCTAGCCATGGCTTCCTTCAAATTTTCGGCACTTGGGGAAGAAGATGAGAATGATTTTTGTCAACTTTTTCCCTTATTAATCATTTAATTGATAAATGATCAAAATGCCCTTCTCTTTACAATTTCACCATTTACTAACTCATGTCCATTTTTGTCCAAAAATTAAAATTTGGGCAAATTGCTATTTAAGGACTTCTAATTAATATTCTAAAGCTATTTCATATAAAAAGCTTCTAGAAACTCATGTTTTGCAATTTTTGCAATTTAGTCCTAATGGACCCTTAAGTGGAAATTTCCATAAAATTTCTACATGAAACTTTCATATCATCATGCAAACATCTCAAATACCTTAAAAACTCATTTTACTAACTCGGATTTGTGGTCTCGCACCACTATTCCGGCTAGGCCCTAAATCGGGCTGTTACAAAAGTGGTACTGAAATGCAATTTTGTGCCTAAAGCTTCTTGCAGTTTCTTCCAGAATCGTGATGTAAACCTCGGATCTCTATCTGACACAATGGATAGTGGCACTCCATGCAATCTCACAATCTCAGAAATATAAAGCTCAGCTAATCTATCAAGTGAGAAATTAGATCGTATTGGAATAAAATGGGCAGATTTCGTTAATCGATCAACTACAACCCAAATCGCATCTTTCTTTCTCAGAGTCAGAGGCAATCCAGAAACAAAATCCATTATTACTCTATCCCATTTCCACTCGGGAATCAGAATCGGCTGTAACACCTCAGATGGAACCTAATGTTCAGCTTTAACTTGATGACAGACTGGACATTTTGACACAAAGTCAGATATATCTCATTTCATACCAGACCACCAATAATGTTGCTTTAAATCATGGTACATCTTTGTACTTCCCGGATGAATAGATAGGCGACTATTATGAGCTTCATTCAAAATCAACTGAATCAACTCTGAGTTTCTCGGAACACAAATTTGATCTTGAAACCTTAAGCAACCATCTTCATCAACTCGAAATTCAGAATCAGAGTTCGAATCACACTGAGCTCGTTTCGCTAACATTTCATTATCAACTTTCTGAGCATCACATATCTGTTGTAAAAACAACAGTTTTTCTTTCAATTCAGCTATCACTGAACTATCATTAGACAGATCTAATTGAGCATTCATAGCATGTAATGCAAACAATGATTTTCGACTCAAAGCATCAGCTACGGCATTTGCTTTACCCGGGTGATAATTTATCACAAGCTCATAGTCTTTTAACAACTCTAACCATGTTCCCTGTCACAGATTCAAATCTTTCTGAGTCATCAGATATTTCAAACTTTTATGATCTGAAAACACATTGCATTTCTCACTGAACAGATAATGACGCTAAATATTTAATGCGAATACAATCGCAGCTAGCTCAAGGTCGTGTGTCAGATAATTCTTTTCATGCGGCTTTAGTTTTCTCGAGGCATAAGCTATAACTTTATATTCTTGCATCAATACGCATACCAAACCATTCAACGAAGCATCACTATAAATTACAAACTCTTTACCTGATTCTGGTTGTACCAAAACTAGAGCTTCGGTTAAAAGGGCTTTCAACTGATCAAAGCTTTTCTGACATTTATCGAACCATTCATATCTCACATATTTCTAAAGTAATCTAGTCAACGGAGTAGCTATCATCGAGAATCCTTTTACAAACCGACGATAATAACCAGCAAGTCCCAGAAAACTACGAACTTCAGACACATTTTTCGGAGATTTCCGTTCCAAAATAGCAGAAATCTTGCTCGGATCAACTCGTATTCCAGATGCTGACACAATATGCCCCAGGAAACTAACTTCACGTAATCAGAATTCACATTTTCTGAATTTCACATACAATTGCTTTTCTCTCAGAGTTTGCAACACAATTCTCAGATGTTCAGCATGTTCAATTTCATCCCGTGAATAAATCAAAATATCGTCGATGAAAACAACAACAAATCGATCTAGGTACGGTCTAAAAATTCTATTCATCAGATCCATAAAGACATCAGGAGCATTCGTGAGCATTCGTTAGTCCGAAAGGCATAACTAAAAGCTCATAATGCTCGTACCTCGTTCTGAAAGCAGTTTTCAGAATGTCTGAATCTTTTACCCTCAATTGGTAGTAACCCGATCTTAGATCTATATTTGAAAATATGGTGGCTCCTTTTAGCTAACCAAACAAATCGTCAATCCTGGGCAACAGATATTTATTCTTTATTGTCATTTTGTTCAACTGACGATAATCAATGCACATTCTTATCGTGCCATCTTTCTTTTTCACAAACAGAACAGGAGCACCCCAATGTGAGAAACTCGGTCTTGCAAACCCTCTATCAGTCAATTCTTGCAACTGTGACTTTAATTCTTTTAATTCTGTTGGTGCCATTCTATACGGAGCTATCAAAATAGGTGTCATACCAGGCAACAGATCAATACCAAATTCAACTTCGCGTATTGGAGGCAATCCTGGTAATTCTTCAGGAAATACATCAGAGAACTCACAAACAACTGGCACTGATTTAACTTTCTTTTCAGACACTTTCGAATTAATTACATAAGCAAAGTAGGCTTCATATCCTTTTTTCACATATATTTGAGCTTTCAATACAGTTATTATAGTAGGCAATCCATTCAAATCATTAGACTCAACCCGAACTATTTCATCATTCGGACATATCAAATCAATAGTTTTTCTTTTACAGTTCACAACAGCATCATGCAATGTCAACCAGTCCATACCCAGAATGATATCAAACTCATCAAATGGTAATAACATCAGATCAGTAGGGAAACATATATCTCGAAACATTAACGGACAATTCTTGCATACTTTGTCAACCAGGACACTTTTACCTAAGGGGTTCGATACTTTTATAACAAACTCAGTAGACTCTACAGGCAAAGTCTTACTGAATACTAAGTTCATGCATATATACGAATGTGTAGAACCAAGGTCTATCAATGCAATCACAGAAGTATCATAAAGTGAAAATGTACTCGTTATAACATCTGGAGATAAAGTTTCCTCCTTAGCTAGGATGGCGTACGCTCTGGCAGGCGCCCTAGCTTCAGATCTCGTAACAGTATCTCTCGTAGTTCTTTGACTACCACTGACATTTCTTACATTTCGGGAAGGTCTACCTCTCACTTGAGCATTATCGGATCTCGGATTCTAGGCAGTCTCTGGCTCAACAGACTCTGGGCAATCACGGATGAAATGATCTAATGATCCACATCTGAAACAAGCTCGGTCATTCAATCTACAACTTCACGGATGTCTTTTACCACAATGCTTACATTCAGGTTTCTCAAATTGAGCGTTTCCAACACTTGCCATTAAAGTTGCCGGAGCTTTAGAGCTCGATTGTGTTCTAGCTCGATCTCTATTCGAAAGTCTCATATTAACTCTCGAATGACTTTATTCATCTCTGAATTTCTTCGAAGCAGACTAAAATGATTTACCCGAAAATCTCTTGCTCACATCTCTAGCTTTAGACTCAACTTTTCTTTTATCTTTCCCGAGTGCTTCAGCTTTGCACACTCGATCAACAAGTACCACAAACTCCTTAATTTCCAGAATTCCTGCTAACAAATGGATGTCTTCATTTAAGCCATCTTTAAATCTCTTACACATTATCACTTCCATCGATACACATTCCCGAGCATACTGACTCAGTCTCACAAACTCTCTTTCGTATTCAGTGATAGACATGCGACCCTGTTTCAAATCCAAAAATTCTTTCCGTTTCTGATCAATAAATCTCTGACTGATATATTTCTTCCGGAATTTAGACTGAAAGAAATCCCATGTGACCCACTCTTTTGGAACAACAGAAATCAAAGTTTTCCACCACTGATAAGCTGCATTTCGTAGTAATGAAACAATACATTTAATACTTTCTTCCGGAGTCAAAGACATTTCATCGAATACTCGAATAGTTTTTTCTAGCCAAAACTCGGCTCTCTCAACATCATCATCACTAGTAGCTCTGAACTCTTCAGCCCCATACTTGTGGATTCTATCGATCGGAGGCTTATTCAACAAATTTATACCCATTACCGGAGGTACAACTGAGGTCTGAGGGGGATTAGACGGGGGCGGAGGTTGTGAAACAGTCGGGTTATTTCTTACGAACTGAGTGAACCACTCACTCATCATTTGGAAGAAAGCTTGTTTAGCTTCTCCCTCTTGACCGCTCGCAGCTGGTCTCAAATCGGATGGTGCTGTCCCTTGAGTGGGAGCAGGTGCATTGCTTTCTACATCGTCAGCTACGACTCTTTCGGGATCCATTGCTATACGAAAATCACATTTTACACGTCAGGATTCATCACACTATCACAATTAAGATATATGGCATGTATAGCTAGCCTCTCACACGCTACGTTAGTCAGAGAATCGGCTAAACCGTAGCTCTGATACCAATCAAATGTAACACCCTTAACCCGTATCCGTCGCTGGATTAGGGTTAAAGGCGTTATCGGACAAATCGAAAACTTTTACAGACATTTCATATTACAATTCATCAATCACAATTTAAGTGTCCCTTTTATAGGTCAACGACACCTTAATCATGCTTTAGAATAGGTTCGAGATTAAACCGAACACATACAAAAATTCTCGAAAATTTAAAACTTTTCTAAGTTATAGAGACTCACACCCATGTGGGAAGGTCGTGTGCCTCCCACGGCTACTAGACACACCCATGTGCCCTGGCTGTGCCAAAATAGAGCATGTATACTAACTTATCCGCACGGCCACCAGACACGCCCGTGTGCCACGGCTGTGTTGGCAAAACAGGCCACTTGTAAGGCCAAAATGCCACCCACACAATGGTCAACCCTACAAGCAAAATATCAATTCAATTCATGCATATTTGGCATCTAAAAACATGTCAAATTAATCAACAAATCTTTACATTCAATCTCATTTCCAATCATACCAATTTACCCAACTAAAACACTATACATTCAAACATGATTCATCCACATTTTCCTTTCATATAACCATTTCTTTTCCTAAACATACATACTCATAATGCATTCATAAGCTTACCATATCCTTGGTCATTTCATTAGCTATCAAGCCAAACCAAACCGTGTATCATATATCATAGTCACTCAAACATATAACCAACATTTATTTAGCCACATCTCATGGCTATATATACACATTTCAAACATCATCCAAAATGACTAGCCTATACATGCCATATTTAGCTATATACATATTTCAAAGGTACCAAAACAAGTTGAGTAGTGTGATGATGATCCTCGACGATCCTCGAGCCTTTAGTAGCTTTGACAATCTATAAAACAGAGCAACACACACACAGAGTAAGATTTCAAAAGCTTAGTAAGCCATATACAAATAAACTTTGCATAAAATGCATATAACCAAATTGATACAATGGCATTATTGGTTCTCATAGCAAATTCATCACATATATTCCTTGGCTTAGTTGCCTAACCATGTCTTACCACCTTCTTCAACTCAAATAGCATATATATATATATACGTAGCTTATTCAAGCATATAATCACTTATCACTCCATCATTTCATTGCACACATTCATCTTAGTTAGTTCATATAGACACTTACCTTTCATACACACTTAGTGTACATAACAAGCGTACCTGAAACGGATATACAAATCACGTAGTCGTTCGTATCTCGGACTTGCCCGTTGAACCGTTCGGAACTAAATAGGATACTCAGAGTGCTCGGAATAGCCATACAATGCCAACGTCCCAAACGTGGTCTTACATGTAATCAGATATCGATGTCATTGTCCCAGACAGGGTCTTACACGAATCAATACGATGCCAATGTCCTGGACATGATCTTACACGTAAATCTCATATCGATGCCAACGTCCCAGATGTGGTCTTACATGATATCACGTAACGGACACCTATGTCATGACATATACTATTCTATCTATCCCTAGGTTCAAACGGGACTTCTCGAATATTATCAACTTGTCGATTTATTCGTAACTCGTACTTCATATACATTCCATCACAATGGATATTCATATCAAGTCACATTTCATATATACATAAATAGTTCAATGCAAATACATTTATTAGTATATTGACTTCGATTTAACAGAAACGGATACGGCTACTCGATTACTTTTGATTTCACGCGATCTAAGTTTGTTTTCTTCGATTCTTGATCTATACATATTCAAATTTAACCCTTTTATTTACCAACATATTCATTTCAATCCAAAAACACACATTTAGGGCTATTTGCAACTTAGCCCTCACATTTACACATTTTATCAATTTAGTCCATTTTTCTCAAAACATCAAATATACAAAATCACCAGATACCCATGCTTAGTCGAATGCTCATGTATCTCATACAAGTTCAAAATTTTCATTTATTTCACAATTTAGTCCCTTAAAATGCTATTTTCACAATTTAGCCCTAATTAGCTAAATTCACCAAAAATTCAAGAACAAAACATGTTCATTAAACACATATCTTTCATTTAACACCAATACTCATCACAAAGCTCACTATTTCATCCATGGCACATTTCATAAACATCATCAATTCTTCAAATTACAACATGGGCTTAATAGTAGACTAAGCAACAATCTCAAAAACATAAAAATCATCACATACCAAAGTCAAAACATATCTTAATCAAAACTTGCAAGTGTCGAATGTGTGAAAGCTTTTTAAACCCTTATTTTCTTTTGATTTTCGGCAAGAAGATGGATGAAATGGCTTATTATTTAGCCTTTTGTTTTTATTATTACCATATTATTAATCTAGTTACTATATTAACCTTACACTAAACATATGTATATATAAACATTAAGGGCATTAAGGTCCTTTATCCATCCACTAACTTGTAAAGTGGTTTAATTGCCTCATAAGGCCACCACTTTAAAAAGCCACATCACATAGGTGCTTTAACAAATAGCATACAAACTTTGCATTTAATGCAATTTAGCCCTTTTCTCAAATTAAACACACAAATGATCAAATTTTCATACGAGGCTTCCACACATGCTTAGTCACATATGAACAACACAGAAAATAATATTAAAATATTTTCTAACTCGGGTTTGTGGTTCCGAAACCACTGTTCCGACTAGGGTCTAAACCGGACTGTTACAATAGCTTACCCCCTTCCTTTCTTTTTCTTATTGTGTCACAGATGCTAGCTTGTGTTGGAGGTCGTCGGAGATTTATCACACTAACAAGTTATTGATTGGTATTGTATCAACGGTTTTCAAATATTTTGAAGTCTATAACATGTATAGGGACTTGATTATGTGTGTATATGTTAATATGAGTTGGCCTAGAATTTTGGCCTATGCTATTTGAAGGTTATTGTTGTATAAGGACATTCAATGTGGCCAATATTTGTTATGTTATAAGTCTATGATGATGCATTTCAAGGATGTGTATGCTTGCATGTGAATGGTCAAGTGTATGTGTTCCGGTAATGCCTCGTACCCTATTCCGGCGTCGAATACGGGTAAGGGGTGTTACATTAACAACAAGTTATAATAAATTATTTTTTATATTATTGCTAAAATATCATAACATTAACTAACTTGAACATTATTCAAATATATATTTGTTACTTTATAATACCATGTCTAAAATGAACATTTTATTTCTTAAAAGTACTTTTTGACAGTAATACAAAACATTTAAATTTTAAATTAAACTTTTCAAAACTAATTTTCAAAAGTACTTTCCAAAAACAAAATTAAACCAACCCAAGTCACATCCATGATAGGGTAAAACTAAAAAAAAAATTATATTTATAAAAAAATTATTCTAACAGTTGAATTATAAGTAAAATGATATTATCAACCTCCATTTCATCCTTAGATATTAATTTTTTAAGTAATAATTTTTAATTGTTTTATTTAATAATTTCATATAAAAATAATAAAAGACAAAAACGTCATATTTTTCCTTACAGAATTAGATGAGCAGTTTCAACACAAACAATTAACATTTCTCATCCATTGTCTGATTCCAAACATAAAATCCAAACAGGTTTTCTTGGGATGGGTGCCAGGTTCTAATTTCTCTAGGCCCAGTTATCTCAAAATCTTTCTCACTATGGTGAATGTAAAATCTCACTGATTTGCCGATATTTATTTTATAATGGAATTAAAATTAAAGTTTTATGAATTAAAATAAAAATTTAAAGTGTATGATTGTATAAAATCGTTTACATTAAATTATAGTTTTTTTTAATCTTTTTTGGAAAATTAAGTCAACGTTTATTTATAGGTTTTAATAATTAAAGACGGTATCCATCATCCCAAACATCAAATCTAAGGAAGAGGTTTCCATGCTAAGAACATGTACACCATACAAAGGATTCTACAGTCATAGACGTAGTGGCCTTATTTATAACTAAAAAGACTGATGCATAAAACAGGGGAAACAAATTGACGATTTTTGCTTCAGCAAGCGACCGAAGAGTCGGCAAATTAACTGATCATCAATCTCGGATGTAGTCGATCTTAATGTTACCAATAGAAACTAGACCCTTTCCTTCTTTAGGCACCAAAGTCACCAAAATACTCTCATCACCTTCAACATTCAAATCCTCCAACAAATCTGTTAATGGCAATGTTAAGTTAGTGTTAAGCTTCATCCCAGTCTTGTGATGGTTATGCGGTATATTCGTAAAGCTCCCAGCGAACTCTGAATCTTCCGGTTCAGTCGGTGTCTCGTCGTCTTCGTCATTAATGTACACATCGAACTTCACTGCTGCATCTCGATCTAGTTGAATGTTTTGTAGAACCAAAACTTCTTCTTCATCTTCCTTTTCGAGCTTAGTCCTTGATTTCTTTGGCCTTGGAACCTCAACGCGCACTAGTTTGTCTAAGGCTACAGGGAAGGCATTACTGATAGGGGTGGTGTTCTTTGTTTCGGCCGCCACTGCTTGACCACCACTTTTACCCCGACCTGACTTTCGAGGATTTGGCTTGTTTTTGAGCCATGGAATATCAACTTTTTGGTAATCATACCCGAAAGTCTTCATGTTAAGGCTATCACGAACCTTGACTCGAACTAGATTTGCGTTCTCATCGTAGAAAAGAAACGAGGAATCGAGCCAATCTGTGTCAGTGAAATCAGTTCGCTTCTTCCCAGGTAATGTCCTCCAAATGCTCCACAATCGGTCGACATTGGAGTGATGAGCGTAGAACAATGGGTCTCTACCCGCAGAGTAGAAGTTCCCCATGTCTTCAGAAAATGGCTGTCGCTTATCACCAACCCACCGATGAACGGCGGTGTGAGGATTGTTCTCAATTGAACCCATTCCTGGACTGGGATCATCGCCGGTACGGTACGCCGCTCCAAGGAAAAGAGAAGGGGTCTTGTAGGTTACCATTTGCCTGTACATCACGCTGAGGTTACTTTTTATTTGATCTCTCTTTGATAATTCTTCCTCAGTGCCAGCATAATCAAGATCGAGCATATTGGGTGGTTGGTGGTTCACGTTGCGCTTTTCATCATAGAGTGGAGAGTTAGGGTCTACATATATTTTAGGGATAGCCATTCCTGGGGGAGAATCCCAGTTCCAAAATGGCATCGCGAAATTTGGATCACCAATCAGCTTCCCCAAAATCCTCTCGTAGAAATAGAGATATAGCCTATGGAATGGGAAAAAAAGCCATGAGAAGTGAACTTGAAGTTGTTGATCCGGAAACCCCACTTGATCGTAAGCCCCATTGCAATAGGCACAATGAACATTGGCCTGTTGCTTGAAACTACGAGGATCATCATCAGGAAGAGCTTTCATCAGCTCCATGGCCTTTGTAAATTTCTCCAAGTAGTTAGCATCAACTAAATGTGCTGCAGGCCTTAACCGTATCGTGGAAACCCGAGGTGGTTTGAAATCTAGAATATTTGTTGTTTTTGGTGGGCAGCAAGGGACACTTATGCTGGTTCCTGAACTTGAAGATGTTACGGTTGAATTCTCACAAAGCGAGAGGTCAGGGGCGGCTATTGGGGCTGCCAATGCAAATGGGTCACTCACAAGGTTGGTTGCACCATACAGACTTCCTAGGCCAAGAAGAATATCCCTTCTATCGAAGCTATTGAGAGATGAAGAGCCTTCATTGTTTTGGTTCCCATTGCTGGCTTTGCATGACACTAGTTTTTTGGAGAAAGGCTTTTTCTTCTTGAATATGAAAAGTTGTGATGTTTTGGGAAGGCATGAAGTTGGAATCGAGGAACTGGGAACAATAACGGGGTTTGATGGTGGTGAATTGACGACAGGGAAAGCCATTGCCGTGTAGTTTGGTCTCAAAGATGTTGATTAATAGAATTAAGCTTTTTATGTGGAAATTGGAAACCCAAAATCGAAGTGCCTTTAGCAAGATAACAAAACTGTGGTTGCAAACAATAGGGATAAAGTAGGATGGGACCTGTTGGAACTAGTATGTTCAAAGTGAAATTCGATGGCTAATATATAGAGCATGCCGCCTCCGTTATTAGAAAAATCGACACAGCAGACCAGTCAATTTTTTAGTCAAAAGCGAATAAATTTTCACAAATGTGGATTTAAAATCTTACACAGCAGGGCAGCGAAATTTTCTTCCTCACTAATCAATCTATCTTATAATCTCATTACAATATAATTAATTTCATTTTAGAGTAACATTTTCAAAATATATATATATATACTTTACTATGATAAACTTAAATAATTAATCAACTCATTTAAGTCTCAAAATTATTATTTTAAAAATTTTATACTTTTATTAATTTTTTTTATATATTTTGAATGTTATAATGACGTCTCCAATCATCGTATGATATACAAAAATATACATTTTCATAGGTATAAATTCTGATCAGTAAATATTTTTGCTCCAATGGGGCATTATTGAGTGCATTTGAAAGGGATGCTTTGTAGGTTGATCTGACTTTTTGCTTTTAACATCTTCTTTCTGAGCGGGAAAAAAGAACAACATACTGTTTTTGGTATTTAGTTGAATTTAATTAATGCATTATGTGCAAGTGGATCGATATAGATAACATGGGCTTCATTCACCAACAAAGAAGATATTTAGGGACAGGAAAATCAAGGTTAAAAATACGACAAAACCTATTATATTATATTTTGGTTTGCATTTTGTTTTTCTTTTATTAGGAAAAAAAAGTAAAATAATCTCTATATCTTAGATGAATGAATAAAACAATTATTTCATTAAAATTGCACTATTAAATATTTATTTTTGTGCTTATATGTAAGATATAATAATAAATTTAGCCCTCAAACTTTATACATTTATTTAATTTGACTCATACTCTCTTATTTGAAGTAGATTAAAAAATTGTGAAATTAATAAGGACAAAGATAACAAATCTAAAAAAATCAATTAATCTCTTTCAAAATTTAAAAATTATTTTAAAATGTCATAAAAAATCTAAACAAAAGTTATAAAAAATTTCAATATTATTTTTGATAAAATTTCTTAAAGAGAATTTTGATTTCTTTTATTCATTTAGTTCTGTAAATTAAAATAAGATCAATGCACTAGAAAAGCCCTCAAATTACCACATAATGTTTAAGTAAACCCTCATACTTAATTAGCAGTCACATAAGTCTCTAGTCTAAGAATGTTATCCATTTAAACCCTTAATTTTAAGGGTAAACTATACAATTCATCACCCAACTAGTACAGTATTTCTGTTTTGGCAACTCTCTATTAAATGGTTAACAGAAGTGAAGACATGACCTTTTTAACTGGTATAATACACCATTAAGTCTTCAATATTTACACATTCTATTAATTTGATCATAATTTTAAATAATTCAATAAATTTAACCCTTCACATTTACCAATACTATCAATTTAATTCTTAAACACATATAATTAAATATAAAAATAATTAAATGATTATTATATATTTTCAAAAAGTACAAAATATAATATTATTTATATATTTTTCGAGGAAAAATATGATATCATTTTCAACCAATTAGATTACATTATACCACACGTATTAAATAATCAATTATATTACGCAATGGGTATTAAAATGATTTATTTTGAATTTTTTGAATTTTCTTTTTTGATTAAAAATGAGTTAATTAATTAACTCATATTCTCTCTCCGGATTCATATATTCTTCTCCAGTTCTGACCAAAAACCAAATTTTAGATTTCAATTACCCAAAACCAATATTCAAAGATGTTTAGTGAAGTAGGCAAAATAAGAATAAAAAAGTTCAAATTTAGTGACAAAAACGTATTCACACCATTGAAGACTTTTCTTATTTAGTGAGCTATTCTTGGAAATCCTTTCAAAGTTGGCTTTTAGAAACTTTATATCTCACCAAATCTTTTGTTTTTTTTTTTTTAATAAATAGTGCTCAGTTTATTGAAAAAAAAAAAAAAACATTTCAGATCTTCACTAATATATGACAAACCCATGGCATCAATTTGCAAAATATTGATTAAGGAAGTTGGTGGAACTTTGTATGTGAATAGGCAAGTTCTGCCTTTTAATAAGTTTCAATAGTTGATCTACACCACCATTAGATTAATGGAACACATGTTGGGTTTTTGTTCAATTCATAAGTTTCTAGAAAGAGATAATAGATTAGGGGTGTGAAGAAGAAGGAAAAAGAGAAGAACGCTTGCATGAGTTGAATGAGCTTTGAAGAAAAAACATGGAAAATGAAGAGGTACTGGTGTTGTGTGTGAAAAAAAAAGAAGACTTGAATAGGTTTAAAAGCAATAAAAACAAAACTTTAGTCATTTTGTTGTAAATGTTGATTGTAACTGTAACATTCCACACTCGACCCGATCACCGGATCTAAGATGTGAGATGTTACATTTGTCGCCAAAACAACAATGATTTTATTTCAATATCCAAAAGAAAAATCATGCAAAAAATTAAGTTTAAAAAGCTTTTAAAAATAATATTCATTTAAAATTGGGTAATAAGCAAACTTATGAAGGCTATCATAAATCACCATTAATAAATGAGGGACCAAAACGCAAAAATGGCTAAAATAGGGTTTCTATCATAACATTGAAGGATGCATGTCGCGACACTTAGGACAATAACATGATGTTTCAACTTCAACAAGCGAATGTCACGACCACGAGGGTAGACAACTCAAAATTTGCATAATTTCTTACAAGGTTACCAAGCACTTATTTCATTTGGTCTAAAGTAACTCAAAAACACATTTCATCGCATTATATGCATTAAGCACAAACAAAAAAAATACCATCTTGGGCATATCTAAACACCTATAAATGCATGATCTCATGTACATATTCTATATAGATTCAAGCATAGCACTCATTCACTTGGCATGTAAGCGACTCTCCAATCTTAATTCACAGCATAACATAACTAGAATAAGCAGGCAAATCGTTATCTCACTAGATTAGTACACATATATACTACCAAACTTGTATGATCATAATCAAGTATAAACATTCCCTACCAAAAGTACCAAAATGACAATTTGAACCTTAGGGCCAACTCAAACATTAGGTACGTGCCACTTTTTATAAACAAAACAAAATCTATACAAACTTTGTCGAGTTGAAAGTTGAGTCCTGGATGTAGTCGTACTCCTCGAGTCCTTAAGACTTAACAATACATGCGCACAGAAACAAACAAAACCGTACTCTGAGCAATAGGGCTCTATGATGCTAACATGATTTAAAGAATTAATTATTGATGCAATGATAGCGGAAACAAGATTGTAAGTCCGTCCAATTAACAGATTTGACTTAGGGCTCTAGATGTTCGGAAAGAAACTTGAATTTTGACACAACCTGAAACACAAACGAATCCAAGCCAAATAAAAACAAATAAGAAAGTAATTAAAATAAATAATTAAGATAAATAAAATAAAACAATAAATCAAATATTAGAACAATAAAAAAGAAAATAAAAAAGATAGATGGAAAAGATGGAACGTGGCGTATAGAAGTTCCAAGGAGCCTTGGAAACAAGAAGAATCCACAACCCCCTTTAAGCAACTCTAATTTCCCCTCAAAGAAAGAAAAATTGGTGAAAAAAAGTTTGAAGATGATCCCCACAATCTGAAAAGATTGTTAAAACTCTTCTAAAAGAAAACTCAAGAAACATTCTTGAAAAGAAAAGTCAAAGAGAATTTATTAACTCAAAAGAGAGGTTGTTGAATAATAATCAATTTTTTTTAATTGTGTACAATGCAAAGGCCTTTATATAGGCTAGCTAAATAAATCTAAATAAAACTCTTAAGTATACTAGAACTCTAATTAACCTAAACAAGAAGCAATTTTAAACTAAACTTTCTCATTGACATAAAACTCCTAAATAACTTTAAAAACTTAATAATTATAAAAAAGTTCAGAATAAATAATAATAAAATAATAAGACCTAATAAATATAATATTGGGATCATATATAATAAAAATTAAGCCTAAATCCTGAACCCAATATGATACAAATTAAAAGCCCAAAACTCGTAATTTCTGTAATAATCCCGTCCAAAAATTTTGCTCATGCAGCCTTACTAAAATGGTCATAGCTTGAGCTCCTGAACTCAAAATCAAGTGACTTAAAATGAGTTTTGAAGCTAAAAGATAAGCATTCAACATCTATTAATACATCTAATGTAACACCCCTAACCCGTAACCATCACCGGAATAGGGTTAAGAGGCATTACCAGACATATTGGAACTTTTACGATTATTTCATAACACAAGACACATCATCATCATATCATAGCAATTCATATACATAAAGTCCCTTTTAAAGGTCTACGAAGCCTTAGACATGCACTGGGAAGGGGTCAGGACTAAACCGAGCTCATACAAAATTTTTTCGAAAATCAAACATTTTTCAAAGTTACAAAGGTCACACGCCCGTGTGGGCAGGCCGTGTGCCTCACAAAGCATCAAACACACCCGTGTGCTTAGCCTGTGGTCGACACTGACTTATTTCACACGGCCTATCACACGCCCGTGTGTTTGGCCCGTGTGCGAGTCTGACTTGTTTCAACATACTACCTTAAGGGACATTATAGGCCATTTGCAAGGCCAATTTACCACCCATTTTAGGGTCATTCCTACTAGAAACAACAATTATCATTTCATACATCAAAAGCAACCAAATCATACCAATAATGACCATCCTTTCTAACCATTCATAAGCATATCAAATATATCAACTTTTCATCCCAAAACATAGATTAAAAGTTACTATATTCACATCCATTAACAAGCCATATCACATGGCTTATATTTACATCTCAAAACATAATCTATTAATACTAGCCTATGCATGCCATACTAAGCTATGTTCACATTCAAAAGGTACCAAAATATAGTTTGATAGTGTGATGATGATCCTCAACGATCCCTGACCCTTCTGTAGCTTTGATAATCTATAAAACAATGGAAACACACACAAAGTAAGCTTTCAAAAGCTTAGTAAGCCATATACAAATAAACTAATCATGTAAAATATTTATAACCAATTCATCCACATGATCTTTAGCATAACAAAATAACATATTCATAATTCTTCAATGGCTCATTAGCTTCTAACCACTTGCTTACCAACAATCATAATACCATGTATTTCATTAGATCATAGCACATTTGTATATAACATATCTTATTTCATTAAGTACATACACATATATCTCAATTCCACAATTCCACAATCTCACATATGCTTACTTTTCATACTCAAATTTGGCATACATTTCAAACGTACCTGTACCAGATACACCTTTCACATAGTCATTAAATTCTCGGATTGCTCGTTGAACCATTCGGAATCACATAGGATACTCGGATAACTAGGAATACTCATACAATGCCAACGTCCCAGACGTGGTCTTACATGTAATTAAATATCGATGCCACTGTCCTAGACAGGGTTTTACACGAAATCATTTACGATGCCAATGTCCCAGACATGGTCTTACACAAAATTCTCAAATCGATGCCAACGTCCCAGATGTGGTCTTACACGATATCACATATCGGAACCCTATGTCATGACATATGTATCCTAAATATTCCTAAGGTTCGTACGGGACTTCTCGGACTTTGATACATCATTGAAACATTCTCGGATTCAAATGTACATCTTCCATACTCATTCATCACAATTAAATTTTATATAAACATAATTAAATCAACTTAAACACATTTATTTGTATATAGACTTACCTCGTACGGATATGAACAGACAAGAACGACTATTCGACCACTTTCGACTTCCCCCGATCTAAATCCATTTTCTTTGGTTCTTGATCTATACATATTCAAATTTAACTCTTTTATTCACCAAATCATTCAATTCAATCCAAAAACACACATTTAGGGCATTTTATAAATTAGCCCTCACATTTTCACATTTTAACATTTAAGTCCCTATTTCATAATTTCACAAATTACACAAAATTTCAATATTTCCATGCTTGGCTGAATATTCCCCATGTTCATACAAGTCCATACATTTCATTTATTTCACATTTTAATCCTTCAATTTACTATTTTCTCAATTTAGCCCAAATTACTCAAATTCATCAAAAATCCAAAGACAAAATATATTAATCTTTCACATATCTTTCATATTTCTTCATCAACTATCACAAAGCTCAATCATTCATCAATGGAACATTTCAAAATCATCATCAAATTCCAAAATTAAGACATGGGCTTGATAAAACACAAAGCAATCACAAAAACGTATAAATTATCAAGAACCGAAACAAAAACATGCCTTAATCAAGCTTTTCCTTTTTCTTTTTGTTTGTATTTTCGGCTAGATGAACATAGTATGGCTTAAATTTTATGCCTTTTTTTATTTAATTAAGCTTATTAATATAATTACCTTTTTATCCTTAATGAATACATTATAAAGTCTTAAAAATGAATGTCCATTATCGTCCATACCATAATACATTGGCCTAATTTCATTTTAAGGCCTTCACATTCAAAAGCCAACTCAATTAAACACATTAACATATCAATTTTCACTTTTACCTTTTATGCGATTTAATCCTTTTATCAAATTAAGCACATAAACAATAAAATTAATTCACGAAACTTTCACACATGCTTAATCACATACTGTAGACACAGAAAATAATATTAAAATATTTTTCTGACTCGGATTTGTGGTCTCAAAACCACTATTCTGATTAGGGTCTAAACCAGACTGTTACAATTCTCCCCCCTTAGGGATTTTTGTCCCCGAAAATCTTACCGCTGAATAGATTCGGATATTGCTCTCTTATAGCATATTCAGGCTCCCACGTAGCCTCTTCAACTCCGTGTTTGTGCCACAACACTTTCATTAAAGAAATTTTCTTATTTATCAACTCTTTGATCTCACGTGCCAGGATTTGAATCGGTTCTTCATTATATGATAGATCAGGCTGAATCTCAACTTCAGTAGGAGCAATCACATGTGATGGATCGGATCTGTATCGTCGAAGCATTGATATGTGAAACACATTGTGAATCTTTTCTAACTCCGGTGGTAACAACAGTTTGTATGCAACAAGTCCAATACGCTCAATAATTTCGTATGGCTCGATGAATCTTGGACTCAATTTGCCTTAACGACCAAATCGAAGTATTTTCTTCCACGGTGAGACTTTCAAAAGCACTTTATCACCAACCTCAAACTCAATATCTTTTCACTTCAAATCTGCGTAAGATTTCTGATGATTAGACGCTGCTTTCAAACTATTACGAATGACTTTTACTTTCTGCCCAGATTCTTTTATCAAGTTAACCTTGTGAATCTTATTCTCACTGAGTTCTGATCAATACAGAGGTGTTCGGCATTTCCTACCATACAAGGCTTCATACGGTGCCATTTTAATGCTCGACTGAAAACTATTATTTTACGCAAACTCAATCAATGGTAAATATTGTTCCCACGTAACTTTAAACTCAAGAATGCAACATCTCAACATATCCTCTAGAATCTGAATAATCTGCTCAGATTGACCATCCGTCTATGGGTGAAAAGCTGTACTAAAATGCAGTTTAGTACCTAAAGTTTCTTGTAGTTTCTCCCATAATCATGAAGTAAATCTCGGATCTCTGTCAGGCACAATAGATAGTGGCACCCCGTGCAATCACACAATATCGGGAATATATAGCTCAGCTAACTTATCAAGTGAGTAATCAGATCGTACCGAAATAAAATGAGCTAATTTTGTCAATCTGACAACTACAACCCAAATTGCATCTTTCTTCCTCGGAGTTAAAGGCAACCCTAAAACAAAATCCATCGTCACTCTATCCCATTTCCACTCGGGAATCATAATTGGTTGTAACAAACCGGATGGCACCTGATGTTCAGCTTTAACTTGCTGAGAGATTAAACATTTCGAAACAAACTCTGAGATATACCGCTTCATACCAGACCACCAATAAAGTTGCTTCAAATCATTGTACATCTTTGTACTTCCCGGATGAACAGATAGACGACTGCTATATGCTTCTTTCAATATTAACTGAATCAACTTTGGATTCCTCGGAACACACATCCGATCTCGAAATCTTAAACAATCATCTTTATCAACTCGAAATTCAGAATCAGAGTTCAAATTACACTGAGTTCGTTTCACTAACATTTCATTATCAACTTACTGAGCATCACAAATTTGCTGAAAAAACAACGGCCTCACTTTCAATTCGACCAAAACTGAACCATCTTCAGACAGATCTAAATGAGCATTCATCGCATGTAGTGTAAATAGTGATTTCTGACTCAATGCATCAGCAACAACATTTACTTTACTCAGATGATAATCTATCACAAGCTCGTAGTCTTTTAACAGTTCTAACCATCTTCTCTGTCATAGATTCAAGTCTTTCTGAGTCATCAGATATTTCAAACATTTATGATCTGAAAACACGACATTTTTCACCGAAAAGATAGTAGCGCCAAATCTTTAAAGTAAGTACAATTACAGCTAACTCAAGGTCGTGCGCCGGATAATTCTTTTCATGCGATTTCAATTGTCTTGAGGCATAAGCTATAACTTTGCCTTCCTGCATCGAAACACATCCCAAACCATTCAAAGATGGATCACTATAGATAACAAATTCTTTACCAGATTTTGGATGTACTAGCACTGGAGCTTCAGTCAATAGAGTTTTCAACTGATCAAAGCTTTTCTGACACTTTTCAGACCACTCAAATTTCCATCTTTCTGAAGTAATCTCGTAAGTGAAGTTGCAATCATTGAAAAGTCTTTTACGAACTGTCGATAATAACCAGCAAGTCCTAGAAAACTAAGAACTTCAGACATTTTTCGGAGGCTTTCACTCTAAAATAGCTGAAATCTTGCTCGGATCAACTCGTATACCAGATGCTGACACAATATGCCCCAAAAAGCTAACTTCACGCAACCAGAACTCACATTTACTTAACTTTGCATACAATTTCTTATTCCGCAGAGTTTGTAGCACAATTCTCGAATGTTCAGTATGCTCAACTTCATCACACAAATAAATCAAAATGTCGTCAATGAATACAACAACAAATTGATCTAAATACGGTAAAAAAATTATGTTCATCAAATCTATAAAGACAACAGGAGCATTTGTTAGTCCGAAAGGCATAACTAAAAACTCTTAATGCCCGTACCTCGTTCTGAAAGCAGTTTTCGGAATGTCTGAATCTTTTACTCGCAACTGATACTATCCCGATCTCAGATCTATCTTTGAAAACACGGTGGCTCCTTTCAGCTGATCAAACAAATCATCAATTCTGGGCAGATGATGTTTGTTCTTAAGAGTCACTTTGTTTAACTGACGATAATCACTGCACATTCTCATCGTGCCATCTTTCTTTTTCACAAATAGAACGAGAGCACCCCAAGGTGAGGAACTCAGTCTTGCAAATCCTCTTTCGATCAACTCTTGCAACTGAGACTTTAATTCTTTCAATTCTGTTGGTGCCATTCTATACGGAGCTATTGAGATAGGAGTCGTCCCTAGCACTAAGTCAATACCAAACACTACGTCTCGGATAGGTGGCAAACCCGATAATTCTTCAGGAAATACATCAGGGAACTCACATACAACTGGCACAAATTCAACTTTCTTTTCAATCACTTTCAAATCAATCACATAAGCAAAATAAGCTTCATAACCCTTTTTTCACGTAACTCTGAGCTTTCATCACTGATATCACAGCCGGTAACCCTTTCAAATCATTAGATTTAATTAGAACTATTTCATCATTCTAACATCTCAAATCAATAGTCTTTCGTTTGTAGTTCACAACAACATCATGCAATGTTAACCAATCCATACCAAGATTATATCAAACTCATCAAATGGTAATAGCATCAGATCAGCCGAAAAAAAAAATCCTGAAACATTAACAAGCAATTCTTGCACACTGTATCAACCAGAACACACTTTCCTAAGGGGTTCGATACTCTAATTACAAACTCAGTAGACTCTACAGGCAAAGTCTTACTAGATACTAAGTTCATGCATACATACGAATGAGTAGACCCTGGATCTATTAATGCAATCACAGAAGTATCATAAGTAAATGTACCCGTAATAACATATGGAGATAAAGCTTCCTCACAAGCTCGAATGGAGTAAGCTTTGGCAGGTGCTCTAGCTTCAGATCTCGCAATTGTATCTTTCGTAGCTCTCTTGCTACCACTCACATTTCTTGTGTTTCTAGAAGGTCTACCCCTAGCTGAAGCATTATCTGACTTCAGATTCTATACAATCTCTTGCTCAATAGACTCAGGACAATCTCGAATAAAATGGTCTAATGATCCACATTTAAAATAAGTTTGACCATTCAATCTACAATTACCCGGATGCATTTTACCACCATGTCTACATTCAGGTCGCTCAGATCGGACATTTCAAACACTATCTATTGAAGTAGCTGAAGCTTTGAAGTTTCAACTACGATCTAGCTCGATCTCTGTTTAAATGTCCCACATTAGCCTTTGAACGACTATACTCATCTCTGAATTTCTTTGATGCAGACTGAAATATTTTACTTGAGAATCTCTTTCTCACATCTCTAGCTTCTGACTCAGCTTTTCTTTTATCTTTCCCGAGTGCCTCAGCTTTACACGCTCGATCAACAAGTACAACAAATTCTTTTATTTCCAGAATTTCAACTAGCAAACGAATATCTTCATTCAGACCGTCTTCAAACCTTTTACACATTATTGCTTCAGTCGAGACACATTCCTCAAGAGTACAAGACATTTTATCAAACACTCGGATTGTATTCTCGAGCCAAAACCCAGCTCTCTCAGCATCATCACACTAGTGGCCCTGAACTCTTCAGCTCCATATTTACAAATTTTATCAACCGGAGGCTTATTCAACAGATTCAAATTCATAACC
This sequence comes from Gossypium australe, assembly GCA_005393395.2. Classification (NCBI taxonomy): domain Eukaryota; kingdom Viridiplantae; phylum Streptophyta; class Magnoliopsida; order Malvales; family Malvaceae; genus Gossypium; species Gossypium australe. The sequence goes on along the minus strand of CM016619.1, from coordinate 52,701,967 downwards.
GGAGGTACAACAGAAGTCGGAGGAGGATTGGGTAGGGGCGGAGGTTGTGAAATAGCTGGATTTGTTCTAATACATTGAGTGAACCACTCATTCATAATTTGGAAGAAGGCTAGTTTAGCCTCTCCTTCCTGCTTGCTAGTGGCTGGTCTAGAATCAGATGGCCTTGTCCTTTGACGCATTACTTTCAACATCATCAGCTACAACTCATTCGGGATCCATTTACTATACGAAAAACACATTTTATATGTCAAGATTCATCACACTATCACAGTTAGTAAATATGCCATGTATAGCTAGACTCTCACGCACTGCGTTAGTCCTAGAATCGACTAAACCATTGCTCTAGTACCAATAAAATGTAAAACCCCTAACCCGTAACCATCGCCATAATAGGGTTAAGAGGCATTACCGGACATATAGGAGCTTTTACAATTATTTCATAACACAGGACACATCATCATCATATCATAGCAATTCATATACATAAAGTCTCTTTTAAAGGTCTATGAAGCCTTAGACATGCACTAGGAAGGGGTCGGGACTAAACCGAGCTCATACAAAATTTTTCTGAAAATCAAACATTTTTCAAAGTTACAGAGGTCACACACCTGTGTGGGTAGGCCGTGTGCCTCACACGGCATCAGATACACCCGTGTGTCCAAGCCGTGGCATAATAGGGCATACATACTGACTTGTCCACAGGGTCGATGACACCACCGTGTGCTTAGCTCGTGGTCGACACTGAATTATTTCACACGGCCTATCACACGCCCGTGTGTTTGGCCCGTGTACGAGTCTAACTTGTTTCAACATACAACCTTAAGCGACATGGTCGAGACACACCCCCGTGTGCTCAACCATGTGGGCAAATATAGGCCATTTGCAAGGCCAATTTGCCACCCATTTTAGGGTCATTCCTTCTAGCAACAACAATTATCATTTCATACATCAAAAGTAACCAAATCATACCAATAATGACCATCCTTTCTAACCATTCATAAGCATATCAAATATATCAACTTTGCATCCCAAAACATAGATTAAAAGTTACCATATTCACATCCTTTAACAAGCTATATTACATGGCTTATATTTATAGCTCAAAACATAATATATTAATACTAGCCTATACATGCCATACTAAGCTATGTTCACATTCAAAAGGTACCAAAATATAGTTTGATAGTGTGATGATGATCCTCAACGATCCCTGACCCTTCCGTAGATTTGATAATCTATAAAACAATGCAAACACACACAAAGTAAGCTTTCAAAAGCTTAGTAAGCCATATACAAATAAACTAATCATGTAAAACATTTATAACCAATTCATCCACATGATCTTTAGCATAATACAATAGCATATTCATAATTCTTCAATGGCTCATTAGCTTCTAACCACTTGCTTACCAACAATCATAATACCATGTATTTCATTAGATCATAGCACATTTGTATATAACAAATCTTATTTCATTAAGTACATACACATATATCTCAATTCCACAATCTCACATATGCTTACTTTTCATACTCAAATTTGGCATACATTTCAAACGTACCTATACCAGATACACCTTTCACATAGTCATTAAATTCTCGGATTGCCCGTTGAGCCATTTGAAATCACATAGGATACTCGGATAACTCAGAATACTCGTACAATGCCAACGTCCCAGACGTGGTCTTACATGTAATCAAATATCGATTCCACTGTCCCAGACAGGGTCTTACATGAAATCATTTACGATGCCAATGTCCAAACATGGTCTTACAGGAAATTCTCAAATCGATGCCAATGTCCCAGACGTGGTCTTACGTGATATCACATATTGGAACCCTATGTCATGACATATGTATCCTAACTATTCCTAAGGTTCGTTCGGGGCTTCTCGGACTTTGATACATCATTGAAACTTTCTTGGTTCACATGTACATCTTCCATGCTCATTCATCACAATTCAATTTTATATAAACATAATTAAATCAACTTAAACACATTTATTTGCATATAGACTTACCTCATACGGATATGAACAGACAAGAATGACTATTCGATCACTTTCGACTTCCCCCGATCTAAATTCGTTTTCTTTGGTTCTTGATCTATACATATTAAAATTTAACTATTTTATTCACCAAATCATTCAATTCAATCCAAAAACACACATTTAGGGCATTTTATAAATTAGCCCTCACATTTTCATATTTTAACATTTAAGTCCCTATTTCATAATTTCACAAATTACACAAAATTTCAATATTGGCATACTTGGCTGAATATTCCCCATGTTCATACAAGTCCATACATTTCATTTATTTCACATTTTAATCTTTCAATTTACTATTTTCTCAATTTAGCCCAAATTACTCAAATTCATCAAAAATTGAAAGGCAAAATATATTAATCTTTCATATATCTTTCATATTTCATCATCAACTATTAGAAAGCTCAAGCATTCATCAATGGCACATTTCAAAATCATCATCAAATTCTAAAATTAAGACATGGGCTTGATAAAACACAAGGCAATGATCACAAAAACATAAAAATTATCAAGAACCAAAACAAAAACATACCTTAATTAAGCTATACAAGTGCCGAAACCTAGCAAGCTTTTCCTTTTTCTTTTTCTTTGTATTTCATCTAGATGAACATAGTATGGCTTAAATTTTATGCCTTTGTTTTATTTAATTAAGCTTATTAATGTAATCACCTTTTTTATCCTTAATGAATACATTATAAAGCCTTAAAAATTAATGTCCACTAGCGTCCATACCATAATACATTGGCCTAATTTCATTTTAAGGCCTTCACATTCAAAAGCCAACTCAATTAAACACATTAACATATCAATTGTCACTTTTACCTTTTATGCGATTTAGTCCTTTTCTCAAATTAAGCACATAAACAGTAAAATTAATTCACAAAACTTTCACATATGCTTAATCACATACTGTAGACATGAAAAATAATATTAAAATATTTTTTTGACTCAAATTTGTGGTCTCGAAATCACTATTCTGATTAGGGTCTAAACCGGACTGTTACATCTAAGCCCATAAATTCCTAGATCCCATTCAAAAATTAGTCTCAAGTTGACTAATATTTTCAGCTTGAAAATTGACAGTTTGGGTTAATTGAATTTAAATTTTTTTACCTATTCTGTGCATGTATCATTCCCCCTTTCTTCAAAAAGATTCATCCTCACATATTGTATTTGATCGAATCTTGGTTTGATTTGCTTGGCCTTTGACCTTGTTATTAGGCTTTGAGTTAGTGTAAACCCATCACATCCATGAGTCTAAAATTGGGCCTTGAAACTCGCATCAATCACAAAAAAGGAAAATACCATGGACATATAAATTGAAAACCAAATACTACCTAAAGGACAAACTCATATATTGTCTCATGAAACAAAACATCATTCTTTAAGCTATTTAATATGTCATTATTCTAACATTCAATCTCTTTACCATTGTATCTCACTTACATATGTAACACCCCAAACCCGGCCCAAACGCTACGACCGGATCTGGCATGCTACGGGTTGTAATGTTAAAATCAAGGTTCTTCATTTACTTTAAAGAGAACACGTATTTTGTTTGATAAACCCTTCGATAATGTATTGTGTTGAAAACTTAACTTTATTGGATTTGGAAATCTCGGTTTGATTGATCAAATATTTATTAAACTAAGTGATTTTTCAAGAAACCATTGCTTTACGTCAAGCGTGTTTGAAACTTTCATTTCAAAACTTAATATAATTAAGTCTTTGAAAGTAAATTTAAAATATAAACATTAACACATATAAATCGATAACCTAAGCTATAGAGGCTTTATTACATAAATAATCCCAACATTGAAACTTTAAGAGAAAACCGGAAATAGTTTATGAAAATAAAAGACTTGCTGGCCCCTCGAGTCTGCCTCGGCTCCTATATCCACGATCTACTACTCACCTGAAAGATTTAAGGAAAATAAAGGTTGAGTCACCAAGACTCAGTGTGCAAATCCCGAAAACACATAAAAGGCTTGAGGCCCACAAACACATTATGGGCCCTTGCCCATACACAATGGCAACAGAATATTTACATGCAACATGGCCCAACCCAACCTAAAAGTCCATCCTCTACACACCAGCCCGTACCAGCCAACACACCTCGGAGATTTCTACAATCAACCCGCCAACCGCTACACACCATATCGACAGTCATGCTACCTATTCCTAACAATCAGGAATAAATTTAACGTGGCTTAGCCACCGATCACTATTGTGACCTAACTTTACAATTCATGGTTTAACCACCGATCACCAAGTGACCTATTAACATGTTCTTCCCCTTCATCATATTAACCCCATCCTATGCACACATACATGCAGAATCAACACAATATACTACCTAAAAGATCACAGACTATCATATACATCGATACACATAGAGAAGTTTCTATGATTACGTACCTGACATCCCTTGCCTACCCTTTTTGGGTAATACGACTGTCCATACAGCCTCTTTTCGGCTTTTAGCCCATAACATATTTAATACAGATTAATTAGTGTGATAGAGATCTACACACCTGATTACGATCAAGACGAGACTTTCTATGTCGACACTATCAGTAGCCGATACGACTGCTAACTGCCTACGGTTTTGTTCTGAAGCTGGTCCACAACCCGGTGGCCAATCCCGAACCGCTGGCACCGCTCGTTTCTTAAACTTAGGGATTGAGTTTACAGATCCAATCCCCTCCTTCGACTGATCGACATGTGATTCCATCAAAAGACCTTATCAGTTGCTACCATCACAACATATGGTTGTTAATCCATATTATAGGGTTAAGATCACAATTTCGATAAACAAACCTAACGAAAATCTAACGAGAACCCCTTACCTTGAAATCCTGAAAGTAGATATGGGACTCAGAGACTAGCGGTTTCCGACTTTTGGAATCTAGATGATTCAGTCTACTTCGATTCCCAAAACGTCGCCCCAAGATGAGAACACAAGAACAGTCAAAACATTACTCATAAGATACCCTTGCCACGCTCATCAGCCTTTCGGCTTTGGCCTCGAAAAATCGAAAAAGAAAAGAAGAAAATAGGAGAAATCGCCCCTTACGTGAACACAGAGGATTCAAGTCACACCTAAGAGAAATCGGCACAAGCACCACAGAAGAAGAAATTCGGCAATATCAAGGAAGAAAAGAGCCGAAAATAAACAAAAGAACAATAGGTGGGACTTAGGAATTTTCGGCTTTTAGAGGGGATAAAGAAGAAAGATGTAGAGACAAAAGCTATGGAAATTCGGCTTTAGCATAAAGGTGGAGATGAAAGAATGGGATTAGGGGTTTTGGCTTAAGTAGAGAATAAGAGAAAAGAATGAAAGGAAAAACCCATATGCCGGAATTGAGGAAGAGAATGGAAGAATAAAACCCTAATACCGAAAATAAAAAGATATTCCCCTCACCTAAACACAATTTCGGCACCTGCTACCTAAAACCCGAAAATGCCCCTTTTTTTAAAACTAAAACTAAGCTATTAATCAAGGGAAATTTCGACACCCCTCGGATATACCAAAACCGATTCCTCCTCCCCCTCAGTGTTGGAATTTCGGCCACCACTGTGACTAGCAGATAATTCCTAAATTTTCTCCTTTATCTTCATCTGATCACTCATCCTCAAGTGGCATAGATAACACCACATCTTCCTCCCTTTTATCAGTCACTTTATCAGCCACATTATTCACATTATCCATTCTATTAATCTCCTAATTTCAAGCATCCTAGCCGCCCCCAACTCTCCTCTCCTTTGACGCCAAAAATATTTAAAATAAGTGGGTAATGCGACTCGAACCTTGGACCTCCTCAGCTGATGCCACCTCCCTGCTCTCTAAGTGACGCCACTTTGCCACTGGGCCACAAGCCCATTTGCATTTTAAAACACAGATAACATCTTTTAAGCCCTATCCTAACTGGCTTTCCACTAGAGTGTCCAAACAGAAAATTCGATTAAGGCCTCGGCCCAATCCCTGAGCCCATTCTTGACCCCTTAAACACCCTAACTAGCACAACAAGCATAACATAAACATCACAGCACATTAAATGCGAGGCCCCACCAATTCAGGATGTTACAGTTCTACCCTCCTTAAAGAAATTTCGGCCTCGAAATTACCTGGTCAGAATAGATGTGGGTACTGCTGCCGCATTGCTTCCTTCGGTTCCCAAGTAGCCTCCACAGAACCGTGATTTCGCCACAGAACCTTAACCAACGGAACCGTCTTCCTTCGCAACACTTTGACATCACGATCTAAGATTTCCACAGGCTCCTCTTCAAAGGATAGGTCGAGTCTTACTTCGATTTCTTCCACTGGCACCACATGGGATGGATCCGAACGATAACGTCTTAACATGGAGACGTGGAATACATTGTGAATCTAGCTTAGCTCTGAAGGTAGCTCAAGCTGATAGGCTACCGGTCCTACTTGTTTCAACACCCGGTATGGTCTGATGAATTTGGGACTTAACTTACCCTTCCGCCCAAACCTCAGTACTTTCTCCCATGGCGACACCTTCAAGAACACCTTGTCACCCAATGCAAACTCTATGTCCTTACGCTTCAAATCAGTATAGGACTTCTGTCTGTCTGATGCTTCCTTTAGTCGAGCCCGAATTAACTCAACCTTCTCCTCTGTCTCGGTAACCAACTCTGGACCCAAAATTTGATGTTCCCCTAATTCCATCCAACAGGTAGGAGTACGACACTTCCGCCCGTACAATGCTTCATAGGGCGCCATCTGAATACTGGTAACTGTTGTTGTACGTAAACTCCGCCAACGGTAAAAACTCTTCCCAGCTACCCCTGAAATCAATGACACAACCCCTTAACATGTCCTCTAAGACCTGAATTACCCGCTCAGACTGACCATCGGTCTGAGGATGGAACACTGTACTAAAATCCAACTTCGTACCCAATGTTTGATGCAACGCCTTCCAAAATCATGATGTGAACCTAGGGTCCCTGTCCGATATGATTGATACTGGTACCCCATGCAACCTCACTACCTCCGCTATGTATAGCTTAGCCAATTTCTCCAGAGAGTAATCGACCCGTACTGGTATGAAATGAGCAAACTTCGTCAAGTGATCAACAATCACCCAGACCGAATCTTTCTTAGTAGGCGTGAGAGGTAGCCCACTAACAAAGTCCATTGTGATCCTTTCCCATTTCCACTGTGGAATCTTCACCGGCTGCAACAACCCTGCTGGTAGCTGGTGTTCTGCTTTTACCTGCTGACAGGTCAAACACTTACCCACCAATTCGATCACCTCCCTCTTTAGGCCCGGCCATCAAAACTGTTCTCACAAATCCCGATACATCTTACTCCCTCCAGGGTGCATAGCGTATGGACTACTATGCACTTCTAACAAAATCTTACGCCTCAACTCAGGATCTTTCGGCATGCTACACTCTCCCTTGAAAACATAATAGCCCTTCCTCATTCACACTAACTTCTGTTGATCCATCACTTGTTCCTACCTGAAACTTCCACTTTAGCAACTCATCAGTCTGCTGCTTCTCTTTAACCTGACTGACCCAAGAGGGTTTCACTTGAAGTTCAGCTAATAAACTCTCATCATCGTATAAACTGAGGTGAGCAAACATTGCTCTCAAGTCAGAGATTACCTTACGACTCAGGGCATCCGCCACCACGTTAGCTTTACCTAGATGGTACTTGATCGAGCAGTCATAATCCTTTAGCAACTCGATCCACCTCCTTTGCCTTAGATTCAACTCCTTCCGGGTCAAAAGATATTTTAAGCTCTTATGATCGGTATAAATGGCAGATTTCTCCCCGTACAGGTAATGTCTCCAGATCTTCAAAGCAAAAACCACCGCCACCAACTCCAAATCATGTGTAGGATAGTTTGATTCATGCGGTCTTAACTGCCGAGAAGCGTACGCAACAACCTTTCCATCTTGCATCAACACGCATCCTAGTCCCGTGTGTGAAGCATCACAGTAAATCACGAACTCCCTTCCAACCTCCGGCTGAATCAACACTGGAACCTCCGTCAAGATCCTTTTTAACCTCTCGAAACTCTCTTGCTGCTTATCAAACCAAACAAACGGAACCCCTTTCCGCAACAACTTAGTCAACGGTGCCGCGATCAATGAAAATCCTTCCACAAACCTTTTGTAGTACCCGGCTAAACCAATAAAACTCCGAATTTCCGCTACTGATTTAGGCAGCTTCCAATCCAACACCGCTTCAATTTTTCGAGGGTCAACCCTAATCCCCTCTGCCGACAGAACGTGACCTAGAAAAATAACTTCCCTTAGCCAAAATTTGCACTTACTGAATTTAGCATATAGCTGCTTCTCCCTCAGAATCTGCAGAACCACCCGAAGATGCAAGTCATGCTCATTCTCCGATTTTGAATAAACCAGGATGTCATCTATAAATACCACGACAAACTGATCCATGTATGGTTGGAACACTTGGTTCATCATGTCCATAAACGCTGCTGGTACGTTCGTCAATCCAAATGGCATCACCATGAATTCGTAGTGACCATAGCGAGTCCTAAAAGCCGTCTTATGAATATCCGCCTCCTTGACCTTGAGCTGATGGTACCCTGACCTTAGATCTATCTTCGAAAAGACTAAAGCCCCCTTCAACTGATCGAACAAGTCATTGATCCTCGGCAACGGGTATTTGTTCTTGATTGTTAACTTATTCAACTGATGATAGTCAATGCACATGCGCATTGATCCATCCTTCTTCTTAACAAATAACACCGGCGCTCCCCAAGGCGACACACTTGGTCGAATAAACCCTCTGTCCAGCAACTCCTGGATCTGCGCTTTCAATTCCACCAACTCCTTTGGCGCCATTCTATATGGATTAATAGATACTGGTGCTGTTCCCGGAAGAAGATCGATACCAAACACCACTTCACGATCCGGAGGTAATCCCGGAAGCTCTTCTGGGAAAACATCAGGAAATTCCTTCACCGTCCTAACATCTCCGACAGTTAGTTCCTTAGCTTCCAGAGCCCAAACAAACATTAAAGTTGCCTCGCATCCTTTTCTCACCATCCTTTCTGCCCTTAAGGCAGACACCACATTTGACAAACAGTTCCCCCCTTTCACCTATCACTAACACTTCGCCACCCTCAGGAGTTTTTAACACCAACCGCTTGGCTACACAATCTACACTAGCTTGATACCTCACCAGCCAATCCGTGCCTAAGATTAAATCAAACTCCCTGAACGGTAATTTCATCAGATCATTCAGGAAAACAATTCCCTGAACCTCTAAAGGTACCTCCCTATAACGCTTATTTACCACCACCTAGTGTCCTAATGGGCTAATTACGGTCATCTCCCTAGAGGAAATCTCAGAATCTACGTTTAAAGTTCTAGACACCCTACTAGCAACATATGAATGCGTAACCCAATGTCAATCAATGCAGTGTAAGGCAAGCCAAAAATTAAAAACATACCGGTTACGACATCCGGTGCGTCAGCCTCCTTTCGACCTCTGACAGCATAGACTAACCCCGGCTGTCTCGCCTCAGTGTTCCCTGCCCCTTGGCCTGGTGCTCCACGACCCCGACCGGAACCGTTACCACCTCTGGCTGGACCACGACCTCTTTGTGGCTGCTGACCTCCTCTTCCCGGCTGTGCATTCCCTTGACCTGTGGGCCCTTCACTGCCCCGTTGCTGCGGACAGTTTCTAGCTTGGTGATTCGTAGATCCACACCTAAAGCACTTCCCACTGCCCGCCCAACACTCACCTATATGGAATTTACCATATCGAGCACACTTCTGTGTCTGACTAGCAACAGTAGGTCTCTCAACCCGACTCGGCCCATCTGACCTAGGTCTTTTCTAAATACGCCCAGCTGCCCCTGATGATCTAAAATTCCTCTTACTTCCACTCCTATCTCTATCCCGATTCAATTTTTCTGTCCGCTTAACCTCCTCAGTTATCTTAGATTTTTCCACAAGCACAGTAAATTCCCTCTCCCGCTGTGGTGCTATCAATACACGCAGATCGTCCCTCAGACCATCTTCAAATCGAACACAACGTTCATGGTCTGTGGCCACCATCCCTCGAGCATAACGGCTAAGGCGTAAGAATTCCGCTTCATACGCGGCCACTGACCTACTTCCCTGAACTAGATTCAGAAACGCTCTATGCTGCGCATCCACATAACTCGACCCAATGTATTTACTCTGAAACGCTATTATGAAGAAATCCCAGGTGATACGGTCAGCCACCGTACCATCCTTAATCGTAAGCCACCATTGATAAGCTTCGTCCCGCAAGAGAGATACAACCCCTTTCAGTTTTTCCTCTTCCGTGAAATCCAAATCATCCATTATACGCTCAACTGCCTCCAACCAATACTCAGCCGTACTCGGGGCTATACCAGAAATTCCCCTAAACATTTCTTCCCCATTGGCTCTAAGTCGCTCCGACACAGATTTTCGGGCTCTTATGCCCATGCCTGCCCCAGCAACCCTCTCTAAAACCATTAACATCGCCTGAGATACTGCATCATCTCCGGCCGTCTGGTCCTGAAATTCTGCCTCCGCAGCTGGTGGAACTGACATCTCGTTTCCTGACCCATGGCCAGATCCCACTGGTTTTGACACGGCCATCCTACCCCTACCACGGCCACGCGGCGGACGTCCTCGACCTCTTGTACTCATTCTACCGATTCGCGTTTATCTGATTAGATATTTTATGAATTATTAATTCCGTTCACTGATTAACCATGAACAATTTTATGAACAGTAGTTTCAAGAGTCGTTCTTTCGAATTCAAAATTATATCTACGGGTTTAGTCTCAAGTCTGTATCTCCTAATTCTAGGAACCACATACATTCAACCATCATACATCAACATACGAGTAGCATCCATGAACTCACATTCATCACATAAGGGTATTCCACTGCCCATGGGTATTTCCATAATTGTATCCTACTGGGGTATTTTTGTGATTTCACAAAATAGAGTATCTTGGTGATTTTTCGAAATAGAGGTGTTTTTGTTTTTTTCTTAAAATGAAGGTATTTTGGTAATTTCATGAGTTTCGATAATTCTGTAAATCTAGGGTTTTTCAGGTAAATTTACAAAACATGGGTAATTTATAAAACCAAGGGTGTTTTTGGAAATTTTCACAAACCAAGGGTATTTCGGTAATTTTCAAAACTAGGGGTATATTGGTAATTTTACAAAGGTAGGGTATTGGTCCCTTTCGGGTTTTAGTTATTGTCTTTGGCTCATCAACAAATGCTCGCGGCTAAGGTGAACAGTCACTACGCACCAGGTAGGATTTCAGGAAAGAGGAGGTGGGTCACTAGGACCGCTTAAGTACCAAGCTCTCCCTGAATCCAATCCTAGACATGCGTATGCCTGTTGCCACACCCTAACCCAGCGACTTGTTCACGGGTATGTTTGGTTAGATTAAGTCTTATGATTTTAAAGAGTTGTTTAAACTAAGCCTAAAGTCCATCAAACTCTAATCATACTAGCCTACGTCCCTATGGAGCCCATCAAGCCCAACATGCATATCACATAATGAGTTTAGAATACTTACCTGTGTGGATCGGGTGCCGGTAGATTCGAAGGCTATATCCCAACCAAAGCATTTTCATCAATTTTATAAACTACTACTGGACCCATTTCACAGCCTGAGTTTTGCAACCGGGCTCTGATACCAAAATGTAACACCCCAAACCCGACCAAAACGCTACGACTGGATCTGGCATGCTACGGGTTGTAATGTTAAAATCAAGGTTCTTCATTTACCTTAAAGAGAGCACGTATTTTGTTTGATAAACCCTTCGATAATGTATTGTGTTGAAAACTTAACTTTGTTGGATTTGGAAATCTCGGTTTGATTGATCAAATATTTATTAAACTAAGTGATTTTTCAAGAAACCATTGCTTTACGTCAAGCGTGTTTGAAACTCCCATTTCATTACTTAATATAATTAAGTCTCTGAAAGTAAATTTAAAATATAAACATTAACACATATAAATTGATAACCTAAGCTACGGAGGCCTTATTACATAAATAATCCCAACATTGAAACTTTAAGAGAAAACCAGAAATAGTTTATGAAAATAAAAGACTTGCTGGCCCCTTGAGTCCGCCTCGGCTCCCATATCCACGATCTACTGCTCACCTAAAAGATTTAAGGAAAATAAAGGGTGAGTCACCAAGACTTAGTGTGTAAAACCTGAAAACACATAAAAGGCTTGAGGCCCACAAACACATTATGGGTCCTGGCCCATACACAATGGCAACAGAATATTTACATGCAACATGGCCCAACCCACCCTAAAAGTCCATCCTCTACACACCAGCTCGTACCAGCCAACACACCTCGGGGATTTCTACAATTAACCTGCCAACCGCTACACACCATATCGACAGTCATGCTCCCTATTCCTAACAATCAGGAATAAATTTAACGTGGCTTAGCCACCGATGACTATTGTCACCTAACTTTACAATTCGTGGTTTAACCACCGATCACCAAGTGACCTATTAACATGCTCTTCCCCTTCATCATATTAACCCCATCCCATGCACACATACATGCAGAATCAACACAATATACTACCTAAAAGATCACAGACTATCATATACATTGATACACATAGAGAAGTTTCTATGATTACGTACCTGGCATCCCTTGCCTACCCTTTTCAGGTAATACGACTGTCCATACAGCCTCTTTCCATCTTTTAGCCCATAACATATTTAATACAGATTAATTAGTGTGATAGAGATCTACACACCTAATTACGATCAAGACGAGACTTTCTATGTCGACACTATCAGTAGTTGATACGACTACTAACTGCCTACGATTTTGTTCTAAAGCTGGTCAACACCCTAATCCCGAATCGCTGACACCGCTCGTTTCTTAAACTTAGGGATTGAGTTTACAGATCCAATCCCCTCCTTCGCCTGATCGACATGTGATTCCATCAAAAGACCTTATCAGTTGCCACCATCACAACATATGGTTGTTAATCCATATTATATGGTTAAGATCACAATTTCGATAAACAAACCTAACGAAAATCTAAAGAGAACCCCTTACCTTGAAATCCCGAAAGGAGATTTGGGACTCAGAGACTAGCGGTTTCCGGCTTTTAGAATCTAGATGATTCGGTCTATTTCGATTCCCGAAATGTCGCCCCAAGATGAGAACACAAGAACAGTCAAAACGTTACTCATAAGATACCCTTGCCAGGCTCATCAGCCTTTTGGCTTTGGCCTCGAAAAACTAAAAAAGAAAAGAAGAACATAGGAGAAATCGCCCCTTACCTGAACACAGAGGATTCAAATCACACCTAAGAGAAATTGGCACAAGCACCACAGAAGAAGAAATTCGACAATATCAAGGAAGAAAAGAGCCGAAAATAAACAAAAGAACTATAGGTGGGACTTAGGAATTTTCGGCTTTTAGAGGGGATAAAGAAGAAAGATGTAGAGACAAAGGCTATGGAAATTCGGCTTTAGCATAAAGGTGGAGATAAAAGAATGGGATTAGGGGTTTTGGCTTAAGCAGAGAATAAGAGAAAAGAATGAGAGGAAAAACCCAAATGCCGGAATTGAGGAAGAGAATGGAAGAATAAAACCCTAATGCCGAAAATAAAAAGATATTCCCCTCACCTAAACACAATTTCGGCACCTGCTACCTAAAACCCGAAAATGCCCCTTTTTTAAAAACTAAAACTAAGCTATTAATCAAGGGAAATTTCGGCACCCCTTGGATATACCAAAACCGATTCATCCTCCCCCTCAGTGTTGGAATTTCGGCCACCACTGTGACCAGCAGATAATTCCTAAATTTTCTCCCTTATCTTCATCTGATCACTCATCCTCAAGTGGCATAGATAACACCACCTCTTCCTCCCTTTTATCAATCACTTTATCAGCCACATTATTCACATTATCCATTCTATTAATCTCCTAATTTCAAGCATCCTAGCCACCCCCAACTCTCCTCTCCTTTGACGCCAAAAACATTTAAAATAAGTGGGTAATGTGACTCGAACCTTGGACCTCCTCAGCTGATGCCACATCCCTACTCTCTAAGTGGCACCACTTTGCCATTAGGCCACAAGCCCATTTGCGTCTTAAAACACAGATAACATCTTTTAAGCCCTATCCTAACTGGCTTTCCACTAGAGTGTCCAAACAGAAAATTCGATTAAGGCCTCGGCCCAATCCCTGAGCCCATTCTTGACCCCTTAAACACCCTAACTAGCACATCAAACATAACGTAAACATCACAGTACATTAAATTCGAGGCCCCACCAATTCAGGATGTTACAACATAGGTGCCATAACAAATTATAGAACTGTTCCATTTTTCTAATTACAATCTGTAACACCCCAAAAATTTAAGCATTTATTTTTGCATGTGTGTAACACAAATATCTACCTGTCTTAGTGGTTAAGTGATTTTGGTGTGTTTGGGAGTGTCTGAGAAGTCTTGGGTTCAAGCCTGGGCTTGAGCAAAAAGGTTTGTTTTTAGGGAATAAACCCTTGCTTATAGTTAGTAGACTTTTAAATTATTGTGGGTAAAAGCATGACATAAAAAGCCTGCTGGTCTAGGGGTAAGTGGCGTGTTACCCATGCCAGTGAACTGAAGTTCGAATCTTGGTGGAGGCAAGGGAGTATTTATTTTGCTGCTCTGCCGTGGGAGGAGTTGTGGTTTGACTGAAACGAATTCAAATTGAGTGGTTGAAGGGATGTGTGATCAGGTGGAGAGATTTGAGGAGGGATTTTAGGAGAAAATCAAGGGAATGTGAGGAAGGGGAGTGTTGTGCTGAAAGTGGACTGTGGGCACTCAAGAATTTCGGCCAAAGTGGTACTCCTCATTTGGTATGCTTCTCATTTCGGTTGTGCATTGTTCTTCTCTCTTTTTGTTTGAAGGCCGATTGTGGTAGGAGTCTTTGGGTATTCTTCTGTTCACTTTTCTTTGTTTTGACAACCTTCCTTTTGGCCGAAATTTCTCTAAGTGCTTTCTTTCTTTTCTCTCTTTTGCAATTGCTTTCACTGCTCAAGTCTACCGTATCTCTTTGTCTTTCTTCTTTTTCTGAATTGTGTAAGGTGTGTGTTCGGCTAGTCCTCTTCTCTTCTTTTTCTGTTGTTGGCCGAATATACCTTCTGCCCCTCATTCATTTTCTTTTCTCTTTCTCCCTTAAACTGATTTCTCTAATCATCTTGGTATCTAGGTGGATTACTTCATTCCTCTATCGCTATTGTGTCTTTGGTGTAGCTACTATTCTCTGACAAATCGATAAGAGCACTCGAATTCTTTTTATTTTCTCTTAATCTGTAACAAGTCTCCCCCTTTCTTATACTGACAAGCTTAACACTCTTGTGTTCCTTTCGGTTTTTAGAACTTCTTGAGGAGTGAAGAAGTTGCAGGTGGTATTGAAGCATTCGAAACCTTTCTTTCATCACTCAATGAAAGGTAACTATTTTGTCTTGTATTGTGGGTAAAGGTCGAATGCTCTTTCCCCTACTTTTAGTGTTCTGTGGTGCTGTAAGTTATTACATAGGGATTTAAGCCATGTGTATAGACAACTCTGTTTAACAAAATCTTCTTGTAATGTAGATATTCGTGAAGGATTGTAGTCGATCTTTGTCAGTGGTCTAAGAGGACTAAGCCACATTTGTTCAATCAAGGAAGTTTTGGTGCTTGCGGGTTATTCGAACATTTTCGCAAACAGGAGTGTAAACATTGCCCGAATCGGAAATTGGTAAAAGCCGAAAAATATGACAATTGACACTACACGAGCGTGTGCTCGCTCGTGTGGTAACCGGAACACATAAAATGTTGGCGTTCGACTGTTGAGGCCACCATGAGCGATTTCATTGTCTTGGGCCGAAATGGGCCGTGTGGGCCCTACACGGATAAAATCACACGAGCGTGTAGATATTATTGGGCCAAGCTGTGTATATTACATGGCTGAGATCATTTCTGGGCTACGTGGGCCACACGAGCGTGTGGGCCTACATGGGCCCGCATTATGGGCCTTGGGCCCATTTTCACTGTTTTATTGTTAAAGGTTGCACTGGTCGCCCGAGACGACTATGGACCTACTCATGGGTCAGTAAGTATACCTAGACCCTGAACAGATAGAATGAATATTATGCCCTATGGTATAAAATGACTGTTTTGCCCCTATGGTATAAAATGACTATTATGCCCCTATGATATAAATTGACTGTATGCCTTATGTTATGTATGACTGTATATGACCATGCCACGTTATATATGTTGCATACATGTGTGATATGTTGCATGTGATGGGATTATTATGATTGGAGGAAGTGTACTGTACTAGCAGCTCTGCTGCAAATACTGCTTAGTGCCGCAACCGGTGCTAATTTTGGAGTGTAGGGATGGGTGGGTGATTTTGTTCCCACATGGAGTGTTGGGCTAGACGAAGTGGAGTGTAGAGGTTGGTTGGGTAGGATTTCTGATTGCATGTCTGAACTGTTATTTCCACTAAAATGGGCTAAGGCCCACACTGATACTGATACTGTAATGGGCTAAGGCCCACACTGATACTGATACTTTCACGAGCTAAGGCCCAACTGAACTGAACTGTTATTGATTTGGGCTTAGGCCCAGACTGCAATTGATTGGCCATTTTGCTTATATGGGGTTACACACTGAGTTTTCGTAAACTCACCTCTCTATTTATCTGTACAGGTAATCCCCAGTCTTAGGCGGATCGGTGCTGAGAGGGACTCGGAGGCGGCCACACAACCGCACCTGCTTTTATATTTGACTTTTCATTTACAAGAAATTTATTTTGGGAATTTGTTTTGTAATAAGGCCTCTTTAAATTTTTAACTTTTAATTTGGAATTTTACTTATTTTAATTCATATCTGAAAGAAGTAGGACGCGAATTTTCAAAAGATAAATGCTTTTCAAAACACCACGTTTTCGTAACATACTATACAAGTTTCCGCATCAAACATTGTTTTAAATATAGTAACAAACTAATATGATCAACAAACTGTTAAAAACAACTTGAGTTTTCAATGAACAAGATACCCTTAAATTTCTGTTATGACCATAAACGAGATTTAATATAGAACGGATTTTCCAATGAAATGATGTTTTCGAAAAACACTTCAATGTGATATCACTAGATTCGGCCATAACGTCTAGGTCGGGTTTGGAGTGTTACACAATCTCGAATCCTTTATTTTTTTACAACTGTATCGACTATCAAGGATCGTGAAACACCCTATACCCAGCCCGATCGTCAGGTCCGAACTATAAGGTGCCACATTCATTAGCGAAGAAATTACAATCAAGTTAAATACAATTTATCCCAATTATCTTGAAAATAAAAGTAATATTAGTTTATGATACGATAACTAATTATTTCTAGGTATTATACGAGGTTATGAGAGCTCTAATGTTAAACAGAGGTCGAACTAGGATTGAACTATAAGATATTCAATATTTAGGATTGACGTTGAGACATAAGGGAGTTCCTCATCGCCGTGACATTATAGGTCATTGATCATCGCGATGTGATACGTTTGACGTCACAACATCACAAACTGTTTCTGGAAATTTCTTTTGGTTAAAAACCTTCAACTTTCCAATCCAATTCTAAACAGATTCCATGCGTTATCAAGCCATAAAAACATGTAAAAATTAATTTAAGCACTCCAATACTTCATCCTAACTTAAATAAATACTTTATTAATAAGCTTGATACCACAACTTCAACAGGAGAATGTCATGACCATGTGGATAGACAACTCAAAATTTGCAAAATTTCTTACAAGGTTGCCAAGCACTTATTTCATTTGGTCTAAAGTAACTCAAAAACACATTTCATCACATTATAGGCATTAAACGCAAACAAAAAAATACCATATTGGGCATATCTAAACACCTATAAATACATGATCTAATGTACATATTCATTTTAGATTCATGTGTTGCACTCATTTACTTCGCATGTAAGCGGCGCTCAATCTTAATTCACAACATAACATAAATAACATAAGCAAGCATATCATTATCTCACTAGATTAATATACATATATACTACCAAACTTATATGATCATACTCAAGTATAAACATTTCCTACCAAAAGTTCCCAAATGACAATTTGAACCTAAGGACCAACTCAAACATTAGGTACATGCCACTTGCTATAAATAGAACAAAAGCTATACAAACTTTTCTGGGTCGAAAGTTGAGTCCTGGATGCTATTGTACTCATCGAGTCCTCAAGACCTAACAATACTTGCCTACGTAAATAAATAAAATCGTACACTGAGCAATAAGGCTCTATGGTGCTAACATTATTTAAAGAATTAATCAGATAGAAGCAAAATACCAATTACATATTAAATTGAAATCCAAATACTACCTAAAGGACAAATTAATATCTTGTCCCATGAAATAAAACATAATTCTTTAAGTTATTTAACATGCATCATTCTAACATTCAGTCTCTACACAATTATATCTCACCTACATGGTTGTAATAGCAAATTATAAAATTGTTCTATTTTTTTCATTACAATATCGAATCAATTTTTTTTGTTTTATAACTGCATCGACCTTTAGAGACCGTGAAACACCCCATACCCGAAAATAAAGTTAAATACAATTTATACCAATTATCACAAAAATAAAATACAAGTAATATATGTTTATGATACGATAAATAATTTTTCCTGGGTCTTATACGAGGTTAAGAAAGCTCTAATGTTAAACGAAGGTCGAATTAGGATTGAATTGTGAGATACACAATATTCAGGATTGACGTCGCGATGTGAGGGAAATCATCATCGTAAAGTTACATACTATTTTGGTTTAGTCGAGATGACATGGTTCCTTATCTCGTCGTGACATTATAGGTCATTTCTCGTCGTAATGTGATACATTTGATGTCGCAACGTCACATACTATTTCTATAAATTTCCTTTGGTTAAAAACCTTCAACTTTCCAAACCAAATCTAAACACATTCCAAACATGATCAAACCACAAAAACAACATGCCAACAACAATTTAAGCATTCCAATACCTCATCCTACCTTAAATCAACACTTTATTACTATAAGCTAATTAACATCAATTTAACACTCCAATACTTCATGCAACGTTAAATCAATACTTTATTACTATAAGCTAATTACCTATTGCATTTCGTACTAAGTCATGAATATTTTTTACTATCTCAACCGGAGCATTAGCAATATAGCATATCATATAAAGTTTGAAACCATTTATATTCCATGATCAAATAACCACATTCAAACACTAACCTTTAAAGCCAAAAGTACACATTTACATAGTTACATACCAAAATTGTCTCAACTTAGATACATGTCATGCTTAAATCAAAATGGGATATATAAGCTTTGCCGAGTTGGGAAAAATGTAATATCATTTTCAAACAATTAGATTATGCCACACGTATTAACTATTCAATTATATTACGCCATGTGTATTAAAATGATTTATTTTGAATTTTTTCAATGTTCTTTTAATTTTTTTAAAATGAGTTTGTAACACCCTAAATTTGGGCCTAGTAGAATTGGGTCTATTGGGTCTTGGGCATAGGAGCGTTTAAAAATTTTGAGAACAAGAGAACGAAACTAATGCAAGTTGGATTTATTAGGTGAGTGATTTTGGAAGGTTAGGGGGCTTCTATGAAGTCCTAGGTTCAAGCCATGTCATATGGAAAAGTTTTATTTTTAGCATTAGGGGACCCTGACTCCTGGTATTAAGCCTTATAAGTATTTGTGATTAAAAAGGAGACACAAGAGAGCCTGTGGTGGAGTGGTTGTGGCGTCACAGGTGTGGCAAGGAGAACATAGGTTCAAGTCTCACTGCATGCAAAAGGGGATTATTTATTTTACTCTTGTGTGGGCAAGAGTTTGTGTTGGATTTGAACTCTGTGTTGGAGAGTTTGAATTGGTCAAGTGAGTGTTTTAGGGGAGTGTTTCAAGGGATGAAGATTGGATGAAGGAGTTTGACTGCAATTCAAACTCGGTTGGTGGCTGAATTCAAGGAGAAAATCAGGGAATTTGAAATGGGTAGGTGTTGGCCGAATATTGGGTTATTTGGGTTGTGCATTCGACACTTTGGGGATTCTCTTGTGGTTGTGCCGAATTAGTATGGGAGCATTAGGGGTTTATTTTTTCTCTCATTTTGTTTCGAAAGCTTTCCTCTTGAGCTATTGTTTTCTCATTCTTTTGGTGCATTTTTGACCTTTCGGGACCTTTTCTTTTCAACTTTATTTCTAAAGTGTTTATTCACTTTTGTCGAAACATAGAAACCAAGTGCTGAATTCTCTCTTGAAACCTCTCTCCCTTTCTTCTCCTCTTCTTGATCTTGTTATTCTTTTCTTGTTTCTATGCTCAAACTCTAGCCGAATTAATCTTCATCCCGTCTTTTCTCAAATTGACCGAACCAATCTTTCTCTCCCCAACTGTTAAAATTCAATCTTGATCTTGGCACTTTTTACCTTGGCCGATTATAGCATCTCCTTGTTATTTGACTTTCATTCCCTCATTCCGTTCTGTCGGTTCTCTACGTTTGTGTTGGCCGTATAGTCTTTCTCCCTCTCTCTCAATTCTTTTGGGATAGCAACTCTTTCTCTTCACCTTATTTCTTGGGCCGACTGTTCCTTTCTTCTCAAGTAACTTTGCGATTCGGGAATTCTATAGGCCTAGTGGTTAATCTTTGGTAGCGGTGTGGCCTTCTGTCGATCGATCAAGGTAAGGATTTAGAGTTCTTTAATTAGTATGGTAGCGTAGGGATTTATTGGATTGATGCTTAATAATGGTTGTGGTACAGATAAACCACAAGGAAGTGAGATCGATTCATAAGCAAACGGTTTAGGAAGTATAAGCCGATTCAGTTAAGGTAGGTATTAATCTTGGATTCGGCTCCTGTATTAGAAAGGCTTGTTAAATATTACTCATGTAATGGCTAACCGAATACCTTGATCGAATATAGGTTCTATGCTCGTGGGCTACTGCATTTTTCTCCAACAAGGTGTGTACTCACACCATTCCAACTGTAGATCGGCAAATGCTGAAAAGCCGAAGTACCAGTGAATGATGCCACACGAGCGTGCGATCGCACGTGTGGTGGACCGAGCCCACGAATATGGGCGTAGGACGGTTGAGGCCACCATGAGCGTTCTCATGGGCTTAGGTCGTTATGGGCCTCATTTGGCTGAAATGGGTCGTATGGGCCCCACATGGATTAAATTTACAAAATGTGGCAGAAATTGAACTGGCTCGAGTATTGGGCTTTTGGCCCAAATACACCGTTTTGATGAAATATGTTATCTGTGTCGCTCGAGGCGACTGTAGACCTTCAGGAAGGTTGTTAAATGACCGAAATACCATCGAAGGGTAAAATTACCGACATACCCTTGAAGGATAAAATTACCGAAATACCCTCGAAGGGTAAAATTATTGAAATACCCACGATTTGTAAAATTACTTAAATACCCTCGAAGGGTAAAATTACCAAAACATCCTCGAAGGGTAAAATTACCAAAATACCCTCGAAGGGTAAAATTATTGAAATACCCTCGAAGGGTAGAATTACTGAAATACCACTGTAGGGTAAAATGACTGAAATACCCCTAGAGGGTAAATTGATCGAAATACCCCCATAGGGAAAATGGATCGATATGCCCCTAAAGGGTAAAATGACCAAAATGCCCCTTCATGTTATATGATTGTTATTGTATGCTATTTATGGTATGTCTGTATTCATGTGATGTTATGCTGCATGGGGGATGGGATTATTGATACGGAGGAAGTTCTGATAGGATCCATGGTCGCTTGACGACTGTGGATCCACCGATGGCTTTAAGCCGATTATGTGATTGGCAGCTTTGCTGTAACATTGGTTAGTGCCGCAACCGGTGCTACATAAAGAGTGTAGGGATGGGTGGGTCGATTAAATCCCCATAGGAGTGCAGGGCTGGACAGGAGACGGAGTGCAGGGTTGGTATGGGCATTTGTGCATTGCATAACCTAGTCTGATTGAGATATGGGCAAAGGCCCAACTGAGGCTATTCTGGGCTAAGGCCCAAATGCCACCGCTACTGTGTTGGGCTTGGGTCCACATTGATGACTGTAATGGGCTTAGGCTCGAATTGTTGTGATGCATGTTTTTACCGATGAGGGTTGTACACTGTAACATCCCGAAATTAGGCCTAGTAGGATTGGGCCAATTGGACCTTGGGCTTTAGGAAAAAAAAAATTTGAGTATCATCTTGTTATTTGTGTTAGTTCAAGTATGATTTTTATTGTGTGCTTAGTATAGTTTTGTGAAGGTTTGGAATTATTAGCTAAGCTAGAATAATTTTTAGTTTGAAGAAATTAGTGAAGTGGATTAGGTGATCCTGACACTTAAGTTAATTTAAGTGTCTAATTCTAGCACATGAGGAGTTAGTGGCAAGGTGGTTATGGCACATGGATGGTTGCTTGAGGGAAGTGGTTCGAGTTGCATGGATTGCAATTGGAAGACTTTATTTTTATGCACCTTATACATATGGTAAGTTGGACTTTAACTTTTTATGGCAAGTTGAATAATAGATTAGGAAAGCTTGATGTTTGGGAAAGAAATCATTTGATTAAAGGTTGATGTGAGAACATAAGGCATGATGTAAGGTGTTATGCTATGGAAAGTTTTGTGTAGAAAGTTTGACATGAATGTGGACGGTATGGGTGTCTAGGGGGGTTGGCCGAATGTTGATAGGAATTTGGGGGGTTTTAGTTGGTCAATTCTTGCATTTTGTGCATCTTTTGCATTTTTTCTTTTCCTCTCCAAAATCTTCCTCCTTAGCCGATTTTGTCTTGGGCATTAGGTACAATTTTGTTTTAGTTTTGGCATTGTTTTCTTGTTTTGTGTCAAAGCCGAAAAGACCATTGTGGTTTGCCAAATTTTCTCTTAGGCATTTGGCCAAATATTCATTTGAGTCTCTCTCATACTTTATTTTCTTTGTAGCCTAAAACCAACCCTTTTCCCTTCATCTCTTTCTTCATCTTTAGTGGTTGGCCGAATCTTCCTTCTCCCCATTTCTCTTTTTCTTTCTTCCACTTTTGCTCAAAACTGAAAACATCCCTCTCCCATTGCAATTGCTTTCTTTTTCTTCCTTTTCCTTTCTCTTTCTCCACTCTAGCCGAATCCTTTTTGTTGTTACAAATCAACCATAGCCGAAATTCCCTTCACCATTTAACCATATTGCCGAAACTTCCCATTCTCTTTTTAATTTGTCTTGGCTGAATATCAACAAGGGTAGGTCTTCATTTGGTTTTCTTCAATCGGTTTTGGAAGGGGACTCCTTGAGATTTTGGAAGTAATCGACTCAAGTCTTAATTCTCTGACAATCGTTTTGGGTAAGTTAATAGGTAAGATTTAGTATTTCGTACGATAACGCTTCGGGATGTGTTGGTGTGGCCGAATGGCCTTGTTTATAGTTTTGTGGTTTGGCCGAATGTAGGACAAGGAGATCGAGTGCTGTAGATCGGGTCTTCGGGATTTAGTGCTTGCGTTAGTGACAGGTGTGTATCTTACACACTTTATAACTCGGTAATATATATACATAAATATACTAATCATGTTATTAAAGCCGAAAACTGTGAGATCTTGATATGATACTTTGATGGTTATGAGCAAGGATTCGGGTAAGTCCGTTTCGATATGATGTTGATATATGTTGTTTAATATCATGATCTACGATATATTTGTTATATGTTCATATTAGAGCATGATGGCATGATTTGCATAATAATTGCATGGTTATGGGTGATATGAGAGGAGGGGGAAGGATTTGATATCCGTGTCTTTGGGACACCAGAGGTTTGGCACCTCATAGCGACTTGTCCTAGTGGCTTAGCACCACAGTGGGTTGGCCCCACAGTTGATATATCGGGATCGTTGCCAGTGATTTGGTATCACACGTGGGTTGGCCTCACACTTGGATCGTTGATATTTCGTGTCTTTGGGACACTAGAGGTTTGGCACCTCATAGCGACTCGTCCCAGTGGCTTAGTACCACAGTGGGTTGGCCCCACATTTGATATTACGGGATCGTCGCCAGTTATTTGGTATCACATATGGGTTGGCCCCACAACTTGATTATTCATGACTTTGGGTCACCAGTGGTTTGGCACCACATTATTGGATATCGTGACTTTGGGTCACCAGTGGTTTGGCACCACCAGTGGTTTGGTACCACACGGGGTAGAAAAGGACTTATGGATGGCTAGGTTGGGTGCATTATATATATATATATATTGCTTGGTTATGAATTGTGTAAGAATGTTGCATTAACCGGGGGAAGGATTTATGCACTGAGTCTTGGTGACTCACCTTCTCCCTTATCTTTTCAGGTGATTCGTAAAATCGCGGATGAGGAGTCGGATGAACTCGAGGAGGCCATGCAATAAAAATTCGTTTTTATAAGAACTTCGATTTGGGTACTTTATTTTATCTTAATTTGGTTTACATCTTTATTTGGATTTGTAATAAGGCCTTTTTAATTATGTTTTTGGATTATTTATATGCTTTGGACTTGATATTTTAAATATGGCTTATAAAATACATGGTTGATATAATAATTTGAGCACAAAGTTTTCTAAACTACAAAACGCAATGGTTTTCAAAACGTTACCATCGGGTAATATAAATCATTTGATAATATTTAACAACTTAAGTGTTTTCAATAACTCATACTATTTTCCAAAACTCAAGTTTCCAAATTTCAATTACAAACGGTTTTCAAACTAATCGCTTTGGTTTCTTTTAAAATTATAAAAGGTTTTCTAATCTATGGATTTGCAACTATGTTTTAAAGATTTATTTACGGAATTTCAAAGTGAATTATCAGTTTTTAACTTATTATACACCTGATTTCTACAAACATGGAACAACAAAGAGTTTTTCACTAAAATTTAATTGTTAACTCGATTTTCTTCAAAACGTTTTCCTCTGTGGCATGCCAGATTCAGTCATGGCGTATTGACCAGGTTTGGGGTGTTACATACACACTGAGTTTTCGTAAACTCACCCCCTTTGTTTTTAATTTTTCAGGTAATCCTCAATAAGCAGTTCGACGTATTGGAGGACTTGGAGGTGGCCACACTGTGAGCAACTTTAAATTTTAGTTTTTATTTTACATTACTGAAACCGCTTTCTTATTGGGTTGTAATAAGGCCGCTTTTAATTTTTGATTTTTAATTTGGGATTTTCAGTTTATTACGATTTATATATGCTAGAAATAGATCTCGATTTTCCTAACAAAACTGTTTTCAAAACACTACGCTTTCACAACTTAGTCTTTAAACATCACATTTTCGTAAATCATCTGCTTTAAACTAAGCTTCTGCAACAAACAAGGTTTTGAAGGTAATAACTTTTTAATAAACCACGATTAAAAATAAACTGACGTCACTGGGATTTTTACTCAAGCTTTTAATTAAGAAGGGTTTTCAGTGACAACATGGTTTTCAAAAAACACTTCAATGTGACAAGCCGGATTCGGGCCTAACTTCTAGGCTGGGTTTGGGGTGTTACAGAGTTAATTAATTAAGACATATTCTCTCTTCGGATATGTTTATTCTTCTTCAATTTTGACCAAAAACCAAATTTTAGATTTCAATAACCGAAACACCAATATTCAAAGATGTTTAGTGAAGTAGGGAAAATAAGAATAAAAAAGTTCAAATTTAGTGTCAAAAACATACTCACACCATTGAACACTTTTTTTATTTAGTGAGCTATTCTTGGAAATCCTTTCAAAGTTGGCTTTTAGAAACTCCATATCTCAACAACTCCTTTTTTTTAATTTTTTCTTTTTGATAAATAGGGCTCAATTTACTGGAAAAAAAACATTTCAGATCTTCACTAATAAATGAAAAACCCATGTCATCAATTTGCAAAATATTGATTAAGGAAGTTGGTGGAACTTTGTATGTGAATAGGCCATGTTCTACTCTTTAATAAATTTTAATAGTCGATCTACACCACCATTAGACTGATGGAACACATGTTGAGTTTTTGTTCAATTCACAAGTTTCTGGAAAGAGACAAGAGATTAGGGCTATGAAGAAGAAGGAAAAAGAGAAGAAAGCTTGCATAAGTTGAATGAGCTTTTTAGAAAAAAAATTGGAAAATGAATAGGTAATGATGTGGTGTGTGAAAAAAAAAGACGTGAATGGGTCTTAAAAAAATTAAAAAGATAAATAATAACAAGAAATTTTGTGCTTTTGCTACTAATGTTGAATGTAACTGTAACACCACACACTTGACCCAATCACTGGATTTAAGATGTGTGATGTCACATTTATTGCCAAAGCAACTATGATTTTATTTCAATAACTAGAAGACAAATCATTCAATCATCTAGGTTTAAAAAACTTTTAAAAATAATATTCATTCAAAATTGGGTTATAAGTAAGTTTATGAAAGCTCTCATGAATCACTAGTAACAAATAAGGGAGCAAAACACAAAAACAACTAAAACAGGGTTTCTATCGCGACATTGAAGGATGTATGTCGCGTCACTCAGGACAATAACATGATGTCACAAATTCAGTAGGTGAATTTCATGACCATTGTGATAGAAGCTTGATGTCGCGTCACTCATGACAATAACATGATGTTACAAATTCAGTAGGTGAATTTCATGACCATTGTGATAGAAGCTTGATGTCGCGACTTCAACAGAGGAATGTCGCGACCATGAGGACAGACAACTCAAAACTTGCATCTTTTCTTACAAGGTTACCAAGCACTTATTTCATTTGCTTTAAAGTAACTCAAAAACATATTTCATCAGATTATATGCATTAAACACAAACACCAATTTCCCTCTTGGACATATATAAAAACCTATAAATACTTGATCTCGAAGTATGTACATATTATATCTAGATTCATGCATCGCACTCTTTACTTGGTGTGTAAGCAACCCTTCGGTATCAATTCACAGCATAACATAGCTAGCGTAAGCAAGCAAATCATTATCTCACTGGTTTAGTACACATATATACTACCAAACTTATATGATCGTACTCAAGTATAAACCTTTCCTATCAAAAGTACCAAAATGACAATTTGAACCTAAGGACCAACTAAAACATTAGCTACATGCCACTTTCTACAAAGAGAACGAAAACTTTAAAAACTTTGTCGAGTCGAAAGTTGAGTCCTAGATGATGTTGTACTCCTCAAGTTTTGAGACCTAACAATACTTGTGCATGGAAATAAACATAACTGTATACTGAGAAATAGGGATCTGTGGTGCTAACATGATTTAAAGAATTAATCACATAGAATCAAAATACCAAGGACATATAAATTGAAATCCAAATACTACCTAAAAAAAATTCATTTATTCTCTCATGAAAGAAAACATCATTCTTTAAGATATTTAACATGTCATTATTCCAACATTCAATCTCACTTACATGAGTGTCATAGTAAATTAAAGAACTGTTCCTTTTTTCTCATTTCAATCTTGAATCCATTTATTTGTTTTACAACTGCATCGACCCTCAGACTCGATCCCTAGGTCTAAACTATAAGGTGCCACATTCATTGCCGGAGCAACTATAATCAAGCTAAATACAATTTATACCAAATTTCATGAAGATATATATGTTTATGGTACGATAAATAATTATTCCAGGGTTTTATACGAGCTTAAGAAAGCTCTAATGTTAAAATAAGGTCGAAATTAAATTATAAGATATTCAAAATTTATGATTGATGTTGCAACGTGAGGGACTTCCTTGTCACGTCACAACGTATCATACTATTTTGGTCTCATCGAGATGATAGGGTTCCTCATCTCGTCGTGACATTATAGGTCATTTCTTGTCGCAACGTGATATGTTTGACATTGCAATGACACATACTATTTTTGCAAATTTCCTTTGGTGAAAAACCTTCAACATTCTAACCTACTTTTAAACACATTCTGTTCATTTTCAAACCTCAAAAACAAAATTCTAACGTTAATTTAAGCACTCAAATACTTCATCCAACCTTAAACCAATACTTTATTACTATAAGTTAATTACCTATTGCATTTCGTACTAAGTCATGAATATTTTTAACTATCTAAATAGGAGCATTAGCAATATAGCATATCATAGAAAGTTTGAGACCATTTACATTCAAAATCGGGTTATAAGTAAGCTTAAGAAAGCTCTTATCAATCATAAGTAACAAATGAAGGAGCAAAATGCAAAAAAGACAAAAACAATTTTTCTGTCACGACATTGAAGGATTCATGTCACAACACTCAGGATAATAACATGCTGTCACCAATTTAGTAAGTGAATGTCATGACCATTGTGACAGAAGCCTAATGTCATAACCTCAATAGGGAATGTTGTGACGATGAGTGTAACACCCCAAACCCAGTCTAAAAGTCTAGACCGAATCCATGGTGCTACATTGATCACTGAAGTTATCGTAGGAAAATTTAACAAAAACTAGTCATTCAAAATTCCATTTCTGAAAATATTTATCTCAAAACAAACCAAAACGTTCAATCGTTTAAAAATACCGTTCGCAAATGTAACAAAACATAATGTAAAAACAAAGTTTAAAATAGTAATGGAACCATAGTATTATAAATCTTTACAGTCCAAAACCAAATGTAAAAACTAGAAAACACAATCTGTTCAATTGCTGTTCACAAGCTTGTCCGAGACCTCCGTGTACTGAGCCCAACTACAAAATCCAGAACTGCACCTGAAAGGGAAACAAAAGAGGGGGTGAGCTACTCGAGCTCAGTGTGAGATCAAACCGGCTAAACTACAAAAGCAAAAACAGAGAACTAGAAGTAGTTCAAAAGAAGAACACACTTATAGATAGATAATAGTTAAGCAAGTTTGCCCAACATCAAACACACACCATATGTTCCTTACAGTTATATGGAACAAACAGACACACCTAACCTCACGTGCTATTCAAATACAATAGCAACAGTTCACAAGTCACTCACACTATCACAATAACAGTTCAGTCAGACATTTATAGAGAAAGTCTACAGAAATCGCATAGGTACACGTGCCTTTCAATTGATCTGTAACACATTCAGTCATATTATCACATTCAGCCAAACTGATCAATCAGACATTTCAATCGAATAGTACAGTCACATTCAATCACATAGATTCATTCAGATGCATATGAGTGCAAACGAGTTATAAAATAACCCACCCATCCAACCAACACACCATCTCCGTCCAACCCTACACTTACTGTGGGGATTTAATCAACCCACCCATCCCTACACTCTGAGTAGGACCTCGAAAAGCCCATCCAACCTTATACTCCAAAGGATGTCTTCCCGGGTTGCCCGGCAACGATGATCATCAGCATTGTCCTCGACCCTTAGGGAATTGGGACTATTAGTGTGCAGATAGATTGCCAGTCTCATATATGATGCAGCAATGCTAGCGTAAGAGCTGTACTGTGCAATGCAGTAAACCACGGTATAGACATGCAGTATGAACTGCCAGATCAGATAATGGTACGTAGCATAGCTAACGTACATGCAGTACAGTGCAATGAGGTAATCCGCTATACCAATAGATTCCAGTAAAACTGCTAGATCAGATAATGGTACGTAGCATAGCTAACGTATATGTAGTACAGTGCAATGTGGTAATCCGCTATACCGTTATGATGTCATCACGGGTTGCCCGACAACAATGATCATCCGTATTGTCCACGACCCTCAGGGTATTGGGACCGCCCTCGACCCTTTGGGAATTGGAGCTATTAGAATATAGATAAACTGCCAAATCGTAAATCTCCTTTCTCTTCAACATCCCACCCAAATAATTTTATGCAAATGTATGAATGCATATGTATGTATGCAGTCAGATGAACACATCAGAATACAAGTTACAAATAGGTAATCAGAAGCAAACACTCACCTCTAATCAGTCAGTTATAGAATCAGATATGTGCACATTCACAACTCAGCTTCAGTATCAAGCTTATCACACAACCAACCACAATTAACACAGATAAATCAAAGTCAGAACAGAGTCATAATTAACCTTGCTAAATCTTAGCCAAGGTTTGAAACACACAGAGTCACGATTGCAGTTAACTTGACTTAAAATCAAAAATTGACGAGTCAGCGCCACACGCCCGTGTGCTCTAGCCGTGTGGAGCAATCCAGGCCATGTGGGGGTCCAAACGCCCGTGTAGAGAGAGGTACACAGCAGTGTAGCAGAGGCACATACCCGTGTGAAGCAGGGGACACGGCTGTACAACCAGGTCGTGTGACACACATCCAAATTGGCTAAAATAGGGTGCAGGACAGACACGACCGTGTGAGGGTCTCACAAGCCCGTGTACCCACCATCGGGCACTGCCGTGTGTCCCGAAACATACGCCCGTGTGGAATCCCTAAGCCCCAAATCAGTTATACGGTCGTGTGTCCCGAAACACACGCCCTTATGGAATCCCTATTTGCCCAAATCAGTCACACGACCGTGTGGCCAGGTCGTGTGACCCCAAATCCCTAAAATCCCTAATTCCCAAACCCATACGCCAGTGTGTCCTAGGGACACGACCATGTAGATTTCGACAAAATCCATAATCGGCCACACGACAGTGTGGCCAGGCCGTGTGGCACCCAAATTTGACCGAAAACCTTAATTCCCAATCCCACACAGTCGCGTACCTCGACACACGCCCGTGTGGCCGTCGAGAAGGTCACGAAACCACCCCATATCAGGTCCGAAACTGCCATTTTGGCCACTAGAACCGTCCCTAACCTTTGCCCTATCAAAGTATACCGGCAAGTGGCGATTTCTCATCACTTCCATCGACTAAAATTCAAAATCCTCGATTTAACATTCACTCAAGAAAACTCAAATCATAAGTTTGCAAAAACCATTAAGCAATTAAAAAAACAATGTAGTTATAGTTCGAATCCCACACCTATTTTGACGGCGAAGAAGATACTGATGAGCAAAGTTCCAGAATCGACAGTTAAAACAGTATTCCAAAACAGAGATGAACAAAAGAAAGAAAACCCAGAAAAGGCAGAGGAAAGAACGTGCAAAGTAAAATAGCAATTCCAAAATAAATAAAATAAAATAAAAAGCATATATATTGAATAACTAAATAGCTAGAATATTTTCTCTAAGCCATGCAAAATAAAATGTTTCTAAAGTTCACTCATAAGACTCGAACCCGGAACCTGAAGGTATGCTAGCACTCACACAACTACTAGACCAGCGGGCTCATACTTGTTACTAAATTGCACAATTAAACACATATGTGCAATCTCCCCACTGCCCTTATGCTCAAAGCTCCAAACTTCTAGGCCCAAAATTCGGGGCGTTACAATGAGGACAGACAACTCAAAATTTGCATATTTTCTTACAAAGTTACCAAGCACGTATTTCATTTGGTCTAAAGTAACTCAAAAACATATTTTATCATATTGTAGGCATTAAACACAAACACCAAATTCCATCTTGGGAATATCTAACACCTATAAATATTTGATCTCAAGTATGTACATATTCATTCTATATTTATACATTCCACTCATTTACTTGGCATGTAACACCCTTTACTCGTATCCGTCACCAGAATAGGGTACGAGGCATTACCGGATTTAATCACATATAACCAATCATTTACGAGTCATAAATTTCCATTCAAATTTAAAACTTTTCATTCATAATCATATTGTCCTTATTACGGGCCTACGAGGTCCAAAACATACTTTGGAAGTGGTCTGGGACTAAACCGAGAACTTTGGAAAACATTGAAAAATTTCATAAAAAAATAGGGGCACACTCTCTGAGCACATTACCGTGTGGTCAACCGTGCAGATGAAAATTAGGCTATTTACTAAGCCTTTTTCCATCCAAAAACACTTATACACTTATACAAATTTATCATCACACAACATGGTATTATTAAGCATTCAAACATCCACACTAAGACATCCGCATACCATTTACAAACCACATTCATCATGCATAATCACACACACACACACACACACACACACACACACACACACTTAACCATTCACATCATGCAACTTACACAACTAATCACATTTACTACGGATAATTATCACACATTTACTCATCCAACACATGTAAGTATACACATCCTTGGAATGCATCATCATAGACTTATAACATAACAATTATTAGCCACATTAAATGACCTTATACAACAATAACCATCAAATAGCATAGGCCAACATTCTAGGCCAACTCATAATGACATATACACATAATGAAGTCCTTATACATGCCATAGACTTAAAAATACTTGAAGATAGTTGATACAATACCAATCAATAACTTGTTAGTGTGATAGAATCTCCGACGACCTCCAACTCGAGCTAGCATCTGCGACATTATAGGAAAAAGAAAGGAAGGGGGTAAGCATTATAGCTTAGTAAGTAGGTATGTAAATAATAAGTGATTTATTAATAGGCTTTTATAAATCTTCACAATATGTTTTGAAGATAATACAATCATAATTGCACATAGTTCCACTATTTATTCATGTTCATCTCTAGCTGTCTACTCGAGTTACAGTCACTAAATTATTTATATCTTAAGTTACAGAACTCCAAATTAAGTTTCGAAAATTTTCCCTGAAACTAGAGTCACATATCTTCTTACCATAAAATATTTAGAATTTTTGGTTTAGCCAATAAGTACAGTTTATTCTTTAAAGTCTCCTTTGTTCTGTTGTCTGATAGTTTCGACCCTTCTTAACTAAAAATTAGTTATCTGCTCGTACAAAATTCGGGTGATGTTCATGTTTGTTTCTATTGAAGTTAGACTCAATAATAAATTTAAGAATATAAATTATAAACCATAAATATTTTTATACATTTTTTAGTGATTTTCCAAAGTCAGAATAGGGGATTCCGACATCATTCTGACCCTATCTCACAAAAATTTGAATATCGCAGAATATGAAATTATTTTGTTTACACCGTTTCTTTTATGTGAAAACAGACTCATTCAGCTTTAATTTCATATCTTATTAAACCTCTAATTCGATTTCCACCATTTTTGGTTAGTTTTCAAAGTCACACAACTGCTACTGTCCAAAACTGTTTTGTTGCTAAATTTACTCTTTCATAATTTCACTTACTCCATTTTATCTTACTGAAGGTTCGATCAAACATCGAGCACATTGTTCATAAATTTTTACACGTATACCTGCACTTATTCATCACATAGTCATATTCAATTACTCTTAGTCGTTACATGATCACATGTATTTTCACTTAGTCAATTTCCCGTTGAACTCATCGAAATAATAACAGATACATGGTGGCCTGCACATAGTACCACCCTTGTAACTGAAGCTATCTGGTGCACATAGTAGCTTGCACTTAGTACTACACATGTGACCAAAACCATCACTTACACATAGTGGCCTGCACTTAGTACCACACATGTGATCGAAGCTATCGGGTACGCATAGTAGCCTGCACTTAGTACTACACATGCGACCTATCCGTCTGGTACACGTAGTAGCCTCCACTTAGTACTACACACGTGACCTAAAACCATCTCATAGCTCTCTTGTACACATAGTGGCCTACACTTAGTACCACACATGTGACCTAGCTACCTCATTCATATATTTTCTATTCTGAAGGTTCAACCAGGAATTCTCACTTTTCAACATTTTACCAATTCATCCATAGTCAATCACAATTCATAATTTACATCAAATAATTACTCCATATTCAACCATATCTCATATAATATAACAAAATATTAAAACATAAATAAAAACGATGTATTATTTACATACAAACTTACCTCGGTAGCACAACCGGTGAAAATGACTTATTCGTCATATTCTTTGTTTTCCCCCGTTCTAAGTGCGAATATCGTTTTCCTTGATCTATAACAACACATTTAACTCATTTATTCATCCTGCTATTCAAATTAGCCTAAATTCACATTTTAGAAAAATTTACATTTTTTGCCCCTAAACTTTATCATATTTACACTTTTGCTCCTAGGCTCGCAAAATGATTTTTATTCAATTTCCTAGTATTTTAAGCCTAGCTGGACCGTTTTCATACTATAGCAGGCCACAATATCCACTAATTCACACTTTCATGACAAATTTTATAACTTTTACAAATTAGTCCTTTTAGGCATTTTTACCGAAAATCACTTTGTAAAAGTCATTTCTCTAACCATAAACATGCATTTTCTACCATTAAACACAAAAATACACACATATTCCTCATGGTTCAAAACCCTAGACTTTAACCATATCTCAAATTAGTGGTAGAAATAGATAGATCTTGTTACGAGGATTTCAAAAACGTAAAAATCATTAAAAACGGGGCTAGGACGGACTTACAATCGAGCTTGGAAGCTTGAAAAACCCAAGACATGGTTTCCCCTTGTGAAATTCGGCCATGGGGTTGAAGATGGACAAAGATTGGCTTTTAATTTTGTTTTTAATTCATTTTAATTACTAAATGACTAAAATGCCCCTAATTTAAAATTATTCTATTTCACCTATTTTATGTCCATTTTTGTCCAAAAATTTAACCAATGGTCTAATTATCATTCAAGGACCTCAAATTTAAAATTTCATAACAATTGGACACCTCTAACATGTAGAATTCAACTTTTGCACTTTTTACAATTTAGTCCTTTTGACTAAATTGAGTGCCCAAACGTCGAAACTTTCGAATGAACTTTTCACGAAATCGCTTTGTGAACTATAAAAATGTAATAAAAATAAATTTTTTCCCATCGGATTTGTGGTCCCGAAACCACTGTTCCGACTAGGCCCAAAATCGGGCTGTTACATGGCATGTAAGCAACCCTCCGATCTCAATTCATAGCATAACATAACTAGAATAAGCAAGCAAATCATTATCTCATTATTTTTGTACACATATATGCTACCGAACTTATATGATCATCATACTCAAGTATAAGCATTTCCTACCAAAAGTACCAAAACGACAACTTGAACCTAAGGACCAACTCAAACATTAGGTACATGACACTTGCTATAAAGAGAACAAAAACTATAAAAACTTTGTTGAGTCGAAAGTTGAGTATTAGATTTTTTATACT
Source organism: Gossypium australe (assembly GCA_005393395.2). Lineage (NCBI taxonomy): Eukaryota > Viridiplantae > Streptophyta > Magnoliopsida > Malvales > Malvaceae > Gossypium > Gossypium australe. Next base: position 52,666,751 of record CM016619.1, on the reverse strand, counting down.
ATTCGAGTCCTTGAGACCTAACAATACTTGCGCATGAAAATAAACATTAGCTATACACTGAGTAGTAGGGCTCTGTGGTGCTAACATGATTTAAAAGATTAATCAGATAGAAGCAAAATACCAAGGGCAGATAAATTGAAATCCAAATACTATCTAAACGAAAATTTTATAACTTGTCTCATGAAACAAAACATTATTCTTTAAGACATTAACATATCATTGTTCTAACATTTAAACTCTTTACTATTGTATCTCACTTACATGAGTGTCATAGAAAATTAAAGAACTGTTCCATTTTTCTCATTTCAATCTTGAACCCAATTATTTGTTTTACAACTGTATCGACCCTCAGGGCTCATAAAACGCCCCATACCCAACCCGATCACCGAGTTCGAACTAGAAGGTGCCACATTCGTTGCTGGATCAACTAAAATGAAGTTAAATACAATTTATACCAATTATCATGAAAATTCAAGTGATATATGTTTATGATATAATAAATAATTATTTTGGGTCTTATATGAAGTTAAAAAGGCTCTAATGTTAAATTGAGGTCGTCTTAGGATTCAATTGTAAAATACTCAAAAAAATCAGGATTGATGTCGCGACATGAGGGAGTTCCTCATAACGATGCATCATACTATTTTGGTTTCATTGGGACGACATGGTTCCTCATCTCGTTGTGATATTATAGGTCATTTCTTGTCGCAATGTGACGCGTTTGACGTCACAACGTCACATATTGTTTCTTCAAATTTCTTTGGTTAAAAAACCTTCAACTTTCCAAACCGAATCTAAACACACTCCATTTATTTTCAAACCACTAAAACAACATGCCAACGTCAATTTAAGCACTCCAATACTTCCTACAACCTTTGTATCAACCCGTTTCTAGTGAAATTGGAACAGTGGTTTTGGGACCACAAATTCAACGAGTAAATATTTATTTTATAGTTATTTTAATTTCTATGGTATGTTAGTAGGGTCGTATAAAAATTTCATTAAGAAAATTTGATGTTTATATGCTTAATTAAGTGAAAAAGATTAAATCGTAAAAGGTGTAAAAGTAGAGTTCTATAAGTTAGAGGTGTCAAATATCTATGAAAATTTAATGTAAGAGGACTTAGATGGTAAATAGACCATTTATATAGTTAGTAGATATCCATGGATTTGGTTTATTTAAAACATGAATATTTTTAAAGGACAATATGGTAAATAAATAATTAAAAATTTAATTAATTAAAACAAAAGAACCATCTTCTTCATTTCATTAAAAGCCAACTAAAAATCACCATTAGAGAAGGGTTTGATGATCGACCAAGTTATCCTATTGCATGTAAGTGGTTTTTGATTTCACTTTTAATGATTTTTATGTTTTCGGGATCTTTGTAGCATAATCTAACTAGCCCAAGGACTAATTTGCAAAATTGTTAAAGGTTTAGGGTTTTTCCATGAGCATGTTTGCATGATTATTGAAAATTAATGAAAGACTATGAGTCCTTGTTGTTAAATAAACAAGTTTTGTAATGGGATTTTTGATGAAATTGTTATCTAGGGACTTATTTGTAAAAGTAGTCAAATATCATGGTAAAATTGCCAAATGATGATTTGTATGGGTTAATATAAGTCGCTAGGTAATTTAGCTAGCATGAAATATGGATTAGATTGCATAAATTTCAATTTACAAGCTTAAGGAGTAAATTGTAAAGAAGTTAAAATATTAGGGGCTTTAATGTAATTTTGTAAAATTATGAATTTTGGACTGAATTGAATAGTATGAATAAAAAATGGTGTGAATTTACTTATTTAGATCAAGATAAACCTCGTATGGATTTAGATTAAGGAAAAGCTAAAGCCTCGGATTAGTTGATCTCGTTTTTACGTCTTTGTAATTGTGGTAAGTTCGTATATTTAAATAATATTTTAATGTTATTTTGATATATATGTTATTGTGCTACTTATCATGTAAAGAAATGATGGAAATCCAAGGATGTTGTGATGACTATTGAGCCCCTTTTGAACTTTAGGAATATATAGGATAGAAATGACATGTCATTAGGGTATACCATGTTTTAGGTGCTAGTCCTAAATGTCATATCGATGGCTAAGGTCCAACATTTGTTGTGGATACTCATCAGCTTGTGTGAGCAGCATCGTGTAGCTTACATTTCGACTGTTAGCTTGTGTGAGCAGACCCATTTTATGGCTCGAGTGAGCCATAATGTAAAGGAAAAAGGAAAGGAAAGGTTATATGTTTAGCACACTTCGTGTGAGCTTTCCTGCATATCCAATGTTATTCTAAATGGTTCAACGTGTATGAAAAGGGAAGGAATGGTAAGTGTTCTAATCGACTATGTTATGAACCTATTGAAAGGTATGAAATGATAATGATCAATGAATGTATATCTATGTTTATAGAAAGTATGAATTTAATGGTATTATGTTCATGTAAATCTACCTTACCATGTGATCGTTCAATTGAGTTATGTGTTTAAGCACTAATATGTGTTGTTGATGCTTAGGCTTGTGCCAAGCTTATGTTGGATTGAATCATGTTTAAATTATAAGGTTATGCATTTAAATGGTAAGTTATATTCATGATTTACGAACTTACTAAGCATTATATGCTTACGTAGTTTTCTTTCCTATGTTTATAAATTATCGAAAGCTCGATCGGTTTGGAAGCTAATCAGAGACCTATCATATTATCCAGGGATTATATCAATAGTTTTTGATGTTCTGACCAAGGGTATAATGACATGTATAGGTGGAGTTATGTTTAAAGTTTGGGTTGAATGTTAAATGTTGATTTTGGTATGTATATATATGTTGGTTGTTTGGTACCATTTGGAAATGGATGGTTTGTGTCACTTGGGTGATTTTGATGTATGTGAGTAATGGTACAAATGGTAAGTTTATATTGATATGGTATAAGTCAAGTATGGTATGTTTTGAAATGGTAGCAATGTGTTCAAATATGCATAAGTTTAGATATGTTAGTTTGATTGTGATTGAGGTGGCTATATGGCATATTGGTTGAACGGAATTTGGTCAATTGAACTGGTCATTTTGTGAATATTTTGGTATGTTTTGATGCCTTGGACAAGGGTACAAATGGATTTTAGGTACATTCTTGAAATGGGTGAAGGAATTGGCTTGATTTTGGCTAATTTCTTGTCCACATGGCCTAAGACACAGGCGTGTGTCTCAGCTGTGTGTGGCACACGACCATACGACACAGCCATGTGTCTCCTATAGGTTTTAAAGGTTTCAAGTTAGATAGTTACACGGCCTGACACATGGGCGTGTGAGGCCATTTCAAAAGTTACACGGCCTGGCACACGGGCGTGTGGCTTGGCCATGTGACCCAACTTAAAGAGTTACACGGGCATAGACACGGGTTGGGACACGATCGTGTGTCCCTAATTCAATTTTTATATGGCCTGAGACACGTGTGTGTGCCTTAGCCATGTGAGCCACACAGCTATGTGACCCCTGCAGTTCAATTTTTCTAACTTTTTCCTAAATGCTCAAAATGTTTCTAATTTAGTCCCGAATTGTTTCTAAGGCCTTGAGGGCTTGATTAAGGGACGATATGCATGTTTATGAGTAGATTATGATATGTTTATATTAAAATTTTCAAATTTATGTTTTAAAGTTACGTTCTTATGGTAATGCTTCGTAACCCTATTCTGACGACGGATACGAGTTAGGGGGTGTTACAACTTTAAATCAATACATTATTACTATAAGGTAATTACCTATTACATTTCGTACTAAGTCATGAATATATTTTTACTATCTCTACCGGAGCATTAGCAATATAACATATCATATCAAGTTTGAGACCTTTTATATTCCATGATCAAATAACCACATTCGAACACTAATCTTTAAAGCTAAAAGTGCACATACACATAGTTACATGAAACATTCCATACCCGACTTGATTGCCTGGTTTGAACTATAAGGTACCATATTCATTTCCTGAGTAACTACGATCAAGTTAAATCCAATTTATACTAGTTATCATGAAAATACAAGTAATATATGTTTATGACACGATAAATAATTATTCTTGGGTTTTATACGAGCTTAAGAAAGCTCTATTGTTAAAATAAGGTTGAATTAGGATTGAATTTTAAGATATCCAAAATTTAGGATTGACGTTGCGATGTGAGGGAGTTCCTCGTTGTGACATAACATACTATTTTGGTTTCGTTGGGACAATAAGGTTCCTTGTCTTACCGTGACATTCTAGGTCATTTTCATTGCGATGTCAGATAGTGTTTCTTAAAGACCTTCAACTTTCCCAAGTCTGGGTGTTGGATGATACAATAACCCAAATCAACTAGCAGCATTTGTGAATCTAATCTAATTACGCATTTAAATGCTTAAACATTTAACTATAAAATGTTTTTTCTTTTTAAATTCATGCCGAACTAGAGAGGAGTACTTACAAATCAAATTTCCAATAACAATTATAGATTTTAAATAAGTTTTGAATGTAATACGTAGATAACTTAAATCCGAAAGCATGGCCTCTATGAGTGCCCCTCTATATTCATGATACAACTACTACAACCCATTTTTAGTTCTGATTGAGTCTGGCTTGGTCCCTCTTCTCGATCTCCAAGTCTTTAAGTATCCTGCACCCAAGTAGTAAACTTTGTAAGTTCACAAGAACTTGTTAAGTCCTGTACATAAAATGTATGTGAGACCATACAACTTGTAGCACACCATTCTTGGATCCTCCTTAAGGGTCAGAACCAAGATCCAGGAATGGTGCGTTACAACCTTAAAGTCTTTTCCTTTGGGGAATGTAATTAGCAGAACCTCGAGTTTAGAAAAATTGATATGTATTTGCTATAGCAATAATATATAAAATGTTTATGCTTAAGGTCCCAAACATTTTTAAAACATAAAATTTCATTGTAAATATTTAAGGAAATATCATATTTTGAGGGATACATTTTCTTTTTATTACAAAATATTGTTCTTCAATTTTCAAGCCTTGACACCCCAAAATTTTATTTTTTGATTTCATGTATGTGTGACACACAATGTCTATCTGCTTCAATGGTTATGTGTTCTTGGGGTGTGTGTGTGTGTGAGGTCCCAAGTTCAAGCCTTACTTGGGCAAATTTTGGTATTTTTATAAATAAAGCCTTAACCTTGTGCAAAGGGCTTAAGTTTAATTGTTGGTAAGTTTATATAACAGAATGGGCCTGCTGGTCTGGTGGTTAAGTGAAGTGTTGGAGTGTTAGAGGTCCTGTGTTCAATTCTCTATGATGGGGTGGAGACAGTATTTTTGCTCCAACTTCGGCTAAGAGTTGTGTTGGGGAAAAAATGTGAGTAGTGTTTTAGTGAGTTAATAGGGATGATTTTAGGAGATAATTGGGGAGAGGTTATCAAAAAATAATTTGATTACCTTTTTGTTGCAAAAAGAAAAAAATAGAGTTTCGATTTTCTCTCTAATTCCCCAAACTTTTTTTGACGTTTTCTTCTTCTTTTTGTTTTCCCTCCTCTGCCGATTTTCCCCTAGTTGCTATCGAAATTTCCATTATTTTTTCCCCTTCCGTTTCTTTTTTTTTCCAATTGATTCAGTTGTTCATCGTTGGTTATGTGTGTTCGGTAAGTAACGGTTTTGTTTATTGTTAATCGTTCTTGGTTAATCTCTAAAAGGGGGATTCCTTTTTGGTGTTTAGGAGTTAATCAAGGGGTTGGTGGTTTTGAATCGACACTGTGATTTTGTGAAGTCGTGGTTACTCAAGCGAGTTAAGGGTTTTGCTAAGTTTTTAGTCGAGTTCCTTCCAAAATTGGTTGATTAAAAACGAATTAAGTGATTAATTTGGAGATATGTTGGTCGATTTTTAGGTTCTGGAGGCTTAGGAGTGCTTACGCATCAGAAACGATACTAGGTGTGTACGCGAAACGCAGAAAATGAGATTTAGCGAAAAACTGAAATTGCTTGTTGTTGAGAAATAAGAGAAATAAGAGAATATGATGCAAAAAAATTGTAGAGAAAGGAAATAAGGGTGTTATAAACGCGGAAATCAACATTTTGCACTAAAATAGTTTTGGACAACAGTAGTCTAACTTTGAAAAATCATAAAAATTAGTGGGAATTGATTTAGAGGTTGAATAAAACATGAAATTATATTTTATTGAGTCTAGATTTTCATGGAAAAAACAATGTAAGCAATGGAATTATAAATCATGAGATATAATAAATTTGGTGAGACAAGGTCAGAATGATTTCAGGTTCCCCTGTTCTGACTTTGGAAAATCATCAAAAATTTTAAAAAACTATTTAGGGCTTAAATTTATATGTTTAAATCCTTAATGAGTCTATTTTTAATAGAAACAAACGGAAACATCATCTAAATTCCGTACTAAGAGATAAATAATTTTTAGTAAGGAAAGGATGAAGTTGTCAAACAGCAGAATAGGGATAACTTTAAAGATTTTACTGTACTTATTTGATAAACTATAAATTCTGAAAATTTTATGGATTTATACATGCTGGTCGTAGGAAATTCGATTTTCAAAAAGTGAAAGTAATTTCTAAATGCATGATCACCTAGACTGTTTTATTAAAGCTTCCGCAACGAGGGATGTTTCAAAACAAATGTTTTAAATGAATAAAGACGACTTCCTAAGTTCTAACAAAGGTTTACTAAAGATAATAGCATGGAATGTTTTCATCGTAACAACGAAGTTTCAAAAACACTATCGTGTGACATTGCCAGATAGGGCCATAACGTCTAGGCCAGGTTTGGGGTGTTACATTTAGTGGTATTAGAGCCAGGTTACAAAACTCGGCTGTGGATTATGGGTTTTATAAAAAAAATGGGCCTTCCAAAAATTGAATGATTTCCAAATGGTTTGAAATGTTTTTACTGAGTAACTGGTACACCGAGTCTCCGGCGTCGATACTGTAAGTATTCTAAACTGTGATTTGTTTTAAACTGAAACTGCTATGGACAGTTTATTCTGAAACTACTATAGGTAGTAAACTGTACTGAAAACACTCTAGTGAGTGTATACTGAAAATTGTAGAGAAACTGGAAATTGTAGTGAGATTGCCATTTACGAAAATGAACTCTAAATAATCGATATTGTTTTACATAAAACATTTGTTAATAAAAACTGGAAATGTAACTGATTCATAAAACTGTTAATACAAATAAACGTTTAACACCCCTATTCCGTATCTATCGCCGGATTAGGGTTAGGAGCGTTACAGAACAGATCGGAAAGCATTTTTCAGAAATTCAAAACATTTCATACATTTCATTCATCAATCATATATGCAATGTCCCTTAAATAGGTCAACGAGACATTAAACATGCTTATAAACTGAGTCAGAACTAAACCGAAATACATACAAAATTTCATGGAAAATTTAAAACTTTTCTAAATTACAGGGCTTACACGCCCGTGCGGGCAGGCCGTGTGCCTTCCACGGCTAATAGACACACCCGTGTGTCCTTCCCGTGGTCTATACTAACTATACTCCCACGGCCACCAAGCACGCCCGTGTGCCTTAGCCGTGGACTATCTTGACTTGGCCCCCACGGTCACAAAGCACGCCCGTGTACCCTGGCCGTGGTCGATCCTGCCAAAACCAACACGGTTATCCAGCACCCCCGTCCTAAGGCCGTGTACTACTAGGCCATATACTGACTTGCTCACACGGTCACTAGGCACGCCCGTGTGCCATGGCCGTGTGATATTAATAGGCCATTTGCAAGGCCAAAATGCCACCCAAAATGGGTCACCTACAAGAAACATTTACCATTCCATTTCATGCATATATGACAACCAAGAACATACCAAAATAACCATTCAAACCATGTATTCAATACCAATTCTATGACAATAATCAATATATCCTTTCATACAATTTCATTTCCAAACATGTCAACTTAAGCACATTCATACACTAAACATCATTCATTCTCAAATTCACTAATTCATACTAGCATTTTATCAACACAAAGTTACCATTCATAAGTCAATTTCTCAACTCACAATCCATACCAAAAGATGCATCATATATACCAAAGTCATTTATGCTAAAACTAGTACATATCTAGCCACATCTCATGGCTACTTACAAATCCCAAACATGATTCAAATAACTAGTGTAACACCCCAAACCCGGCCAAACACCATGATCGGATCTGACATGTCACTAAGGAGATTTTAAAAATTATCACAATTTCGGGAAATATTTTTCTTGAGTTTAACCTTTTAATCGGGAAAACTAAATGGTTGAATAGTTTGTAAAAGATATACATTTTAAATTAATGCCTTAGTGTTTTAGAAACCAAAATTTGGTACATGCCTTAGCTTAATTGAAACGAAAAATCCAAATGTTTAATAATAATAAAAGCCCAAAATAAAACCCGAATAATAAAAGAAAATCTAATGGCCCATGGCCTTATTACAATGAAATAAAAACCCAACTAATCCAAAATATTAGTTATAAACAAATAAAATAATGGCTGTCGCAGTATCCAAAATAATCTCATGCATGGCCACCTTGCGTTCCTCTCCAGCCCGGTCCGATGCTCTACGTGTCTCCTGAAAAATGTTAAATAATAGGGTGAGTCACGAGACTCAGTGTGCAACCCTCATGCACCATCAGATTGGGCCTTAGCCCCACAGAACAGATATTAAAACATGAAATAATAGAAATTATGCAAAGCCCAACCCAATCCTAGGTTTCCATCCGCTACACACCACCCTTACCTGCCGAACACACCATTGGGGATTTTTACAATCAACCCACACCGCTACACACCATCGATGGCAGTCATGCTGCAGTTAGCTACACATCGTCAGATCATGGCAATAGCCACTACAACAGATCATGGCAAAAAGCCACTACAACAGATCATGGCAGAAGCAACTACAACAGATCATGGCAAAAAGCCACTATAACAGAATACTTCCCCTTTCATCAATTACCCAACCCCGTGCAATCACAAAAACATATCATTAGCAGAAACATTCACTTATGAATGACAGAGATCACTAACCTGGTGATTCGCTTTTACCCTCATCGGGTTTTCAAACGTTATGCTGGGATTGCGGCATTTAACAGAGTATAAGCAGATTTAATAATATATATTAGCAGACAATCTAAATGGTGTGAGAAGTTACACACCTGATTAATGCGTAGTACTACTCTCTATGTCGATATCTTCACTAATCAGATCTAATGCCCTTTGTCTACAACTTTACTCAAAAGCCGAAAAATCACGAAGATAAGGCCTCTCCTATATTCGGCCAAGGGTTAGTGTTTTACCCAAATTATATGTTTAAATTACAGATCTCCTTACCTTGAAATCCTGAAAGTAATACGATCTGAATGCTACTGAACTCTGGCTTAGAGATCTAAGCGATTGAATCCCCTTCAAATCCTGGAATGCCGCAAATGAGAGAAAATACCCAATTAGTTAGCCATATAGCCATTCGGCTAGAATCTCTAAAAGCCAGAATAGATTGAAAGATTAACATATTCGACCCTTACCTCCTGAGAAGATTTCGGCTACCTCTTGCAGAAAAATTCGGCAAACACAAGAGAAGAGATTTAGGAATTTCAGCTTTTAAGAAAATCCCGAAAAAGTATGAAGAAGAGAAGGCTGATGTGTTTTTTCGGCTTTTAGAAGAATTCAATGGGGAGTTTTGGCTTTTAGTGAGTGGACAATGGAGATCAGAAGATTCGGCTAAAAGGAAATTTCAAAGAAAAAGAAAGAAAAGGTGAGAAAACAATGGTGTTTTTCGGCTTTTGGAAGAGAAAAGATGAGAAAAGAAAACAAGTGAGATGGCCTTCAAATTTTCGGCATAGGAAAAGAAGAAAGAGCAGGGTTCAAATGCCAGAATTGATTAGCTATCCCCCCTATTTATAGAAATTTCGGCACTTACCTAACCTTGCAGATAAATCCTATCTTTTCTCCTTTATCTTAATCTACTAACTCATCTAAAAGAGACTTAATTAGCTCCAACTCCTCCTTTTTTTATCAACATAATATCTACATATTTTTTTCATTAAAAATCCCTAAAATTTTTCCTTGTTGCCGTCCCCTTATTGCTCCCTTTTAAGTGCCGAATTTGGCCCTATAACTTGGGCTTTAAGTAGCCAAAATTTGGGCCTCCTCCTTTGCCATTGACGCCAACTCCCTTCCCTCTTAGTGGCGCCATTTTACCACTGGGCCACAAGCCCAACTTGATATTTTAAACTATAGATACAGTATTTTAAGCCCTAAAGTGTCTAAACAAAATATTCAGCCAAGGCCTCAGCCCAAGCCTGTGTTGGAACGCCGGTACCCCATGGCGCAGCAGAATAAAATTAGATCCGGCGATCCAAATCATGGATCCATGTGTGAGGAACGAATTGGGGTGAAATAACGGTTTCGAAATTACCAAAACTTTAATCTGAGTAGACAGCGACGCCTTGGCAACAAGAGTTTTGATCTACTGTCGAATCAAGCCTCAACCTTTTCCGATGTCGACCTCTACGTAATCCACCCGGTTTGACTATGAACGGAAGAAATCTCCAAAATTGTTTTGGAGGCTTATTTGCTTGTTGGCTGCTAGACCTAACAAGCAATCACTTAGGGTTTTCATATTAAGTTTTGTCTCCTTTTAATACCTTTTATAATGGGTGCCTTTCTCATTGGGCCTTTTTTAATAGGTATCCTCTTAATTGGGCCTTTTATAATTGGTATCTCTTGAATGTATTACAAGATTAAATAAATACAATAAAGTTTTTAACCGAAAATTATAATTACATTAATTATATCTGAAAATTATAATTACATTAATTATAATAAGGATTCCGGTAAACTATATTTATTTAAATTTATATATGAATCAAATTCATATATTAATAAAATTATGTTATCATTATGTGTACAACATCCTTGTACATATAATATGTTCAATATTTGATTGCCCAATTAAATTAATTCTTTAATTAATTTAATTTATGTGACAACCAAGCACAATACCAACTATATTTTATTCCATTCATTTCAACCATAGGGTGTGACCCTGTAGGTTCTTGCAACGTTAGCAGTAATACTAGAACGATTCTATTGTCACAGACAATGAGTGGCATCTAGCAATGCATCATTGCTACCTAAGTTACAAGAAGTCACGATTCGACATAACCTTTCGTGATTAACCTTTCATGCATTAATCCTTAAGTCCTTTATCTCTGGAACGGATACAAGTCATGGGATAGTCACACTTGCATAGTCCATCCCATGTTTCTTGATATCTTGAGTAGACTATGATATACAAATTAGTATGACATCTCATATCAACTTATTTGAGCATGGCCATGCATTTCTAGTCTCACTTAATCAAGTGGCCTAAGATATTACTCCTATTATGTAGGAGGGACTTATCCTTTATTGATCAATCATATCCCTCTACATAGATTGTGGTATATCCAACATCAGCCTTTATAGAACAACCTGTTACGGTGTACGTTTGACTGTATCAAAATATACAACTCACGATGCTGGGATAATAATGATCTCAAGTCTGAGGATCATATACATATTAATCACTATGAGTAATGTTGTGACAATTACATAATAATCCAAGAAACATACTCATAGCGAGTCAATCCAATATCTTGTTCTCTAACACACATATTCATGCATTGATTTTGACACTCCATATCAATGACAACTCTTTATCATCAATCAATTACATGTTAGTCTTAATGCATTATTATTGTCCTAGTCAACAATAATACTCGACTAAGGATCTTTTAAGAATAATCATATTATTCTCAGGACATTATTATAAAACAGTTTATCTATACACACAGAAAGAAAAACTGAAATAATAATGACAACGCTTTATATTAATAAACATAGTAAATTAAGTATGTTATTACAACCATCTCATGATTGATCTTTGGGCATACTCTTACAATCTCCCACTAGCACTAAGACCAATCACTCATATATCTAATACCAAGTGACTTAGTGTGACGATCATGCTTCTGCTGTGTCATAGGCTTGGTCAGGGGATCAGCGATATTATCATCTGAAGGTACTCTGCATATCTCTACATCCCCTCGATCGATAATCTCTCGAATAAGATGGTAGCGTCTAAGTATATGTTTGAATCGCTGGTGAGATCTGGGTTCTCTAGCTTGTGCAATAGCTCCATTGTTATCACATCGGAGTTCTATAGCATCTGATATGCTAGGCACAACCCCTAGTCCAGTAATGAACTTCTTGATCCAAACTGCTTCTTTTGCTGCCTCACTGGCTGCAATATACTCGGCCTCTGTTGTAGAATCGGCTACTGTACTTTGCTTTGAACTCTTCCAGCTCACAGTACCACCATTAAGGCAAAACACAAAACCTAATTGCGATCGAGAATCATCCTTGTCGGTTTGGAAGCTGGCATCAGTGTAACCTTTTACACTTAACTCTTCCTCACCTCCATATAATAGGAACGTATCCTTAGTTCTTCTTAAGTACTTAAGGATACTCTTGACTGTGGTCCAGTGACCTTCATCGGGATCTACTTGATACCTGCTCGTCATACTTAAGGCATACGAGACATCTGGACGTGTACATAACATAGCATACATGATAGATCCAATAGCGGAAGCATATGGAATTTTACTTATACGTTCTCTCTCTTGTGGAGTTGAAGGACACATTTCCTTCGAGAGTGAAATACCATGTCTCATAGGTAGGAATCCTCTTTTAGATTCTTCCATACTGACCCTTTTCAGTACTTTATCTATGTATGTACTTTGGCTTAGACCTAGTAGTCGTCTTGATCTATCTCTATAGATCTTGACTCCTAAGATATAAGTGGCTTCGCCCAAGTCCTTCATAGAAAAACAACTTCTTAACCAAGTGTTAATAGACTGCAAGGTAGGTATGTCATTTCCCATGATAAGTATGTCATCCACATATAGTACCAAGAATGTGATAGTGCTCCCACTAACTTTCTTGTAAACACATGGTTCATCTTCATTTTTGATAAAACCAAACTCTTTGATTGCATCGTTAAAACGAATATTCCAACTTCGAGAAGCTTGCTTTAATCCATAAATGGATCTTTGTAGCTTACATATCTTTCTAGCATCCTTTGGATTTACAAAACCTTCAGGTTGTGACATATACACATCCTCTTCAAGTTTCCCGTTAAGGAAAGCTGTTTTGACGTCCATCTGCTAGATTTCATAATCATGAAATGCAGCTATGGCGAGCAAGATCCTGATGGATTTAAACATAGCTACAGGAGAAAAGGTTTCATCATAGTCAACACCATGAATTTGGCGAAAACCTTTAGCGACTAATCGCCCTTTGTATGTTTGTACATTACCATCCATGTCTATTTTCTTTTTGAAAACCCATTTGCACCCTATAGGTTTAACCCCTTCGGGTGGGTCAATCAAAGTCCGTACCTGGTTTTCATACATGGAATCCATGTCAGATCTCATGGCCTCAAGCCATTTCTCAGAGTCTGGGCTCGTCACCGCTTCTTGATAAGTCCTAGGCTCATCTTGATCTATAAGAAGAACGTCACCATGTGTTGTAATGAGAAATCCATATCTCTCAGGTGCACGGCGTTCTCTTAAAGATCTGCGCGGTGGTTGTGTTTCTATAGCAGTTGTTTGTTCCTCAATTTCTTGTGGAATTTGGTTTTGTTCAATCTCTGGTTCAGTGGTATCTTGTGATTCTTGAATTTCTTCAAGTTCAATCTTTCTCCCACTTCCTTTTCTAGAAGTAAATTCTTTCTCTAGGAAGACACCAGTCCAAGCAACAAAAATTTTGTTCTCAGTGGGATTAAAAAAATAATATCCTTTGGTTTCTTTTGGATACCCCACAAAAATACACCTTTCAGATTTGGGTTCAAGCTTAGTAGACGTCTGACGTTTAACATAAGCTTCACAACCCCAAATTTTCATAAAGGACATACTAGGACGTTTCCCAGTCCACATCTCATATGGCGTCTTTTGAACCGATTTAGATGGAACACGATTTAGTGTGAAGGCAGCAGTCTCAAGTGCATGTCCCCAAAAGGAAGTCGATAGATCAGCATGACTCATCATGGATCGAACCATGTCTAACAAAATTCGATTTCTTCTCTCAGATACTCCATTCCATTGAGGAGTACCAGGAGGAGTAAGTTGTGAGACAATCCCACATTCTTTCAAAAGATCATCAAACTCTAGGCTCAAATACTCTCCACCTCGATCTGATCGAAGTGACTTGATAGTTTTGCCTAGTTGATTTTGTACTTCATTTTTAAATTCCTTGAACTTTTCAAGGGACTCAGACTTATGGCGCATGAGATAAACATACCCATATCTACTGAAATCATCAGTGAAAGTAATGAAGTAGTGAAATCCACCTCTGGCCTGTGTATTTATTGGTCCACATACATCAGAATGTATTAGGCCCAATAAATCACTAGCTCGTTCACCTTTTCCAGAAAAAAGGAGATTTAGTTATTTTTCCTAATAAGCAAGATTCACATACTTCAAATTGTTCAAAAACAAATGAATTCAAGAGACCATCTCTATGGAGTTTGGATATGCGTTTCTCACTTATGTGGCCCAAACGACAATGCCAAAGATAAGTTTGATTTGAGTCATTTATTTTAGATCTTTTAGTATTTATGTTGTAAATGGGATTCGTTTGATCTAAAATATAGAGGCCATTAATCAATTGTGCCGAACCATAGAAAACATTATTGAGATAAAATGAACAACAATTATTCTTAATAATTATCTCAAAACCAATTTTGTCTAAACAAGAAATTAAAATAATGTTTTTAGTCAAACTGGGCACAAAATAACAATCCTCTAAACATAAATCAAGTCCACTAGGCAAAGATAAAGTATATGTTCCCACAGTTAATGCAGCAACTTTTGCTCCATTTCCAACTCGTAGGTCCACATCTCCTCTAGCCAAAGTCCTACTCCTTTGTAGTCCCTGTATAGAAGTACAAATATGAGAACCACAACCAGTATCTAATACCCAAGAAGTAGTAGTTCATAAATTAATATCAATAACATAAATACCTGAAGCAGACATTCCGCTTGCTTTAGCCTTCTTGACTTCTTAAAGATAAGTAGGGCAGTTCCGTTTCCAATGTCCAGTCACACCATAATGAAAACAGTTTCCTTCCTTAGACACCCCATCTTTAGGTTTCAGTGCAGCCTTTCCTTTTCCAAATTTGGGCTTACCTTTGCCCTTGGGCTTTGTTTGAACTTTGGCCTTTCGCTTGCCCTTGTTATTACGGACTATCAGTATGGGCTTGGGTCCAACCTTTTTCAAGTTGCCTTCAGCAGTTCGTAACATACTGAGCAAATGTGGTAGAGTCTTGTCAATTTCATTCATATTGAAATTGAGGACAAATTGGCTGTAGCTATCCGGCAACGATTGTAAAATAACATCAGTGGCCAACTCTTGGATCAATGGAAACCCAAGCTTAGACAGGCTTTCAATATAGCCAATCATCTTAAGGACATGAGGTCCTACTGGGCTTCCTTCAGCCAACTTACATTGGAATAAGGCCTTAGAGATATCAAACCTCTCTTGCCGTGCTTGTCCCTGATAAAGTTCTTTCAGGTGCTCGATCATATCATAAGCAACCATGTCCTCATGTTGCTTCTGAAGTTCAGGATTCATAGTGGAAAGCATAAGACATCCAACATCTATCATGTCATCGAGATACTTCTTGTAAGCATCTCTATCAGTCCTCGAGGCATTAGCGGGTGGTTCATTAGGAAGTGGTTGTTCAATGATATATAATTTCCGTTCTTGTTTAAGGACAATCCTCAAGTTACGGAACCAATCAAGAAAATTCAAACCATTCAATTTGTCCTTCTCAAGGACCGATCGCAATGAGAGTGTGCTAGTGTTTGCAGCCATAATATATCTACAACAATTAAATATGCATGTGAGTAAATTTACCAATTTTATATCAATCATTAAAAAGACATTATTAAATGATATTCCCACTATTTTATTTCAAAATTAATAACCCTCGTATATTAATTTCGAAAAAACTTTCTCAAAAGTATTTCTAGTAGGTTAAGGATCCATACTTCACCACCTCTTAAGTCAGCTTTGGCTTTACTCTTAAGATTATGGTTATTTAGGTAAGCAACATTTGCTAATTACATCATATGTAATTCCTAATATTTGGTGAACAACTCTTGTTCTAATCATCTTATGATTTATCCAATTTACTTGCCTCTAGGTTTCTAATCCTATTAGAGTAACCTAGTTAAGTCATTAACCAATTTTTAACCAGCGAATATCACTTGTTTATTCTTCGCGTTTAACCAAGATAAATACTAGTACTTCGCTTTGGCAGAACCTACATAGTATTGATCGAGGCCTTAACGAGGGCAAAATTGGAAGGCCATGTTGACTTAATATTTTAATAGAGGGATTTTATTAAGGTTGTTGCATCTCACCAATTATGGTCTACTTTAGCCCATTTAGTCTTCTAATCGATCTCATCAATTAATAGGGTTTATTATCAACAAGGTTTATTATCATCCATAGCATCTCATACATGAATAAATAAAGCAATAAATAAATGCAATAGTTATAGCCCATAAACTAAAGTGGTTCAACCCAAGCCAATGGGAAAACCAAAAGGAAACTTAAAGGTGTAAGCCCTTTCACAAGCTATCATTCACAATCATTGTCCCACCTTCCTTCTTGTTTGGCCCACAGCAACTCTTGCAAATTACAATATACAGAAACTCGTTTTACATACGAGGGAATAAGATGAGAAGAGAAATACAAGAGAATAGTAGCAAGGCACGGCACGTAGGCCGTATTTTTTAAAAAAAATACAACCTTTTATCGAATGGGTCATTGGGCTATAACTATGCATTTCAAACACCGTGCATGTCAAAAATAGCATACATAATTCAATGCTTTTTTTTGCTAAGGTGAATTATAAAATATCCTTTCAACCTTTTGTGGCCCATCAAGTTTATAAATTTCTTTTATTAACAAATTTTTTGCGGGGGTTTGGCCCCCGCGGCGCGAATCGCATACCCCAGTCAAATGAAGCCTCACGATTTGATAAATTTTTATCAACAGAATCGTGTTTTTAGGATTTTAATCCTTGAGGTTTCATATCAGAACAACCATTGTTCCACTAGCCAGTTAACACTTACTGGAAACTATAAATACCACCGCCGCATTATTACAGATTTGTTAATAGTTAACAGTAATAACATAAAATCGAATAGGCCACAACACCATGATTAACATTTAATCAATTACCGAAAGGAACAATTATCAGATTATGCTTAAACGATTTAAACAATCAAAAATATAATAAGATCAAAACATGTATCTCATACAATTGCATCACCTAAGTATTTAAACCCGAGTTCGTATCACACAAGTGGCTCTGATACCACTGTTGGAACGCCGGTACCCCATGGCGCAGCAGAATAAAATTAGATCTGGCGATCCAAATCATGGATCCATGTGTGAGGAACGAATCGGGGTGAAATAAAGGTTTCGAAATTACCAAAACTTTAATCTGAGTAGACAGCGACGCCTTGGAAACAAGAGTTTTAATCTACTGTCGAATCAAGCCTCAACCTTTTCCGATGTCGGCCTCTACGTAATCCACCCGGTTTGACTATGAACGGAAGAAATCTCCAAAACTGTTTTGGAGGCTTATTTGCTTGACGGCTGCTAGACCTAACAAGCAATCACTTAGGGTTTTCATATTAAGTTTTGTCTCCTTTTAATACCTTTTATAATGGGTGCCTTTCTCATTGGGCCTTTTATAATAGGTATCCTCTTAATTGGGCCTTTTATAATTGGTATCTCTTGAATGTATTACAAGATTAAATAAATACAATAAAGTTTTTAACCGAAAATTATAGTTACATTAATTATAATAAGGATTCCGGTAAACTATATTTATTTAAATTTATATATGAATCAAATTCATATATTAATAAAATTATGTTATCATTATGTGTACAACATCCTTGTACATATAATATGTTCAATATTTGATTGCCCAATTAAATTAATTCTTTAATTAATTTAATTTATGTGACAACCAAGCACAATACCAACTATATTTTATTCCGTTCATTTCAACCATAGGGTGTGACCCTGTAGGTTTTTACAACGTTAGCAGTAATACTAGAACGATTCTATTGTCACAGACAATGAGTGGCATCTAGCAATGCATCATTGCTACCTAAGTTACAAGAAGTCATGATTCGACATAACCTTTCGTGATTAACCTTTCATGCATTAATCCTTAAGTCCTTTATCTCTGGAACGGATACAAGTCATGGGATAGTCACACTTGCATAGTCCATCCCATGTTTCTTGATATCTTGAGTAGACTATGATATACAAATTAGTATGACATCTCATATCAACTTATTTGAGCATGGCCATGCATTTCTAGTCTCACTCAATCAAGTGGCCTAAGATATTACTCCTATTATGTAGGAGGGACTTATCCTTTATTGATCAACCATATCCCTCTACATAGATTGTGGTATATCTAACATCAGCCTTTATAGAACAACCTGTTACGGTGTACGTTTGACTGTATCAAAATATACAACTCACGATGCTGGGATAATAATGATCTCAAGTCTGAGGATCATATACATATTAATCACTATGAGTAATGTTGTGACAATTACATAATAATCCAAGAAACATACTCATAGCGGGTCAATCCAAGATGTTGTTCTCTAACACACATATTCATGCATTGATTTTGACACTCCATATCAATGACAACTCTTTATCATCAATCAACTACATGTTAGTCTTAATGCATTATTATTGTCCTAGTCAACAATAATACTCGACTAAGGATCTTTTAAGAATAATCATATTATTCTCAGAACATTATTATAAAACAGTTTATCTATACACACAGAAAGAAAAACTGAAATAATAATGACAACGCTTTATATTAATAAACATGGTAAATTAAGTATGTTATTACAACCATCTCATGATTGATATTTGGGCATACTCTTACAGCCTGAGCCCAATTTGCACCTCTAATTCTCAAATTAACACATTGAACATGTCTACACATTAAACGCATAAGCCCACTAATTCGAGATGTTACAGTTCTACCCTCCTTAAAGAAATTTCGTCCTTGAAATTTCCAACTAACTAGTAATCGTACTACCTAAGTCTCACCACTATGCTTTTGTTGCGCACTCTAATTCTAAAGCCAAAATAAACACTTAGTATACTATGGTAGGGTACGCACCATTATTCGCATCTAGAGCGTCTCCGCCCCCTTGGCGATGGGCTGCATAGACCAAAGCTAGCTGCCTCGCCTCAGCATAACCTGCACCTCTACCTGGTGCTCCACGACCGCGTTCATTACCATTATCGCCCCTGGCTTGTCCGCGGTCCCTTGGTGGTTGTTGATCACCTCTCCCAGCCTGATCAGAACCTCGTCCCGCGGGCTGTGCCTGATTCACCTGTGGGCAGTCCTTAATCATATGCTCCGTGGATCCACACCTGAAGCATCCACCGGTTCTCCTTCTGCACTCCCTATAATGTACCTTCCCGCATGAGTTACATGATCGATTCTGACTCCCAGTAGCAGTTGTCGGAGCACGAGCTGGCCCATCAGACCTAGGCCTTTTCTGAAAATCTCCAGATGATACCGACGGCCCAAAATCCCTCTTATTCCTATTCTATCCTTATCCTTATTCTGTTTCTCAGTCCGCTTAACCTTCTCAGATATCTTAGCTTTCTCAACCAAAACCGCAAAGTCCCTTTCCCGCTGCGGTGCTACTAATACCCTCAGCTCATCCCTTAGTCCATCCTCGAACTGTACGCAACGCTCATAATCAGTCACCACAATCCCTCGAGCGTAACGGCTCAATCGCAGAAACTCCGCCTCGTACTCAGATATAGACTTACTTCCCTGCACCAAATTCAGAAATGCCTTCCTCTGGCCGTCCACATAGCTGGCCCCAACATACTTTCCTTGAAATGATTCCTTAAAGTAATCCCAGTCAATCTGGTCTGCGGCAGTACCCTCCTTTATCGTGAGCCACCACTTTTAAATCTCGTCTCGAAGAAGAGACACAACCCCCTTCAACTTCTCCTCTACAGTGAAGTCAAGGTCATCCATTATACGCTCACTTGCCTCTAACCAATACTCAGCTGTGTTAGGGGCTACGCCAGAAACTCCCCTAAACACCTCTGCTCCGTTGGCTCGGAGTCGTTCAGATACAGATTTCCGGGCTCCTGAACCCGTGCCTACCCCAGCAACTTTTTCGAGGACCCGCAACATCGCCTGAGATACCGCATCATCTCCGGCTACCTGATCCCGTAACTCTCCCTCCACAGCTGGCGGATCCGACATCTCGTTTCCTGATCCGTGGCCAGACCCTACTGGCTCGGACAAGGTCATCCTACCCCTACCGCGTCCACGCAGCGGACGTCCTTGACCCCTTGTACTCATTCTTCCGTTTGGCGTTTATCTGATTAAGAATTTTATGATTCATTAATTCTTTCCACTGATTAACCATGAATAGTCTTATGATTAGTAATTTTAAGAGTAGTTCTTTCAAATTCACAATTATATCTACAATTCAGTCTCAAGTTCGCATCTCCTAATTCTAGGAACTACATACATTCAACAGTCAACATACAGACAACATCCATGCACCCATATTCAACACATAGGGTTATTTTCGTTATTCCACTACCCAGGGGTATTTTCATAATTTTATCTTACAGGGGTATTTTCGTAATTTTCAAAATAGAGTTCCTTGTTGATTTCATGAAATAAGGGTATTTTGGTAATTTTCGTA
The DNA here is from genome assembly GCA_005393395.2 of Gossypium australe. Taxonomy (NCBI): domain Eukaryota; kingdom Viridiplantae; phylum Streptophyta; class Magnoliopsida; order Malvales; family Malvaceae; genus Gossypium; species Gossypium australe. The sequence goes on along the minus strand of CM016619.1, from coordinate 52,645,882 downwards.
ATCCAGGGGTATTTTGGTAATTTTGTAATCCGGGGGTATTTTGGTCATTTTACGAATTAGGGGTAATTTGGTAATTTTACAAATCAGGGATATTTTAATTTTTTTTTTTACAAATCAAAGGTATTTTCAAAAATTTTACAAAACTAAGAGGGTATATATTTATATATATATATATATATATTTAAAACCAGGGGTATCTTGGAGAATTTGATTTCAAAAGAATAATATCAGTGTTCAGGTGTTTGTGGGTTTTTGGTCGTTGTCGTATGTTGTGTGTGTTTTTTTCCTAAGGAAAAATTTTGTTGACTTTGTAAATCGGGGTATATTTACAAATCATGGGTATCTTGGTATTTTTTCAAAATAAGGGTATTTTAGAACTTTGTAAAAATAAGGTGGCTAGTCCCTTTTGGGTTTTAATTATAGATTTTGGCCTGTTAACAAATCCTCGTGGCTAGGGTTAACAGTCACTATGCACCAGGTAGGATTCCAGCGAAGAGGAGGTGAGTCACTAGGACTGCTTAAGTACCAAGCTCTTCCAGATCCAATCCTAGACATGCGCATGCCTGTTGCCACACCCTAGTCTTGCGACTCGTTCACGGGTTTGTTTAGTGAAATTAAGTCTTATGAGTTTTAATGAGTTGTTTAAGCTAAGCCTAGAGTTCATCAAGTTCTAATCTAAATAGTCTACGTCCCATAAGCCCATCAAGCCCACATATATATGTCACACAATAGTTTAGAATACTTACCTGGCGGACTTGGGCCAGAGACACAGATGCCATGCCGAGCTAACAGACCTGTATCATTTATAAATATGCATGTTTCGAAAACCCAACTTTAGAAGACGTTTTGAGCCCAAAAACCCCTAGAGACGAGTTTTGAACCTGGCTCTGATACCAATTTGTAACACCCCAAACCCGGCCCAAACACCATGATCGGATCTGGTATGTCACTAAGGAGATTTTAAAAGTTATCACAATTTCAGGAAATATTTTTCTTGATTTTAACCTTTTAATCGGGAAAACTAAATGGTTGACTAGTTTGTAAAAGATATACATTTTAAATTAATGCCTAGTGTTTTAGAAACCGAAATTTGGTACATGCCTTAGCTTAATTGAAACTAAATGGTTGGGAAATGATGTGAAAAGGGGAAGTATTTGAGACTGTCACAGTGGTTTGGTACCACAGTAGGTTAGCCCCACGTATGTATGTTTGATAATAGTGACCATGTCTCGGTGGCTTGGTGCCACAGTGGTTTAATACCACGATTATACATGATTAGTGACCCGTCCCAGTGGTCATTACCACAGTGGGTTGGCCCCATGTATATTCATCAGGGATTGTCACGGTGGTTGTTACCACGGTGGGTTGGCCCCACGTACATTGTTAATGACTTTGTCACGGTGATCTAGTATCATGGTGGTGTAGAACCACGAGTGGCCATATGCCACGTATGAGGTGTGTAGCGGATGGAAGGTTGATTGTAGAAATCCCCACGGTGTGATGGGCTGGTACGGGGGTGTGTAGAGGATGGAAAAACTAGGTTGGATTGGGACACATTTTGCATTCATGATTATGTATGATATTCTGAGTGGGCTGAGGCCCAATATGCGATTGTGGGCTTGAAGCCGTATGTGTGACATAAGGGGATTTACACACTGAGTCTTGGTGACTCACCCCTCTGCTTAATCTTGCAGGTAATCAGTAGATTGTGGATCTGGGAGTCGAGGCGGACTCGTGGAGGCCATAAAATGTTCTTTCAGTAGACTTGATTTATTTTAAGTTATTTATTTTGAAAATTTCATTATGTAATAAGGCCTTCCTAATACTTTTATTCTGGGTTTTATTTAATCACTAAATATTGATATGACACTATTATGCATTTCCAAACATGGTAATTAAGTTGGAGTTTTCAAAACCTAAATAATAGAACCAACCGGTTTCTCTCAAATACCAATAAATAATAAGTGATCGATTAACTTAAATTCGGAAATTTTTCCTAAACTGCAAATCGCTGTATTCAAACGTCACCCTAGATGGGAATTTTTCAAACTTAAAATATTTTCAATATCCAAAACCTTTTTCTGTTATAACCTTTTCCTGTGACATACCGATCTGATCATAACTTTTAAACTGGGTTTGGGGTGTTACAATTTTGGTATCAGAGCCTAGGTTGCAAAACTAGGGCTGTGAAATGGGTTCAATACAGCTTTACAAAATTGATTTAAATGACGTTGGAGGGAATGTTTGATTGGAACATGGCATCCGAGTCTACCGACATCCGATCCACGCAGGTAAGTGTTCTAATTATTTGGTGATGTATGCATGAAATGATTGTCATCATGAACGAATACATTTGCTAGCTCTAGGAGATCTAAACTTTAGAGACTAAAACCTCTAGGTTGAGATAGGTTTTTCAAGAATTACTCTCTAAAGCTACTTCTCATAATACTACTTGATTAATAAACAGTGGAAATAAATACTGACGCATAAAATTTGTAATCAGAGAAGGACGGAGTGATAGATATGACTGGTAGAGGATGTGGACGTTTTACACGCGGCCGTGGGAGAGGCCGGGGTACCGAGGTTGAACTCTCGGAAGCAAGAAATGAGCCTGAAGGCGAAGCTCCAACATCACCTGCGGCGGAAGCAGGGTCGTAAGGTAGAACTGGCGGAGATGATGCCTTGTCTCAGGCAATGCTGCATGTGTTGGAACGAGTGGCTGGGGCAGGCGGTGGAACAGCAACTCGGAAGTCCATCCCTGAATGACTTCGAGCCAATGGAGCGGAAACGTTTAAGGGCATATCTGGCATAGCCCCTAATGCAGCTAAGTATTGGCTAGAGGCAGTGGAGCGTATAATGGATGATCTAGATTTCACAGAGGTGGAAAAGTTGAGAGGAGTGGTGTCTCTTCTGCGAGACGAAGCGTATCAGTGGTGGCTTACGGTCAGGGATGGTACAGTAGCTGACTGCATTACCTGGGATTTCTTCAAGTCAGCATTCCAGATTAAGTACATCGGATCGAGTTATGTGGATGCGGAGCGTAGGGCATTTCTGAATCTGGTTCAGGGGAATAAATCGGTTGCTGAGTATGAGGCAGAATTCTTACGCCTTAGTCGTTATGCCCGGGTATGATGGCCATAGACCATGAGCGTTGTGTTCGGTTCGAGGATGGTCTCAGGGATGATTTGTGGGTGCTAATCGCTCCACAACGAGAAAGGGATTTTACTGTTTTAGTGGAGAAGGCTAAAATAGCCGAGGAAGTGAAGCAGTCTGAAAAACAGAATCACGATAGAGATAGAGGTAGAAATAAAAGAAATTTTGGGTCGTCGGGTTCAGCTGGGCGTTTTCAGAAAAGACCGAGGTTGGATGGGTTAAATCGTATAGCGAGACCTGTTGTTGAAAGTGGGCCTCAGAGGTGTGCCAGATGTGGTAGATCTCATTCAGGTGAATGCTGGATGGGTAATAGAGGATGTTTCAGGTGTGGGTCTACTGATCATCGAGTAAGAGACTGTCCTCAGGAGTCGGGTAGAATGAGAACTGTGAGACAGGGTTATGTTCAGCTGGGTAGAGGTGGCCAACAACCACAGAGAGGTCATGGTCCTGCTAGAGGAGGAGGTAATTTTGGTCGAGGACGTGAAGCACCAGGCAGAGGTACTGGGAGCACAGACGCGAGGCAGCCTGGGTTGGTCTATGTGGCTAGGCACCGAGAGGAGGCTGATGCACCGGACGTCATAACCGAGTTGCCTTATACTGCATTGATTGATATTGGATCGACACATTCTTATGTTGCTAGTACTAGATCGGAAACTTGAAACATAGACTCTGAGCTTAACTCTAGAGAGATGACTGTACTTAGCCCTTTAGGACAATCGGTGATAGTGAATAAACTTTTTAAGAAGGTGCCGTTAGAAGTTCAAGGGGTAGTGTTTCTGGCTGATTTGGTGGAATTGTCGTTCGAGGAGTTTGATTTAATCTTGGGCATGGACTGGCTAGTGAAGTATCAAGCAAGTTTGGATTGTGCAACCAAGCGCATGGTGTTAAGAACTCTCGAGGGTGAAGAGGTGGTGGTAATAGGTGAGAGAATGAACTACCTATCTAATCTGGTGTCCGTCTTAAAGGCTGACAGAATGGTGAGGAAAGGATGTGAGGCGTTTATAGCTTATGTTTGTGCTTTGGAGGCCAAGGGATCAACTGTGGAGGATGTTCGAACAGTGAAGGAATTTTCTGATGTTTTTCCAGAAGAGCTTCCGGGTTTGCCTCCAGATCGCGAGGTGGAATTCGGTATTGACCTTCTTTTGGGGATAGCGCCCTTATCGATTGCCCCGTATAGAATGGCGCCAAAGGAGCTGGTGGAATTGAAAGCTCAAATTCAGGAACTATTGGACTGAGGTTTTATCCGACCTAGCGTGTCACCTTGGGGAGCGCCAGTGCTTTTCGTTAAGAAGAAGGACGGATCAATGTGTATGTGCATTGACTACCGTCAATTGAATAAGTTGACTATTAAGAATAAGTACCCGTTGCCAAGGATTGATAATCTGTTCGATCAGCTCAAGGGGGCTTCAGTCTTTTCGAAGATAGATCTGAGATCGGGATATCATCAACTTAAAGTCAAGGAGGCAGATATTCATAAAACGGTGTTTCGTACTCGCTATGGTCACTACGAATTCCTAGTAATGTCGTTCGGGTTGACCAATGCACCAGCAGCGTTTATAGACATGATGACCCGGGTTTTCCAACCCTATCTGGATCGATTCGTCGTGGTATTTATAGGCGATATCCTGTTTATTCAAAGTTAGGGGAGGAGCATGATTCGCATCTTTAAGTGGTTTTACAAATCCTGAGGGAGAAGCAGCTGTTTGCCAAATTTAGTAAGTGTGAATTTTGGCTGAGAGAAGTTACCTTTTTGGGTCTGCTGAGGGGATTAGGGTTGATCCCCGGAAAGTTGAGGCCGTGTTGGAGTGGAAGTCACCTAAGTCTGTAGCAGAAATCAGGAGTTTTCTTGGTCTGGCTGGGTATTATAGAAGGTTTGTAGAAGGGTTCTATTTTATTGCGGCACCATTAACCAAGTTGTTGCGGAAAGGAGTTCCGTTTGTTTGGTCTGATAAGCAACAGGAGAGTTTTGAAAGGTTGAAAAGGATTTTGACGGAGGCTCCAGTGTTGATACAGCCTGAGGCTGGGAAAGAGTTTGCGGTTTATTGTGATGCGTCGCACACAGGCTTGGGATGTGTGCTGATGCAGGATGGGAAAGTGGTAGCATACGCGTCTCGGCAGTTGAGACCGCATGAGTTGAATTATCCCAAGCATGATTTGGAATTGGCGGCAGTAGTGTTTGCTCTGAAAAGTTGGAGGCATTATCTGTATGGGGAGAAGTCCGTTATTTATACAGATCACAAGAGCCTAAAATATCTCCTTACCCAGAAAGAGTTAAAACTAAGGCAGCGAAGGTGGATTGAGTTGTTAAAAGATTACGACTGCTCAATTGAATACCATCCGGGTAAAGCTAACGTAGTGGCAGATGCATTAAGTCGTAGGGTGATCTCTGACTTGAGAGCAATGTTTGCTCACCTCAGTTTATACGATGATGGAAGCTTATTAGCTGAACTTCAAATGAAGCCTTCTTAGGTCAGTCAGATTAAAGAGAAGCAGTGGGCTGATGAGTTGTTAAAGTTAAAGGTTCAGTTGGGAACAAAGGGTGAGATAACGGATTTCAAGATAAATAGTGATGAGGTATTATGTTTCCGAGGGAAGACTTGCATGCCAAAGGATACTGGGTTGAGACGTAAGATTTTACAGGAGACGCATAGCAGCCCACACGCTATACATCCTGGAGGAAGTAAGATGTATCCAGATTTACGAGAACAGTTTTGGTGGCCAGGTCTGAAGCGAGAGATAACCGAATTTGTGAGTAAATGTTTGATGTGTCAGCAAGTAAAAGGAGAACACCAGTTGCCTTCGGGGTTGTTGCAGCCGGTGAAGATTCCGCAGTGGAAGTGGGAAAGGATCACGATGGATTTTGCTAGTGGGCTACCCCTTACGCTCACTAAGAAAGATTCGGTGTGGGTAATTGTTGATCGACTGATGAAGTCCGGTCATTTTATACCGGTTCGTGTTGACTACCCTCTACAGAAGTTAGCTAAGCTGTATGTAGTGAAAATTGTAAGGTTGCATGGGGTACCTGTATCTATCATATCAGATAGAGACCCCAGGTTTACGTCGAATTTCTGGAAGGTGTTGCATCAAGCGTTGGGTACAAGATTGGATTTCAGTACGGTGTTTCATCCACAGACGGATAGATAGTTAGAGAGGGTAATTCAGATCTTGGAAGATATGTTAAGAGGCTGCGTCATTGACTTCATGGGTAGTTGGGAAGAATTTCTACCATTGGCAGAATTCGCATACAACAAAAGCTATCAATCTAGTATTCAGATGGCACCGTATGAGGCATTGTATGGTCGGAAGTGTCGCACTCCTACTTGTTGGATAGAGTTGGGTGAGCGTCAGTTGTTGGGTCCAGAATTGGTTTCTGAAACGGAAGACAAGGTTAAGTTAATTCAGACTCGATTGAAGGAAGCTTCGGACAGACAGAAATCCTATGCCGATCTAAGCGTAAGGACATAGAATTTGTAGTTGGTGATCGAGTTTTCTTAAAAGTTTCACCGTAGAAGAAAGTGTTAAGGTTTGGACGGAAGGGTAAGCTAAGCCCCAGGTTCATCGGGCCTTATCGTGTTAAAGCGTGTGGGACCAGTTGCCTATCAGCTCGAGCTACCTTCAGAGTTAAGTTAGATCCATGATGTGTTTCACGTTTCGATGTTAAGACGCTACCGTTCGGATCCATCTCATGTTGTGCCAGTGGAAGAAATCGAAGTAAGGCCTGATCTATCTTTTGAAGAAGAACCACTGCTGATCTTGGAATGTGATGTTAAGGTATTACGAAGGAAGACTGTACCAATGGTTAAGGTTTTGTGGTGAAACCACGGTTCAGAGAAAGCTACGTGGGAACTAGAGGATGCAATGCGGCAGTAATACCCTCATCTCTTTTGACTAGGTAGTTTCGAGGCCGAAATTTCTTTAAGGGGGGTAGAACTGTAACATCCTGAACTAGGGGCCTGCATTGATCATGTTTCTGTGTGTTTGCCATGCTGGGTGTGTTAATTTGGTGTGTTTGGGAGTCGAGGGAAGGCACGGGGTTAAGTCGAAGCTATGGTCAAAAATTTAATTTTTGGGCACTTTAGGGGAGAGCTAGTTGAGGCAGGGTTTAAGTGGTATAGTGTGGGTTTGATGACACAAGAAATGTTTTAGTAAAGTGGCAAAGGGGCGCCACTTAGGAGGCAGGAGGGTGACGCCACAGGAAGCAGGGAAGGAGCAGGTTCGAGTCGCGCAGTTCATATTTTGGGAACCCTTTTTGGCGTCAAGAGGAGTAGTGGTGGAATTGGCTGGGAGCCTTGAAGAGTGGATGTTGAATTGGTCAAATTTTTTGAATGGGAGTCTAAGAGAAGAAAGTGGGATTGTAATGGTTCAAACATTTTCAAATGATTGAATGGGAGTGAATGTAGGAGTGAATTAAGGAAGGGTGGCTTGTTGGGAGTTTGTTGACCGAATTTTGAAGGTTGATAGGGGGAATTTCAGTTTTGGGTTAGGGGGTGTATGTGCCGAAATGCATTAGAGGTCTTAGGTTTTCTTTTGGGTGTTTTTTTTTTGGAACAAATTTAGTTTAGAGGAGGTGATTGCCGTTTGGTGCTAAAAGCTTTTTGGGAGCTCTCTTTCGTTACTTTCTCTTTGGGTTCATATCCCTTGGGTGCCGAATGTGTTTAATCAACTTTCATCTCTCTCTTTCTTTTGCTCTTTAGCTGAATTGGAAGAGACCTTTGGGGCACTCTTTCTTCACTTTCTCTTCTTCACCTAAGACACTTAAGCCGCACCTTAACTTCATTTTACTCACCATCTTCATTGTGTTTCATATTCTCCTTCTTTTCCCCTCTTAAACCGAAATCTTTTTGAGCCTCTACCAAATCACTTTTCTCTCCACTCATACTCCCTCTTGACCATTTTCTTATCTTTTTCTTCTCTACTCTTCTCTTTAATCTGAAACCCTCTTTCCCGTCATTGTCATCTAAATCCGAACTATCAACCTATACCTTGAAGCTTCCTCTTTCGGTTCTTTCTCATATTGTTCAAGCCGAAATACCTTGTTACTTTAATCTTCTTCTCTATTTGCCTGCTAAAGCCAAACATTCCTTGTCCCATCATTTTCTTTTTCTTTTCTAGCCAGTAGTTGTTCGGCCGAAATTAAGCCCCTTGCTACCGATCACTTTTTCCTTCGATTTTGATTTCAAAGATCCGTTGGTAAGTAGTTAAGCGTTCCCTTTTATTTTCTCTCTTGTCAAGGCTGAATCTTCTCTCTATGCTGAACCTCTGAATGTTGTTTCTCTTTTCTTCTCTTAGGGAGATTATCGGTGTTAGCTTATTATGTGGAACAAGGTGATAGAGATCTGCTTCAGATCTCTAATCGATTTGGTTTGTTAAGGTAAGAGGGACTCTGTCGCTATTTCTTGATCTTCTTTTGGTTGTGGTAGCCAAAGCCGAATGGCTAATTGGCTTGTTAATGTTATTATTTTGACTCATACTCTTTCTTATTCTTTCTTCTTTGGGGCCGCCTATTCCGGGAAAACTTGATAGCCGAAGTATTTGAATTCCAAGTCTAAGAATCTGTCACTCTATTAATCTCCTATCTCTCCATTCGGGATCTCAAGGTAAGGGGTTTTCTCTCTAGTAATTCGTTTAGGTTCTCTTTTCATTATTTGCTGACCTTAATCCATGGTTTATTAAACAACCGTCATCTCATTATAGTATCTTTTGACAAGAACGTTTCATGGATTCAAATGCCAGCCAATCGAAGGAACGGGTTGGACCCGTAATCCCAGCCCTAAGTTCAAAAAGCGCGCGGTATATACTGCTCGAGATTGGCCATCGGGTTGTGGACCGGCTTCGGAACAGAACAGTAGACAGATAGCAGTCGTTTCTGCTATCGATAGTGTCGACATAGAGAGTATTATATTGCATGTTATCAGGTGTGTAAAACTTCACATTCTATTAATTTTCTGTGATATTATGTGTTTGGGCTGAAAAGTCGAAATGACTAAAAGGCAGTTGTAAAACCCTTGTGGGTAAGCTGGGGATATCAAGTAAGTGACTCTATTAATCTCCTAATGGCTATGAAATGAATATTGTAATCTGTCTTTGTAAATGAGAGCATGTGCATTCATATGACCGTCTATTCATCATGGGTTGGGAAATGATGTGAAAAGGGGAAGTATTTGAGACTGTCACGGTGGTTTGGTACCACGGTGGGTTAGCCCCATGTATGTATGCTTGATAACAGTGACCATGTCTCGGTGGCTTGGTGCCACGGTGGTTTAATACCACGATTATACATGATTAGTGACTTGTCCTAGTGGTCGTTACCACAGTGGGTTGGCCTCACGTATATTCATCAGGGATTGCCACAGTGGTTGTTACCACGGTGGGTTGGCCCCAGGTACATTGTTAGTGACTTTTTTACGGTGGTCTGGTATCACGGTAGTCTAGAACCACGAGTGTTCATATGCCACGTATGAGGTGTGTAGCGGATGGAGGGTTGATTGTAGAAATCCCCACGGTGTGATGGGCTGGTACGGGGGTGTGTAGAGGATGGAAAAACTAGGTTGGATTGGGACACATTTTGCATTCATGATTATGTATGATATTCTGAGTGGGCTGAGGCCCAATATGTGATTGTGGGCTTGAAGCCGTATGTGTGACATAAGGGGATTTACACACTGAGTCTTGGTGACTCACCCCTCTGCTTAATCTTGCAGGTAATCAGTAGATTGTGGATCTGGGAGCTGAGGCGGACTCATGGAGGCCATAAAATGTTCTTTCAGTAGACTTGATTTATTTTAAGTTATTTATTTCGGAAATTTCATTATGTAATAAGGCCTTCCTAATACTTTTATTCTGGGTTTTATTTAATCACTAAATATTGATATGACACTATTATGCGTTTTGAAACATGGTAATTAAGTTGGAGTTTTCAAAACCTAAATAATAGAACCAACCGGTTTATCTCAAATACCAATAAATAATAAGTAATCGATTAACTTAAATTCAAAAATTTTTCCTAAACTGCAAATCGTTGTTTTCAAGCGTCACCCTAGATGAGAATTTTTCAAACTTACAATATTTTCAATATCTAAAACCGTTTTCTGTTATAACCTTTCCCTGTGACATACCAGATCTGGTCATAACGTTTAGACCGGGTCTGGGGTGTTACAGAACCCCCTAGTTCTGTTTCGAGGCCTAAAAAAAAGGCCAGACCTGATGGGCCGGTTAGAGTGGGGGCTCATTTTGTTCCTACTGGGGTTTAACCGTGTGGGGGCTATGGTAGGCGTCATTCGGGCGAGTTTTGGAGGAGAATTGGCGCTTGTCTGAGGTGTGGGTCATTGGAGCCTCGTATTAGAGAGTGTCCACAGTAGGTAGATCAGATGCAAACTTAGGGACCAAGTTTTGTGCAGCCTCAAAGGGCAGTTCAGCAGCCACCTAGGGGCCGTGGACCGACTAGGGGTGGTAATGGTGGGGGCCATGGATAGAGAGCACCGGGCAGAGGTGCTAATCAAATAGAGGCGGGGCAGCCTGTACTGGTTTATGCTGCACGATGCCGAGAGGATAGAGATACACCAAATGTTATCACCGATACGTTCTTAATTTTTGATGTACCTTATACTTCCTTGATAGACATAGGTTCTATACACTCCTATATAGCTAGTTTTGTATCTGAAAACTTGGGAATTTCTGTCGAGAGCACTTCTAGTGAGATCACTGTACTGAGTCCATTGAGGTAGTCTGGTTGTGTTAGTAAACTTTATAGGGATGTTCCATTAGAGGTGCAATGGGCTGTCTTTTTGGCAAGTCTGATGGAGCTTTAGTTTGGTGAGTTCGATTTGACTATGGGAATTGACACATTGGTTGAGCACCGAGTTACTTTGGACTGCACATCTAAAGGGGTTGTTCTAAGGACTGAGGATGATAAAGAAGTGGTTGTGATAGGTGAGCGCCGAGATTATCTGTCCAATGTGATCTCCGTGCTTGTGGGTGGGAAATTGGTTCGAAAAGGGTGTGAGGCGTATTTGTCTTACGTCAGTGTTTCTGCTTCTGGGGACTCTTCTGTCGAGGATATTAAAACAGTGAGTGATTTTCTGGATGTCTTTCCTGAGGAGTTACTTGGTTTGCCTCCTAATCGAGAAGTTGAGTCTAGAATTGAGCTTCTACCGGGTACAGCTCCGGTGTCCATCGCTCCCTACTGAATGGCACCTAAGGAGCTGGCAGAGCTTAAGGCTCAACTTCAAGAACTTCTAGATTGTGGTTTCATGCACCCTAGTATGTCTCCATAGGGGGCACCAATTTTGGTTGTGAAGAAAAATAATGGCACTATGAGGATGTGCATCAATTATCGGTAATTGAATAAGTTGACTATGAAGAATTAGTATCCACTTTTGAGGATCGACAAGCTGTTTAATCAGTTCTGAGGGGCTTCATTGTTTTCGAAGATTGATATCCGTTCTGGGTACCATAAGCTTGGAGTTAAGGAAGCTGATGTCCATAAGACTGCATTTAGGACTCATTATGGGCATTACGAGTTTCTAGTTATGCCTTTTGGTCTGACAAATGCTCCGGCCGCATTCATGGATCTGATGAACCGGGTGTTTCAACCATATCTGGATCAATTTGTCGTGGTCTTCATTGATGATATTCTAGTTTACTCTAAAACTAAGGATAAGCATGATGAACATCTTAGAGTAGTGCTTCAGATTCTCCGTCAAAAGCAGCTCCACGCTAAGTTGAGCAAGTGTGAGTTCTAGTTGCGTGAGGTAACTTTTTTGAGGCACGTGGTTTCTATTGAGGGGATTCGAGTGGATTCTGGAAAGATTATGGTTGTGCTTGATTGGAAATAGCCTAAGAACATGTCTGAAATCTGCAGTTTTCTGGGTCTTGCGGGTTATTATCGGAGGTTTGTCGAGGGGTTCTCCTTGATTGTAGCTGCTTTGACTAAGCTTCCGCGCAAGCGAGTTCCTTTTGTTTGACTGATGCGTAACAATTGAGCTTTGAGAAGCTCAAGTCTGTTCTGACTCAGGCTCCTATTTTGATACAGCCTAAATCTGGGAAGGAGTTTGTGGTGTACAGTGATGCGTCACACGTCGGTTTGGGATGTATAGTGATGCAAGATCGTAAGGTTGTAGCTTATGCTTCCCGTCACTTAAGACACATGAAGGGAATTATTCGACGCATGATCTCTAGTTGACTGCGATGGTTTTTGCATTGAAAATCTGGAGGCACTATCTGTATGGTGAGAGGTGTATTATCTACAGTGATCACAAAATCCTCAGGTATCTCTTTACTCAGAAGGAGTTGAATCTTAGGCAGCACCGTTGGATTAAGCTGCTCAAATATTATGATTGCATGATAGAGTATCATCCTGGTAAGGCCAATGTGGTGGTCGATGCTCTAAGTTGTAGGGCGATGTCTGATTTGAGAGCGATGTTCACTCGACTTAGTCTCTATTAGCTAAGTTGCAAGTTAAGCGGACTTAGATTGATCAGGTTTGAGTTAATCAGTTAGGGGATAAGTCTTTGGGTTTGCAGTTTTATCAGGTTGTGAGTGATAGTGCTTCGGATTTTGGGCTAGATAATGGGGTGTTCTATCTTTTCGAGGTCGAATCTGTGTGCCAAATGATTCAGATTTGAGGCAGTCGATTCTGAGAGAGGCGCATAGTACCCCTTATGCTATACATTCCGGTGGTACTAAGATGTATCACGATCTTCATGAAATGTACTGGTGGCTGGGTTTAAAGAGTGAGGTTACGAATTTCATTGCTCGTTGTCTAACGTGTCAGTAAGTTAAGGCTAAGCACCAATTGCCTTCGGGTTTGCTACAACCCGTTAAGATTCTTTTATGGAAGTAGGAACGAGTGGCGATGGACTTCATTAGTGGATTGCCCTTGACACCCACTAAGAAGGATTCTGTTTGGGTCATCGTGGATCGATTGACCAAGTCCGCTCATTTCATTCCAGTTAGGATAGACTTTTCTCTGCAGAAGTTAACGAAGTTGTATGTTTTTGAGATTGTAAGACTGCATGGGGTACCTATTTCAGTATTTTTTTATAGAGATCCTTGCTTCACTTCTCGGTTCTGAAAGAAATTACATGAGGCTCTAAGTTTGGGATTGGACTTCAGTACTGCGTTCCATCCTCGGACTGATGGCCAATCTGAGAGGGTGATTCAGATACTAGAGGATGCTTCGGAGTTGTGTCATTGATTTTCGAGGTATTTGGGAGGATTATCTGTCGCTAGCTGAGTTCATCTACAATTACAGTTTGCAGGATAGCATCCAAATGGCACCTTACGAGGCTTTATATGGTCGTAAGTGTCGTACTCCGCTATGTTGGAGTATGTTGGGTGAACGTCGGGTTTTGGGTCCTGATTTGGTTTTTGAGACCGAAGATAAGGTTAGATTGATTAGGGATCATCTGAAGGCAGCTTTTGATAGACAGAAGTCCTATGCAATTTGAAAGAGGAGGGATATTGAGTACTCTGTGGGGGACTTCGTGTTTCTTAAGGTTTCTCCATGGAAGAAAGTTCTAAGATTCGGTCGTAAGGGCAAGTTGAGCCCGAGGTTTATTAGGCCGTATTAGATTCTAAAGCGAGTGGGACAGGTCACTTATCAGTTGGAGCTACCTCCAAAGTTGGACTGTATCCACGATGTGTTTCACGTCTCGATGTTAAGGCGGTATCGATCTGACCCATCTCACATTGTATCTGTTGTGGAGATTAAGGTTAGACCAGACTTGACTTTTGAGGAGGAGCCGGTTCAGATTCTAGATCGTGATGTTCAGGTTCTAAGGAGGAAATCCATTCCTTTAGTGAAGGTTCTGTGGCAGAATCATGGGACCGAGGAGGCCATGTAGGAACTTGAGGACTTGATGTCTCAGCAGTATCCTTATTTGTTCTGATCAGGTAAATTTTGAGGTCGAAATTTCTTTTAGGGGCTAGAATTGTAATGCCCTGAGTAATTTATTTTTGTTTCTGTAAAATTTAACACAAATGTGTATCTGCTTCAATGGTTAAGTGTTCAGGGTATGTGTAAGAGGTCTTAGGTTCAAGTCGCACCTTTGCTAAATTTTGTGATCTTTGGAATCATGCCTTATCTTTGTTCAGTGGGCTTATATTATATTATCTGTAAATTCATATTAGAATGAGCCTGTTGGTTCTAATCGTAAGGGAGTTAGTGTGGTAGAGGTCCTGAGTTCGAATCTTTGTGCGAGCGTGAATGTTAACATTTTCACTTCGGGTATCTGAAAGAGGTTGGAAGGAACCAAAGTTCTGTGGTGGTTGAGATGTAGTGGGATTTGAGGAGTTATCATATCTAATCCTATCTTTTTTTTTCTTTTTTTTCCCCAAGAGTCCCTTTTCATTTTTGACGTTTTGTTTTCCCTCTTCTCCTCTGCTGAATTTTTGCTTCTCCCTCTCCTTCTCGATTATCCAAATCTACCTCCTTCTTGTGCAGCGTTTGACTGTGTTTGTTGGGTAAGTTTTGCGTTGTTATGATCTTATTGTTTCATGGCTAGTGTTCTAATAGGGTTCCTTTTTTTTGGTTACTATTGGCTAGGGGAAGGTCAAGAAACAATTGGTACTCTTTCTGCTATTTAATCATTAAGGGTCTCTGTTCTTTGGTGGTAAGTTTTCGAACTCGTTAGTTGATGTTGTAAGGCTGCGTATGTGGATTGGTTTCGAATTGATGTTTCATAATTGTGTACTAAATTAGGATTTTTGGATGTTGTTTCTCAGGTTCGGTGGTCTCGAGAGTGTTTGTGCACCAAATCAAGAAAAGGTGTGTACCCGAAACACAAAAAACGAGGTTTCGGTAAAAGCCAAAAAATTACAATGTCGACGCCACATGGACGTGTGGTAGCTCGTGTGGATGGCCGTGTGCGAGACACGGCCATGTGATCGATGTAGGCATGGCCGTGTGGTGGCTTGAGTGTGGCCGTGTGGGCCCACACAGGTAAGCCACACGGGCGCGTGGACCCATATTTTCTGAAAATTATCCTAGGGTTGAATGGGTCATTCTGATCGACTGTGGGCCTACCGTAGGGTTGGTAAGGGCTAACCAAACCCTAAAACTATGGATCTGATAGACTGATATTCTATTCTAAGTATGTTAATGTTGTGCATGCCTGATTATTATGCTAGGTGCATATCTGTTATTTGTATACGAACATGTTTAATTTGTTATATCTGTATCTGATTTATGCATCTGTTTATTGGGGTGGGATTTGTATATAAGGAGGAAGTGTTCTGAATGGTGTTCATCGCCTATTTTCTGGCAACTTGGCTGCACATTATCTGACTTGTGTCGTATTGGCACGATATGGTGTGTAGGGATGTGTGGATGTTTTTAACCCCACATGGTGTGTTGGGATGGACAGAGTTGGTGTGTAGAGGATGAAGGTAGGATTCTGTATGTTTGATCTGTATATCTGATTCTGATGACTGTATGTGAAAAAGGCATGTGCTCGAATCTGTATCTGACTGTTATGAGATTCTTGTATGTTTGCTTGTTTAATTCTGCTGGGTTACACACTGAGTTTATGAAAACTCACATCTGTTTGTCTGTTCTGTCCAGGTAATCCACAGATTTGGGCGGATCGGTGCGGCGAAGACTCAGCGGTGGCAACTCATCTGTAAACTGTTTTAATTTAATAGATGATTGTTTTTATATTAAATTTTAGATTATTTGAGAGTTTGTAATTCCGGGGACTCTCTGGACAGTATGGACTTTTAACCGTTGGTTTTTGGTTTTGAATTGTTTTTTAGCTTGCATGCTTCGGTAAAATGTTTTATGATAACAACAGTTTTATACAAATTAAGTTTTTTCTAAAAATGAAAATCTGGATTCTGAAAGGTAACGGCTTTACTAAATGATACAGGCACTCCCGGGGCACCAACGTTTTTTTTCAAGTCGACGAAACTCGACGCCAAATTTTCTAATTGAGCTGGTTCCTTAATTTTTATGCTTTAATTAAAGTTGAGTCTTTAAATTGCGGGAAATTAAATTGCTGAATTTAATTAAATAAATTGAACATCTTCATTTATTTAATTAATTTTTTACAGCAAATTAATTTGTCTAAATATTTCATTTAGTATCTAAAATACTTTTTCTTAGTCTAAATTAATTTTTCACATTTTATTACATGTTTTTAATATGTTCGATTTTAAAATTAAATGTGCAGATTTTTTTCGTCTTCTTGTGAAATTGTAGTTGCTGCAATTTTTTTTAATATGTTTACTTGTTTAAGTGTACATTAAATGTGTTTAAATATTAACTTTAGTGTGTATTTAATTTATTTTAGTCTAATTTAATTTTGTTTCATGTTTTAATTGATGTTTTAAAATTGTTTAGTTTCAGCCGAATGGAGAAGCATTGATTGAAATGGGCAGCAACTTATTCATCTTCCAAGGGGCTGTTAGTGCAATGCAAAGATCAATGGGTTTTTAATGGCTGAATTATACACTTGAAAGCCATTCAAAGGCATGTTTAAATGCTGGAAATTCTACAAACAAAAGGAGCAGCATTTAAGGAGAAGTTGGGAAAACATGGGGACAATTAACTGAATTAATAGTTTAGCTTTCCAAAGCCTAATTTTCGTGCTCAATTTTGAGGACATAAATTGAAGGGGTGTTTCTTTGCAACCACATGGTTTTGGACGAAAATTAGAGGGGGACATAAAGGGGGTTGACGTTTCAACTCCCCAAGGCACATTTAATGAAGTGTTGGGCATGCTTATGGATGGAATTAATGTGTTAATGTGCAACACTTTTTTATGGGGATTTAATGCCTTTGTTGGAGCATGCATGGGAATTATTTTGCATAGTGCTTGCCAAATTTGATGATAAAATAATCAAGCAAAATCCTTGTCTTCTTGTGTCTTCATGTTGGACGGCAATGGGCACTAAAGGAGTCTAAATGTTTTCCTTTGTGCTTCGTGAAAACAAAAGCCAAGGGAGAGAGAGAATTAAATGAACAAAGCTTTGAAGCTAGGAATAAACAATGAAGTATGGGCTGAATTTTGAGAGGAACAAGAAGCATGCGTGGGCAATTTCAAGGCCTTGTTGCTGGTTGTTTTTTCCAACGAAATAAAGGTGCTTTGGGGGCATCCTTTGAGGCATGGACGACAGCTCCCTTAAAAATGAGCATTGGGGCACGCATGAGACTCTAAAGTATGACTTTTATACTCCCCAAACATGCCTTTTCTCTTTTCCTAAACGTCTATAAAAGAAGCTCAATAAATCAGCAGCATTCATGGCTTTGGACAGCACAAAAGATGGATAAATGCTTCATTTTTCAATGTGCTTTTTCGTGTTCAACAAAAGACAACCTTGGGGAAGCATGATTAATTTATTGGATATTCTTGCACATGCTTTGGAGTTCTCCAAGGGGACAGTTTCGTGAAACACAATGTTCATGCCTATTTGCCTCCCAAATACCACCGAATTTTGCAAGCAAATTAGGCCACATTCAGCCGAATTTAGATAGTCCAATTAAAGGATTTTTCTTCTAGATTTTTTTTAGATTTTCTAGTTAAGTCTTTTTGAATTTTTTAGTTATTAAGTCTTGTAACTATTTAGTATAAGTAGTTGTTAATGGTAAAGAAGAAATTTAGATTGAATGAAAAAATTTATGAACATTTGTTCATCGAGTTGAGCTTGTCTCCTCTTCACTTTCGAGTTTTCGATCTTGACTTATCAAGCTTGCTTGTGGCGTCAATCGATTCTCTTCCATTTAATTATACCATTGGTTCTTACTTCACTAAGTAACGGGTCTTTGGTCCATATCGACTTCCATAATTCCACCTTGAACCATATAGAAATTAGGGTGACACTAACTTGTGTTGAATCATTTCTCCGTTCAAGTTCATTTTGCCATTTCCATCAACTATCCTATTTGATATCCATATTTCCACCTTAAGCAAATATAGAAACCGGGGTGACGTTTGTTAACGTTGAATCATTTCTTTGTTTAAGTTTGTTAATCCATTTCCACCAAAATATCACCTATCTTTCAACCATCTTCTAAATAAATTCTCTAAAAGCTTCCGCAAATTTAGTTATCTTTCCATAATTTTCCCATTAATTCTCGAAGGCTTGAATCACTCCTCGTAGACGATTGGGCAAGCCGCATACGTGTCGACCCATCCCGAGCCGGCCCATATCACTAAACTTCCGCTGTAAATAAGTTTTGGCAAAGGAAACAATAAATTAACATTTTTATTATGGTTATAAGGAATTTTGAGATAATAGACTCAGATGATTTAATGTAATAACTCCGTTTTCAAAACCCCTATCTTGTGACACCTTCGGATTCGACCATAACGTCTAGACCGGGTTTGGAGTATTACAACACCACAGCAAGCTTATGCAATATAATCCTATGTTTAACATCCTAACGGACTACCCTGTGTTTTGTTTCCCAAAGGACTACCAAAGGATACCATAGCGTCTTTCAGCTATGGTCTTACACAATGTAACCCTCTGTTTACTGTCCTGATGGACTATTAAAGGATGTCATAGCATCCTCAGCTATGGTTTTAGTCCTTTTTACCATTTTGCCATGCTTTCATGTGATGCCCTGGCATTTTTAGCTATGGTATTTGATAAACCGCAATAGTAACATATTTTAATCCCACATTTAGCATACTTCCGGATAATTTAAGCCTCGATTTATGTAAAAAGGTGCTCTCAATCCTTTCTTTTCATGTCTTATACTTAGGAAAGCACCCGAGGATAGAAAAAACGAGAAACGGGCCTAAAACAAAGTAAATTGGGCCACAGAAGAAATCAACATGGCCTGGCCCAAAGACCACACGGCCGTGCCTCATTAATAGTCCGAACACAGCCTGGCCACGATTCACACGGGCGTGTGCCATGGCCGTGTCCTTGTCGCGGGAAAGAGCAATTTCATTCGGGAAAGGATACTTGGAGGCAAAGAAACACATTCCAAAGCCTATTAAAACACTCTAGTAGGAATTCTACTTAAACTAGGATACGCCAAGTAAAGCATCTCAAAGTCTATATAAACACCCAATGGGGCAACATGAAAGGGGAGTTCAGCAGAAGCCGGAACGGGTGGTTAGCTAGGCCAAAGAGCCAAGCCGAAAAGGTAAGAGTTGTGGGAATCACTCGAAGATAACTAGTTGATCCATGTCTAGAAGCCGGAATTCTACTCAAGACGGCGGATCTCTCCTTCAATTCCTTCAAGGAGTTTTAGGGATTTCTTATGTTTTGTTTTATCTTTTCTTCTGAGATGTTTTCTTTATTTGATATGAACTAAACCCTTCAGATACCTGAAGGGGATGAAACCTAAATGAATCTTGTTATTGTTTTCTGAACTATAAGATAAATACTTGATTTGTTCTTCATTATGTGCACTTAATTCTTGTGTTAATGTTTCTGGGATATTGATTCAAGTTAGATATTCTTAGGTGGAGGAGCAAAAGTCCCTGCTTAAGAATAGATCTAGCATAATTAAAGCGGAGTCGTTCGCGCGCCTAGAGATAGGGTGACGAGATTTTGCTAGATTAGGGTGAAACCTAATATGGGAATCCATGGATCGAGTTAATGCGATTCTAGGGGTTTTAATTAGAAAGAGATTTCAATTAATCAACCTAGGGTTAGTTATTATTCGCTTCGAGAGAGGGTTTAATATAACTTAGGGAGTCCTACGGATCAAGTCAAGTGAATAAATCGTATGGTCCAGGGTTAAATAACAAGTGAAGTCTAGGTGGATTCTTCCTGAGGGTATCATCTTAAATCAACTGAGTCTTCCTTCAAGTTATTTCCCAATTCTTTCTTTTTGTCTTTCCGTCTTTAGCTTAGTAGTAGTTAGATTAGATTTAAACAAATTCACTTATTTTAGGCTAGATAATAAAAAGAAGCTTAGTATTAGTAATTTTAGTTCCTTTGGGTTCGACAATCCGATCTTGCCTAAGCTATACTACTATTCGATAGGTATACTTGCCTTTAATCGTTGTCAGAGTTAGTTTGTAGGTTTGATCATTCTCTTTATACATTTTAAGACTCTGATTCCAGCGATCAGTATTACTCATTTTTATCATGGCGCCGTAGCATCTTTCAGTTATGGTCTTACTCATTTTATCATGACATGACAAGATCTTTCAGCTATGGCCTTACTCATTTTTATCATGATGCCATAGCATCTTCTAGCTATGGTTTTACTCATTTTAGGTGTATAGCCTTCGATCGAACCCATGACCTAGCCATGACCTTTCTGGTTTACTCTTCTCATTTCATTCCTTCCATTCCTCCATTTCACCATTTCTAACCTTAATGCTCGAACACCGTAGTGTCCTGATCAGTGGTGGGAAAGTCTTAAAATTTATATAATGAATGATCTAGCCTAGAAACAAACCATCACCACGATTGAGGCAAGCGCACCTATCGAACAGTAGTATAGCTTAGTGGCAATACCAGAATGTTGACCCCAAGGGAACCAAAAGTACTAATACTAACTTTCTTTTTATTATTTAGCCTAAGAATTAAGAGAATTGTTATTTAATCTGAAATTAATTAACTACTAAGCTAAAGATGCTAAGACACACAGAAGGAATTGGGAAAATACTTTTGGGAAAAACCAATTGATTAAGACAATACTCGAGGAAGGATCCACCTTGACTTCACTTGTTATTTAACTCTGAACCAGACGATTTATTCACTTGACTTGATCCATAGGATTCCCTAATTTATATTAATACCTCTTTCGAGGCTACTAACGTCCAACCCTAGGTTGATTAATTGAAATCTCTTTCTAATTAAAACCCCTAGAATTGCATTAACTCGATCTATGGACTCCCATATTAGGTTTGACCCTAATCCGACAGATTTTCGTCATCCTAATTCTAGGGTTGCGATCAACTCCGTTAACTATGCTAGATCTACTATTAAACAGGGACTTTTACTCTGCTGCCTAAGCACATCAATACTTGAATTAATATCCTAAAATATCAAAACAAGAATTAAGAACACATAATTAAGAACAAATCAAGTATTTATCATATAGTTCAGAAAACAATAACAAGATCCGTCTTAGGTTTCATCCCCCTCAGGTATTTGAAGGGTTTAGTTCATAATCATAAAAAAATACATCTCAGAAGAAAATATAAAACAAAACATAAGAAAAACCCTAAAACCCCTGAAGGAAATTGAAGGGAAGACCTTCCGTCTTGAGTATGATTTCGGCTTCTTGAGATGGATCAACTTTCTTTCTTGGAGTAAATCCCACAATTCGGCCTCTCTGGCTTGGTTCCTCGGCCTACCTGAACCCCCTTTGAAGGTTGGCCTCTAGGGTGTTTATAAAGGCTTTTGGAATGTCTTTCTTTGCCTCTAAATACCTTATTCCGAATAGAATTAAAACAAGTCATGTCAGGGACACGCCCGTGTGAATCGGATCCAGGCCGTGGTCGAGTCTGTTAAGGAGGCATGGCCATGTGGCTTCGGCCCAGGCCGTGTGAATTTTGTGCTTTGGCCTATTTTCTCCGTTTTTTGCTCGTTTCTCATTCTTTTCATCCTCCGAGGCTCTCCTAAGTATAAAACATGAAATTAAAGGATTAGGAGCACCAAATTCCACAATTTAAGGAATAAATCATTCAAAAGTATGCTAAATGTGAGATTAAAATATGTACATAATATGGTTTATCAAATACCCCCACACTTAAGCATTTTCTTGTCCTCAAGCAAAATTCCCAACTCACAATTAAAACGAACTTCCTCAATTCATAATATTCATCAAGAGTGTTTCATCATAATTCATAGATAATTTATACATTGATAATTTAAGTAGAAGGGTCCTAAAAATTCAAACAATCAAAGTCATAGTTTTTGTAGCATGAAGATATAGTTGTTTCCCCTTACCTAAATAATCACATTTGATTCAAAATCGACAAGGGTTGACATCCTCACTAAAGGTTCACTCAAATCACTCAAAAGTGTTTAAGGTTCAAAATTAAACACTCAAAAGTTGAACATGAAAAGTTAATCCCATAAGCTTGCATGAAAACCAAATCTCCACCACTGTAAAATGAGATGATACACAAATCAAAAGGTCTTTAAAAAGGGTTGTAATGGGGCTCGGGTTAAAGGTATGGATAAAGGCTGAATTAAAGGGTTAGAATCGAGATTGAATTAATAATTTACCTAACTAGAAAAATGAACATCAATTGAAAACTTGAAACTAATAATACGAGCTTCTTCTTCAATATGTAGAATTTAAACGTATAAGCTCACTTAATTATAGAACTAATAATGAATATACTTTGTATTTTTTTTAAGAACAAATCAAGTATTTACAATAATAAGAAAGAACTTTAACAACTGAAATATAGAACATAGTTAGGCAATTGCTCAAAACCAAATCTCGACAAAAAGGGAGTCAAGAAAAATGGTGATAACAAATACAAGATGGGTTTTGGGGTAATATTAGTGGGTGAGTCAATAAAAGGGGTGTTAGGATCAAAGGGGTTCACTAAGGGTTAATTGTGAGGGTAGGCTTTTTAGTGGAGTGAGTGGGTTAAATCCTAAGTGCCTTTGTCATCTCTGTATATCAAATCAATAATATGGTCTTGACATGTATAATTGAAGCAAGTTCTAGAATAACAAATCAATGTTGACACACTCATAAATAAAGTGAACAAGAAAAGAATGTATGCTCTAAAAGGCTCAAAATCTCACAAAAATTATGGGTATTTTATATCAACCTTGTAAATTTCAAACTTCAAGGTAATAATTAGATTCAGGTAGACAACCTAACAAAATTTTAATTTTTAAAAATAGACTCATCATGCTTGATTCTCTAGTCCCCTAAAGTTTAAATCATCACTGCACAATTATCAATGACTTAATCCAAAACATATCAATAAAAATCATGAGTCAAAGGAAATTTCATTCTAATAGTAATATGAGGAAATTACTTATGGATAAGACATAATTCAGGGATTTGAGAATAATGCAAAAAGTTAGGAACTTTTCAAAATAAAATTTACCCCCACACTTAAGATGTACATTGCCCTCAATGTATTAAGACATATAAGAAAACATAAGAGATGGGGAGAAGTGAAACTTCCTGAATTTTGGATGGATTCCTTGAGTTGACAGTGGTCGTGGTGTGGTGGCCGCCGACAATCTCTGCGCTAGATGAAGAAATTGGGAATCTCGTGAAGAATTAGCCAGGAAATAATAAGAATAATTCAAAATATACTAATTATATATTTAAAGACAAGAAAGATAAAGAGAAAGAAAATAAAAAGTAAAATACAATTAAAAGACAAGATTAATGAACTAAAAAGCCCTTATCGTTAGATGGTTTACGAAGTGGGTGTGATTTCTAAGGCCGTGATGTGATTCCCAAGCAGCCTTTAGAGCCTAAATCAAATAAAACAAAATAAAATAGACTAAATTGAGTATAAGAGAAATAAAGAAAAGGAAAATAAAGAAGAAGGGGAAATAAAAAGAAAAATTAAATGGACTCAAAGGTCCTTGTCCTGTCGAGTTAATGAAGCGGCCGTCATGAACTTATCTAGATCGGTCTCGCTGAGGGAGACTGTGTTAGGACCCTTCCATTTATTCGACATGGGTATGGTGTAGATCAAGAGTTAGGAGAATGAAGAAAGGTGAAAATGAAAAAGGGAGGGGAGTGTAGAGGGTATGGAAGAAGGGGAATGGGGAGTAGGTGAGAAGGGGAGAGGGGTGTTTTAAATAGAAATCTCAGATTTGGTACATCCCCACGCCCGTGTACCAGAGGCGTGTTGAGCTTCATTCGTTTCTCCCACACCTGTGTGCAGGTCGCCGAGCCCGTGTTTATAAAACAGTGTCGACCACTGCAGTATCGCACGGCAGTGGTGTTTGGTCGGAGCCCGTGGCTTGAAGATATTTTTCATCCTGTTTCGTACTATCTCTGCTATACAGTAACGAAATCTGCACTTTGGTTAGTTTATAGTTAGGTGCTAAAAAGGAAAAATAAAAGTAAAAATAAAAATGTAAATGTAAAAATTAATAGGGTTAGTGCTCGGGTTGCCTCCCAAGAAGCGCTCGTTTAAAGTCTTAAGCTAGATTTACCTTTCATTCGCATAATCAGGGTGGTTTGAGGAATTGGAAATCCTTTCTCATGCTACCAGTTCCATTATCAGTATATAGTTCGAGTCGAGTAGCGTTTACTTTAAAAGTGTTGAATATAGGATTACTTACCTCGACTGTTCCGTATGGGAAGACATGGAGTACCTTAAAAGGGATTTCTTCATTTGTGTTAAGGTTGGAAGGGAAGATTCGAGGGTCTGTCTTATCTAACAATACCTGATCTCCGATCTTAAATTCGTTTGTCCCACGTAATGGAGTTGGTTCTGCTTCGTGTATTCCTAATTTCTCCTTGAAATGTGTCTTCCACTCGTCTAGTTCATCGATCTGAAGCCGTCGTTCCTCGTGAGTTATTTCTTTGTTGTCATGAGGTATAGGATCTGGCTCAGTTGTGTGGTTCTGTGGTGCTTTCTGAAAAGAAGGTTTAACCGAATGGTCATTAATAAAATTAATTTTCTCGCCTTGATTACTTGATGTCCTAGCCGAGTCAAGAGCCTGAATACTGACTGATTCGCCACCTACATGAAGTATGAGTTCTCCTGTACCAACATCAATTTTAGTTCTAACAGTTGCTAAAAAGGGTCTTCCTAAAATTAAGGGGATACTATTGTCCTCATCCATGTCTAAAACGACAAAGTCTACTGGGAATATGAATTTATCAATTTTCACGAGAACATCTTCGATTATACCCCTAGGAATTCTAATAGTCTTATCAGCTAATTGAATGCTCATCCTAGTTTGTTTGGGTTTCCTTAGACCTAGTTGTTTAAACATTTTATAAGGCATAACATTGATGCTTGCCCCTAAATCAGCTAAAGCATTATCAACAGATAAACTACCAATTAATCATGAAATTGTAAAACTCACTGGATCTTTTAATTTTCGTGGTAGTCTATTTTGTAACATTGCTGAGCACACTGCGTTTAGTTCCACATGCGATTCCTCGTCTATCTTCCGCTTGTTTGTCAAAAGCTCTTTTAAAAATTTCCTTGAATCTGGCATCTGCAAAAGAGCTTCAACAAATGGTAAGTTAATATGTAATTTCTTTATAAGTTTAAGAAATTTACCGAATTGTTCATCTGTGTTGTCTTGTTTCATCACATCGAGATATGGCACACGAGGTTGGTACTATTTAATTACCGGTTTTGGCTTATCATGACTTACTTCAACCTTACCTTCCTTTACCATCTTCTCTTGCCGCAATTTTTTTTCATCTAACCTTTCACTATCATGAGCGATTATGGCTTGAAGTTGCTCCTTCGGGTTAGTTTCAGTGTTTCTTGGCAAGCTGCCCGATGGTCATTCGGATATGATCTTAGCAAGTTGACCTAATTGGCTCTCGATCCTTTGAATCAATGCTTGTTGATTTTTAAGTGTTGTTTCGGTGTTTTGGAAACGTGTTTCTGACACCGCTATGAATTTTGCAAGTATCTCCTCAATGTTTGACTTCTTTTCCTGTGGGTAGGGCTATTGTTGGAAGTTTGGAGTGGGTTGTTGTCTCTGATTTCCTTGACCACCCCATGAAAAATTAGGGTGGTTCTTCCAACCTGGATTATAAGTATTACTATAAGGGTTATTTTGAAGTTTAAAATTGTTACCCATATAGTGAGCTTGCTCATTTTCAACGTCCGGGTTGTAAGGCAGATATTTTGTGTTACTCATCCCTCCACCATTCGTATCTCACTGCATAACTGTATGTACCTGCGAAGAACCACATAAACCATCAATCTTTTTATTTAACATCTCTACCTGGTTTGATAGCATGGTTACTACGTCGAGGTTGAAAACACTAGCGGGTTTCGTTGCCCTTATCCTCGTGACTTACCACAGTTAGTTATTCAGTGACATCTCTTTAATGAATTCATAGGTAGCCTCAAGTTTTTTCTTATTTAGGGTTCCGCCGGTGGCTGAATCAATTAACTGCCTGGTTGAGGGGTTCACACCGTTGTAAAAGGTTTAGACATGTAGCCACAAGGGTAATCCCTAGTGTGGGCACCTTCTCAATAGATCCTTGTATCTCTCCCAGGCATCATAAAGTGTCTCTAAATCCGTCTGCACAAAATAAGAGATATCATTCCTCAACTAAGCCATTTTAGCCGGCGGAAAATATTTCAACAAAAATTTTTCGGTCATTTGGTCCCATGTAGTGATTGATCCTCGTGGGAGAGAATTCAACCACTGTTTAGCTTTATTCCTCAATGAAAAGGGAAACAACCGAAGACGAATGGAATCATCAGAAACGCCATTTATTTTAAAAGTATCGCAAAATTCTAGGAAATTTGCCAAGTGATTATTTGGATCTTTATCCTGCAAACCATCAAACTAAACAAATTGTTGTATCATCTGAATTGTGTTAGGTTTCAGTTTAAAATTATTTGTAGCAATAGCAGGTCTAACAATACTTGACTCAGTTCCTGTTAAATTAGGTTTAGCATAATACATAGTTCGAGGAGCATGATATTCGGCCACCTCTGGAGCTAGCGGATTATTCTTAGCCATCTCTTCGGTAGTATTAATTTCGTTTCTTGCTCTTCTTGTATGTATTGTAGGCTTCTCCTTATTTCTCATCGGTTTCTGTGACCTGTGCTTTCAATCTCACTATCGTACAGTAGAGGTCCTGACGAGTTTCTTCTAGTCATAAACTAGAATACCTGCCAGAAGCAAAGAAGAAAATTTAGAAAAGTAAAAATAAAATTTAATTGCAAAAATAAAATATGGATAAAGTAATAAAAATTGAGCGTTCTTAATATTTCAGATCCCTGACAATGGCGCCAAAACTTGATCAGTGGTGGGAAAGTCTTAAAATTTATATAATGAATGATCTAGCCTAGAAACTAACTATCACCACGATTGCGGCAAGCACACCTATCGAACAGTAGTATAGCTTAGTGGCAAGACCGGAATGTCGAACCCAAGGGAACCAAAAGTACTAATACTAACTTTCTTTTTATTGTTTAGCCTAAGAATTAAGAGAATTGTTGTTTAATCTAAAATTAATTAACTACTAAGCTAAAGATGCTAAGACACAGATAAGGAATTGGGAAAATACTTTTGGGAAAAACCAATTGATTAAGGCAATACCCGAGGAAGAATCCACCTTGATTTCACTTGTTATTTAACTCTGAACCAGACGATTTATTCACTTGACTTGATCCGTAGGATTCCCTAATTTATATTAATACCTCATTTGAGGCTACTAACATCTAACCCTAGGTTGATTAATTGAAATCTCTTTCTAATTAAAACCCCTAGAATTGAATTAACTCGATCTATGGACTCCCATATTAGGTTTGACCCTAATCTGGCAGATTTTTGTCATCCTATTTCTAGGGTTGCGATCAACTCCACTTATGCTAGATCTACTATTAAACAGGGACTTTTGCTCCACTGCCTAAGCACATAAATAATTGAATCAATATCCTAAAATATCAAAACAAGAATTAAGAACACATAATTAAGAACAAATCAAGTATTTATCATATAGTTCAGAAAACAATAACAAGATCCGTCTTAGGTTTCATCCCCCTCAGGTATTTTAGGGGTTTAGTTCATAATCATAAGAGAATACATCTCAGAAGAAAATATAAAACAAAACATAAGAAAAACCCTAAAACCCCCTAAAGAAAATTGAAGGGAAGATATTCCATCTTGAGTATGATTCCGACTTCTTGAGATGGATCAACTGGCTTTCTTCGAGTAAATCCCCCAATTCGGCCTCTCTGGCTTGGCTCCTCGGCCTACCTGAACCTCCTTTGAAGGTTGGCCTCTAGGGTGTTTATATAGGCTTTTTGAATGTCTTTCTTTGCCTCTAAGTACCCTATTCCAAATAGAGTTAAAACAGGTCACGTTAGGGACACGCCCGTGTGAATCGAATCCAGGCCATGGTCAGGTCTGTTAAGGAGGCACGACCATGTGGCTTGGGCCCAGGCCATGTGAATTTCTTACTTTGGCCCATTTTCTTCATTTTTGGCCTGTTTCTCATTCTTTTCATCCTCCGAGGCTCTCCTAAGTATAAAACATGAAATTAAAGGATTAGGAGCACCAAATTCCACATTTCAAGGAATAAATCATCAAAAAGTATGCTAAATGTGAGATTAAAATATGTACATAATATGGTTTATCATGTCCATTTTGTAAGGCCTAGAGCTTCGCTCACCACGAGTGCACACAACAACACCGTATGGCGTTATCTAACAGAATCACCCATTTTCCCTTCCTAACTTCATGTATCGCCCTTGGTAGTTCCCCCTTGAGTATCCCATATGAAATTCACACATTTTATATGTAGAACATCATGGAATCAAACATTCTAAACTAGAAGCGCAAGTACTCGTAAACCCATGAAATATTAACATATTTATCATTCCATAGAGGGAGTTCAGAAAATCACTTGATGCTTCTTTGCCTTGTTTGCTTAACTTTTTTGGATGTTGGAGCTTCCATTCTACTAGAAGCTAAGCAAGACATTCATGGGTTAAACTTAACTTATCATAAACATGCAAAACACTTAAAATGGTTTATGGGTGCCTTTAACTTCGGTTCCTAAATCATATGTACACTAAAGGATTCAAGACCTTACCAGCTTACTAGTTTCTCTACTTTTTCCTACTCAAATCTTATGATCATCGCCCCATGAAGAGCTTCCACTCCTTCAAAGTGACCAAGGAAGGAGACAATGACGAAACAGATTGGAGAAGAAGTCTTTTTGCCCAGTTATTTATATCCCTTCTCTCACGGTCTTCAACTATTTAGGAGTCATCCATTGAAGAACATTATGTCTCCCACTAAGATCAGTTGGTTCTAATCCAACTGAACCAGACTTGGTTCCCAACCCTGCTCCATTCAAATTTTTCCTAATTTTCCAATAGAGATCGCCAATTTACGATCTATTTTAATTTAACTCCTAAAGGTTCCTAATTTTCAGGTTTTAAGAGGAAACCAGGTGTAACATTTATCATAAAGACAAATGACCTGTGGCCATATTTACATTTCATCTACCATGTAATGTCGATGAAAGGATTTCATTTACCCTTTAGTTGGGCTATAGATTCCAGAATTGTGAACTATGCTACATACTATAGAAGTCGTATATCCAACGTACCAACTTTTGGTTCCTTATCTATTTGAACTCGAGCTTTTACTTACATCCAAGTATACGAGTCACACATAAATAGTCCATCATCCACCATGGATTTAGGTATGCCACACTATGAACGTCATAAGTGAATAATTCCATAAACAGATTTAGGATCTATTCTACTTGGGTCTTGTCTGATATATTGTCAGTCCAATCAGTCACATCTATATCTCTATTTTTTGGGACTCATTCGTTCCATTGCTCAAGAAAAAGCATCTTTCAGTTGGACTTGATAAATGACATATTAAACTTTGAATCAGTTTGCTCGTTTTAGATTAACCTGAGGAAATGTTTAGATTATCTACTAATACAAGTTGTCTTTCCATATTATGATCTAACTTTATTATACCGCTTAGTATTAGTTAAACTTTAGATAACCAGTGAGTCAATATTTTCTTCCATTTTTTTTTTTGCATGCAAAAATCATTGAGGACAATATGAAAAGAGTATTAATATGATCAGTGGATATTTTATTAAACCAATTTGTTCGAAAAATACAAGTATACATAGACAAAAATACTACACTAATGGCACTAGATCCCAACAGCATGCACCCAGTGAAACTCGACATATTTGGATGCAACCAAAAAGTGTGAGAGGGTCTTCGATGCATGATGAAGTAGATATTTATTATAAGAGTGAACTATTTTATGAAGATAGAGTGCCAAATAAAAATGATTGGGATGTTTTTTGGAGGTTTTGTAAGTTCTTAGAACAATTTTATGACTTGACATTAAAGGTCTTAGGTTATAACTACACCACATTTAACAATTATCTTGATAATATTTGTAACATCCTGAAAAGGGCCTATGCATTTTCGGTTTAATTGTAAGAAATGACATGTCTTATGTGTTATGAATATGTTTTGAACATTTCGGGAAACTTGGAAATGTATGGAAATGTTAAGTTTAAAAGAGGAAAGTGAACATTTTTGGAAACTAGGAAATGTAAGGAAATGATTTAGAAATGATTCAAAAGAGGAAAGTAAACATTTCGGGAAACTTGGAAATGTATGGAAATGTTAAGTTTAAAGGAGGCAAACGAAAGTTTTTGGAAACTTGGAAATGTAAGGAAATGTCAAGTTTTAATGTTTAAAAAGAGGAAACGAAGGCAAGGTGGCCTTAAGAAAATTAATAGGAGGAATTTGACACACAAACAGGCTTGGAAAAGTGGCCTGAAGATATCACTTAAGGCCCAGGTAGGTGACGCCACAAGCTATGCAAGTGGGTCTGAGTTCGAGTCAGTTGGGGAGCAAATAAAAGAGTTTTATTTTGCTGCAAGGAGCAAGGGAATTGGACGGCACATGGCTAAATTCTAGGAGCTTTTATTCTTTTATAATTAGTGGATAAATAATGGATAAATAAAGGATTTATTTATCATTATTTTCAAGAGATAATTGTTGAATTAAATTCTTTTAATAAAGTGATAATTCAAGGGATAAAGCTATCAAAATAGAAGAGTGGTGGCCAAGTAAGGGACTCTAGCTAGTAAATTCGGCTATAAAAGGAAAAGAGAGGCCATTCATTCATTCACTTTTCCTTTGGCGAATTTCTTAAGCAAAGTCTCCTCTCTCTGCCGAATTTCCTACAGTTTTTATTCTTCTTCTCTTTGTTAGCCAAAGCCGAAATACCTTGTGTTCTAGCCGAATCCTCCATCTTTATTCTTCCTTCTCTTTTCTTTCTAATCCCTCCAAAAGCCGGAAGTAAGCCTAATAAGGCCATAGTAAACTATTTTATTTTCTGTTTAATTTACTATGTTACGACATTTTTAATTATTAAAGATTAAGTCAATTTAATTTAAAATAAACTCTAAATATTTTGTCACCTCAAATAAACTCGTTTTCAACTCAAGCCCAACCCAAAACAAACTTTCTTTCAAAACACCCAAGTTTTTCCTAAGTCACAAAAGAATTTGAAACGATTTACACCGGGGAACATACCAGATCCAGTCAAGGCTCGTGGGCCGGGTTTAGGGTGTTTCAACTTGGTATCAGAGCCCAGTTTTAAAACTCTCGGCCTGTGGGCTAAGGCCCAAAACATTTTCAAATCGAGCCCAAATGAGTTTTATGGAAGTATTTCTGAAAATAGGCAGGTTATGGCATGGCACCTAAGTCTCCGACCCGAAGTCCACCAGGTAAGTACCCCTAACCATTGTGTGATATCTATTGTGAACTGTAGAAGGTAGAAATGGAATGGAACGTAGACTAGCATGATAAGTATTTGAACCCTAGGACTAGTTTACCCCAACTATTACATAAGACTTAATGCTTAATTAAACAAACCTATGGCTAAGTCGCCGAGTTAGGGTGTGGCAACCATTGTGCGCATGTCTAGGATTGGATCCGGAAGAGCCTGGTATTTAAGCAGTCCTAGTGACTCACCTCCTCTTCGCAGGAATCCTACCTGGTGCGTTGCTTCGGTTCACCCTAACCAAGAGGACTTATTCATGGGCTAAACCCCTAACTAAAACCCGAAAGGGATTAGCCACATTTTTATGGAAACCCTAGTTTTAAAATGACTAAATTACCCTTTTGATTTATACAAGCTATCCCATAAAATTTTTCTGAAATATTTTTTTTGATTTACAAAATTACTAAAATACCCCTAGTGGTAAAATTACAAAAATGCCCTTGGTCTATGAAATTTCCAAAATACCCACAGTTCTTATTCAAAAAAAAATTCATTACTTTATAACAAGTCCAAAAACCCTAATTTGCAAAATATCAAAATACTTTGATTTTGGAAAATTATGAAATTGCCCCTGACTTATAAAATTACCAAAATGACCCTGAATTTCAAAAATTTTGCAACATCACCGATTTGGAAAACAAATTCTCAAAAAGAACCCTTAAGTTTTGCAAATTTTGGAAATACCCTTGATTTATTAAGTTTTACAAATTTACTCTGATTTATTACCAAAATACCCCCGAGTTTCAAAATTTACCGAAATACCCATGTAATTTAAAAATTTCCGAAATACCCCCGAGATTTCAAAAAAAATTACCAAAATACCCTTATTGACAAAATCACCAAGGAACCTTATTTTGACAAATTACGAAAATACCCATGTAGGGCAAATTACGAAAATACCCCTGGGTAGTGGAAAAACAGCAACAATGAAAACTACAACATTTCTCTGAATGAACGAAAGTTCATAATTAATTGATGAATGTATGAATGTAAAGACTGTATGCATGTATGAATACGAAAGAACCACTTCTAAAATTCTTTTCATAAAACTTCTTCGCGGGTAATCAGTGGAATAAAGGCTAATTCATAAAATTTCTTAATTAGATTAAAGCACGATCGTAGAAATGAGCTCTAGGGGACGTGGTTCTGGAATACCCTAATTGCCTTGTTCGTTGTAAAGTCAGTTCGTTCCTATGTGGCTAGTAAGGTGTATGGAACCTTGATTGTAAACTAAGAGAATGTGCCTAGAAAGTATGATAGTTTCTTAAGATCAGAGTGCGCAGCAGTAGCGTAGTGTGGTGAGTTAGACCGTACGATTGTTCGTTAATAAGTAATTTCGAGGACGAAATTATTTTTAAGGGGGTAGAACTGTAACATCCTGAAAAGGGCCTATGCATTTTCGATTTAATTGTAAGAAATGACATGTCTTATGTGTTATGAATATGTTTTGAACATTTCGGGAAACTTGGAAATGTATGGAAATGTTAAGTTTAAAAGAGGAAAGTGAACATTTTTGGAAACTAGGAAATGTAAGGAAATGATTTGGAAATGATTCAAAAGAGGAAAGTAAACATTTCGGGAAACTTGGAAATGTATGGAAATGTTAGGTTTAAAGGAGGCAAACGAAAGTTTTTGGAAACTTGGAAATGTAAGGAAATGTCAAGTTTTAATGTTTAAAAAGAGGAAACGAAGGCAAGGTGGCCTTAAGAAAATTAATAGGAGGAATTTGACACACAAACAGGCTTGGAAAAGTGGCCTGAAGATATCACTTAAGGCCCAGGTAGGTGACGCCACAAGCTATGCAAGTGGGCCTGAGTTCGAGTCACTTGGGGAGCAAATAAAAGAGTTTTATTTTGCTGCAAGGAGCAAGGGAGTTGGACGGCACATGGCTAAATTCTAGGAGCTTTTATTCTTTTATAATTAGTGGATAAATAAGGGATAAATAAAGGATTTATTTATCATTATTTTCAAGAGATAATTGTTGGATTAAATTCTTTTAATAAAGTGATAATTCAAGGGATAAAGCTATCAAAATAGAAGAGTGGTGGCCAAGTAAGGGACTCTAGCTAGTAAATTTGGGTATAAAAGGAAAAGAGAGGCCATTCATTCATTCACTTTTGCTTTACCGAATTTCTTAAGCAAATTCTCCTCTCTCTGCCGAATTTCCTACAGTTTTTATTCTTCTTCTCTTTATTAGCCAAAGCTGAAATACCTTGTGTTCTAGCCGAATCCTCCATCTTTATTCTTCCTTCTCTTTTCTTTCTAATCCCTCCAAAAGCCGGAAGTAAGCCTTTTAAGGCCGTAGCCGAATATCTCAAGTGGCTTCAAGCTTAGGTGCTGTCGATTTCTTCAAAGGTAAGAACAAGTTTGATTTCTATTCTTTTCTTTTAGATTTGTCGAAAATCTAGGACTAAATCCCATCAATATTCTTGTTGCCGAAACCTTGAGGAGATCTTTCGGGATTTACTAAGTGTCAACTACAAGGAAGGAGAAGTTCTTTTCCCGAAGGTACACCATAGGCCGCGTGTTCCCTAGTTATTCGGTGAGTTTCGGGATTTAAAATCCACAAGGCAAGTGTCTATAGCATTCGGCCAAGGCTTATTTTGGTATGAAGATCTATTTCTTATTTCGTTCAAAAGCCGAAACTAATCTATTCAAGTAATCTAGTGATTGCCGATTTCAAGAAAGAAGGATACAAAGTTTCGGGACTTGATTCTTAAGTCAATCGGCAACAAGGTAAGTTTTAGTGTACTAATCCTACTAGGATTTGGATTTATGGCCGAATGGCTCTTTACTAAGTATTAAATGATTGATTAAATGTAGAGATCTAAGATCTAAGGCATTAGATCAAGCTTTTCGGGATTTGGATTGAAAGCATTAAGCAAATCAGGTGTGTACCCCACACTATTTCATACAACCCTATATGGATAAGTTTAATTAATATATGTGGTATTAGGAATATGAAAGTAGCTAAGGTACCATGCAATGGTACAAAGTACTCAGGTACGTTTCCTACTCCTACTAGGATTATGAATATATGTTATTTGTAACATGTGAAAAAGTGATAAGAATGTGAATTAAGGCATGATGTGCATGATATGTATGATATGGGGCATTCGGGTTATATGAAAGGGGAAGTGAATGTGGTGACCTAATACCACGATATCTGAATATGGTGACCTAAGACCACCAAATCTGAATGCGGTGACCTAAGACCGTGATAATCTGAATGTGGTGACCTAAGACCACAAAATCTGAATGTGGTGACCTAAGACCACGAATTTTATAAGGGCGATGAGCATGTCGAATGCAGCGACTACCTTCGATGGAGTGTAGCGGAAGGAGGGTCGACTTAGTAGTCCCCCACAGTGTACAGGTTGGTACGGGGAAGTGTAGCGGATGGCTAACTAGGTTTGGGTTTGGGTTGCATCATTATTTTTACCTGTTATTTGAATATGTATGTGATATGATAATGCATGCCTGAAATGTTAAGACTTAGTGTTTGTGTACACATTGAGTCTATTTGACTCACCCTGTTGGGGAACTTTTTCTTCCATGTGATGATCAGTAATGGACCGGGTCGGCAGGAGCTTAAAGGTGGCCATGCACAGCAAGGAAAATTTTATTATTTGGACTTTTATTTTATTTAAGCACTTTAATTCATTTTTGGGAATTATTTGATGTAATAAGGCCATAGTGAACTATTTTATTTTCTGTTTAATTTACTATGTTACGACATTTTTAATTATTAAAGATTAAGTCAATTTAATTTAAAATAAACTCTAAATATTTGTCACCTCAAATAAACTCGTTTTCAACTCAAGCCCAACCCAAAACAAACTTTCTTTCAAAACACCCAAGTTTTTCCTAAGTCACAAAAGAATTTGAAACGGTTTACACCGGGGAACATACCAGATCCGGTCAAGGCTCGTGGGCCGGGTTTGGGGTGTTTCAATATTTTTGAAAATTACTCTAATTTGAGGCAATGGCAATGGGCTGGTGATCTTGAATTCAATGACATGGCTAGAAACATGAAGGATAAATATGAAAAATATCGGGGTAATGTTAAAAAAATGAACATGTTGGTGTATGTTTCTTCCATACTTGATTCAACAAAGAATCTTCTTTTTGTGGAATGTTGTTTTATGAAAATGTATTCTAAAGATGAAATTGTGATGATGATCAATAAAGTACATGGTACACTTATTGAATCCTTTGATAAGTATAAGAAGTTGGGTCAAACTAATTCCGAAAAAATTGGTGAAAGTGTCCAAGTGAGTCAACATGAACAATCTACCACTTCTGCAGATGAGTCACAAAAGAAAAAAAAAATCTTAAGGTCGAATTTAAAAGATTTAATGTTCAAACTAGTAGGGGAGACAAAATCCTAGTTAATAGGTATTTGAGTGAACAATCAGAAGATGATGGTGATTTTGATATTCTTCTATGGTGGAAACGCAATAGTTATAGATACCCTATCCTCTTAAACATGTCTTGTGCTGTGTTTCCAACTCGAATTTCTATCTTGGCTTCTGAATCAAATTTTAGCATTGGTGGTTGTGTGATTGATGTACATAAGAGTTCATTAACTCTTAAGATCATCCAAGACCTTATTTTTTCTCAAGATTGGCTACATGAAGGTTCTTCTTTTACTTCTAATGTGTTTGAACCTGAAATTGATGTCCACCAACTTGATAAGTTTGATTTAGGTAAGAAATTAATACTTTATAATTTTATTTATATCATTGATTTATTTCAAATACTACTTATTTACTTATATTACTTATAATATATTTTTAGATTTTTCGAAACTTGTATGGGACCCTATCATTGAGTAGCAATGCCAATGGACAAAAATTAATGGTTTGACTTGAGCAATGAGCATTAAGGTTTGTATATATTTTGTAATAAGTTACTTCTAAATTATGTTTTGATGTAAATATTTAGTCTTTGCTATAACTTTCTCTTTTTTTTTTTTTGTTTCTTTATAGGTCATTTATGGTTGCTTGATGTTGGATAATGGACCATCCAACGCTAGTTTGCCATTGGTTTCTTGGTTTTTGTGGCATACATTTTATGTTGGACTTATATGTATTTCTTATTTTGTGGCTTTTTATGAGTCCTATTTACTATAGAACTTGAATTTGCTGTTTCTCTAACTTGTACAATTTAGATTTTCTTTGTCTCTTTGTAATTTGGTACTTGGTTCTAGGTTAATGTGTTTTATAACTTTTAAAAAAATATTATTATGATTTGCCAATTGCTATCAACACTTTATCATATTGGCAAAAAAATACAGCATATAAATTTTGGTTTGGTCAGTTGGTTGATCGAACCAACTACCGTAAACTCGAGTCAATTTTTTTATTTTAGCAAAGGTCGGTTCAAATTCGGTTTCATAAAATGGGGAAATCGATTTAGTCAGTTTTTAGTTTTTTGCACTGAACCAACCATACTGACCAATTGCTCACCCCTAATTTCAACCATCATCAACAACACATGTCATTTCAAAACATTCATTTAACAAAAAAAAAAATGTCGAACTTGAGTCACATGGCTAGCAATCACATAACACATACAACAACTACAAACATAGTAGCCAACAAATGCAAATTCCAAAAATCAATACAATTTTGCCTTCTTCCTAATTCTCTAATTTTCCACAATAGCAACAACATTTACTCCTTCATATATAACTAACATAGAGGTTTCAACAATTTGTAGGTTCCAATTTGAAAACATGAGGTGGACATTTTGGTCTTATCTGCAACAAAACCCTTAATATATTAAAACCCCACATTTAATCAAATGATGGGAAATTGATTTTAGAACAAGAAATATAAATATCAAGAAAAATTTTAAAGAACGAAAATTAGAAAAGGAAACATGAATTTTGAGAAAACCGTAAACAAAATAAATTTGGATTTGTTTGACTACTTCAAAAAATGAACCCCCAATGATTTATAATTTACAAGTTCAGAGCTTCTATTGAGAGGATTTCTTAGTTTAGGGATTTGATGGAGATAATTGTAACACCACTAAATCGTATCAGTCGCTGGAATAGGGTTATGGAGCATTACATAAAAACGTAGCTTTGAAACATACATTTCAAACCTCAACATAAACATAGCATAAATCATTCATCAACATGCATACCGTCCCTTGATCTAGCCTTCAAGGCCTTCAAAGCACTTTAGAAATAATTTGAGACTAAATTGGAAACATTTGGAAAGTTCAGGAAAAAAGTTAGAAAATTTAGACTACAGGGGTCACACGGTCGTGTAACAATCGAAATAGGGACACGCGGTCATGTCCCAGCCATGCCCGTGTCTCAGGCGGTGTGGACATGAATTTGGCTAAAATCAAGCAATTTCTATCACCAACACAAATGTGTACCTACAAGCATTTTGTGCACAACTTCAAAGCACCAAAACTTTACCAAAACATGCATGAAACAACCAATTCAATAGGCAATTATCATTTAATCAATATGCCATACAAGACACCTCAAATACAATCATTCATACATACTTAAACATGAATACTAACCACTTCTCAATCATACTCATATAGTTCAATACTACTTCCAAAATATACCATAGTTATGATCATTAGATCTTCCA
Organism: Gossypium australe; assembly: GCA_005393395.2. Taxonomy (NCBI): domain Eukaryota; kingdom Viridiplantae; phylum Streptophyta; class Magnoliopsida; order Malvales; family Malvaceae; genus Gossypium; species Gossypium australe. Next base: position 52,607,702 of record CM016619.1, on the reverse strand, counting down.
CACAAACATACCATTTGGTCACTCAACATGCATCATATCTTAGTCATATTAGCACATACCAATAAGGTATTGAAAGTACCAAAATGACACAAACGATCAAACATCACATGGGGCCAAAACAACATATGCATATTTGGCCATATTTCAACCATCTCAAAAATATACCATAACTTGACCTATTTCATGTCAATATAACTTACCATTTGTACCATTTCTCTCATGCATCACAAGCATGTAAATGAAACAATTCAACCATTACTAAAATGGTACCAACAACCACATATATACATACCAAAATCAACATCTAAATATTCAATCAAACATTAAACATAAGTCCACCTATACATGCCATTATAACCTTAGCCGAAACATCAAAATCTATTAATATAATCCCTGGATAGTGTGATAGATCTCTAACAAGCTTCCAAACTGATCGAGCTTCTAATAATCTGTAAAGTAAAGGAAAGTAATTACGTAAGCAATGAATGCTTAGTAAGCTTGTATAAACTTTAAACATAACATTTCATTTCAATAATGAACTTTATAAGGTAAATATAAACCTATACCAATGCCACAAGATTTATCAAACTTTTTAACCATCAACTCATAGATGAGTAAGTCCATCAATATCATATATATTTTTCATTCCTAACATAATAGAATTTTATAAGAATTATTACACAATCAATAACCTTTTCATAAGACTATGAATTACTCCATTTACTTACTTTTCATTTCATTTACTTAGCATAAGCTTAAATAATATTACCAATTCACGAATTAGTGTGTTTATTCATGACGTAGGTAAATTCTTCCATAGAAAAAGTAAATTTCTCACATATAAGTAAGAACTTTAACTAATCAATCCTTTTATATTATCACATTACATCTCAATTATGAACTTACCGTTTCATTACCTTTTCTTACCCGTTTCATTTGCATAATACAAGACAATAGCATAAACATCCACCAATTACACAAGCTTGACATAAGCCTAAATACCATTATCAATACACAAGTTAGTGCATTAATATATTACTTATTTGGGATCAATCATATGATAAGACATTCATAAGAAAATTTATCATTTAATTCATACAACCTTTTCATGGACATAAGCATATTTCCAGTTGGACACTTACTATTTCGATGTATATCATTAAGATTAAGCATGATATAATCCAACCATAAGCTTGGCACAAGCCTAAGCATCATCAACAACATATGTTAGTGCATCAACTCATAATTCACTTGAATTAACATAAGTTAAGTCATTATAAATGAACAACATCATTTGAAATCATCAAATTCATGAACTTAAGTATACTTTTATTAAATATTTCCTTTTCAATCCTTTTCATAGATTCATGTCATAATTCGTTTGAACACTTACCGTTCCTTTCCCTTTCCTAACCGTTGAACCATAGTGGTAACCTTTCCTTTTTCTTTTACATCGTTGCTCACTCGAGCTTTGAAATGGATTTGCTCACACAAGCTGACAGTCAGAATGTAACCTACACAATGCAGCTCACATAAGCTGTTGAGTATCCGTAACAAATGTTGGACCTCAGTCATCGGTAGGACATTCAGGACCAACACCTGAAACATGGTAACCCTAATGACATGTCATTTGTATCCTACAAATTCCTAGGGTTCAATTGGGACTCGACATCCGTCAATTCATCATTGCCTCGTTACATTAGTATATTAATTGATTTACATTAAAACAACACAATAATCATTCAATTTAAACAACATTATATAAAATACAGTTCATACGAACTTACTTGGCTAAATTGCAGCAATGACTAAGTACAGGGGCTATTTGGTAATTTTTCTCTTCTTCTCGATTTTCCACTCGTTCTCAATCTAAATTAATAATTTCATTCAATTCATTAATTTAGATAGTAAATCCAATTCTTTTTATGCAATTTAGTCAATTTTTACATTTTTATAAAATTATCCTCAACTTTTTATTTTTATTCAATGTAGTCCCTATGTCCCAATGACTAAGTACAGGGGCTAGCTGGACCTAATTGCAACGATCTCAAAAACATAAAAATTAGAAAAAATAGATAAGACTATCACCTACATGCAACACTTGAATATTGGTCGAATGTCTCTTGCTCCAAAAATGGAGTTCTCACTGTTGAAGAAGAAAGACATAAGAAAAAAAATGTTTTTGCTTTTCCTTTTATTTATTACCTAATTATTTACTTTAATATCATTAAAAATATATCATATAAATTAAAAAAAAATTAGCCACCAACAGTACACTAATTAATTGGGAATGACTCTTACAATTTAGTCATTCCCAATTAATTAAATAGTTAAACATTAAAATTTCTTAACGAAACTTTAATACAATCTTAATAACACTCAATAAATATTTAATAAAATATTTACGGCTTGATTTGTAGAAACGAGGTCCCGATACCTCATTTTCTAAAATCACTTAACTTTAGGGTCTTACCACTTGAACCTAATTATTCATTCAAATAGCATAAATTGACAATATAAAAATTTATTTTAATACCACATTTGACTCATAAATATTAAATAATAATTTACGAACTTACTCGTTGGATTTATGACCCTAAAACCACTATTTTCAACACCGCTGAAAAATAAACTATTACAATAATAACCCCTATCGATAATTTAAACCCTTAAATCAGGATTTTTTTTCTTATTTTTTAAACTCCATGCGCTAAAAATGGCATGTCCACATATTCAAATTATTCCCACGTCATAATATTAAGTGTACCATTCATAACACGACACATATCCAACTTTGTTGAGTCAACGCCCCAATTAACGACCCATCAAGGCCTTGAACAAAAACCCAATTTCAAGGGAATCAATTAGATGCAATTTTCATCGAACAGTTTACTTGATTTTTTAATTATTTTAAAAAATACATTTTAACCTTTAAAAAACTAAAAGTTTATATTATATTTTTTTATAGATTATAATTCTATATATAGAGGATTATAAATTTATATATTGTTTATATATTTTATTTTATGTAAACTTTGAGACATTGATATATATATACACATCAATCATGTTTCTATTTTGAATGGCTTGTTATTATGATTTAATTTAAAAAAATAATTTATATATTCACGTCATGCCTTAATTCAACAAGGTTTTTTTTTTCATAATTTAACCTTGTGATTCAATAAGAAAAAAAATACATCTATCATTTTTTTCATATGTAAAGTACTATAAATTTACTAGTTTTCTTCTGTAACACCCTTCGCTCGGTTCGATTGTCGGACCCAAGCTACGGGGTACTACCATTATTACCGAACAAATCACATATATTTCATAGCAATCAATTCATTCCATTACATATTTGTGTCAAAAATTGATGTATAACAAGATATACAATCAATATAGCATCCAAAACACTCGAGTGATTGACTAGCGAAACGGGAATGTTACAATCTATCAAATTTCTGTTGATTAACAACAATTTCACTAAATTTCATCAATCAACCTATGATTAAATAATTACAATGTTGTTCAAACTCAATTGCACAAATTTTTTATCCCGAGGCTTAACCTATAGGTCGCCCCTACTATATGCATGTTACAGTTAAGAAAAATAAGCTCACACAGGCTCGACAGATTTTGGCTTAGCCCTTTTCTGGCGTCCCATATAGTCCATTTTCCTGAAAAGCATAGCAAAAAGCTAGTTAAGTTTGAATGAACCTAATGAGTTATTATTATTACATAATCGAACTTGATATTATAATATGTTATGACTTCAATGATCTGGTCTCATGTTTTACATCACTTGCATGAGGGTAGATCGCTCGTCTTCATGGTACACTCTTGTCATCATTTGTATGAGCACAACTTGCAAATCGACATGTTTTATACATTGACATGGTTCTCCATTTTCATCATTCGTGCATTAGTATATCTTGTAGGATAGTTTTGCTTACGCTTTTGCATTGATTTCATGCAAGGCAGCTTGTTATCAATTTTGGTAGTCAATCATGTGTGGAATATCTTAGCGGATAATACTATTGCGAACTAACACTCATCAGTTAGTCCCTGGAGACTCATGCATGAATTTTCACACTTGGGGGGACCTTTACATCCAGGCTCACACATTTTGACTTATACACGTGGATTCAAACTTAGTGGATTCATCCATTCAGATTCATACTTGCAGGTCTCTGTTTAATGGACACGTTCCTACGGACTCACACTTGTGGAATCACATGTACAGATTCATACATGCAAATTCATTCTTGGGGGAATTACATTTGTAGAACTGTACCTTAGAGAAGTTAAACTTGTGGATTCATACTCATCAATTAGTCCTTGCGGACTCCTGCTTGAAGATAGTTCATGTGGACTCTTTCATGCGGGTTCATGGATATGGAATCATATATGCAAATTCATAAATGCAGAATCATATATGTATATTCATAATTACGAATTCATATATATGGATACATAGATACATATTCAAGCCTACAGACTCATTCACACGGATTCCTTGAACAGATAGTCCTACGGGCTTTCATATAGTAGAGTCTTGCGTAAAGCCTCTACATGGAAAATTACAGACAAATCCAACTGACGGTCTTAGCTTGAAACATAAGGAAAAGTCCAGCGGATTGTCTTAGCTTGCATATGTCCATGGCTATGTGTAACACCCCCAACCCGGCCCATACGTTTCGACAGGATCTGGAGTGTCACGGGTTGTACATTGAAAACTTTTGCTTTGTTTGTTATGGAATTCATAAGTCGGTTGTACATTATTTGGATAAATAAGTGACATTTTGAAAATAAAACCTTGGTATTATTATTATTAAGTATAAATAAATATTGTCCCAAATTCATAAGTTGCATAACATTGAAACCTACTTAGTTGAATAAAAATAAAATAAACTTAAAGAAATCCCAAAAAAAAATAATTTGTAGAAATAAAACTTGATGGCCCCTCGAGTTCGTCTCGGCTCCCATGTCCACGATCTACTGCTCATCTGGAAGAGTAGAGATAAGGAAAGCGTGAGTCACCAAGACTCAGTGTATAAATCTCAAAACACACACAATGACCTGAGCCCACAAACACATTATGGGCCCTGGCCCATACATGAGGGTAGCAATCATAATCACATGGTAAACAATAAATAATGAATAACCCAACCCATCCTAGGTTTCCATCCTCTACACACCAACCCGTACCAATCATCACACCTTGGGGATTTCTACAATCAACCCTCCATCCGCTACACACCATAACGACAGTCGTACTGCCTATTCCTGTTGTTCAGGAATCATTAAACGTGGCATAGCCACCGATCACTATGTGACCTTACATTTAAATTTTGTGGGATTTTTACCACCGATCACCAAGTGACCTATCATGCACTTCCCCTTCAATATCATAATTTCCACCCCATGCATACATACATAAAGAGAACATCAAGCAGACTTACATATATTTTGATACACATAGGGAGATCTATGTTTACGTACCTGGCATCTTTGCCTAACCCGTTTAGTGTTTCATTCGACTGTCTATACAGCCTCTTTCCGGCTTTTTAGCCCATAACATATATATATATATATAGACATACATACAGGATTAATAGTGTGTTAGAGATCTACACAACTGCTATCCTTAGTCGACACAACTGCTATCTGCCTAAGGTGTTGTTCAGAAGCCGGTCCACAACCAAGTGGCCAATCTCGAACGGCAGATACTGCTCGTTTCTTAAACTTAGGGATTCTCTCCTTTGCCTGATCCATATTTAATTCCATCACAAGTCCTTATCAGAACTACTATCACAATATTTGATCGTTAATCCTCATCATAAAGTTGAGATCTTGTATACAATGAGCAAATCTAGTAGAAATCTAGGGAAATCTTCCTACCTTAAAATCCTGAAATTAGAGACTAGTGATTTTTGGCTTTTAGATCTAGACGACCAAGTTTCCTTCAAATCCTGGAATGCCGCCCAACATAGAACCATTAAACAATTAGCTTTTCAGCTTTTGCCTTTCAAGAACCGAAATAGAACATGAGATCTAACAGAAGTCGACACTTACCTTAGTACAGGGAATTCGACTAGCACTTGAAGAGAAGATTCGGCATAGTCAAAGAAAAGACTTAAATGCCGGAAGAATAGAACTAATTCTCAAATAGGATGAATAAAGAAAAACTATAGAGATTTCGGCTTTTTAGAGAAATCGGCTCAAGGGGAAAAAGAATGGAGAAGAGGTTTCGGCTTTTGAAGAAATTGAAGAAAGAAATTGTAGAGGGAGAGGCTAGGGATTTTCGGCACAAGGAATAAAGAGAGAGTTAGGGTTTTAAATGCCAGAATCAAGGAGCTATCCCCCCTATTTATAGAAATTTCGGCACCTACTGCTTAAAACCAAAAACGCCCTTTGTGATAATTAAAAATCAAGCTAAATAAAAAGGGAAAATTCGACACCCCTTATCCATGAAGTAGCCGAATTCTTTATTCCTCTAAGTGGTGGATTTTCGGCCATCACCTTCTTTAATAGCTCCTATCTTTTCTCCTTTTTATCTTCTATATTATCAATTATAAAATCCATATAAATCCTCCTATTTTTGAGCATTGTAGCCGTCCACTTCATTAAACCCTAATGCCGAAATTTAACTCACTTAAATTAAAAGATTTGGGCTTCATGAAACTTAAATTTTGGGCCCCTAACTCATTGTGTGTGGCGTCACTCCTTGCTCTATTTTAAGTACCGAAAATGGCCCAAAAACATGGGCTCCTTGCGGCCAAAACTTGGGCCTCTTTAACTGTTAAATAGGCCACCCTCTAACTCCCTTACAGTGCCGCCTATTGTTGGGCCACAAGCCCACGTTGGTATTTTAAACATAATTACCACACTTTTAACTCTATAATGCCCAATCAGATATTTAACCAAGGCCTTTGCCTAGTCCTGAGCCCAATTTGGACCCCTATCACTTAAATTAACATATTAAACATATCCTTACACTAAATGCATAGGCCCATAAATTTAGGATGTTACAGTTCTACCCCCTTAAAGAAATTTCGTCCTCGAAATTTCCAACTAACTACTAATCGTACTACCCAAGTCTCACCACTATGCTTTCGCTGCGCACTCTAATTCTAAAGCCAAAAGAAACACATAGTATACTATGGTAGAGTACGCACCAGTATTCGCATCTAGAGCGTCCTCGTCCCCTTGGCGACATGCTGCATAGACCAAAGCTGGCTGCTTCGCCTCAGCATAACCTGCACCTCTACGACCATGTCCTATGCCATTGCCACCATTGACTTGACCACGGCTCCTTGGTGGTTGTTGACCTCCTCTTCCTGGCGGTGCATTCTCTTGACCTGTGGGCCCTTCACTGCCCCATTGCTGCGGACAGATTCTAACTTGGTGGTCCGTAAATCCACACCTAAAGCACTTCCCACTGCCCGCTAAACACTCACCTTCATGGAATTTACCACATCGAGCACACTTCTGTGTCTGACTAGCAGCAACAGGTCTCTCATCCCGTCTCGGCCCGTCTGACCTAGGTCTTTTCTGAGTTTGCCCAGCTGCCTCTGACGATCCAAAATTCCTCTTACTTCCACCTCTATCTCTATCCCGATTCAGTTTCTCAGTCCACTTCACCTCCTCGGCTATCTTAGCCTTTTCCACCAACACAACAAATTCCCTCTCCCGCTGTGGTGCTATCTATACTCGTAGTTCATCCCTTAGACCATCTTCAAATTGGACACAGCGTTCATGGTTCGTGGCCACCATCCCTCGAGCATAACGGCTAAGGCGTAAGAATTCAGCTTTATACGCAGCCATTGATCTACTCCCTTGCACCAAATTCAGAAATGCTCTACGCTGCGCATCCACATAACTCGATCCAATGTACTTATTTTGAAACACCGTTTTAAAGAGATCCCAGGTGATACGGTCAGCCACCGTACCATCCTTAATCGCAAGCCACCATTGATATGCTTCATCCCGTAGGAGGGATACAACTCCTTTCAACTTCTCCTCCTCCGTGAAATCCAAATCATCCATTATGCGTTCTACTGCCTCCAACCAATACTCAGCTGAACTTGAACTTGGGGCTACACCAGAAATTCCTCTAAACACTTCTGCCCCATTGGCCCTAAGCCGCTCTGGCACAGATTTCCGGGCTCCTGTGCCCATGCCTGCCCCAGCAACCCTCTCTAAAACCCTTAACATTGCCTGAGATACCGCATCATCTCCGGCAGTCTGATCCTAAAATTCCTCCTCCGCAGCTAGCATCTCGTTTCCAGATCCATGACCAGATCCTACTGGTTCCGACACTGTCATCCTACCCCTACCACAACCACGTGGCGGACGTCCTCTACCCCTTGTACTCATTCTATCGATTCTTGTTTATCTGATTAGAAATTTTATAAATTATTAGTTTTCTTTCACTGATTAACCACGAGCAGTCTTATGAATAGTAGTTTTAAGATTAGTTCTTTCGAATTCGCAATTACATTCACAATTCAGTCTCAAGTTCGTATCCTCAATTCTAGGAAGCACATACATTCAATAATCAACATACAAATAACATCCATGAACTTACATTCATCATGTAAGGGTGTTTGCGTTGTTTCACTACCCAGGGGTATTTTTGTAATTTATTCTATAGGGGTATTTTTGTAATTTTCCAAAATAGGGTTCCTTTGTGATTTTGTTAGATAAGGGTATTTTGGTAATTTTGCAATCCTAGGGGTATTTCGGTAATTTTGAAATCTGAGGGTATTTCGGTAATTTTTAAATTCGGGGGTATTTCGGTAATTTTGAAATCCGAGGGTATTTTGGTCATTTTGCAAAACAAGGGTAATTTGGTAATTTTACAAATCAGGGTTAATTGATGTTGCTGTTGTTGTTGTTGTTTCTTTTTTTTGAACAGGGGTATGTGAAAAATCTCATTTCATAAACCGGGTTACTCTTGTAAACATGAGGTTTTCGGATAAATTTTCAAAACATAGGTATTTTATAGATTCATGGTTGATTGGAAAATTTTTCACAAATCAAGTGTATCTTGAAAATTTTACAAAACTTGGAGTTTTTTTTTTCGATTGTGAAATAGGGTGGCTGGTCCCTTTTGGGTTTTAATTATAAAGTTTGGCCCATCAACAAGTCCTCATAGCTAGGGTGAACAGTCACTACACACCAGGTAGGATTCTAGCGAAGAGGAGGTGAGTCACTGGGACTGCTTAAATACCAAGCTCTTCCTGAATCCACTCCTAGACATGCGTATGCCTGTTGCCACACCTTAGTCTTGCGACTTGTTTACGGGTTTGTTCAGAGAGATTAAGTCTTATGAAATTGCAGAGTTGTTTATCTAAGCCTAAGGTCCATTAATACTATCATACTTATCTACACCCCTCAAGCCCATTAAGCCCACATGTATAACACAGCAAGAGTTTAGAATACTTACCTGCGTGGATCGGGTGCTGGTAGACTCGAAGGCCATATCTTCAACCAAGACATTTTTTCCCTCGAAATCACTTCTATTTTACAAAACATTACTAGACCCACTTCACAGTCCGAGTTTTGAACCTAGGCTCTGATACCAAAATGTAACACCCCAACCCAGGCTATACGTTTCGACCAGATCTGGCGTGTCACGGGTTGTACATTGAAAACTTTTGTTTTGTTTGTTATGGAATTCATAAGTCGGTTGTACATTATTTGGATAAATAAGTGACATTTTGAGAATAAAACCTTGGTATTATTATTATTAAGTATAAATAAATCTTGTCCCAAATTCATAAGTTGCATAACATTGAAACCTACTTAGTTGAATAAAAACTGGGGCTTTATTACATAAATATTCTCAAATAAAAATAAAATAAACTTAAAGAAATCCCAAAAAAATAATTTGTAGAAATAAAACTTGATGGCCCCTCGAGTCCGTCTCGGCTCCCATGTCCACGATCTACTGCTCATCTTGAATAGTAGAGATAAGGAAAGCGTGAGTCACCAAGACTCAGTGTATAAATCTCAAAACACACACAGAGACCTAAGCCCACAAACACATTATGGGAAGGTAGCAATCATAATCACATGGTAAACAATAAATAATGAATAACCCAACCCATCCTAGGTTTCTATCCTCTACACACCAACCCGTACCAACCATCACACCTTGGGGATTTCTACAATCAACCCTCCATCCGCTACACACCATAACGACAGCCGTACTGCCTATTCCTGTTGTTCAGGAATCATTACGTGGCATAGCCACCAATCACTATGTGACCATACATTTAAATTTTATGGGATTTCTACCACCGATCACCAAGTGACCTATCATGCACTTCCCCTTCAATATCATAATTTCCACCCCATGCATAGATACATAAAGAGAACATCAAGCAGACTTACATATATTTCGATACACATAGGGAGATCTATGTTTACATACCTGGCATCCTTGCCTAACCCATTTAGGGTTCCATTCGACTGTCTATACAGCCTCTTTCCGGCTTTTTAGCCCATTACATATATATAGACATACATACAGGATTAATAGTGTGTTAGAGATCTACACACCTGATTACCGATAAAACGATGCTTTCTATGTCAATGCTATCCTTAGTTGACACAACTACTATCTGCCTAAGGTGTTGTTCAGAAGCCGGTCCACAACCAAGTGGCCAATCTCGAACGGCAGATACTGCTCGTTTCTTAAACTTAGGGATTCTCTCCTTTGCCTGATCCATATTTAATTCCATCACAAGTCCTTATCAGAACTACTATCACAATATTTGATCGTTAATCCTCATCATAAAGTTGAGATCTTGTATACAATGTACAAATCTAGTAGAAATCTAGGGAAATCTTCTTACCTTAAAATCCCGAAATTGGAGACTAGTGATTTTCGGCTTTTAGATCTAGACGACCATGTTTCCTTCAAATCCCGGAATGCCGCCCAACATAGAACCATTAAACTATTAGCTTTTCGGCTTTTTTCTTTCAAGAACCGAAATAGAACATGAGATCTAACAGAAGTTGACACTTACTTTAGTACAGGGAATTCGGCTAGCACTTGGAGAGAAGATTCGACAATGTCAAAGAAAAGAGTTAAATGCTGGAAGAATAGAACTAATTCTCAAATAGGATGAATAAAGAAAAACTATAGAGATTTCGGCTTTTTAGATAAATCGGCTCAAGGGGAAAAAGAATGGAGAAGAGGTTTCGGCTTTTGAAGAAATTGAAGAAAGAAATTGTAGAGGAAGAGGCTAGGGATTTTCGGCACCTACTACTTAAATGCCAGAATCAAGGAGCTATCCCCCCTATTTATAGAAATTTCGGCACCTACTGCTTAAAACCGAAAATGCCCTTTCTAATAATTAAAAATCAAGCTAAATAAAAAGGGAAAATTCGGCACCCATTATCCATGAAGTAGCCGAATTCTTTACTCCTCTAAGTGGTGGATTTTCGGCCATCACCTTCTTTGATAGCTCCTATATTTTATCCTTTTTATCTTCTATATTATCAATTATAAAATCCATATAAATCCTCCTATTTTTGAGCCTTGTAGTCGTCCACTTCATTAAACCCTAATGCCGAAATTTAACTCACTTAAATTAAAAGATTTGGGCTTCATGAAACTTAAATTTTGGGCCCCTAACTCCGTGTGTGTGGCGTCACTCCTTGCTCTATTTTAAGTGCCGACAATGGCCCAAAAACATGGGCTCCTTGCGGCCAAAACTTGGGCCTCTTTAACTGTTAAATATGCCACCTTCTAACTCCCTTACAGTGCCACCTATTGTTGGGCCACAAGCCCACGTTGGTATTTTAAACATAATTACCACCCTTTTAACTCTATAATGCCCAATCAGATAATTTAACCAAGGCCTTTGCCTAGTCCCGAGCCCAATTTGGACCCCTATCACTTAAATTAACATATTAATCATATCCATACACTAAATGCATAGGCCCATAAATTTAGGATGTTACACTATGGGACTTACATACATACATGAGGCTTAGAGCCTTAAACTCCGCAGAGTCTAATACTTGAAAAGAACCCTCGTAGGGTCATCACATACTTGTGTGCATGTATCCTAGTACAGTCTAATTGAACCTTTAGAAAGCCAAATAACATGCATAAACATTCTCCGTACCCTCCACCCGAACCTCTACAAATCCAGTTAACATGTGGCACAAAGGGCACAACATGAAATCTCCTTATTCTTTCATCCACCAACCAACACATACCTCCCATGCACCGTATGTAATTTGTTCTCATCAAGTTAATATATATACTAAACATTCACTAGATTCACACATACGACTAATCATATGGTTCAATGACACAAAACAGAGCATACAAACATTTCACCACAACACAAAAAACATTATAACAGCGAACAAGTCAATAGAACAACATGATTAGTAACATTTTACCTATCATACAATTTGTAAATACCCTAATTTCATGCTTGAAAAAGACATTTCTACAAAAATCCCATAATGGATCAACATTTTCATCATCAGCAAAACACGCAAGTGAATTCTCAACGACTATATCCTAACCACCAGAATATGAAAACATACAAGACACAAATAGAAGACTTGAGTTCAATGACTCACTGGCAAAATACCTCAAGGACGCATCAGCTACTAGCTTGACCTTCCCCTTGTCATTTGGTCCCTTTCCATCTTCACTCGGCAAATAGTAACAACCATATAGGACCAACCGTAAGACATTTATGAGTATGATAATTGAGTTCTAACAACATAGAGTAAATTCTCTACTTAACATGTTTCTTTTCCTTAGAACCTGTAACAGCTCGATTTAGGGCCTAATCAGAATAGTGGTTGTGAGACCATAAATCCGAAGTAGAAATATGTGTTTTATGATTTCTATGAGGCTTAGAGGTGTTGGCATGATTGTGTGAAAATTTCATGAAGAAATTTTATTAATTAGTGAACAATTTGTCTATTAGGACTAAATTGCAAATATTGGAAAATATGAGATTCTAGAAGATTTAAGCATGAAATAGCATTAGAAAAATTACTATATGTCAAGATGGACAAAAATAGACATGGGAAGGAAAAATCTCAAGGAAGGGGCCTTAAGGGCATTTTTGTCATTTGGTTAATTAATGACTTAAAAGGGAAAATAAGTCAAAAAATGTTGTTCATCTTCTTCTCCCATGGCTGAAAATCACTAAAGAATACGTAGCTAGGGTTTTTTCAACTTCCAAGCTTGATAGTAAGTACCTCCTAGCCCCGTTTTTAATGTTCTTTGTATTTTTAAGATCCTCGTAGCTCGATTTAGCTATTTCTAGCTATATTTTGAGCTAGGGTTTATGTTCAAAAAATTACCCATGTATGACAAGCATGTATTTTGATGTTTTATGGAAGAATATAAAATTTTGATGTATGATAAACATCATTTTCTAAGTGATTTTCATGAAAAATGTATAAAAGGGCCAAATTGTAAAAGTTATAAAAATTGCCATACATGAGTGAAATAGTGGAAATTGGGGGCTGTTGTAGTTAAGAAAATGATTTGGCTAGGCTTAAAATACAAGAAAGTTTAATAAAAAATCATTTTACGAGCCTAGGGGCAAAAATGTAATTATGTGAAAGTTTAAGGGCAAATTTGTAATTTTTCCAAAGTATGATTTGTAATTTTAGTCAATGTGAGTATTAAACAAGTGAAATTGTTATTATAAATCAAGAAACACGAAGCCTAGACTGAAACCGAGGCAAGAACAAAGTTATGGACTAAATCAAACATCTACCCCTATTTTAAGTACCGCGGTAAGTTTGTGTGAAATTAAAGTTTCATAGTGTTTTTATATTTTAAATTACTTGATATTATGATAAAGAATACCATTTCCATGAAAATTGACTAATGAAGCCTCGATGAGAAAATGATGAGAACATGCTAAGTAAAAGTCCAAGTTGAAGATTCAGAATAACGAAGATACCTATGTCACCACATGAGATAAGGAAGGTCCCGTATAAGTCCATGTCTGGGACATGGCATCAGCACCGAATGTAGGCCCCGTATAAGACCATGTCTGGGACATGGCATCGGCACTGAATAAGGATGGTCCTGTGTAAAACCATGTCTGGGACATGGCTTCGGCACCAAAAGAAGATCTCCTGTAAGACCATGTCTGGGACATGGCATCGAAATCTATGTACGATATCATATAAGACCATGTCTAGGACATGGCATTGACATCGAGCTAAGAGATTCTGTGTAAGACCATATTTAGGATATGGCATCAGCATTAAGAAATGATCCCATGTAAGACCATATCTGGGATATGGCATTGGCATCGTGATACATGTATGATGGGATTGAGTATCCTCCGATATTCCGAGTAGTTCAACGGGCAAAAGAGTTAAGTTATGTAAAGATGATAAAGAGCTAAGTTATACAAAGATGATAAAGAGTTACATTTAAGTTAAGGATGTTAATGATTTAAGTTTATATTCAAGATAGCATAAGTGCTAAATTATGTGATGAAGTGATATACGTACCATGAGTAAAATACGAGTTATGAAACCATAATGTGATATGTGATGGGTAAGAGTAAGTATGAGCAAGTAAGTCTAAGTACTTGAGAACTTGTGTTGTTATTGTTCTATGAGATGAATGAATTTTATCATGAATACTTATGTTGCTATTTTAATTCATGCAAACTTCCTAAGCTATATGCTTACCCATCTCTTTTCCCTTTTCCTTGTAGTATCTCTAAGCTAGCTCGAGGATCGTAGAATGTCAAAGCTCGGATCACACTATCAATCGTTCTTTTGGTATAGTAAAGTTGTTTATTTTGGGTATGGCATGTATAGGAACTTGGTCATCTTGTGTTATGTCATATTTGAAAGCCAAAGTGTTGGTTATTAAAGTTATACACTCATTTTGTAAATGGCCATTGGGGTTTGGCAAATATTTGTCAAGTCTCATATATTTAATGATGATGAGTTTTTTTAGGCGAAAGTTCATGCAATTGATGGAGTGAAATGTGAAGTGTATGAATGAAGATTTTGTGATTCTTCATAGTGTATTATTGTCATGTTATGTGTTGTTTGTGGTGGTATAAGTGTATTTATGTTTCCGGGTGACAATTGGCTTGGAAAATAGCCTTCTAATTGTCCACACGGGTAGACACACGGGCGCGTGTCTATGCTGTCTGTGACCCACGGTCAGCCCCATGGGTGTGTTGATAGGCCATGTGTCCCCTATATCTAATCGCGAGAATTTGATTCGTCACACGGGCCAGCACACGGGCATGTGACTAGGCCGTGTGCTCCTTAAGAGGCTGCTGATGTCATAAATAGAATACCTAGGTTTTTCACACACGGGTGAGGACACAGGTGTGTCTAGGCCGTGTGAGGGACACAAGCCGTCGACACGGGCGTATGTTCGGCCGTGTGAAAACCCTTGTAGGTGCAAAATGAAAAATAAATTCCGTACGGGCTGGGAACATGGGCATGTGTGACCACACAACCTGTCAACACGGGCGTGTTCCATTTCACACGAGTGTGTGGCCCTGTGTAGGAAAAAATTTTCTAAGAGCGCAAAGGTTTCCGGTTTAATTCGAAAACCTTCCGTATGTATGTTTAGGGCCTCGTAGGCCCATTATAAGGATGTTATGTATATGAATGAGAAGTTTTAAGTTGAAATGAAATTTTTATAACCTAATGTGGTATGTTTAAGCAAGTTAAGTTTGGTAATGCCTCGTATCTGGTTCTGGCATCGAACACGAGTAAGGGGTGCTACAGAACCAACATTTAGCCGAATGCCCATAGTTTAGGAATGTTACCAGTTCAAAAATTTTGCATTTGAAGCTAAATTGCTATTTTTCACCGTCATGAAGCAAGATCCTTTCATTCCTTTATCTCTTCTTCCAAAACAGCCAGAAAGAATACGGTAGTTGAGAAGAAGTTGGAAGAAGGAAAATATTCACCGATATCCTTCTCCCCTTATACAGTCACTCTCTTACTGATCGTTCAACCCTTTCAATGCAAGCACTAACCCAAGATAAAATATTAGAAACAAGCCATCATTTCCCATCAGGCCTCTTCGAAATAAAGAAATGACAATCATCATTAATGCCAAAATCATCCCCCAAAATTTTCAATTTAGTACAATTAGGATGTTGTAGGATCTAATTAAAATAATAATAATTCAGGGTTACAAATCTAATATGCCAAGTTTTAATTAAAAAAATTTGGATGTGACATTTTTACTCATGTAATACAGGAGTGGATTGTATGTATTAATTTAATTATTTAATTTAACTTTTTATTTTTTTTCATAAAATTTGTAGTGTTTTATCAATAATATGGTTATGGAACTAAAACATAATAATATATAATTTTAATTTTAAAAACATGATACTTGATATTTGACTAAATTTAAATAAAAATATTTTGAAAATATTTTTTAAATAAAAATATTACAATAGTAGATTGTGTGAAATTTTATTTTTATATGTAGCTTCTAACTTAATTTTCGTTATTAATTAGTAAATGTATGCAACACCCCACAAAACCCAACCCGGTCATTGAATCCGAATGTGTGATGTCACCATATATTGCCAAAGCAACTCAAACTATCTTGGTGCATTGTCCACATATTTAATACATAATTTGTCATTCACGCCAATTTAATCATCATCATATCCATATACATACATTAATAATGTCAAAGATCCTTAATCAACAAGTCAAAGGGTTATACAGGGCCAAATTCAGAGTTAGGACTTGAATCTAAATTCAATTGTCAAATTTTAACAATGTGTCCTAAGACAACGAGTCTATGTCTCGAGACACAATTTTCCTTATTTTAGTATTCTTTTCGATGATGATATGTCTCGGGACATTGGGGTAGAAGAAAAATGGCAATACTATCATAAACAAATGAAGTGCATTTAATATTTTTAATATGATGTATTTACTTACTTAAATTTTCTTTTACTTACAATTTAAACTATTTTTTATTTTAATTTCATACATATTGAATTTGTGCTATTATTAGTAGTTTTAAATCATACATTTCATAATTTATTATATGTCATTTATAAACACACTCATGTATTTTAAATATATATTTGCCAACTACATATGTAAAACACATGTTAGTTTAAAAATAGTATGCACAAAAATGAAATCTATGGCTTGAAACTAATTAATAATAACACATGAAAAATGAAGAATATTAAAATGATAAAAATAGATTAGATTGTGAGTAAAATTAAATTTAAACACATAATTACATTATACTAAGAATACTAAATGCACTATAGTTGCTCTCATAGTGTTGTCATCAATCTTAAGTTAATATCGAGTTGGCTTGTGACACCACTACCTTTTTTTAATATTTTGACCTCGTAAGCAACTAAGGAGATGAAGCCCCATGTCACGTTATTTGCTCATAACATTTCATAGACAATACATTTAAAAGGCCTATGGACGTTATTTTGGTATCATGAAGATGTTTGGATTCGATAGGTTTGGAAAAATGATGTATGCACAAAGGGCTATCAATAGGTTAAACGACTTTGTGATTTTAGGGAATAGGTTTATTTGGCAATATTCAAGGGAAGTAGATGAGTATGGAGAAAAGTATTAGTTAAAGGGGATTCAAAGCAGAATATTAAAAATCATAAAGAAGGGGTGGTAAGTTGGAAGAAGGTGATGGATATTGAAATGGTTGTGGGAGAAACATCTATGAGAAATAGAGATGATCTGAGTTTAAATGAAGTTATGGATGGTAAGGCAGGAAATCAAGTTAAATTGATCAAGGGAAATGTAGATGATAAACAACTCTAGAAATTCAGAAATGTTTGGTGGAAGAAACTACTATGATTTGCAAAATGAAGAGTCTTACAAAAAGAATCATTCGAAATGGATTGGGTGAGATCAAAATAAAAAGGATTCATGGAAGACATTTCTTGATCGAAATACCAGATGATGAACTACTTTGTATTTTAAAACAGAACGATTGCACATATCTAAAATATTTTTTTGTCAAAATAAGGTCATGGTCGGTGAAAACAGTATCGATAGAGATAGTGACATGGATTGAACTATCAGGCTTGCCTTTTCATTGCTCGAACTACATATCAATCAAAAGAGTAACAGGATTGTAGGGAGAGTTAGTGTCTCTTGGCGAGAATACGACGCAGGTGAACAGCTTCGACAAAATGACGATGTTGGTACCAATCAAACAACCAGAACAAATCCATGATGTTAAGTATGACTCCTATATTAGTCAAAGTTGAGAAATAATCTTTCAGTTAAACTCTGTTTAACTGCTTCAATCAAACTCTGATTAGTCTAGATTATTTTATTATTATTTGACCTATGAATTTAGCCTATAAATAGGCTCCTTTACAACATTAGAAAATACACCCATTAGATATTAGAACTCATAACACATTTAGAGAATTTTATGTTTACGTTTTTAGGGTTCTTTTTTTCAGGTTTTCGGGGTTTAGTTTTAATCTCCATCTTTTGTACTCTTTGTTCTTTTTCCATTATAGTAAAATTATCTTTGCCTGAGGTTTTTATCCTCTTTAGAGGGGTTTTTCCACGTTAAATTTGTGTGTTCAATTTATTTCGCTATTTTTTTACTTGTTGCTTAATCGGGCTGATCCCAACAAGTGGATCAGAGTTAGTTCAATTTTCATGGATTAGCCCATTCAGAGATGGCAGCAACAAGGTTTGAAATTGAGAAGTTCAATGGTGAGACAAATTTTAATCTGTGGCAAGTTCGGATGATGGCAATTCTAGTTCAAACTAGCTTGAAAAAGGTTGTTACTGGGAAAAAGTCTGAGAATCTAAATCAAACAAAATGGGAAGAGTTTGATGAAAAGGTCTTGTCTGCAATCCAGTTGTGCCTCACGAATACGGTATTGTAGAAGGTATTGATAGTGAAAACCTCATCTTCCTTATGGAAGAGGTTAGAAACTCTTTATGCTACTATGTCTCTGGCTAATCATTTAGTGTTGAAACAACATTTATTTATGTTTCGCATGAACGAAGGTGAGTTTCTTAGAGATCACATCAGTCAATTCATTGTTCTTTTAAATGATTTAAAGAATGTTGAGGTTCATATTGACGATCAAGATCAAGCTATGCTATTATTGTGCTATTTACCCCTTCATACAAGTCTTTCAAGGAGACCCTGATTTATGGCAGAAACAAACTCTTGTTCAAAAATGTGAAGGGTATTTTGTTGAGTAGAGACAAACTCGATAATGAGTTTGGTTTGGATAGCAAGGAAGATAAGCAAGCTTCCATTTTGGTAGCATCAAAGAAACGAGACAAAATGTGTCTCTATTGTAAAAAGTTAGGTCACGTCAAAGCAGACTGTTATAAACTGTGAAATAAAAGAGCTGCTAAGAGTAACGAGGAAGATGTAGCTGGTACTAATTTGACGATGAAAGCAGTGATGATTTTTTGTTAGTGTCAACGAGCGATAACTCTAAGCTCATGCCCGAGTGGACCCTAGATTCGGGATGTTCTTTCCATATGTGTCCCAACAGAGAATGGTTCTCCACATACAGTTCGGTTGAAGGTGGAGTTGTGTGCATGGGAAACAATCCTTCTAGTAAAGTAATTGGTATTGGTACTATTAAAATTAGGATACACAATGGGACGATTAGGACACTCTCAGATGTCAGGTATGTACTTGATTTACGAAAGAATCTAATCTCATTGAGTATTTTAGACTTGAAAGGATGTAGAATCAACATTGAGTTGAGCGGCATTAAAGTATCTCGTGGAGCTCTAGTTTTGTTAAAAGGTAAAAGAACTGGTAGTCTTTATATTCTAGAAGGTTCTACAGTGACCGGTGAAATCGGATGTCCCTCGTCTGTTACAGAGTCGAAGTCAACTCGTTCGGAGCGGAGAATACTTGGTCATAGGAGGGAAAAAGGTATGATCATTTCGTTAAAGAGAGGTTCTCTTTTGGATGCAGGTTTTGAAAAGTTAGGGCACTTTATTCGTGAAAATCAAACCCGGGTTAGTTTTGATTTGGTAGTGTACAAGTCGAAGGCTAAAAGTCTTCCAGTTTCTAAACACAGATTTGACTTAGTTAATTCCTTGCATGGTTCAAGATAGGCTCGTGGCGAGCTTTGGCAAAGATGGCGTTGTGGAAATATGAGTCAAGGTGGAGATTTTGTAACACCCCTAACTCGTATCCGTCTCCGGATTAGGGTTAAAAGGCATTACCGAAAAAATGAAATCTTTTACGGACATTTCATAATATAATTCAACCAATAGGATCAAAGTGTCCCTTAAATAGGTCATTGAAACCTTAAACATGCTTTAGAATAGGGCTGGGACTAAACTGAACACATACAGAAATTCTCGGAAATTTAAAAAAATTTCAAAGTTACAGAGGTCACACGCCCGTGTGCCTCACCCGTGGTTGCTATTGACTTGCACCACACGGCCAGTCACATGCCCGTGTGTCCAGCCCGTGGTCGAGTTTGACTTGTTTTGAAGTTCAACCACAAGGGACACAGTCGAGCCACATGCCCATGTGCTCAACCGTGTGGGCAAATATAGGCCATTTTCAAGGCCAAAATGCCACCCACACATTGGGTTATCCCTACAAGCAACATACTAATCCAATCCAAGCATCATAGGAAATCAAAACATACCAAAATTTTCATCATTTCTAACCACTTATAAGCTCAACAATCACACCATCTTATAAGCCATTTAGCTCAACTTATTCACAAACATTTCTAAACATATCTCATCCACGACTTACCATCAATAATATGCTAACTATGCATCCATAAGCTTACCATTATTATGACCATTTTATTATCCACCAAAACATACCAAAACTAAGCATAATAAGACATGGCTACACATTCATAACTTAACCATTTATCTAGCCATATCACATGGCTATATACGTGTCTCAAACATACTCCAAAACAACTAGCCTATACATGTTATATTTTAATATCTATACATTTTCAAAAGGTACCAAAATGTGATTTGAGTAGTGTGATGACAGTCCTCCACGATTCTCGAGCCTTTCGTAGCTTTTACGATCTGTAAAACAGAGCAAACACACACAAAATAAGCTTTCCAAAAGCTTAGTAAGCCATATACAAATAAATTTATCATATAATTCACATTATCATATCAATACATGAATCATGAACATATCTCAATATCAAATTCATAATTCTTCATTGGCTTATTATTTAGCCATAGCTTATCAATCATCATATCTCCATCCACCTCATTTGCTCTTATCATAATCATTCATATAATGTATTTTAGCTCATTGCATCTAAGTACGTATTTACTCACCTTTCAGGCCTATTCAAAGCATATATGTAAAACGTAACTGAAACGAATTTACAATTCACATAGTCATTCATTTCTCGGACTTGCCCGTTGAACCATTCGAAACTAAATAGAATACTCAAAATGCTTGAAATAGTCGTACAATGCCAATGTCCCAGACGTGGTCTTACATGTAAACAAATATCAGTGCTACTGTCCCAGACAGGGTCTTACACAAATCAATACGATGCCAATGTCCCAGACATAGTCTTACACGTAAATCTCATATCGATGCCAACGTCCCAGACGTGGTCTTACATGAAATATCGAATCAACGCCAACGCCCCAGACGTGGTTTTACATGATCTCACATATCGAAAACCTATGCTATGACATATGTAATCCTATCTATTCCTAGGTTCGTATGGGACTTCTCGAACTTTGTTATGCCATCGATTCTTCTTTGGATTTTATGAACTCATCATCTCATATACGTTCATCATGATAAATTTTCATATGAACATTCAAATGTCAATATAAATACATTTACGTAACATCCTAAAATTTAGAATTTTATGTGTTGCATTGTTTTTGGTGCTAAGCTAGTTAAATTATTAATTGCGTATGTTTAGCAAGTTCTGAGAAGGCTCGGGGTTTATTTGAACCTGGTGAAAATATTTGGCATTTAGCACTTTAAAGAGATGGAGTAAGTGACCTTAAAGCATATGGAAATAAATGAGTAAATAGCTAGCATAAATAAGCAATTAGTAAAGAGGATATGATGCCACATGAAGCACCTTGAGGGAAGAGGTTCGAATCCCTTTGTGTGCATTTTTTGACTTTTATTTTTGCACTCCTTGCTTAAGTGTCGGCCAAGAAGTATATATGGCAAGTTGGACTTCTTTATTTTTGGTAAGGTGGCTAAGAGATAAGGAAAGGTTGAGGTTCGGGAAAGGAATCGAAAGGAAAAGGCAAGTAAGGGGAACAAGGGGCTTATTTCGTGGTGATTGTTTTGGAAAGTATGGTTGGCAAAATTCTGACCCTTATGACTATGCATGTGGACGGTTTTGGGGGTAGATAGGTAGCTGAAATTTTACTTTGGCATTTTGTAGGGTCTTGGTATTGTTTTGGCCAAAAATCTCATTTGCAACTTTAGTGTCATCTTCTCCCAATTTGCCATTCTCTTTGCCGAAATCTTCTACCACAATAGTGCATTTTTCTTCTCTTTGAATGGTCACATATTCATCTTTTGTCCATCTTTCTTGATAGCCAAATTACTGTTTTGCTTTTTGATAAACCAAAGTGTTTGTTTTGGTCAAATTTTCTCGTTGCCAAATTGAATCATTTTCTTCAAATTCTTCCTCTTCATGCCGAAACTTCAAGTTGATAATAAGCAAAATTTTTCTTTTTTCTTCTTGAATGCCGAATGTACCTAAACCATTGAGACAATATTGTTCACTCTTTCTCTTAAAAACTGAAACCTTACAAACACTTCTTTTCATCTCTCTTTTCTTTTTACAAAAATTTTCCAGACATCTTTCTTCTTTCTCTCAAATCAATATTTTTCCATAACCGAATATTACTGTTTGTTTTTACTCCATAGTTGAATATCAGTGTCCATTTTTCTCCATAATCGAAACATTTTCATCATTCTTTCTTTCTCATTCGAACTATAACTTATTCTTTAATCATTCGAGATATAGTGGAAGGTCGAAACTTAGATTTCCGAAGTCATCGTATAACCGCTAGAAATCAGTCCTAAAATCTTTAAGGTAAGAGTTCTTCACGGATTCTATAATCACTCTTTATTCGTTAAGATGTTATTAGTATGGTGATAGTTAATCGATTTTAATTTTAGGGACTAAATCGTTTGATCCATCCAATTTTTGATCACTCGGGATTAGTGGTAAGATGATCTTCACCCTTTTTGACCAATCCGTACTTTATCGTAACACTAATCGATGGAGGCTTCTGGTAACAATTTGAAAGGAAAGTCGAGTGGAGATCTCAAAAGGAGCCGATTAACAATCTCTACTCCTAAATTCAAGCGAAGGGCTGTATCGGCGATACGAGACTTTCCTCCGGGTTGTGGACCCTTATCGGTGAGAACCAACTCTTCGAGGTCATTAGCTATTCTGAGGCATCAACGATTCGGGCTTTTCCACCAGGTTGTGAACCGTTAACCGGGGAAAACCGACAAATCGTAGTTGTTCGCGATCCCGAGGGTAAAATCTTAGATCGTTTGTTTTAGAGTAGATTTATTAAATCGCGTACATTGTCTAATCGAGCGTTATAATATTTTAGGTGTCGACGATCAGGAAAGCATAGTGCTTACCGTAATCAGGTGTGTAATCTCACACCCTGTTTCACGGGTTAAAGACTTATATCGTGTTAGTGGTAAATCACTTGACTAAATCGTATTTCGATGAGATCGGGAAAAATGGATCATTATTTTGGTAAAACTATGAAATCGGTATTAAGACCGTGAAAATTTTGAAAATACCCTTAATGGGCCGATTGATAATTTGCTATATGGGCCGATAGATAACTAGCTATATGGGCCGATTGATAATTTGCTATATGGTTCGTTTGATATTTGCTATATGGGCCGTATGATATTTGCTATATGGGCCGATTTGAAATAAATTGCAAAATGGGCCAAGATGATATTTTGCTTAATTGGCCAACTTGATAAATTGTTATAATGGGCCATAATTTTTGTAAGAAAAATCTGAATAAATTGTTGTAAATGGTTATGCATTTAGTACATGATTTGCATGGGATGGGATAATGATGAAGAGAAGTTCTGGTAGCTCTGCTACATAAATTTGGTGGCTCTGCCACAAATCTGAAAAATGACAATGCCATGTAAATTCTGTTAATCTGGTGGCTTGTCCACAAATTTGATATAAATGGCTTAATGCCTACGTTTGGTGTGTTGGCGGGGTGGGTTGACTAAAGATCCCCACAGGTGTGTTGGTTGGTACGGGTGGTGTGTAGCGGATGGAAAATTAGGTTTGGCTGGGAATTGCATTTCATGTGCATATTATATTCGATATATTTTTATTATTTTGAATGGTTTTCGGCCCAAATAATGGCTTAATGGATTTTGGCCCAGTGGACAACGGTAAGTGGGTTACACACTGAGTTCTAGTAACTCACCCCCGTTTTCCTTATCCCTTTCAGGTAATGATCAGTGATGGAAACTTGGGCCGTGGATGACTCGGTGGAGGCCATACTTCGTAAACGGTTAAGTTTGGATTATGGATTTCTTTTAGTATTTTAATTACTTTGCTATTTTGAATTAAGGTTGTAATAAGGCCTCTGGATTAATTTTTGGTTTCGTTTATTGTTTGATGAATTTATAAACTGCTTTAAGTATTTCAAATTGAGATTTTATTTTTTTAAAATTCAAACTTAAATAAACGATTTATTCAAAAATGAATATATAAAAAGGATTTCATAATAATTTTCATATTTTTAACTCGGAAATTTACTCTTAAGATTTTCATCAATTCTTTTCGAAAAATATTTTTATTTCTTTTAAAAGCTTCTTGAACTGGTAACGATATTTTCAAAGTTACAATTTATAAAATCTTACAACTCAAATTGCCGATTTATCAATCAAATCTTTTACTCAATAAATACTTCTTCAAAAAAAATTTGAAATCTATTTTACTTAAATGGACTCAAAGTATATTTATTTTGTGTGACATGTTAAATCTGGCCTTAACACATAGGCCAGGTTTAGGGTGTTTCATTTTATGGTATCAGAGCCCGATTTCAAAACTCGGCTGTGGTTTAGGTTCAAAAACATTTTTTTTCAAAACTGTTCTTGAAATGTAAAATTTAGAACGTATGTTTTTAAAGGAAGTATGGCACCGTGGGCATCCGACATCAAGTCAAGTAAGTGTATGTTATTTTATGATTATGATTATTGTAATATGACTATAGGAGCACTCCAGAACTTCAAGTTTTAGGTGTTGAAACTATAGAGATTGAGACTATAGGATGCGTTTATGAAAACGACTATACTTCTTATACCTCATAAAATATCGTTAATAAATACTGAAATAGTATACTGATTCATAAGACTTTTAATCAGATTAAATTGAATTAACAAATATGAGCGCTACAGGACGTGGACGCGGTAGACGAGGCCGTGGTAGAGGCCCAGGTGCTAGGGTTGCGTCTGAAGCGTCGGGACACATGCCGGAAATGGCCGCACCTGCGTCACCCGAAACTGAAACTGGATCACATGACCGTATGAGGGAGGACATTGCCTTGTCCCAAGCAATGTTGTGAGTCTTAGAAAGGGTTGTTGGGGCTAGAACTGGGCCAACAGCTCGTGGATCAATTTCGGAACGACTTAGATCAAGTGGTGCCGAGGTTTTTAGGGGTGTCTCGGGTGTAGCCCCAAATGTAGCAGAGTATTGGCTCGAGGCTATGGAGCGGATCATGGATGATTTGGAGTGCACCGCTGAGCAGAAGCTAAGAGGAGCTATGTCCTTGTTGAGAGACGAGGCATATCAATGGTGGCTCACCGTTCGGGAGGGCACTCAGGCCGATCGTGTTACTTGGGATTTCTTCAAAACTTCATTTCAAGGAAAGTATGTTGGGGCTAGCTATATGCCCGAAGAAAGGAATTCCTTAATCTGGTCCAAGGAAGTAATACCGTGGCAGCTTACGAAGCGGAATTTCTGCGTCTGAGTCGTTATGCCCAAGGTATTATGCCAACTGACTACGAACATTGCGTGCGTTTTGAGGACGGGTCGAGTGATGAGTTGCGGGTACTGATAGGCCTACAGCAAGAAAGGAATTTTGCCACACTAGTGGAGAAAGCGAAGATAGCCGGAGAGGCTAAGCACTCGGAGCTGCGAAATCGAGAAAAAGATAGAGGCAAGAGTAAGAGGGACTTTAAGTACTCAGGTCCTGCTAGAAGGTTTCAGAAGATGCCCAGGAATGATGAGCCCGCTCGAGCTAGAGCACCTGCTGCTACCAATCAAATACAACCATGTGTTGACTGTGGAAGACGACGCCCTGGTGAATGCTAGAAGAGACCCGGTGGTTGTTTTAAATGTGGTTCTAAGGACCATCAGCTTAAGAATTGTCCTCGATAGACTGCTCCGACTCAGGAAGCCCGTAACTATGATGCACAGCCAGCTAGAGGCGCTGAGCAGCCACCGAGAGGTCGTGGACCAGGTCAAAGTGGTAATGGCGTGGGTCGAGGTCAGGATGCACCGGGTAGAGGTACTAGTTTTCGGGGTAACACAGAGGCGAGACAGCCAGGGTTGGTTTATACGGTCAAACGCTGAAAGGATGGCGATGCACCTGATGTGATAACCGGTACATTCTTCATATTAAATGTACCTGTTACTGCTTTGATAGATATCGGATCCACCCATTCGTATGTTGCTAGTGCCGTATCTGGAAATCTGAACATTAGATTTGAGATTTCTGCTAGAGATATGACAGTAATTAGTCCTTTAGGACAGTCTGTGTTGGTAAATAAATTGTTTAGAGATGTACCCTTAGAAGTTCAAGAAGAAATATTTTTGGCGGATTTGATGGAACTTCCTTTCGGTGAGTTCAACCTTATTTTGGGCATGGACTGGTTGGTGAAACAACGTGCGAACTTGGATTGTGCTGCAAAATGGATGACGATAAGAACTTTGAAAGATAAGGAAGTAGTGATGATAGGTGAAAGGAGAAACTATCTATTGAATGTGGTATCGGCTTTAAAGGCAGAAAAGTTGGTGCGAAAAGGGTGTGGAGCATTCCTAGCCTTCATTAGTGCGTTGGATGCCAAGGAATTGTCTGTGGAAGGTGTTAGAACGGTGAAGGAGCTTTCGGACGTTTTTCCCGAAGAACTTCCTTGATTGCCTCCGGATCGAGAGGTAGAGTTTGGCATTGAATTATTGCCAGGAACGGCCCCGGTGTCCATTGCTCCATATAGAATGGCGCCGAAGGGGTTGGCGGAGCTTAAAGCTCAAATTCAGGAGTTGTTGGATCAGGGATTCATTCGACCGAGTGTGTCACCGTGGGGAGCACCGGTCTTGTTCGTCAAGAAGAAGGATGGGCCGATGCGTATGTGCATTGATTATAGGCAGTTGAATAAGTTGACGATCAAGAATAGGTATCCGTTGCCGAGAATCGATGATCTGTTTGACCAATTGCGAGGATCTTCAGTTTTCTCCAAGATAGATTTGAGATCGGGTTATCACCAACTTAAGGTCAATGAGACGGATATTCATAAGACGGCATTTCGAACTCGTTATGCACATTATGAGTTCTTAGTGATGCCGTTTGGGTTGACCAATGCATCAGCTGCATTTATGGACATGATGAACCGGGTCTTCCAACCCTATTTAGACCGGTTTGTGGTGGTGTTCATAGATCACATCTTGGTTTACTCGAAGAATGAAGAAGAGCATGATTCACATCTACGAATAGTGTTACAAATATTGCGGGAAAAGCAACTTTATGCCAAATTCAGTAAGTGTGAATTTTGGTTGAAGGAAGTGACATTTTTGGGGCATGTTGTGTCGGCCGATGGAATTAGAGTTGATCCTTGGAAAGTAGAGGCTGTGTTAGATTGGAAACCACCGAAGTTAGTGGCTGAAATTCAGAGTTTCCTAGGATTAGCTGGTTATTACAGGCATTTCGTTGAGGGGTTTTCGTTGATTGCTGCACCCCAAACTAAACTGTTGCCCAAGAGAGTACCATTTGTGTGGTCAGATCAGCAGCAAGAGAGCTTTAAGAAATTGAAGAAGATTTTGGTAGAAGCGCCAGTATTGATTCAACCTGAGGCTGGAACAGAGTTTATTATTTACTGCGATGCGTCTGTGTTGATGCAAGGTGGAAAAGTGGTGGCTTATGCATCTCGTCAGTTAAGGCTGCACGAGGTGAATTATCCCACTCATGATTTGGAGTTGGCTGCGGTGGTGTTTGCTTTGAAGATTTGGAGACACTACCTGTAAGGTGAGAAGTCGATCATTTTTACGGATCATAAGAGTCTAAAGTACCTCCTTACCCAAAATGAGTTGAAGTTAAGATAGCGAAGGTGGATAGAGCTATTAAAGGATTAAGACTTCTCAATCGAGTATCATCCCGGAAAGGCTAACGTGGTAGCGACGTGTTGAGTTGTAAGGTGTTATCAGATTTGAGAGCGATGTTCGCTCATCTCAGCTTATATGAAGATGGTAGTCTGCTAGCCGAACTTCAGGTGAACCTGTGTGGGTAGGTCAGATTAAGGAAAAGCAGTTAACAGATGTAAAGTTAGGTTCCTTATTTCAGCAAGTGGAAAGTGGTGTGAAAGGGGATTTTGGAATAAATAATGATGGAGTATTGTGTTTCCGCGGAAGGATTTGTATGCCCAAAGATTCGGAATTGAGGCAAATGATTCTACGAGAGGAGCATAGTAGCCCATATGATATACACCCCGAGGGAAATAAAATGTTTCGAGACCTCCGTGAGCAGTATTGGTGGCCAGGGTTAAAGCGGGAGGTTACTGAATTCGTGAGTAGGTGTTTAACATGTCAACAAGTGAAGGCGGAACATCAATTGCCATCGGGATTGCTTCAACCAGTGAAGATTCCCTTATGGAAATGGGAACAGATAATGATGGACTTCGTTAGTGGGCTACCCTTATCGTGTACTAAGAAAGATTTCATTTGGGTAATAGTGGATTGGTTGACTAAGACTGCCCATTTTCTACCTGTTTGTACAGATTACTCATTGCAAAAATTGGCCAAGTTGTACGTAGTAGAGATTGTAAGGTTACATGGGGTACCAGTGTCTATTATTTCGGACAGGGACCCTAGGTTTACATCACGGTTTTGGAAGGCCTTACATGAAGCTTTGGGAACCAAGTTGAATTTCAGCACGACATTTCATCCTCAGTTAGATGGTCAGTCGGAGAAAGTAATCCAGATTCTGGAAGACATGTTAAGGGGCTGTGTGTTTGACTTCAAGGGTAGTTGGGAGGATTTCCTATCGTTGGTAGAGTTTGCTTATAATAATAGCTATCAATCCAGCATCCAGATGGCACCCTACGAGGCGTTGTATGGTCGTAGGTGTCGTACTCCTACTTGTTGGACCGAATTGGGGGAGCGACAGTTATTGGGTCCTGAGCTGATATCGGAGATGGAGGAAAAAGTAAAAGTAATTCGGGCACGATTAAAGGAAGCTTCGAGTAGACAAAAATCTTATGCTGATCTGAACCGTAAGGATATTGAGTTTGCGGTGGGAGATTAGGTCTTTCTAAAGGTCTCACCTTGGAAGAAGATCTTCAGATTTGGAAGGAAGGGCAAGTTAAGCCCTAGGTTTTTCGGACCATACCGTGTGCTGAAACGTGTTGGGCCAGTAGCTTATCAGCTTGAGTTACCTCCGGAGTTGAGTCAGATACATAGTGTATTTCCTGTCTCAATGTTAAGGAGTTATCGATCGGATCCGTCCCATATAGTACCGGTAGAAGAAATTGAGATAAGACCTGATTTGTCGTTCGAGGAGGAATCAGTGCATATTCTAGATCGGGAAGTTAAGGTACTGAGAAGGAAGACTGTACCGTTAGTCAAAGTTATATGGCGTAATCACGGAGCGAAGGAAGCTACGTGGGAGCCTGAGGACACAATTCGGCAGCAATATCCTCACCTATTTTAATCAGGTAAATTTCAAGGACGAAATTTTCTTTATGGGGGGTAGAATTGTAACATCCTAAAATTTAGAATTTTATGTGTTGCATTGTTTTTGGTGCTAAGCTAGTTAAATTATTAATTGCGTATGTTTAGGAGGTTCTGAGAAGGCTCGGGGTTTATTTTGACCTAGTTAAAATCTTTGGCATTTAGCACTTTAAAGAGATGGAGTAAGTGACCTTAAAGCATATGGAAATAAATGAGTAAATAGCTAGCATAAATGAGCAATTAGTAAAGAGGATATGATGCCACATGAAGCACCTTGAGGGAAGAGGTTCGAATCCCTTTGTGTGCAATTTTTGACTTTTATTTTTTGCACTCCTTCCTTAAGTGTCGGCCAAGAAGTATATATGGCAAGTTGGACTTCTTTATTTTTGGTAAGGTGGCTAAGAGATAAGGAAAGGTTGAGGTTCGGGAAAGGAATCAAAAGGAAAAGGCAAGTAAGGGGAACAAGGGGCTTATTTCGTGGTGATTGTTTTGGAAAGTATGGTTAGCAAAATTTTGACCCTTATGACTATGCATATGGACGGTTTTGGGGGTAGATAGGTAGCTGAAATTTTACTTTGGCATTTGATAGGGTCTTGGTATTGTTTTGGCCAAAAATCGCATTTGCAACTTTAGTGTCATCTTCTTCCAATTTGCCATTCTCTATGCAAAAATCTTCTACCACAATAGTGCATTTTTCTTCTCTTTGAATGGTCACATATTCATCTTTTGTCCATCTTTCGTGATAGCCGAATTAGTGTTTTTCTTTTTGATAAACCAAAGTGTTTGTTTTGGTCAAATTTTCTCTTTGCCAAATTGAATCATTTTATTCAAATTCTTCCTTTTCATGCTGAAACTTCAAGTTGATAATAAG
Organism: Gossypium australe; assembly: GCA_005393395.2. Taxonomy (NCBI): domain Eukaryota; kingdom Viridiplantae; phylum Streptophyta; class Magnoliopsida; order Malvales; family Malvaceae; genus Gossypium; species Gossypium australe. The sequence goes on along the minus strand of CM016619.1, from coordinate 52,576,835 downwards.
CAAAATTTTTCTTTTTTCTTCTTGAATGCCGAATGTACCTAAACCATTGAGACAATATTGTTCACTCTTTCTCTTTTGAAAAACCGAAACCTTACAAACACTTCTTTTCATCTATCTTTTCTTTTTAAAAAAATTTTCCAAACATCTTTCTTCTTTCTCTCAAATCAATATTTTTCCATAACCTAATATTACTGTTTGTTTTTACTCCATAGCCGAATATCAGTGTCCATTTTTCTCCATAATCGAAACATTTTCATCATTCTTTCTTTCTCATTCGAACTATAACTTATTCCTTAATCAATCGAGATATAGTGGAAGGCCGAAACTTAGATTACTGAAGTCATCGTATAATCGCTAGAAATTGGTCCTAAAATATTTAAGGTAAGAGTTCTTCATTGATTCTATAATCACTCTTTATTCGTTAAGATGTTATTAGTATGGTGATATTTAACCGATTGTAATTTTAGGGACTAAATTGTTTGATCCATCCAATCGTTGATCACTCGGGATTATGGTAAGACGATCTTCACCCTTTTTGACAAATCCGTACTTTTTCGTAATGCTAATCGATGGAGGCTTGTGGTAACGATTTGAAAGGAAAGTCGAGTGGAGATCTCAAAAGGAGCGGATTAACAATCTCTACTCCTAAATTCAAGCGAAGGGCTGTATCGGCGATACGAGACTTTCCTCCGGGTTGTGGACCCTTATCTGGTGAGAACCAACTATTCGAGGTCGTTTGCTATTCTGAGGCATCAGCGATTCGGGCTTTTCCACCAGGTTGCAAACCGTTAACCGGGGAAAATTGACAAATCGTAGTTGTTCGCGATCCCGAGGGTAAAATCTTAGATCGTTTGTTTTAGAGTAGATTTATTAAATCGCGTACATTGTCTAATCTAGTGTTATAATATTTTAGGTGTTGACGATCAGGAAAGTGTAGTGCTTACTGTAATCAGGTGTGTAATCTCACACCATGTTTCATGGGTTAAATCGTATTTCGGTGAGATCGGGAAAAATGGCTTAGATATGATTATTTTGGTAAAACTATGAAATCGGTATTAAGACCGTGAAAATTTCGAAAATACCCTTAATGGGCTGATTGATAATTTGCTATATGGGCCGATTGATAATTTGCTATATGGGCCGTTTGATATTTGCTATATGGGCCGATTTTAAATAAATTGCGAAATGGGCCAAGATGATATTTTGCTTAATTGGCCAAGTTGATAAATTTTTATAATGGGCCATAATTTTTGTATGAAAAATCTGAATAAATTGTTGTAAATGGTTATGCATTTAGTACATGATTTGCATGGGATGGGATAATGATGAAGAGAAGTTCTGGTAGCTCTGCTACATAAATTTGGTGGCTCTGCCACAAGTCTGAAAAACGACAATGCCATGTAAATTCTGTTAATCTGGTGGCTTGTCCACAAATTTGATATAAATGGCTTAATGCCTATGTTTGGTGTGTTGGCGGGGTGGGTTGACTAAAGATCCCCACAGGTGTGTTGGTTGGTACGGGTGATTTGTAGCGGATGGAAAATTAGGTTTGGCTGGGAATTGCATTTCATGTACATATTATATTCGATATATTTTTATTATTGTGAATGGGTTTCGGCCCAAATAATGGCTTAATAGATTTTGGCCCAGTGGACAACGGTAAGTGGGTTACACACTGAGTTCTAGTAACTCACCCCCGTTTTCCTTATCCCTTTCAGGTAATGATCAGTGTTGGAGACTTGGGCCGTGGATGACTCGGTGGAGGCCATACTTCGTAAACGGTTAAATTTGGATTATGGATTTCTTTTAGTATTTTTAATTACTTTGCTATTTTGAATTAAGGTTGTAATAAGGCATCTGGATTAATTTTTGGTTTCGTTTATTGTTTGATGAATTTATAAACTGCTTTAAGTATTTCAAATTGAGATTTTATTTTTTTAAAATTCAAACTTAAATAAACGATTTATTCAAAAATGAATATATAAAAAGGATTTCATAATAATTTTCATATTTTTAACTCGAAAATTTACTCTTAAGATTTTCATTAATTCTTTTCGAAAAATATTTTTTATTTCTTTTAAAATTTTCTTGAACTGGTAACGATATTTTCAAAGTTACGATTTATAAAATCTTACATCTCAAATTGCCGATTTATCAATCAAAACTTTTACTCAATAAATACTTCTTCAAAAAAAAATTTGAAATCTGTTTTACTTAAAAAGGACTCAAAGTATATTTATTTTGTGTGACATGTCAAATCTGGCCTTAACGCATAGGCCGGGTTTGGGGTGTTTCATTTAATTTGTATATAGACTTACCTCGGATTCGATTAACGTAAGGACTCGACTATTCGACCACTTTCGACTTTTCGCGATTTAAGTCCGTTTCTCGGTTCTGATCTATACATATTCAAATTTAATCCATTTATTCACCAAATCATTCAATTCAATCCAAAAACACATATTTAGGGTAATTTACAATTTAGCCCTCATATTTTCACATTTTGACATTTTAGTCCCAATTTCACAAAATCAAAAAATACACATAATCTCAATACACCCATGCTTAGCCGAATTCTCATGTAGTCCATACAAGTCCATACATTTCACTTATTTCACAATTTAGTCCCTCAAAATATTATTTTCTCAATTAAGTCTAAATTACTCAAATTCATCAAAAATTCAAAGACAAAACATGTTAATCTAACACATATATTTCATATTTCACCATCAAACATCACAAAACTCGTGTTCATCAATGGGACATTTCAAAATATTCATCAATTCACAAAATTAAAGCATGAGTTTCAAAGTACTCGAAGCAACGATTACGAAAACATAGAAATTATCAAAAACTGAAGTCAAGCATACCTTAAATCAAAGAACTTGATGGTCGAATGCCTTAGCTTCTTATTTCTTTTTCTTTTCTTTGTTTTTCGGTGGAAGAACACATAAAAAAAAATCCACCATATTTTAGCTTTGTTTTTAATATAATAACATTACTAATTCTTTTACAATATTAACCTTTTAATATAACATATATATCATATACAATTAATGGCCTTACCGTCCATTAGCTAATATAATGGATAATTTTCATTTTAAGGACTTTCTCTTTTAAAGGCTCATCAATTAAGCAATTAATCAAATAGAAAGCTACCTTTACAAATTATGCGATTAAGTCCTTTTCTGAAATTAAGCACACAAGCAACAAAACTAATTCACAGAAATTTTACCTATGCTAAATCATACACTGCAGACACAGAAAATAATATTAAAATATTTTTCTGACTTGAATTTGTGGTCTCGAAACCACTATTCCGACTAGGGTCTAAACCAGACTGTTACATATTTGTTAGGTATGACTCCTATTTCAGTCAAATTTGAGAAATAATCTTTCAGTTAAACTCTGTTTAACTGTTTCAATCAAACTCTGTTTAACTGTTACATAAATAGGCTCTTTTACAACCTTAGAAAATACACCCATTAGATATTAGAACTCATAACACATTTAGAGAATTTTGTGTTGACGTTTTGAGGGTTCTTTATTTTCGAGTTTTCGGGGTTTAGTTTTTATCTCCATCTTTTGTACTCTTCGTTCTTTTTCCCTTATAGTAAAATTATCTTTGCCCATGGTTTTTTATCCTCTTTGGAGGGCTTTTTCCACGTTAAATTTGTGTGTTCAATTTATCAATTTATTTCGCTATTTTTTTACTTGTTGCTTAATCGAGTTGGTCCTAACACATGAGCCGATATTTCTAAAGGTTGGGGAGGTGAGATTTCCAGTTAGAGTTAAGAAAATAGGCTTGTCAGAATCATTCAACGATATCAACGGGAAATGTAGAGTGAAGGAAAGAGATGGATTGGAATCAATACAAGAGAATGATGTTGAGATTGTGTCTAAGTCAGGATCGACAACAAGAACGAGGATGGAAAAGGCATCGAAAGAGAGACAAACAAGGGATGTTGATGCAATTAATGTCATCTTCCTCGAAAAAGAAAACATTAGCGACCGCTGTCAGAGAACTTGGGAAAATGAATCAAATTGGGGAGAAGAAAAGTTGTGTGGTTTAAGGACTAATATCAATTTAGAGGAAGAGGATGATAGTAGTTGTAATGAATGGTCCAAAGAAGATGTTAGTAATATGGGTCTACCTGTTGTTGAATTAAAGATGAAGGATAAGGTTGGGGACCAAGAAAAACAAGGGGGAAAGGGAGTATTTATGGGCTGGGAGGAAAGAATGGATTTATAGAGAGCCCATACATTGAGACTTGATGGGAGTCCATAATAAAATATTTTGGATGATCAATTGGAGAGGGTGGAATCAGAAGGAGAGGACAAGGAAGATAGGGAAAAAATAGATGTGGATTCATCAAATCAAAAAAGGAAGAAGAAAAAAATATAGGGTAGAAAAGTACATTCTATGCTTGAAATTCAAGATCATTTCCTCATGGTAACAGAGAAAAGGAAGAGAGATTAGGCATTAAGGATAGAAAAAGGGAAAGTAATATCAGATATATAAGAAGTCATAGTAAATGCGCCACTTTCTGATTCTAACATCAACAATAGTAGGAAGTTGATTCTCGGGGAAACAAAGAAAGCTTGGGAAGTTGGAAAAAAGGTTGGGATTTGGTGTAAGAAGGAATGAATGTGAAGCAGTAAATGAAATAATGAGGTTGGAAGGCCTATAGCATTATGGAGAAGAGGGAGTTTGGGGGTTAGGTAGAACCAAAATAAGTTTTGTTTTTGTTTGTATTGTTTATCTTTGTCATTATTCTGTTGCATCTTTGTGGTGTGAGTTGGTATTAGGATTGTATCTCAGAACATTACAGGTATGGGCTTGGAAGCTAATATATCATTTTTTAGAAGAGTTATATGCAAGACAAGGGTGAATATCTGTTTTATTCAGGAAACTAAGTTATGGTTTGACGATAATTTTGATTATGGATTTTTGGCAGCTAATGGGCATTCAGGAAGTGTGGTTATGATTTGGGATAAAGGTAGTTTTCAATTGGATAAATATCTTTGTGATGAAAGGTCTGTAGTAGTAGAAGGGAAATTGTTGTTTAAAGGCATGGAAATGGCTCTAGTTAATGTTTATGCCCCTAATGCAATTTCGGATCAAAAGATATTATGGATGAATCTTTTAGCTTTAAAGAACTCGTTTACTTACCTATGGATAATTGGCGGTGACTTCAACGCATTGAGAAATAGGAGTGAAATGAGAAGTTGTGTGGGTTTGATGAATGGGTCAAAGGAATTCAATAGCTTCATCAACAATTGCAAATTGGTGGATTTACCTCTGACAGGGAAAAAGTTTACTTGGTACGGACCTAATAAGAAGAAGAACAGATTGAAACTATTTTTGTTGGAAAAGCAATGGTTGTTCCATTTCAACAATTTCTCTCAGCAGGGATTAAATAGATAAGTTTCTGACCATATCCCAATTTGGTTATTGAATGAATCAGGTGATTGGAGGTCACATCCATTCAAGTTTATTAATGTGTGGCTCACCAAAAAGGATTGTTCAAGCCTTATTAGCAACGTATGGGAAGTCGAGGAAATTGAAGGTCGTTCTCAAAACGTGGAATGAAAAATCCAGTTGTGAAGTGGATAAAAGAATCAAAGTAATTGAAAAAATATAATGGAATTGGATGAAATCAGTGATCAAAGAAATCTATATGAAATGGAAATGGAGGAGCTTAGGCGATCGAATTTGGAGTTGAAGGATGTTTTTAAATTCGGCAATTCGGTTTGGCATCAAAAATCAAAGATGACTTGGTTAGGAGAAGGTGATTCCTTTTTTTTTCATAAAGCAATAAAGATTAGATCGAGAAAGAAGATTATGCATGGTCTAAAATTCGGGGATTCTTGGTGCAATGACCCAAAGTTGTTGAAGACAAAATTGTTCAATTTCTTCAGTAATTATTTTAACTGCACATTAATGTGTCGTAAAACTATAAAAATTTGACTAAGGCAAGTGTGCCTATCAATTAATAGTATACCTATGATGAGCAAAGATATTGTTCACACGAACACTAAAGGTACTAGTAATTACTATCTTTCTATTATTTAATCGAATAACTTGAGTGATTGATTAAAAACTAAAATTAACTAAATTAATTAACTAATGAACACAGCAAATAACAAATTAGGAAAATAAATGATTAACAACCAATAAGTGAAACAATACTCAGGAAAGAATTCACCTAAATTTCATCTGTCACTATCAATCTAAATTACGCAATTTCTTTACTTAGTAACTTGATCTGTAGAAATCCCTAGATTCTACTAATATCTCTTTTGAGAGTAAGAGAAACTGACTCTAGGTGAATTAACTGATTATTTTTCTAGTTAAAACCCCTATTATCGAATTAACTCGTGCTATGGATTTCATATTAGATTTGACTCTAATCTGGTAGATTTACGTCATCCTATTTCTAGGATTCCATGCAACTCCACTCAACTATGCAAGATCTATTCTTAAATAAGGTCTATTCTCCTCTGATTTAAGCACATCAAACATGGATCAATAGTCTAGAAATATTAAACCAAGAATTAAGCACACATAATTGAGAACAAGAAACTAAGTATTTATTGCGTAAAATAAAATTCAAACGATAGAATCCATCATAGGGTTCATCTCCCCTAGGTATTTAAAAAATTAGTTCATGCTTGAAAATAAAAACATCCAAGAGATAGTGTATTCGAAAGAAATAAATAAATTCATTAGAATCTCCTGAGAAATCAATTGGGAGTATTCAATCTTGACGGCAATCTGCTTCAGAATCGGCTTCAATGGTGTTTTTCGAGTTTTTTTCTTGAATATTCTATAACGGTTCACTCTTATCTTCTTATTTTTGTCAAATATACATCTTAGAATGGCCAAAAAAACCTAAATATCATGTTTTCCCGCAATTTAGAGTGTCAATTCGCGAAATCGACATAGCATGCTACATTCACATGGCCATGAGACCAGGCTGTGTGGAAGGGGTCAGCCCGTGTGGCTCTTGTATCGCACTCCAATTTTCTGGTTTTCTCTCCTTTTGCACCAAAATGCTCTCCTAGGTATAAAAACATGAATTAAAGGATTAGGAGCATAAAATTCACCATTAACATCGAATAATCACCTAAAATCGCATTAAGAATGGGATTAAAACATGTTGCTTTTAACACTGATCAAATATCCCCACATTTAAGCGTTTGCGTGTCTTCAAGCAAAATTGTCAACCCACATTCAAGTTAACTTCTTTCAATTTATTGTTTTCACCGATACTATCTTAGGATAATTTACTTTGAGGAGCGTTTTTATGAAAATATTCAATGACCCGTTTATTTTTGTGTCTAAGTTTCCAATACCAAAGAGGGAACAAAGTGAATCATGCAAAAACAAAGACGATGGAGCAAAAGATGAGTCGGATTCTGAGGGATCTGCAAATAAGGATCTTTACTTTATTTTATTTTCTTTCCTAGGATATTTCATGTGTAACACCCCCAAACCCGGCCCACGAGCCTTGACCGGATCTGGTATGTCACTGCGAAAAACGTTTGAAAAATATTTTGACTTAGAGTGAAAACATAAAAATTTGTTGCCTTTGGTAAAACATTGTATTTTTAAAATTATAAGTAAAACTATATTGTCATAAATTTATGGATTTAAAACTTTTATATAAGTTATTATAATATAAATTGATTCAAAAATATTTCCCATTATTAGCTCAATAATAATATAAACTTCCAAAAACCATAAATAAAGTTTCCAAATACTTTAAGTGGCCCTTATTATATCAAATAAATCCCCTAAAATACTGATAATACAAAATACGTAAATCAATTAAATCCTCTTTTGCATGGCATAAAAATAACTTCTGCATGGCCACCTTTGCATCCACTCCAACCCGGTCCGATCAACACATCATGTATCACCTGCGATGTTGGTAAAAATTTGGGTGAGTTATACAGACTCCGTGTGTAATTATTTCACATGTCCCCACATATGGGCTTGGCCCATAACCACACACATCAATCACATATCAGATGTTAAGGCAAATCATCCATATAATTTTGTATATTGGGCTTGGCCCATATCCACAGTGATCCACATACAAAATTATGCAATTATGAAGCCCTGCCCCACCTAATGGCCATCCATCACACCTACCTCGGCAGACCTGCTGCCCAAGGCCGTGGCTAATCCACCGATCAACTAAGTGATCCCACATATTTTACCTTGGCAGACCTGCTGCCCAAGGCCGTGGCTAAGCCACCGATCACCTAAGTGACCCCACATGTCCATATCCACGAGGTGACTCGAGGTCATCCTCAATCCACGGTGATGCACACAGCTATCATCCGCCGAGATGTGGCACCTAGCCAACACCTCCCTTGATGAAGCACATAGCTAACATCAAGCGCTAATGTAGCACGAGGCTAACATTAGACCACGTACATAAATATGTACACCCTGTCCTTCTTTGTTCATATCCCAGGCCCCATGCATATATATGTATCATGACAACATATCACTTGAATCAAATATACATCACATGCCATCACATTTTCATACGTATATCATATGTAAATTACCGTCATAAAATACTGACCTGGTATTTCGATTACCCATCATGGATACCCACCATTTTAGCCCTTATTTCGGCTACCATTCACATCATATCACATATACATAATAACACATTTAAACAATCAAGAGATAGTGCGATAACTACACACCTGTTCTTTGGCACAACCGATCAAATCCCGAAACTTGCCCTTATGCCTGTCGATTTGCCCTTAAAACCAAAGTACAAAATCGGTCACACTTATACCCAAAGTATGGCCTATGGCTGAATGTCACACTGCTCTTACCTTGCTCGTCTAAATCCTGAAATTGTCACTTATTCCTGAGGTTGTCGATATCCCTTGTAAGAATCAAATCTCGAAAGAGTCCTTACTGCACCTTAGCGTTGGCTATATATAAAAGACACACATATTATAGCTTTAAAGACCATTCGGCCACCCTTAGAAATCAAGGTCCTACACTTGATTTCGGCACCACCATGAAGAGAAAAGAAAATCGATTACTAAAAGGAAACACTTACCACTATCGTTTGCTTGAATAGATCAAAAGAGAAGAGGTTTCGGCTTCCAAAACTTGCGACAGAGAAGAGAAAATATGGCCACTGAAGATTCGGCTAAGCCCTTAGAAAGGGTGATGGAACATTCGGCTATGAATCTTAATGGCAAAGGGATATTCAGCTATCCAAAAAGGAATAGGTATGGAGTGGAAGTTATAAGAAAGAAAAGAAGAGAAAAGGGGAAGAATAGGTACTTAACACTTTCGGCTTTGGGTTACAAGAAGAGAAAACGAGTTGAACCCTCAAGTGCTTTCGGCACAAAGAAAATTAAAGAAACAAAAGAGATGTCAAAGATGATCACCCCCCATATATACTACACAATTTCGGCACACCCTACCCCACCTTAACCAAAACCGAAATTAGTCTACAAGAGAGTCCTTTAGCCGGCCACAACACCCCCTCTTATCATATCCCACATTTTTCTCCTTTATCACCTTAATTAATAAAATAAAAATTATCCATCATTAATCCCTTATCAATCTCCTATATTATCCCTTTACTCATTAAAAATAAATAAAATAAACATCACTTATCCCTTACCTTATAGCCAAATTTTAAAAAGAATAAAACCCAAGCCTTATCCTCATCTCTTCAAAGCCCTCTAGCCGTCCAACACCTCCCCCTTGTCTTGACGCCAAAATCAAAAATAAAACAACACTCCTATGCTGCCCACATGACTTGCTTGAGGCGTCATTCACCAAGGCCCTAAGTGGCGCCTTGCAGCCACTTTACCAAGCCAAATCTTATGTCCAGATTCCCTCATAAATTCCCTTAAGGCCTCCTTAGCCAAGCTCCCCTTTTTAACCCTTAAAATTTAATAATTTCCTTAAGCCTTCTCCTACATTCTAGGGTTCTCCAAACCCTTCAAACTCATCCAAACACACACTAAGCCTACTAACACTTGAGTTATGCACCAAACGCATAACCCCTAAATATAGGATATTACAGTTCTACCCTCCTTAAAAATAATTTCGTCCTCGAAATTACTTGGCTAACTAACAGTCGTACATCCTAATTCACCACACTACGCTATTGCTGCGCACTCTGATATTAAAGAACTATCATACTTTCTAGGCACATTCTCTAAGTTCACATTCAAGGTTCCATACACTTCGCTAGCAATACAAGAACGAACTGACCTTATAGCGAGCAAGCAATGAAGGATGATCCAGAAATAAGAAACTTACCCGTTGTCACCTCTGGCACATCACTATCCTCGCGACGGCCGACTGCATAAACCAACCTTGGTTGCCTCGCATCTGGACGTTCAGCATCTCTATTTGGTGTTCCACGACCTCGGCCGGAACCATTCCCTCCATGATTTAGACCACGACCCCTCGTCGCTTGCTGACCATTCCTGCCTTGCTGCACATAACCTTGGCCTGCTGTTCGAGCCCTATTCGGATCCTGAGGACAGTCTTTAATCAGATGAGACTTAGACTTACACCTAAAACATTCTCGATCCCGATTCCAGCACTCGCCAACATGATATCTTCCACACCGAGCACACGGGCGGTCCGGGTTTCCAGTAGCTGGCTTAGTAACACGAGCAGAATTCTCAACCCTCGGTCTTTTCTAAAAGCTCTCAGACGATTCTGACGGTCCAAATCTCCTCTTATCCCGGTTCCTATCCTTATCTCTGTTCTGTCTCAAAGAATCCTTAATCCCCTCAACTACCTTAGCCTTTTCTACCAACACGGCGAACTCTCGCTCTTGCTGTGGAGCTATCACTAGCCTCAGGTCATCCCTTAATCCGTCCTCAAATCGGACACATCGCTCATGCTCCGTAGCCACTACTCCTCGAGCATACCGGCTCAACCTCAGAAATTCAGCTTCGTACTCTGTTATGGACTTGTTCTCTTGAACCAGCCCCAGAAACGCCTTCCTTTGCGCATCAATGTAATGAGTACCAACATACTTCTTCTGGTACGCCACCTTAACATATTCCCAAGTAAGATCCTCAGCTGTGGCACTATCCCGAACTGTGAGCCACCATTGATATGCCTCATCGCGAAGCAGCACCACCATTCCTTTCACTTTCTCCTCAGCGGTCAGATCCAGCTAATCCATAATTCGCTCGGTCGCCTCCAACCAATACTCAGCAGTACTGGGTGCCACACCAGATACGCCACGAAACACTTCAGCCCCATTGGCTCGGAGTCCCTCGGGTACGGACTTCCTAGCTCTCACATTTCCACCTGCTCCAGCCACCATCTCAAGAACTCGCAGCACAGCCTGCGATACAGCATCATCCCCCGTCTGATCTTGCTGCTCCACACCAACAGCTGGTGGTGGGGGCACATCGTTTTCTAACCCATGGCCAGACCCTACTGGTTCCGATATCGACATTCTACCTCTACCGCGTCCACAACGACCACGTCCTCTCGAACTCATGTCTAACGTCACGATTTAATCTGATTAAAGAGTTTTATGCATTAATACTTTTGTTTCACTTGTTTATGCGCGAACAATTTTATGAAAAGAAATTTTCGGAAGTAGTTCTTTCGATGAACTAAAGTTTCAGCTCAAGATCACTATTTTAATTCAGAGAATCACACATTCACATTCATCCACATCAACACACTATTATGGGCATCTTTGTCCATTCCCAACCCAGGGGTAATTTCGTCATTTTTCCTACAAGGGTATTTTGGTAATAAACCGGGGTCAATTCAAAAATCACCAAAAGTCATTTTGAAATTTTCCAAACTCATGGATATTTTTGAAAGAAAGATTTTCCAAATCAAGATATTGCAGGAATTTTGAAATTCAGTGGTTATTTCGGTAATTTGGAAGTGAGGGGCATTTTCGTAAATTTTCCCAAATCAGGGTATCTTGAGTTTTCGCAAAATAGGGTTTTTGGATATTTTTGCAAAGGGTGATGGAACATTCGGCTATGACTCTTAATGGCAAAGGGATATTCGGCTATCCAAAAAGGAATATGTATGGAGTGGAAGTTATAAGAAAGAAAAGAAGAGAAAAGGGGAAGAATAGGTACTTAACACTTTCGACTTTGGGTCACAAGAAGAGAAAACAAGTTGAATCCTCAAGTGTTTTCGGCACAAAGAAAATTAAAGAAGCAAAAGAGATGTCAAAGATGATCACCCCCTATTTATACTACACAATTTCGGCACACCCTACCCCACCTTAACCAAAACCGAAATTAGTCCACAAGAGAGTCCCTTAACCGGCCAAAACATCCCCTCTTATCATATCCCACATTTTTCTCCTTTATCACCTTAATTAATAAAATAAAAATTATCCATCATTAATCCCTTATCAATCTCCTATATTATCTCTTTACTCATTAAAAATAAATAAAATAAACATCACTTATCCCTTACCTTATAGCCAAATTTTAAAAAGAATAAAACCCAAGCCTTATCCTCATCTCTTCAAAGCCCTCTAGCCGTCCAACACCTCCCCCTTATCTTGACGCCAAAATCAAAAATAAAACAACACTCCTATGCTGCCCACAAGACTCGAACCTCCTCCCTTCTTCTTTGCTTGAGGCGTCATTCACCAAGGCCCTAAGTGGCGCCTTGCAGCCACTTTACCAAGCCAAATCTTATGTCCAGATTCCCTCATAAATTCCTTTAAGGCCTCCTTAGCCAAGCTCCCCTTTTTAACCCTTAAAATTTAATAATTTCCTTAAGCCTTCTCCTACATTCCAGGGTTCTCCAAACCCCTCAAACTCATCCAAACACACACTAAGCCTACTAACACTTGAGTTATACACCAAACGCATAACCCCTAAATCTAGGATATTACATCATGTTTTTAGGATTAAGTTTTATTAGGATTTTTATTTCTCTCATAAGAAAATAAGATGTTGAAATCATAAAAAAAATGAACAAGTTACAAAATAAGAAGTGTAGCGATAGATATGTACATGTTTAGGATTGGATTTAGAGAGAGCTTGGTACTTAAGCAGTCAAATTGACTCACCTCCTCTTTTTTAGAATCCTAAAAATGAGGACATTGTTCATCTTAGGTAAGGGGACCAAAAAATTGAAATTATTTCCTCTCAGAATAAAATTTTCTTTTAATTATGGTTAGGTTATATTTTGTTCAAAAATTTGAAATTTTGTTAAGTATGCTAAACTTCAGTATGAATAAAGTAGCGAGACCGAAAAATTGAAATTATTTCCTCTTAGAATAAAATTTTCTTTTAATTATGGTTAGGTTATATTTTGTTCAAAAATTTGAAATTTTGTTAAGTATGTTAAACTTCAATATGAATAAAGTTCTATTATCTCAATAATTGTTATGTTAGTTGAATCATGATGTAACATCCGAGATTTAGGGGCTTTGCATTTGCTTTGTATCTGTGTGTTGGGTATACTTTGTATGTGTTTGAGTGTGTTTGGGGTCTTTGGGAAGGCCCAAGGTTAAGTCGGACTTAGGAGGGAAGCTGACTGGGGCAGGACTTAAAGTTTATTGCTTGTGGTTGTTGACACAAGAATTAAGGTGGTAAAGTGGCAAGGAGGCGCCACTTAAGGAGCAGGTAAGTGATGCCTCGGGAGAGCAGTGAGGGAGCAGGTTCGATTCACGTCGTCAGCAATGTGGATTTTTATTTTTTGGCTTATGCGCCTAAGAGCTTGGATGATGGATTCGGTTAGGAGCCTTGAAGAGTGGAGGTGGACTTAGTCAAATATTTTTGAATGGTAGGCCAAGAGAGAAAGGTGGGTTTTGAATGGTTCAAAATTTTCAAATGGATAAATGGGAGTGAATGTAGGAGGTAATTAAGGAGTGGTGGCTTGTTGGGAGCTTGTTGGCCAAACTTTGAATGTTGCTAGGGGGGAGTTTCGGTTTTGGAGCTAGGAGGGTGGTGAGCCGAAATCTTAAGGTTTGTAGGTCTAGGTCCCTCTCTTAGCAACGGTTCAATCGATTTTAAGGTGCCTAGAGGTGCCGATTTCTCCTTAGTGTCACTTTGAGCATAAGGTTGGAAACCAAATGGGGAAACACTCTCTTCTCTCTTTTGTTTGAACCTTTCTCTTCATTTCATTGATAGCCAAAACTGAAACCTATTACCCTCTACTCTATTCTTCTTTTCTCATTTTTCTCTCATTATTCATTTATCATATCTCCTTCTCTCTTTTTCTTGTGCTGCCGAAACCTCTTGAGCTTTACCGAATCTCTCTTTTTCTCATTTTTGGTGCTTTCATTTCGTTTCCATTCACCCTTGATCATTGCCGAATCCCCTGCCTAACTCTTTTTCTTTTCACATCATTTAACTTGTGCCGAGCAAGGTTATCTTCTTGTCATCTCCTTTGAGCACTTGACTGAATTATCTCCTTCAACCATTCACTTCTGTCGACACCCTAATACCTTAGCCTTCCCTCCTATTTCTCTTTCCTTTCTTCACTTTACTGTAATTGTTCCTGTACCAGTTATCCCTTGTGAGCTGAATCTAAGCCCTTGCTACCGATTATTTTCCTTCGTTTTTGATTTCAAAGATCCGTTGGTAGGTAGTTAATCGTTCCCTTTTATTTTCTTCCTTCTCTCTTTCCAAGGCCCAATCTTTTCTCAAGGCCGAACCTCTGAATGTTGTTTTCTTTTTCTTCTCTAGAGATATTACCTGTGTTAGCCTAACACGGTGGAACAAAGTGATAGGAATCTGCTTCGGATCTCTAATCAATTTGGTTTATTAAGGTAAGAGGGACTCTGTCACCATGTTTTGTTCTTCTTTCGATTTTTGTAGCCAAAGCCGAATGGCTAATTGGCTTGGTGATGCTATTGTGTCGACTCATACTCTTTTACTTTATTGTCTCTGGGAGGGCGCCTATTCTGGGGAAATATTGCTAGCCGAATCGCTTGAATCCCAAGTCTGGGAATCAGTCAATCTTTGAACCTTATTTCTCTTTCGCTACCTTAACTCTATGTTGTTGTTAAACAACTGCTGTTTCATTATAGTATCTTCTGACCAAGATCGTTTTTATGGGATCGAGTACCAGCCAAACAAAGGAGGGGTTGGACACTCAGTCCCTACCCCTAAATTTAAGAGACGTGCGGTGTCAGCAGTTCGGGATTGGCCACCAGGTTATGGGCCGGCTTCTGAAAGGGATAAGCAGATCATTGTGATCCCTGCGAGTGAGGACGTTAGCGAGATGGATAGTGTAGTCTTGTGTGTTTGCAAGCGTGTAATTACCACACTATCTCCTTTTGTATATAAATCGTGTATGTGTTATGTTTGAAAGTCAAAAATTTCGGCAATGGTGAATTAGCTACCCAGGGTGGGTAAAACCGAAACTTCAGGTCAGTATAGCATGATTTTACTTTATAATTATTGTTGATAGCATGACTATGTGTATACACTAGATATTGCATGGATGACATCATATAACCTGCTATTATATTATGTTGCATGTGCATGGGATTTGGGATATTAACGTTATGAAGGAGAAGTGTATATCGGTGACACTGTCACACTAAATGATGGCTTGGTGCCTCATTTTCTTATTGGTGATTTGATCACATGGTGATCGGTGGCTAGACCACGTTGCATTGACTTTGAGCAGTGTGTCTGTCAGCATGACTGCCAAAGAGGAGTGTTGTAACACCCCAAACCCGGCCCAAACGTCACGACCATATCTGGTATGCTACGGATTAATAGTTGAAAACTTCTCATTGAAGGGATTTGAAATCTCGGTTTGTTTAAGTAGGTATTCGTTAAATAAGTGTTATTTGTAGAAAACCTCTGAAGTTTTTCTTTATAAAAACGACTTGTTTGAAAATTTCATGTTTATTTCTTCTTATAAATAAGCCGTAGAACATAAGTTTATAATGAAGGAAGACATTAACAAATATAAATTGATAATCTATGCTATGGGCCTTATTACATAAACATTCCTAAAATTAAAACTTAAAAAAAAACCGAAAAAAATAATTTATGGAAATAAAAACTTGATGGCCCCTCGAGTCCGCCTCGGCTCCCATGTCCACGATCTACTGCTCATCTGAAAAGTTGGGAAAATAAATGGTGAGTCACCAAGACTAAGTGTACGAATCCCGAAAACACATAAAAGGCTTGAGGTCCACAAACACATTATGGGCCTTGGCCCATATATAATGGCAACAAAATATTTTCATGCAACATGGCCCAACCCAAACCTAATAGTCCACCCTCTACACATCAGCCCGTACCAGCCAACACACCTTGGGGATTTCTACAATCAACCCACCAATCGCTATACACCATATCGACAGTCATGCTGCCTAGTCCTATTAATCAGGAATAAATTTAACGTGGCTTAGCCACCGATCACTATGTGACCTCATAATATAACGTGGCTCAGCCACCGATCACTATTGTGACCTAATTTAACAATTCATGGTTTAACCACCGATCACCAAGTGACCTATTAACATGCTCTTCCCCTTCATCATATTAACCCCATCCCATGCATACATACATGCAGAATCAAAACAATATACTACCTAAAAGTTCACAGTCTATCACATACATCGATACACATAGAGAAGTTTCTATGATTACGTACCTGGCATCCCTTGCCTACCCTTTTTGGGTAATTCGACTGTCTATACAGCCTTTTTTTGGCTTTTAGCCCATAACATATATTTAGGACAGATTACTATACAGCCTTTTTCCAGCTTTTAGCCCATAACATATATTTAGTACAGATTAATTAGTGTGTTAGAGATCTACACACCTGATTACAGTCAAGACAAGACCTTCTATGTCGACACTATCAGAAGCTGATACGACTGCTAACTGTCTAAGATTTTGTTCTGACGCCGGTCCACAACCCGGTGGCCAATCCCGAACTGCTGACACTGCTCGTTTCTTAAACTTAGGGATTGGTTTTACAGATCCAATCCCCTCCTTCGCCTGATTGTTTGATTCCATTAAAAGACCTTATCATAACATATGGTTAAGATCCCAATTACGATAGCGAATCTAAAAAAACCCCTTACCTTGAAATCCCGAAAAGAGAGATATGAGGTTCAGAGACTAACGGTTCCAGCTTTTAGATCTAAGCGATCTACTTCAATTCCCGAATGTCGCCCAACACGTAAACACAAGAAACCAACAATCCATTAGCCTTTCGGCTTTGTCTTCTAAAAATCAAAAGAGAAAAAGAATAGATCAGAAGAAATCGGCACCTACCTTTACAGAGAATTCGGCAACTCCTAGAAGATTTCAGCTTTTGAGAAGATCAAAAAGAAAAGATGATCTCAAGAGATCTATAAAGTTTCAGCTTTTGAGAAGATCAAAAAGAAAAGATGATCTCAAGAGATCTATAAAGTTTCGGCTTTTGAGAAGATCAAAAAGAAAAGATGATCTCAAGAGATCTATGAAGTTTCGACTTTTGAGAAGATCAAAAAGAAAAGATGATCTCAAGAGATCTATGAAGTTTCGGCTTTTGAGAAGATCAAAAAGAAAAGATGATCTCAAGAGATCTATAAAGTTTCAACTTTTGAGAAGGAGATGATTGAGAGAAAAGAGTAATATCAAACGTAAAGAAGTGATAGGAACGGTATAGGAAAAAGATGAATTTCGGCAAGGCTAGGGCAGATTCGGCTATAGCAGACAAATGTGAAAAGAAAGAATGCTTAAGGGAGTTTTTGACTTTTATTCAGAAAAGGAGGAAAAGAGAGAAGATAAAAACCCTAAATGCCGAAAATAAAGAAGAGAATGTGAGAATAAAACCCTAATGCCAATTTTAATTAAAATAGTTGAGCTTCATGCAACTTGAATTTGGGCCTCCTCAGTTGACGCCACTTCCCTGCTTTTAAGTGGCTCCACTTTGCCTGTAACACCCCAAACCCGGCCCAAACCATATGACCGAATTCGGTTTGCTACAGAGAAAACATTTTGAAAACCATTTTAAAACCGATTTTGAAATTAGTCGAAATGCCTTTCAATTTAAATTTTCTTTGTTAAAAACCAAACTTAAAATATTTGCTGAGTCGAGTTGTTTAAAAATTTCAAATGTACCCGATGGTACTTTAAAACATTTTGCGTTTAATTTGAGAAAACATGTGCAACCGTTTTAACATCATCAAGTAGTTTAAACCAAACATTCAAACATGCAGCAATAATAAAATCATTCTAGGAGGCCTTATTACAATTAAGCAACATAAACCCAAACGAAAGATAGATAAAATCCAAAATTCATTTATTAAAAATCTCTACAGCATGGCCACCTCGAGTCCATCCGTCTCCTCACCCGTGATCTACGAGTCACCTGAAAAATTAAAGGAGAAGGTGAGTCACCAAGACTCAATGTGTAACCCTTCCCCGATTTAGTGCAATAACATACACAAATCATAACCAATTAACATGCATAAGTTTAAAATGCACACAACCTAACCATCCAAACGCCTTTTTCTACCCCGTGTGGTACCAAACCACTGGTGGTGCCAAACCACTGGTGTCCAAAGACACAATTGTGTTACCAAAACACTGGTGACATATAGTCACAATTGTGATGCCAAATCACTGGAGATACCAAATCTCTGGTGTCCGAAGACACAAATCGAATGATGGGGCCAACCCATCGTGTGATACCAAATCACTGGCAGACAATCCCATATCTCAAAGTGGGGCTAACCCACGGTGGAATTAACCACAGGGACAAGTCGTTATGAGGTGCCAAACCTCTGGAGGTACCAAACCTCTGGTGACCGTAGTCACAATGTGTTACCAAAACACTGGTGTCCGTCGACACGAATATCACTGCCCCCTCCACTCATCAACCCATATCAAACAATCATGTATATTTACCGAAACCATGCAGAAAGGTTTATTTAACATCATTAATAAATTTATCATTGCCATATATCCAATAATACACATACCGAATGTGTCATGCTTCCCAAAAGCATCAAATAATAATCTCATAGCAAATAAGGACTTAACCGAATCTTTGTTAATACCATGATAGTATTACATCCATGTCTACACAAATCGATTAGGCATAAAATAACACTTAGCATATTAAAAAGTTATAAGGTGTGTATGTACACACCTGGTACCAACAAGAGTTCTAAATCCCGAATAAACAAATCGGCCACACAAGTATTCTTGGCCCTATATTCGGCCAAAAATGGTCATTAGTGCCATGGCCTATTCGGCCAAACCAAAATAATTGAGAAGGGTTCCTTGTGAACCCAAAATCTTACCCAAAAGCCTTCGAACACTAGCCAACACAATCCTAAATGAATCGGCCTCACTTCCCTACAATCAACCATCATCATTAGGGTTATTAGCCTTCGGCTTAAACGAAAACTTAAAAGAATAATCCTTTGAAATAAACCCTTACCACCTTACCAAAACCGATTGCTAGAGAAGTCCCGAGGAAATCTATGCTACCTTCAATATTCGGCCAAAGTTGATCAAGATAGGAGAAGAAGATTTTCGGCACAACAAAGAGGTATATTCGGCTATGGGACAAAAAAGAAAATAATGGAAAAGAAATAGAGTTTCGGCAAGAAGAGAGTATAGGAGATTTTTGGTGTTTAAGCAAAACAAATAGGAGAACAAGATGTTGATGCAAGTTTCGGTTTTGAGAGAATGAAAAGGAGAAAATAGAAATTGAGCAAAAATGACCAAATGGTCAAAAAGTATTAGGCTTATCAAAAGGTAAAATTCGGCCAAAAAGAAAAGAGTTTGAGAGAGAGTGTTTTGCAAACTTTTGCACCAATTGCTAGAAATGACCAAAACAACTCCTAAGCCTTACCAACAACTAGCATATAAAGTCAAATCCCCCCTTAGCCACATTGCCGTCCACATTCAAGCATTAAGGCATAGGATTTCTTTCCAAAACACATTCCACCCTTCATGCCTTTGTCCCCTCTTAATACCATAACTTCAAGATATCCTTCCATAACCTTAGGAATCTTATCCCTTTTCCCATGCTTTCCTTAAAAATAAATTCAACTTACCAAAAGTTATTAGTCCACTATCATAAACATAGGTTGACTGGCCATTAATGCTATCATGAAATAAAAACCTCAAAATGCTAAACATGCTACTCGAACCACTAACCTCAAGCAACCTTTCAAGAGCCTTAACCAACTTGCCACTTACTCCTCTTGTGCTTTAATTAACACTTAAATTAACTTAAGTGCTAAGCTCACTTAATCCACTTCATTAAATAAACCATACTAAAATTTATTCTAGCTTCCTAATATTTCCAAGCCTTCACACAAATATACTAAGCACACAAAAATTCATACCCGAGCTAACACAAATAACTAGATGACATACAAATTTTTCCTAAAGCCCATGGCCCAATCGGCCCAATTCTACTAGGCCCAATTTTGGGATGTTACAATTCTACCCTCCTTAAAGAAATTTCGTCCTCGAAATTTCCAACTAGCTCACAGTCGTACCTCCTATCTCGCCACACTACACTCCTGCTGCGCACTCTGATCTTAATAAAACCACAATGTACTTTTTAACAAAATCTTGAATCCTTAATCCCATAACCAAACATCTAATTCACACTAGCAAACCTGTTATTTAACACTTACACTTATACCAACAATTTTCCTACATTCAGCCATCACTTCTAACCAAAGCATACCTGACTTGAGAGTGAGGAAACAATCCCGAGCCTTATGCTCCTTAGACCCGCATCTCAAACATGCTCCAACCCTCCTCCAATATTCTCCCGGATGACACCTTCCACAGTAATCGCAAGCCAATAAGTTCAATCATACCGTGATTTTATAAAATCAAATTGTGACCCTAGAGAACCGTGATCTCTATTCTTCTCCAAAACTTCTTTAACTAACTGAGTCAGCTCATCAATCCGAATTCGATCATGAAACCCCGTCTCAAGCACTAGCGATGCTAACGCCTCCATTTCAAAAATATGCCTCGGTGCCGAAGATCTAGCCCTAGCACAATCGGCCTTTACCATGTCCATGACGACCACGATCTCGAGAGCTCATTCTAACTATCGCGCTTTAATCAGATTAGGAGATTTTTATGGATTAGTACATGTTTCACTTGGTTATTCGCGAAGAAATTTTATGAAGAATTTAATAGAGATTCTTTCGATCAATCAAAGTTTTAAGTCTTCTATCCTAGTTTACACAGAAAAGTACATCCATTCCCTATACCTTTCATACCTATGCTATCTTCGGCATTTCTGTCCGTTTCTATCCCAGGGGTAATTTCGTCATTTTTCCTACAGGATATTTTTGTAATAAACCGAAGAAATTTAAAAACTTTAATAAATCGAGATATTTTGAAATTTCTAAAACTGAGGAATAGTTTTGAGAGTTTCTCAATTTGAAGATATGACAGAATTTTGAAAACCAGGGGTATTTTGGTAATTTTGTCAATCAGGGGTAATTTTGTAAATTTCCAAAGTCAAGGTATTATTTTGAAATACAACATTTTTGAGTACTTTTGTAAAATAAAAGTTTGATAAAATTTGGGGTAATATGGAAATTTTAGAAACCAAGGGTATTTTCGTAATTTCGCCACTAGGGGCATTTTGGTAAATTTTTGTAAACCGAGATTATTTGAAAATTTTTGAAGATAAATTTGTCCTATTATCAAAAAGAGATAATTTAGTGATTTTAAAACCGAAGTTTTCCTTAAAACATAGCTAGTCCCTTTCGGGTTTTATTTAGGGTTTTGCCTATGACCGAGTCCTCTTGGTTAGGGTGAACCGAAGCTACGCACCAGGTAGGAATCCCGCGAAGAGGAGGTGAGTCACGAGGACTGCTTAAGTACCAAGCTCTTCCGGATCCAATCCTAGACATGCGCACCAAGATTTCCACACCCTAACTCGGCAACTTGGTCCTAGGTTTGTTTAATTAGGCCATTAAAGTCTTATGTCTTTGTTTGAGATAAACTAGTCCTAAAGTTTAAAATACTTATCACTATCTACGTCCCATGCTTCCTACCCTTCTACAGTAAATAATTCATACAAAAAGTTAGAGGTACTTACCAGGGCGGATCGGTGCCGGAGACACGGTGCCATGCTTGTTCAAAACCAGATATTTCAAAAAGGCCTACCAAACATTTTTGGGCCTTGGGCCCCCACAGCCGAGCTTTGAACTGGGCTCTGATACCAATTTTGTAACACCCCAAACCCGGCCCAAACCATATGACCGAATTCGGTTTGCTACAGAGAAAACATTTTGAAAACCATTTTAAAACCGAT
The DNA here is from genome assembly GCA_005393395.2 of Gossypium australe. NCBI lineage: Eukaryota > Viridiplantae > Streptophyta > Magnoliopsida > Malvales > Malvaceae > Gossypium > Gossypium australe. The sequence continues at coordinate 52,554,550 of CM016619.1, read as the reverse complement.
TTTGAAATTAGTCGAAATGCCTTTCAATTTAAATTTTCTTTGTTAAAAACCAAACTTAAAATATTTGCTGAGTCGAGTTGTTTAAAAATTTCAAATGCACCCGATGGTACTTTAAAACATTTTGCGTTTAATTTGAGAAAACATGTGCAACCGTTTTAACATCATCAAGTAGTTTAAACCAAACATTCAAACATGCAGCAATAATAAAATCATTCTAGGAGGCCTTATTACAATTAAGCAACATAAACCCAAACGAAAGATAGATAAAATCCAAAATTCATTTATTAAAAATCTCCACTGCATGGCCACCTCGAGTCCATCCGGCTCCTCACCCGCGATCTACGAGTCACCTGAAAAATTAAAGGAGAAGGTGAGTCACCAAGACTCAATGTGTAACCCTTCCCCGATTTAGTGCAATAACATACACAAATCATAACCAATTAAAATGCATAAGTTTAAAATGCACCCAACCTAACCATCCAAATGCCTTTTTCTACCCCGTGTGGTACCAAACCACTGGTGGTGCCAAACCACTGGTGTCCAAAGACACAATTGTGTTACCAAAACACTGGTGACATATAGTCACAATTGTGATGCCAAATCTCTGGTGTCCGAAGACACAAATCGAATGATGGGGCCAACCCATCGTGTGATACCAAATCACTGGCAGACAATCCCATATCTCAAAGTGGGGCCAACCCACGGTGGAATTAACCACAGGGACAAGTCGCTATGAGGTGCCAAACCTCTGGAGGTACCAAACCTCTGGTGATCGTAGTCACAATGTGTTACCAAAACACTGGTGTCCGTCGACACGAATATCACTGCCCCCTCCACTCATCAACCCATATCAAACAATCATGTATATTTACCGAAATCATGCAGAAAGGTTTATTTAACATCATTAATAAATTTATCATTGCCATATATCCAATAATACACATACCGAATGTGTCATGCTTCCCAAAAGCATCAAATAATAATCTCATAGCAAATAAGGACTTACCCAAATCTTTGTTAATACCATGATAGTATTACATCCATGTCTACACAAATCGATTAGGCATAAAATAACACTTAGCATATTAAAAAGTTATAAGGTGTGTATGTACACACCTGGTACCAACAAGAGTTCTAAATCCCGAATAAACAAATCGGCCACACAAGTATTCTTGCCCCTATATTCGGCCAAAAATGGTCATTAGTGCCATGGCCTATTCGGCCAAACCAAAATAATTGAGAAGGGTTCCTTGTGAACCCAAAATCTTACCCAAAAGCCTTCGAACACTAGCCAACACACTCCTAAATGAATCGGCCTCACTTCCCTACAATCAACCATCATCATTAAGGTTATTAGCCTTCGGCTTAAACGAAAACTTAAAAGAATAATCCTTTGAAATAAACCCTTACCACCTTACCAAAACCGATTGCTAGAGAATTTCCGAGGAAATCTATGCTACCTTCAATATTCAGCCAAAGTTGATCAAGATAGGAGAAGAAGATTTTCGGCACAACAAAGAGGTATATTCTGCTATGGGACAAAAAAGAAAATAATGGAAAAGAAATAGAGTTTCGGCAAGAAGAGAGTATAGAAGATTTTTGGTGTTTAAGCAAAACAAATAGGAGAACAAGATGTTGATGCAAGTTTCGATTTTGAGAGAATGAAAAGGAGAAAATAGAAATTGAGCAAAAATGACCAAATGGTCAAAAAGTATTAGGCTTATCAAAAGGTAAAATTCGGCCAAAAAGAAAAGAGTTTGAGAGAGAGTGTTTTGCAAACTTTTGCACCAATTGCTAGAAATGACCAAAACAACTCCTAAGCCTTACCAACAACTAGCATATTCGGTCAAATCCCCCCTTAGCCACATTGCCGTCCACATTCAAGCATTAAGGCATAGGATTTCTTTCCAAAACACATTCCACCCTTCATGCCTTTGTCCCCTCTTAATACCATAACTTCAAGATATCCTTCCATAACCTTAGGAATCTTATCCCTTTTCCCATGCTTTCCTTAAAAATAAATTCAACTTACCAAAAGTTATTAGTCCACTATCATAAACATAGGTTGACCGGCCATTAATGCTATCATGAAATAAAAACCTCAAAATACTAAACATGCTACTCGAACCACTAACCTCAAGCAACCTTTCAAGAGCCTTAACCAACTTGCCACTTACTCCTCTTGTGCTTTAATTAACACTTAAATTAACTTAAGTGCTAAGCTCACTTAATCTACTTCATTAAATAAACGATACTAAAATTTATTCTAGCTTCCTAATATTTCCAAGCCTTCACACAAATATACTAAGCACACAAAAATTCATACCCGAGCTAACACAAATAACTAGATGACATACAAATTTTTCCTAAAGCCCATGGCCCATTCGGCCCAATTCTACTAGGCCCAATTTTGGGATGTTACATTGCCACTAGGCCACAAGCCCATTTGTATCTTAAACCATGCACAACTAATTTTAAATCTATATCCAAATTCTAAAGTCCATTTAAAAAGAAAACCAAAATTTCCTTAAAGCCAAAGTTTGATCCCGGGACTTCATAGAAGCCCCCTAACATTCCAAAATCACTTATCCAATAGGTCCAACTTGCACTAAAGCCGATCTCTTGTTCTCTAAAAATTTTAAACGCTACTACGCTCAAGGCCCATTGGGCTCAATCCTACTAGGCCCAAATTCGGGATGTTACAAGTGTAGAGGATGGAGGGTTGATTGTAGAAATCCCCAGGTGTGTTGAGGATAGACATATAGAGTGGAGTGTAGAGGATGGAAAATTAGGCTGGGTTGGGTTTTCATATGGATTATTTGGTTATGCTATGTGGATTGGGCTTCGGCCAATGGTGCTTTGGGGCTAAGGCTCATTTGTGGAGTATGTGGACTAATTGCACACTGAGTCTTGTGACTCACTCTTTTGTTTAAACAATTGCAGGTGATTCTTAGCTTTATGGACTGGGCTAGAGGGAACTCGAGGTGACCACGCATGGGTTTTGCTATTAAACTTTATTTCATTTATCATTTACCACTTTTGGGGATTTTTCTTGGGTGTAATAAGGCCATCTCAAATTTAGCAATTTTCTTTCGGGTTTTAAACTATGGACATATTAATTACAAACTGCTCAATAGGACGTTTTAAAATTAAAATACAAACTGAAGTTTTCTTTACAACCTGCTAAACAACGTTTCTTATAAAAAGGGATTCTATTAAAAACCTAATAATCGAATAATCAGTAAGTGATTTCAAATGTCACCTAATCATGAGGCTCGGCTAATTAAAATTCTAAGTTAAATGAACAACGGGTTTTCAACTGAGCCACGAAAATTGAGATTTCATAATGACGTAGAATTCTTCTGAAACTCATGAAACTTTCTAAACTTTTTCCTAGTAACATGCCAGATCCGGTCGTAGTGTTTGGGTTAGGTTTGGGGTGTTACAATTTGGTATCAGAGCCAGGTTTAAAAAGCTCGGCCTTGGGTTTTGGGTTAAAAATGTTTTCCAGATTTCACTTTTAAGGAAAAATATGAATCTGTTTTCTTGAAGTGTGGCACCCAAGTCTCCGGCCCGAGTCTGCCAGGTAAGTTTTCTTATGGTTAAATGATTGGCATAAAGTGGATGTATTATGTGAGTATGTTGCTGTGGATGATGGAATTAAGGAACTTTACTATAGAAATGAAAAACTTTAGGTATACTTGTGTTTGCGGAAAAAACTACTTATACTTCTATCTTCATAAAACTACTCGATTAATAAACAGTGGAAAGAAATACTGACGCATAAAATTTGTAATCAGAAAAGGACGGAATATTAGACATGAGTGGTAGAGGATGTGGACGTGTTACACACGGCCGTGGAAGAGGTCAAGGTAATGAGGTTGAACTCTCGGAAGCAAGAAATGAGCCTGAGGGCGAAGTGCCAGCATCATCTGTGGTGGAAATGGGATCGTAAGACAGAACTGGTGGAGATGATGCCCTATCTCAAGCTATGTTGCGGGTGTTGGAAAGAGTGGCTGGGGCAAGCACCGGAACAGCAACTCGAAAGTCCATCCTTGAGTGACTTCAGGCGAATAGAGCCGAAATGTTTAGAGGTATATCTGGAGTAGCTCCAAACGTGGCTGAGTATTGGCTAGAGGCAGTCGAGAGAATTATGGATGACTTGGACTGCACGGCAGAGGAGAAGCTGAAGGGCGCGGTGTCTCTACTTCGGGACGAGGCATATCAGTGGTGGCTTACCGTGAGAGAGGGTACTCCAGCGGATCGAGTTGATTGGGATTTCTTTAAGATGACGTTCCAAGGGAAGTACGTTGGGGCCAGTTACGTGGATGCTCAGAGGAAAGCGTTCTTGAATTTGGTCCAATGGGGTAAGTCGGTAGCTGAGTATGAAGCGAAATTTCTACGGTTGAGCCGGTACGCCCGAGGGATAGTTGCGACCAAGCATGAGCATTGCGTGCGGTTTGAAGATGGGCTGCGTGACGAGCTGCGAGTGTTGATAGCTCCTCAGCGGGAGAGAGATTTTGCTATCCTGGTGGAAAATGCTAAAATAGCCAAGGAGGTGACGCGGACTGAGAAGCAAAATAAGGACAAGGATAGAGGTAGAAATAAGAGGAGTGACATACCGTCAGGGTCATCTGGGGGTTTTCAGAAGAGGCCTAGGGTTGATGGGTCGGGTCGCGTTGCAACGCCAGTTGCTGTTTTTCGACAGTGTGCTCAGTGTGGAGGTCACATGCAGGAGAGTGCTGGGGAAGAGATAGGGTATGTTTTAGGTGTGGGTCAAAGGATCACCTGATCAGGAACTGTCCGCTAGAAATAACCAAGGCTCGGATGGTAGGTCAGGGGTATGTGCAGCCGGGAAGGGGTGGACAGCAGATGCCGAGGGGTCGTGGTCCGAACAGAGGAGGGAATGGTTCTGGTCGGGGTCGTGGAGCACCGGGCAGAGGTGCTGGGAATACAGAGGCAAGACAGCCCAGGTTAGTTTATACAGTCGGACGCCGAGAAGAGGGGGATGCACAAGATATTATAACGTGTATGTTCCTCATTTTCGTTTTACCATTTATTGCATTAATTGACATTGGGCTGACGCATTCTTATGTTGCTAGTGTGGTGTCTGGAACCTTGAGCATGAACTCTGAAACTACTTCTAGGGAGATGACTGTACTTAGTCCCTTAGGACAGACTGTAGTGGTAAACAAACTTTTTAGAAATGTGCCTCTAGAAGTACAAGGGTTGGTTTTCCCGGCTGATTTGATGGAACTACTGTTCGGGGAGTTCGATTTGATCTTAGGCATGGATTGGTTGGTAAGATATCGAGCAAACTTGGATTGTGCTGCTAAGCGCATGGTGTTAAGGACTCCTAAGGATGATGAAGTTCTGGTGATAGGCAAAAAGAGAGACTACTTGTCCAATGTAGTGTCTGCTCTTAAGGCGGAAAGAATGGTGAGAAAAGGGTGCAGGGCTTTCTTAACTTTTGTCAGTGCATTGGATGCAAAGGAAGTGACCGCGAATGAGGTTAGAACAATAAAGGAATTTGTAGATGTCTTTCCTGAAGAGCTCCCAAGGTTGCCTCTAGACCTTGAGGTGGAGTTCGGAATTGAGCTACTTCCAGGTACGACTCTGGTGTCCATCGCCCCTTATAGGATGGCGTCGAAGAAGCTGGTTGAACTTAAAGCTCAGATCCAAGAGTTGTTAGATCGTGGTTTTATCCGACCTAGTGTATCTCCGTGGGGAGCGCCGATGATGTTTGTGAGGAAGAAAGACGAGTCTATGCGTTTGTGCATTGATTACCGCCAGTTGAATAAGTTGACGATCAAGAACAAGTACCCGTTGCCGAGGATAGATGGTCTATTTGATCAGCTCAAAGGGGCCTCGGTCTTTTCAAAGATAGATTTAAGGTCGGGATATCATCAGCTTAAGGTCAAGGAAGTGGATGGTTGCAAGACGGCTTTTCGGACTCGCTGTGGTCACTACGAGTTCCTGGTGATGTCGTTTGGTTTGAAAAATGCACCAGCTGCGTTCATGGATATGATGAACCAAGTTTTTCAACCCTATCTGGACCGGTTCATTGTTGTGTTCATCTTCGAGTGGTATATTCCAAGACAAAAGAGGAACACGATTCGCATCTTCGAGTGGTTCTGCAGATTTTGAGGGAGAAGCAGCTGTACGGCAAGTTTAGCAAGTGTGAGTTTTGGTTGAAGGAAGTTACTTTTCTGGGTCATGTGGTATCTGTAGAAGGGATTAGGGTTGATCCCCAGAAGATTGAAGTGGTGTTGGATTGGAAACCACCTAAGTCTATGGGAGGGATTCGGAGTTTCCTTGGTCTGGCTGGGTATTACCGAAGATTCGTTGAGGGGTTCTCCTTGATTGCGGTACCATTAACCAAGTTGCTGCAGAAGGGGGTACCATTCGTTTGGTCTAGTAAGCAACAGGAAAGCTTTGAGAAGCTGAAGAGGATTTTGACAGAGGCTCCGGTGTTGATTCAACCTGAGGCCAGTAAGGAGTTCGTGGTTTATTGTGATGCTTCACACACCGGATTAGGATGTGTGTTGATGCAGGATGGGAAGGTTATTGCGTATGCGTCTCGGCAGTTAAGACCGTATGAGATGAATTATCCCACGTATGATTTGGAGTTGGCTGCGGTAGTTTTTGCTCTGAAGATCTGGAGACATTATTTGTATGGAGAGAAGTCTGTTATCTATACTGACCACAAGAGTTTGAAGTATCTCTTAACTCAGAAGGAGTTGAATTTAAGGCAGCGAAGGTGGGTTGAGTTGTTGAAGGATTATGACTGCTCGATTGAATATCATCTGGGTAAGGCTAATGTGGTGGCAGATGCGCTGAGCCGAAAAGTAATATCGGATTTGAGAGCGTTGTTCGCCCATCTTAGTTTGTATGATGACGGAAGTCTGTTAGCTTAACTTCAAGTGAAGTCGATGTAGGTAAATCAGATTAAAGAGAAATAATTATCGAATGATGTCTTGAGTGCTGAACTTCTGCAAATACAGAATGGTGGGGTAGAATATTACAGTTTGAACGGTGATGGGGTTTTGTGTTTTCGTGAGAAGGTTTGCATGCCAAAGGATGTGGAGTTGAGGCAGATGATTCTTCAGGAAGCGTATAGTAGCCCTTACGTTATGCATCCTGGAGGGAGTAAGATGTACCGGGATCTGCATGAACAGTTTTGGTGGCCTGGATTGAAGCGGGAGGTTACGGAATTTGTGGGGAAGTGTTCAACTTGTCAGCAGGTTAAAGCGGAGCATCAGTTGCCTTCAGGGTTATTGCAGCCGGTGAATATTCCACAGTGGAAATGGGAAAGGATCACTATGGACTTTGTTAGTGGGCTACCTCTTACGCCTACTAAGAAAGACTCAGTACGGGTGAGTGTGGATCGGTAGATGAAGTCCACACATTTCATACCTGTTCGTGTTGACTACTCTCTTCAGAGGTTGGCTAAGCTGTATGTGGCAGAAATTGTGAGGTTGCATGGGGTACTAGTATAGATCATATCAGATAGAGACCCTAGGTTTACGTCGCGATTCTGGAGGGCACTGCATCAGGCATTGGGTACAAGACTGGACTTCAGCACAGCTTTTCATCCACAGACGGATGGTCAGACTGAGAGAGCAATTCAGATCTTGGAGGATATGTTGAGGGGCTGTGTCATCGATTTCAAGGGTAGTTGGGAAGAGTTCTTACCGTTGGCGGAATTCGCATACAACAGCTACCAATCTAGTATTCGGATGGCGCCCTATGAAGCGTTATATGGGCGGAGGTGTCGTACTCCTACCTGTTGGACAGAATTGGGTGAACGCCAGGTTTTGGGTCCAGAATTGGTTGCAGAGACAGAGGAGAAGGTTAAGCTAATTAGGGCTCGATTGAAGGAAGCGTCCGATAGGCAGAAATCTTATGCAGATCTGAAGCGAAAGGAAATAGAGTTTGCAGTGGATGACCAGGTCTTCTTGAAAGTTTCACCTTGGAAGAAGGTGATGAGGTTTGGACGGAAGGGCAAGCTAAGTACTAGGTTCATTGGGCCTTATCGGGTTTTGAAGCGTGTGGAACCAGTGGTGTATCAACTGGAGTTACCTTCAGAATTGAAACAGATGCATGATGTGTTCCGTGTTTCAATGTTAAGATGCTACCGTTCTGATCCGTCACACGTCATGCCAGTGGAGGAAATTTAGGTAAGGCCGGACTTGTCCTATGAGGAGGAACCAATCCAGATCTTGGAACGAGACGTCAAGGTGCTAAGAAGGAAATCAGTCCTATTGGTTAAAGTCTTGTGGTGAAACCATGGAATGGAAGAGGCAACGTGGGAGCCAGAGAATGCGATGCATCAGTAGTACCCGTATCACTTTTGACAGGTAATTTCGAGGCCAAAATTTCTTTAAGGGGGTAGAACTGTAACATCCGGGATTTAGGGGCTTTGCATTTTCTCTGTATCTATGTGTTTGGTATACTTTGTATGTTGTTTGAGTGTGTTTGGGGTCTCCGGGAAGGCCCGGGGTTAAGCCGAAACCTTGGCCAACGTTTTAATTTTGGGCACTTTAGGAGGGAAGCTGACTGGGGCAGGACTTAAAGTTTATTGCTTGTGGTTGTTGACACAAGAATTAAGGTGGTAAAGTGGCAAAGAGGCGCCACTTAAGGAGCAGGTAAGTGACGCCTCAGGGAGAGCAGTGAGGGAGCAGGTTCGATTCGCGTCGTCAGCAATGTGGATTTTTATTTTTTGTCTTATGAGCCTAACAGCTTGGATGATGGATTCGGTTAGGAGCCTTGAAGAGTGGAGGTGGACTTAGTCAAATATTTTTGAATGGTAGGTCAAGAGAGAAAGGTGGGTTTTGAATGGTTCAAAATTTTCAAATGGATGAATGGGAGTGAATGTAGGAGGTAATCAAGGAGTGGTGGCTTTTTGGGAGCTTGTTGGACGAATTTTGAAGGTTGCTAGGGGGAGAGTTTCGGTTTTAGAGCTAGGAGGGTGGTGAGCCGAAATCTTAAGGTTAATAGGTCTAGGTCCCTCTCTTAGCAACGGTTCAATCGATTTTGAGGTGCCTAGAGGTGCTGATTTCTCCATAGTGTCACTTTGAGCATAAGGTTGGAAACCGAATGGGGAAACACTCTCTTCTCTCTTTTGTTTGAACCTTTCTCTTCATTTCACTGTTAGCCAAAACCAAAACCTGTTGCCCTCTACTCTATTCTTCTTTTCTCATTTTTCTCTCATTATTCATTTATCATATCTTCTTCTCTCTTTTTCTTATGCTGCCGAAACCTCTTGAGCTTTATCGAATCTCTCTTTTTCTCATTTTTGGTGCTTTCATTTCGTTTCGATTCACCCTTGATCATTGCCGAATCCCCTGCCTAACTCTTTTTCTTTTCACATCGTTTCACTTGTGCCGAGTAAGGTTATCTTCTTTTCATCTCATTTGAGCACTTAACCAAATTATCTCCTTCAACCATTCACTTCTGTTGACACCCTAATACCTTAGCCTTCCCTCATGTTTCTCTTTTCTTTCTTCACTTTACTGTAATTGTTCCTGTACCGGTTATCCCTTGTGAGCTGAATCTAAGCCCTTGCTACCGATTATTTTCCTTCATTTATTATTTCAAAGATCCGTTGGTAGGTAGTTAATCGTTCCCTTTTATTTTCTTCCTTCTCTCTTGCCAAGGCCGAATCTTTTCTCAAGGCCGAACCTCTGAATGTTGTTTTCTTTTTCTTCTCTAGAGATATTATCTGTGTTAGCCTAACACGGTGGAACAAAGTGATAGGAATCTGCTACGGATCTCTAATCGATTTGGTTTATTAAGGTAAGAGGGACTCTGTCACCATGTTTTGTTCTTCTTTCGATTTTTGTAGCCAAAGCTGCATGGCTAATTGGCTTGGTGATGCTATTGTGTCGACTCATACTCATTTACTTTCTTGTCTCTGGTAGGGGGCCTATTCCGGGGAAATATTGCTAGTCGAATCGCTTGAATCCCAAGTTTGGGAATCAGTCAATCTTTGAACCCTATCTCTCTTTTGGGGATCTCAAGGTAAGGGTTTTCTCTTTAGATATTTGATCGAGTTCTCCTTTCGTTATTCGCTACCTTAACTCTATGTTGTTGTTAAATAATCGCTATTTCATTATAGTATCTTCTGACCAAGATTGTTTTTATGGAATCGAGTACCAGCCAAACAAAGGAGGGGGTTGGACACTCAGTCCCTATCCCTAAATTCAAGAGACGTGCGGTGTCAGCAGTTCGAGACTGGCCACCGGGTTGTGGGCCGGCTTCTGAAAGGGATAAGCATATCGTTGTGATCTCTGCGAGTAAGGACGTTAGCGAGATCGATAGTGTAGTCTTGCGTGTTTACAGGTGTGTAATTACCACACTATCTCCTTTTGTATATAAATCGTGTATGTGTTATGTTTGAAAGTCGAAAATTTCGGTAATGGTGATTTAGCTACCCAGGGTGGGTAAAACCGAAACTTCTGGTCAGTATAGCATGATTTTACTTCATAATTATTGTTGATAGCATGACTATGTGTATACACTAAATATTGCATGGATGACATCATATAACCTGCTATTATATTATGTTGCATGTGCATGGGATTTGGGATATTAACGTTATGAAGGGGAAGTATATATCGGTGACACTGTCACACTAAATGATGGCTTGGTGCCTCATTTTCGTATTGGTGATTTGATCACATGGTGATCGGTGGCTAGACCACGTTGCATTGACTTTGAGCAGTGTGTCTGTCAGCATGACTGCCAAAGAGGAGTGTAGAGGATGGAGGGTTAATTGTAGAAATCCCTAGGTGTGTTGAGGATGGACATATGGAGTGGAGTGTAGAGGATGGAAAATTAGGCTGGGTTGGGTTTTCAAATGGATTATTTGGTTATGATGCGTGGATTGGGCTTCGGCCAATGGTGCTTTGGGGCTAAGGCCCATTTGTGGAGTATGTGGACTAATTGCACACTGAGTCTTGTGACTCACTCTTTTGTTTAAACAATTGCAGGTGATTCTTAGCTTTATAGACTAGGCTGGAGGGAACTCGAGGTGACCACGCATGGGTTTTGCTATTAAACTTTATTTCATTTATCATTTACCACTTTTAGGGATTTTTCTTCGTTGTAATAAGGCCATCTCAAATTTAGTAATTTTCTTTCGGGTTTTAAACTATGGACATATTAATTACAAACTGCTCAATAGGATGTTTTAAAATTAAAATACAAACTGAAGTTTTCTTTACAACCTGCCAAACAACGTTTCTTATAAAAAGGGATTCTATTGAAAACCTAATAATCGAATAATCGGTAAGTGATTTCAAATGTCACCTAATCACGAGGCTCGGCTAATTAAAATTCTCGGCTAATTAAAATTCTAAGTTAAATGAACAACAGGTTTTCAACTGAGCCACGAAACTTGAGATTTCATAATGACATAGAATTCTTCTGAAACTCGTGAAACTTTCTAAACTTTTTCCTAGTGACATGCCAGATCCGGCCGTAGTGTTTGGGCCGGGTTTGGGGTGTTACACATGACATAAATGCACTTTTAATAAAGTATGTAAATCATACCATAAAATTTTTAGTTACTTAGGAAAGCTAAGTATGCACGAAAGTTTAAGTCTCTAGAATTAACTTTGTAATTTCTTGAGGCGAAATCCTAGAAAGCATGAAATGTTGAAAATGATTTAGGCAAACTTTTTTTTTGGACCATTTAAGTCTTCAAGCCAACCTTAATAAAATTTTATCCTTTGAAACCCTGAGACTGTATGGCCTAATTTTGTATGAACCTTTGCAATATTTAGCCATCACTTCTCTCATAATTATCTTTAAATTGTCTCAAAAACTAGACTCGGTCTATTCAAAATATTCTTTAAAAATAATTTTGGAGGAGTTGAAAAGAAATATCAAATGCTCAAAAAAAATTTTATAGTACATACAGTAAAATGCTCGTGAAAAGAGAGGGAGAGAGAGAGCATATGTACTAGAAAGAAATAGATGTACAAAAGAGCATGTATGTAACATCCTGAATTTATGGGCTTGTGCATTTTGTGTAGTGTATGTTTAGAATATTAATTTAGGGATTTGAGGTGCAAATGGAGCTCAGGTTTGGACTGAGGCTTTGATTAAATATCTTCTTTAGACACTCTAGGGGCCTAAATTAAAGTTTTAATAGTTTAATTGACATATTGGGCCTGTGGCCCAGCAACTAGGGGCACAGTAAAGGGGAGCTATAAGTGGCGTCATTAGTGCATGAGGAAGGCCCAAATTGTGGTTGCTTGAAGCCCAAGTTATAGGGCAAAATTTCGGCACTTAAAAGAGTAAAGGGGACGGCATAAGGCTATTATTTAGGGATTTATTTTATGTGGATAATAAGCAAGATAAAGGCTATTTTTGAGGAGATAATAGATCAAGATAAGGGAAAAGATGAGAGCTCATCCAGGAGGCTTGAGTTGGCCGAAAATCAAATTTTGTGAAGGGGGAAATCGGTAAAGTATAGGCTAAGTATGTGTTGAAATTTGCTGTCAAAGTTCTCATCATTCTTCTCTTTTCTCTGCCGAAATTCCTACTCTATTCTTCCTCTCTTCTCTTTTTCTTTAGTTGGCCGAATCCTCTAACAGATTCCTTTCTCATCTTTTTCAAGACACTTAAGCCGAATCTTCAAGCCTCTCTTTGCTTTCTTTTCACTTTTCTTTTTAGCCGAAACCACATTAGTTCATCTTCTCCGGGATTTTCATAAAAGCCGAAACCGTGAGATCTCGTCTACTGTGATTGCCGAAATCACTCTAGGGTGTCTGCTTATGCCGAAATCTGAAGGGAATTGAAGGTAAGTATTGATTCGTGGGATCTAAATCTTTTCCGGCTTTTCAAAGTCTCTGGCCAAATGGCTATTTAGTGACTAATCTATTGTTTTTCTCTTATTTTCGGCATTCTGGGATCTGAAGTGGGGCCAATTGCATAGATCTCTAAGTTATAGTTCGGTAACACTCGAATCGTGCTACTTTCGAGATTTCAAGGTAAGGAGATCTATTGATTTTAGTGTGTAAATTCGGGATTTACTAACCTTTGGCCGATTATAGGGGAGGCCAAATCTTCGCAACCTTCCGGCTTTTGAGCAAGATTTTAGACTAAGGGTTGTAGATCCGGATAGCAAGGATATTGACTAAGAGTGTAGTACTACGTGATATCAGGTGTGTAACTTCTCACACCATTAGATTGAATGCTAATATATATATGTGTAATAAATCTGCTATACTCTGTTAAATGCCGAAATCCCGGCATAACGTTTGAATACCCGAAGAGGGTAAAGGCTAAATATCAGGTTAGTGATTTCTGCCATTCCTCAGTGAATGTTTCTGTTAAAAACGATATGTTTTATATGACGATTTCTATGTATGCTTGGGGTTGGGTGATTGATGAAAGGGGAAGTGATCTGTTCTGGTGGCTTATGCCATTTCAGCCTGGTGACTCTGTCACAACTCTGTTTCTAGTGGCTTCGCCATTTCAGCCTGGTGACTCTGTCACAACTTTGACGATGGGCAGCTAACTGCAGCATGACTACCACCGATGGTGTGTAGCGGTGTGGGTTGATTGTAGAAATCCCCAATGGTGTGATTGACAGGTAAGGGTGCTATGTAGCGGGTGGAAACCTAGGATTTGGGTTGGGCTTTACATATTTTTTGATCTATTATTGGTTTTTTTTATATATTTTTGATTAAGGGATTTCAATTTCGTTGTAATAAGGCCTTGGGCCACTAGACTATTATTTATGTTTCGGTTTTATGTTGGGCTTTTATTAATGGGCCTTTAAATTTTATGTTTAAATTAAGTTAAGACATGTATAGAATTTCGGTTTTTATTTAAAAATTCACCAAGGTAATTTATAACTTTATATTTTATATAAACTTAATAAATTATTAACTTTTCGGTATAAATACTTAAACCTGATAAATATTTTTTTTTCCAAAGTGCTACATCTTTTTGTAAAATTTCCGTAGTGACATGCCAGATCCGGTTGTAGTGTTTGCGCCGGGTTTGGGGTGTTACAAATTGGTATCAGAGCCTGGTTCAAAACTCGGCTTTGGGGTTTTAGGCTCAAAATGTTTTCTAAAGATGGGTTTTTTTGGAAACATGCATGTTTATAAATAAAATACAGGTTGGTTTTTCGGCATGGCACCTGCGTCTCCGACCCAAGTCCGCCAGGTAAGTATTCTAAACCATTGTGTGAAATATGTGTGGGCTTGATGGGCTTTATGGGACGTAGACTAGTTAGAACTTGATGGACTCTAGGCTTAGCTTAAACAACTTTCTAAAACTCATAAGACTTAATTTCACTAAACAAACCCGTGAGCGAGTCGCAAGACTAGGGTGTGGCAACAGGCATGCGCATGTCTAGGATTGGATCCGGAAGAGCTTGGTATTTAAGCAGTCCTAATGACTCACCTCCTCTTCGTTGGAATCTTACCTGGTGTGTAGTGACTGTTCACCTTAGCCGAGTTAGGGTGTGGCAACGGGCATACGCATGTCTAGGAGTGGATTCAGGGAGAGCTTGGTATGTAAGCAGTCCTAGTGACTCACCTCCTCTTCGCTGGAATCCTACCTGGTGCGTAGTGACTGTTCACCCTAATCATGAGGACTTGTTGACAGGCTAAACCTTATAATAAAAACCCGGAAGGGACCAGCCACCTTATTTTTACAAAATTACTAAAATACCCTTAGCTTGAAAAAAAAATAATACCCATGATTTGCAAATATTCCCCGATTTACAAAGTCAACGAAATTTTTCCTTAAAAAAAAAAACTCACCCAACACACGACAACAACCAAAAACTCACAAACACCTGAACACTACTATTTTCTTTTGAAATCAAATTCTCCAAGATACCCCCTTAGTTTGGTAAAATTTTGAAAATACCCTTGATTTGTAAAAATTACTAAATTGCCCCTGATTTGTAAAATGACCAAAGATTACAAAATTACCAAAATACCCCCGGATTGAAAAATTACCGAAATACATCCAGATTGCAAAATTACCAAAATACCCCCGGATTTCAAAATTAAAAAATACCCTTATTTCATGAAATCAACAAGGAACTCTATATGGAAAATTACGAAAATACCCCTGTAGGATAAAATTACGAAAATACCCTTGGGTAGTGGAATAACGAAAATACCCCTATGTATTGAATGTGGATGTATGGATGTTGGTTGTATGTTGATTGTGGAATGTATGTAGTTTCTAGAACTAGGGGATGTGAACTTGAGACTGAATTGTAGATTCGAAAGAACTACTCTTAAAATTACTATTCATAAGACTGTTCGTCGTTAATCAGTGGAAAGAATTAATGATTCATAAAATTCTTAATCAGATAAACGCCAATCGGATGAATGAGTACAAGGGGTCGAGGACGTCTTCCGCGTGGACGCGATAGGGGTAGGATGACCGTGTCTGAGCCAGTAGGGTCTGGCCACGGATCAGGAAACGAGATGCTAGATTCGCCAGCTGTGGAAGGAGAATTACAGGATCAGGCAACCGGAGATGATGCGGTATCCCATGCGAGGTTAAGGGTTTTAGAGAGGGTTGCTGGAGTAGGCATGGGCACAGGAGCCCGGAAATCTGTGCCGGAGCAGCTTAGGGCCAATGGGGCAGAAGTGTTTAGGGGAGTTTCTGGCGTAGCCCCTAACACAGCTGAGTATTGGATGGAAGCGACTGAGCGCATAATGGATGACTTAGATTTCACGGTGGAGGAGAAGTTGAAAGGGGTCGTGTCTCTTCTTCGAGAGGAGGCTTATCAGTGGTGGCTCACGATGAAGGAGGGTACTACCGCAGATCGGATTGACTGGGACTTCTTTAAGGAGTCATTCCAGGGAAAGTATGTTGGGGACAGCTATGCACAGAGGAAGGCATTTTTTAATCTAGTGCAAGGAAGTAAATTTGTGGCTGAATATGAGGCGGAGTTTTTGCGCTTGAGCCGCTACGCTCGAGGAATGGTAGCAATCGAATATGAACATTGTGTTCGGTTCGAGGATGGATTGCGAAATGAGTTAAGGGTTTTGATAGCACCGTAGAGAGAGAGAGATTTTGCTGTTCTGGTGGAGAAGGTTAAGATAGCTCAGGAGGTAAAACGGACTGAAAGACAGGAAAGAGATAAGGAGCAGGGTAGGAATAAGAGAAATTTTGGGCGGGCAGGAGCATCTGGGAATTCGCAGAAAAGGCCTAGGTCTGATGGGCCAGCTCGTGCTTTGACACCTGCTGCGGGGAATCAGAATCGATTACGTAATTGGTGCGAGAAAGCACATTCTGGGGAGTGTAGAAGAAGAACGGGTGGATGTTTCAGGTGTGGATCCACGGAGCATCTGATTAAGGACTGTCCGCAAGTGGATCAGGTACGGCCAACGGGCTGAGGTTCTGATCAGACTAGGAGAGATGACCAGCCTGGACCGAGGGGTCGTGGTTCAGGTAGGGTGGAAATGGGGCTGGTCGAGGTCGTGGAGCACCTGGTAGAGGTGCAGGTACTGTAGATGCAAGGCAGCCGGGTTTAGTCTATGCAGTTCGTCGAAAGGAGGATGGTGATGCACCGGATGTCATAACCGGTACGTTTCTTATTGCTGATAACCCTTTTCTTGCCTTGATTGATATTGGGTCATCCCACTCCTATGTTGCATGTTCGATATCTGAGACCCTAAGTATAGACTCTGAAACAACTACTCGGAAGATGACCGTGGTTAGTCCCCTAGGGCAAAATAGGGTAGTGGACAAGCTATTTAAGAATGTACCGTTAGAGACTCAAGAGGTAGTGTTTCCGGCAGACTTAATGGAGTTGCCATTTGGAGAGTTTGATCTTATCCTAAGAATGGTTTGGTTAACTATGCATCGTGCTAAGTTGGATTGTGAGACCAAGCGTGTGGTGTTGAATACCCCGGAAGGAGGGGAGGTGGTTGTGTTAGGGGAAAGAAGGAACTATTTGTTCAACGTAGTATCGGCATTGAAGGCTGTTAAGATGATTCAGAAAGGATGCAACGCATTCCTAGCTTTTATTAGTGCTTTGGATGCTAAGGAGGTGACTGTCGGTGAGGTTCGAACAGTCAAGGATTTCGCGGATGTCTTTCCGGAGGAGTTGCCAGGAATACCCCCAGATCGCGAAGTGGAGTTTGGAATAGAACTACTTCCGGGTACGGCTCCAGTATCCGTTGCCCCTTATCGAATGGCACCGAAGGAGTTGGTGGAACTCAAAGCTCAAATCCAGGAGCTTTTGGATCGAGGATTTATCTGACCGAGTGTGTCTCCATGGGGAGCGCCTGTCCTATTCGTGAAAAAGAAGGACGGATCCATGCGTATGTGCGTGGACTATCGTCAACTGAATAAGTTGATGATTAAGAGCAAGTACCCATTGCCAAGAATCGACGACCTGTTTGATCAGCTTAAAAAAGCTTCGGTCTTTTCAAAGATTGATCTAAGGTTGGGTTATCATCAGTTAAAGGTGAAGGAAGGAGACATTCATAAGACGACGTTTCGAACACGCTACGGTCATTATGAGTTCTTGGTAATGCCGTTCGGTTTGACAAACGCGCCAGCAGCATTTATGGATATGATGAACTGGGTGTTTCAACCATACCTTGATCGGTTCGTGGTGGTGTTTATTGACGATATTTTGGTTTACTCCAAGTCCGAGGAGGAGCATGATGCACATCTTCGTGTGGTGTTGCAAATTTTGAGGGAGAAGCAGCTGTACGCAAAGTTCAGTAAGTGTGAGTTCTGGCTGAAGGAAGTGACTTTCTTAGGGCAAGTAGTTTCCGCAGAGGGAATTAGGGTAGACCCTCGGAAGATAGAAGCTGTATTAAATTGGAAACCGCCGAAGTCTGTGGCAGAAATTCGAAGTTTCTTGGGATTGGCAGGGTATTACAGGAGATTTGTTGAGGGGTTCTCTTCAATAACAGCACCTTTAACTAAGTTGTTAAAGAAGGGAGTATCGTTTGTATGGACTGACAAACAGCAGGAGAGCTTTGAGAAGCTGAAGAGAATCTTGACGGAAGCGCCAGTGTTAATTCAGCTAGAGGCGGGAAAGGAATTTACCGTCTACTGTGATGCGTCACACACAGGTTTAGGGTGTGTATTAATGCAAGATGGAAAAGTTGTTGCATATGCATCTCGACAGTTGCGACCGCATGAATTGAACTACCTTACGCACGATTTAGAATTGGCGGCGGTAGTGTTTGCTCTGAAGATTTGGAGGCATTACCTGTATGGGGAGAAGTCGGTTATTTACACGGACCATTAGAGTCTGAAGCATATCCTTACCCCGAAGGAGTTGAATCTGAGACAGAGAAGGTGGATCGAGCTGTTAAAGGACAAAGACTGCTCGATCGAATTTCACCCGAGTAAGGCTAACGTGGTGGCAGATGCACTAGGTAGGAAGGCGATAGCGGATTTGAGGGTGATGTTCGCTCATCTCAGTCTGTATGAGGATGGCAGTTTGGTGGCTGAACTCCAAGTAAGACCTTTTTGGACAAGTCAAATCAAAGAGAAGCAACTTCTAGACGATGTTTTGAGTGCTCAACTCCAGCGAGTGCGAAGTGGGGAAGGAGAGGACTATAGTTTGAATGGTGATAGAATTTTGTGTTTTCATAAGAAAGTTTGTATGGCAAAGGACGTGGAGTTAAGGCAGATGATTCTTCAGGAGGCGCATAGTAGCCCTTACGCTATGCATCCTGGAGAGGTTAAGATGTATCGGGAGTTGCGAAAGCAATTCTGGTGGCCAGGTCTGAAGCAGGAAGTGACAGAGTTCGTGGGAAAGTGCTCGGCGTGTCAGCAAGTGAAAGCGGAACACCAGTTGCCTTCGGGGTTGTTGCAACCGGTGAAGATTCTACAGTGCAAATGGGAGAGAATCACGATGGATTTTGTTAGTGGGTTACCCCTTACGCCCACTAAGAAGGATTCAATTTGGGTGATTGTGGATCGACTAACGAAATCTGCTCACTTCATACCGATTCGTGTTGACTACTCCCTGCAAAGGTTGGCTAAGTTGTATGTGGCAGAGGTGGTCAGATTACATGGTGTACCTGTGTCGATCATATCAGATAGGGACCCTAGGTTCACGTCACGATTCTGGAAGGCTCTGTATCAAGCAATAGGAACAAGGTTAGACTGTAGTACCGCTTTTCACCCATAGACTGATGGTCACTCTGAGAGGGTAATTCAGATCTTGGAGGATATGCTAAGGGGTTGCATCACCGATTTTAGGGGTAGTTGGGAGGAGTATTTACCCTTGGCTGAATTCGCATACAAAAATAGTTATCAAGCTAGCATTCGGATGGCACCGTATGAAGCGTTATATGGAAGGAGATGTCATACCCCTACTTGTTGGATGGAGTTGGGTGAACGTCAGGTGTTGGGTCCAGAGCTAGTTTCGGAAATGGTGGAGAAAGTTAAGTTAATATGGGCTCGATTGAAGGAAGCGTCTGATCGGCAGAAGTCTTATGCGGATATAAAGTGGAAGGAGATGGAATTTGCAGTAGGAGACCAAGTCTTTTTGAAGGTATCTCCACGGAAGAAGGTAATGAGGTTTGGACGAAAGGGTAAGCTAAGTCCTCACTTTATTGGGCCGTATCGGGGTATTGGAACGCGTGGGGCCAGTGGCTTTTCGTTTGGAGTTGCCTTCAGAGTTGGAGCAGATACATGACGTGTTTCATGTCTCGATGCTAAGACGTTACCGTTCGGATCCATCGCATGTAGTGCCGGTGGAAGAGATTGAAGTAAGGCTAGATTTATCTTTTGAGGAGGAACCAGTGCAAATCTTGGATCGAGACGTAAAAGTATTGAGAAAGAAGTCCATCCCTTTGGTCAAAGTTTTGTGGCGAAATCACGGCGCAGAAGAGGCGACGTGGGAGCCAGAGGATGTTATACGATAGTAGTATCCCCATCTCTTTTGATCAGGTAAATTTCGAGGACGATATTTATTTTAAGGGGCGTAGAACTGTAACATCCTGGATTTATGGGCTTGTGCATTTTGTGTAGTGTATGTTTAGAATATTAACTTAGGGATTTGAGGTGCAAATGGGGCTCAGGTTTGGACTGAGGCTTTGATTAAATATCTTGTTTAGACACTCTACGGGCCTAAAGTAAAGTTTTAATAGTTTAATTGACATATTGGGCCTGTGGCCCAGCAACTAGGGGCACAGTAAAGGGGAGCTATAAGTGGCGTCATAAGTGCATGAGGAAGGCCCAAATTATGGTTGCTTGAACCAAGTTATAGGGCAAAATTTTGGCACTTAAAAGAGTAAGGGGGCGGCACAAGGCTATTATTTAGGGATTTATTTTATGTGGATAATAAGCAAGATAAAGGCTATTTTTTAAGATATAATAGATCAAGATAAAGGAAAAGATGAGAGCTCATCCAGGAGGCTTGAGTTGGCCGAAAATCAAACTCTGTGAAGGGGAAAATCGGTTTAGTATATGCTATGTATGTGTCAAAATTTGCTGTCAAAGTTCTCATCATTCTTCTCTTTTCTCTGCCGAAATTCCTACTCCATTCTTCCTCTCGTCTCTTTTTCTTCAGTTGGCCGAATCCTCTAATAGATTCCTTTCTCATCTCTTTCATGACACTTAAGACGAATCTTCAAGCCTCTCTTTGCTTTCTTTTCACTTTTCTTTTTAGCTGGAACCACATTAGTTCATCTTCTCCGGGATTTTCATAAAAGCCCAAATCGTGAGATCTCGTCTCCTGTGATTGCCGAAATCACTCTGGGGTGTCTGCTTATGCCGAAATCTGAAGGGAATTGAAGGCAAGTATTGATTCGTGGGATCCAAATCTTTTCCGGCTTTTCAAAGTCTCTGGCCGAATGGCTATTTAGTGACTAATCAATTGTTTTTCTCTTATTTTTGGCATTCCGGGATTTGAAGTGGGGCCAATCGCATAGATCTCTAAGTTATAGTTCGATAACACTCGAATCGTGCTACTTTCGGGATTTCAAGGTAAGGAGATCTATTGATTTTAGTGTGTAAATTCGGGATTTACTAACCTTTGGCCGATTATAGGGGAGGCCAAATCTTCGCATCCTTCTGGCTTTTGAGCAAGATTTTAGACTAAGGGTTGTAGATCCGGATAGCAAGGATATTGACTAAGAGTGTAGCACTACGCAATATCAGGTGTGTAACTTCTCACGACATTAGATTTAATGCTAATATATATATGTGCAATAAATCTGTTATACTCTGTTAAATGCCGAAATCCTGGCATAACGTTTGAATACCCGAGGAGGGTAAAGGCTAAATATCAGGTTAGTGATTTCTGCCATTCCTCAGTGAATGTTTCTGTTAAAAATGATATGTTTTATATGACGATTTCTATGTGTGCTTGGGGTTGGGTGATTGATGAAAGGGGAAGTGATCTGTTCTGGTGGCTTATGCCATTTCAGCCTGGTGACTCTGTCACAACTCTGTTTCTGGTGGCTTCTGCCATTTCAGCCTGGTGACTCTGTCACAACTTTGACGATGGGCAGCTAACTGCAGCATGACTGCCATCGATGGTGTGTAGCGGTGTGGGTTGATTGTAGAAATCCCCAATGGTGTGATTGGCAGGTAAGGATGGTGCGTAGCGGGTGGAAACCTAGGATTTGGGTTGGGCTTTGCATATTTTCTGATCTATTATTTTTTGTTATTTGTTATGTGGGGTTAAGGCCCAAATCTAATGGTGCATGAGGGTTGCACACTGAGTCTCGCGACTCACTCTATTATTTAACAATTTCAGGTAGCACCTAGTGCATCGGACCGGGCTGGAGAGGAGCGCGAGGTGGCCATGCGAGAGAATCTTGATCTAGCAGAAGATTTTACTTAAAATATTTTTTTTTTATATATTTCTGATTAAGGGATTTCAATTTCGTTGTAATAAGGCCTTGGGCCACTAGACTATTATTTATGTTTCGGTTTTATGTTGGGC
This sequence comes from Gossypium australe, assembly GCA_005393395.2. Classification (NCBI taxonomy): domain Eukaryota; kingdom Viridiplantae; phylum Streptophyta; class Magnoliopsida; order Malvales; family Malvaceae; genus Gossypium; species Gossypium australe. The sequence continues at coordinate 52,532,631 of CM016619.1, read as the reverse complement.
TTTTATTAATGGGCCTTTAAATTTTATGTTTAAATTAAGTTAAGACATGTATAGAATTTCGGTTTTTATTTAAAAATTCACCAAGGTAATTTATAACTTTATATTTTATATAAACTTAATAAATTATTAAGTTTTCGGTATAAATACTTAAACCTGATAAATGTTTTTTTTCCAAAGTGCTACATCTTTTTGTAAAATTTCCTTAGTGACATGCCAGATCTGGTTGTAGTGTTTGTGTCGGGTTTGGGGTGTTACAAATTAGTATCAGAGCCCGGTTCAAAACTCGGCTTTGGGGTTTTGGTCTCAAGATGTTTTCTAAAAATGGGTTTTTTTTTGGAAACATGCATGTTTATAAATAAAATACAGGTTGGTTTTTCGGCATGGCACCTACGTCTCCGGCCCAAGTCCGCCAGGTAAGTATTCTAAACCATTGTGCGAAATATGTGTGGGCTTGATGGGCTTTATGGGACGTAGACTAGTTAGAACTTGATGGACTCTAGGGTTAGCTTAAACAACTTTCTAAAACTCATAAGACTTAATTTCACTAAACAAACCCATGAGCGAGTCGCAAGACTAGGGTGTGGCAACAGGCATGCGCATGTCTAGGATTGGATCCGGAAGAGCTTGGTATTTAAGCAGTCCTAGTGACTCACCTCCTCTTCGTTGGAATCTTACCTGGTGTGTAGTGGCTGTTCACCTTAGCCGAGTTCGGGTGTGGCAACGGGCATACGCATGTCTAGCAGTGGATTCAGGGAGAGCTTGGTATTTAAGCAGTCCTAGTGACTCACCTCCTCTTCGCTGGAATCCTACCTGGTGCGTAGTGACTGTTCACCCTAATCATGAGGACTTGTTGACAGGCTAAACCTTATAATTAAAACCCGGAAGGGACCAGCCACCTTATTTTTACAAAATTACTAAAATACCCTTAGCTTGAAAAAAAATAATACCCATGATTTGCAAATATTCCCCGATTTACAAAGTCAACGAAATTTTTCCTTAAAAAAAAAAAACTCACCAAACACACGACAACAACCAAAAACTCACAAACACCTGAACACTACTATTTTCTTTTAAAATCAAATTCTCCAAGATACCCCCTTAGTTTGGTAAAATTTTGAAAATACCCTTGATTTGTAAAAATTACTAAATTGCCCCTGATTTGTAAAATGACCAAAGTACCCCTGATTACAAAATTACCAAAATACCCCTGGATTGAAAACTTACCAAATACCCCCGGATTGAAAAATTACCAAAATACCCCCGAATTTCAAAATTAAAAAAATACCCTTATTTCATGAAATCAACAAGGAACTCTATTTTGAAAATTACAAAAATACCCCTGTAGGATAAAATTACTAAAATACCCCTGGATAGTGGAATAACGAAAATACCCCTATGTATTGAATATGGATGTATGATGTTGGTTGTATGTTGATTGTGGAATGCATGTAGTTTCTAGAACTAGGGGATGTGAACTTGAGACTGAATTGTAGATTCGAAAGAACTACTCTTAAAATTACTATTCATAAGACTGTTCGTGGTTAATCAGTGGAAAGAATTAATGATTCATAAAATTCTTAATCAGATAAACGCCAATCGGAAGAATGAGTACAAGGGGTCGAGGACGTCCGCCGCGTGGACGCGGTAGGGGTAAGATGACCTTATCTGAGCCAGTAGGGTCTGGCCACGGATCAGGAAACGAGATGCTTGATCCGCCAGCTGTGGAAGGAGAATTACAGGATTAGGCGACCGAAGATGATGCGGTATCTCATACGATGTTGAGGGTTTTAGAGAGGGTTGCTGGAGTAGGCATGGGCACAGGAGCCCAAAAATTTGTGCCGGAGCAGCTTAGGGCCAATGGGGCAGAAGTGTTTAGGGGAGTTTCTGGCGTAGCCCCTAACACAACTGAGTATTGGATGGAAGCGACTGAGCGCATAATGGATGACTTAGATTTCACGGTGGAGGAGAAGTTGAAAGGGGTCGTGTCTCTTCTTCGAGACGAGGCTTATTAGTGGTGGCTCACGATGAAGGAGGGTACTGCCACAGATCGAATTGACTGGGACTTCTTTAAGGAGTCATTCCAAGGAAAGTATGTTGGGGACAGCTATGTGGATGCAGAGAGGAAGGCATTTTTTAATCTAGTGCAGGGAAGTAAATCTGTGGCTGAATATGAGGCGGAGTTTCTGCGCTTGAGCCTCTACGCTCGAGGAATGGTAGCAACCGAATATGAATGTTGTGTTTGGTTCGAGGATGAATAGCGAAATGAGTTAAGGGTTTTGATAGCACCGTAGAGAGAGAGATTTTGTTGTTCTGGTGAAGAAGGTTAAGATAGCTGAGGAGGTAAAATAGACTGAAAGATAGGAAAGAGATAAGGAGCGGGGTAGGAATAAGAGAAATTTTGGGCGGGCAAGAGCATCTGGGAATTCACACAGAAGGCCTAGGTCTGATGGGTCAGCTCGTGCTCCGACACCTGCTATGGGGAATCAGAATCGATTATGTAATTGGTGCGGGAAAGCACATTCTGGGGAGTGTAGAAGAAGAACGGGTGGATGTTTCAGGTGTGGATCCACGGAGCATCTGATTAAGGAATATCCGCAAGTGGATCAGGTACAGCCAACGGGCTGAGGTTCTGATCTAACTAGGAGAGGTGACCAGCCTGGACCGAGGTGTCGTGGTTCAGGTAGAGGTGGAAATGGGGCTGGTCGCGGTCGTGGAGCACCTGGTAGAGGTGCAGGTAATGTAGATGTAAGGCAGCCGGGTTTAGTCTATGCAGTTCGTCGAAAGAAGGATGGTGATGCACCGGATGTCATAACCGGTACGTTTCTTATTGCTGATAACCCTTTTCTTGCCTTGATTGATATTGGGTCATCCCACTCCTATGTTGCATGTTCGATATCTGAGACCCTAAGTATAGACTCTAAAATAACTACTAGGAAGATGACCGTGGTTAGTCCCCTAGGGCAAAATAGGGTAGTGGACAAGCTATTTAAGAATGTACCATTAGAGACTCAAGAGGTAGTGTTTCCGGCAGACTTAATGGAGTTGCCATTTGGAGAGTTTGATCTTATCCTAAGAATGGTTTGGTTAACTATGCATCGTGCTAAGTTGGATTGTGAGACCAAGCGTGTGGTGTTGAATACCCCGGAAGGAGGGGAGGTGGTTGTGTTAGGGGAAAGAAGGAACTATTTGTTCAACGTAGTATCGGCATTGAAGGCTGTTAAGATGATTCAGAAAGGATGCAACGCATTCCTAGCTTTTATTAGTGCTTTGGATGCTAAGGAGGTGACTGTCGATGAGGTTCGAACAGTCAAGGATTTCGCGGATGTCTTTCTGGAGGAGTTGCCTCCGGATCGCGAAGTGGAGTTTGGAATAGAACTACTTCCAGGTACGGCTTCGGTATCCATTGCTCCTTATCAAATGGCACCAAAGGAGTTGGTAGAACTCAAAGCTCAGATCCAGGAGCTTTTGGATCGAGGATTTATCCGACCGACTGTGTCTCCATGGGGAGCGCCGGTCCTATTCGTGAAAAAGAAGGACGGATCCAAGCGTATGTACATGGACTATCGTCAACTGAATAAGTTGACAATTAAGAACAAGTACCCATTGCCAAGAATCGACGACCTGTTCGATCAGCTTAAAGGATCTTCGGTCTTTTCAAAGATTGATCTAAGGTCGGGTTATCATCAGTTAAAGGTGAAGGAAGGAGACATTCATAAGACGATGTTTCGAACACGCTACGGACATTATGAGTTCTTGGTAATGCCGTTCGGTTTGACAAACGCGCCAGCAGCATTTATGGATATGATGAACCGGGTGTTTCAACCATACCTTGGCCGGTTCGTGGTGGTGTTTATCGATGATATTTTGGTGTACTCCAAGTCCGAGGAGGAGCATGATGCACATCTTCGTGTGGTGTTGCAAATTCTGAGGGAGAAGCAGTTGTACGCAAAGTTCAGTAAGTGTGAGTTCTGGCTGAAGGAAGTGACTTTCTTAGGGCATGTAGTTTCCACAGAGGTAATTAGGGTAGACCCTCGGAAGATAGAAGCTGTATTAGATTGGAAACCGCCGAAGTCTGTGGCGGAAATTTGAAGTTTCTTGGGATTGGCAGGGTATTACAGGAGATTTATTAAGGGGTTCTCTTCAATAGCGGCACCTTTAACTAAATTGTTAAGGAAGGGAGTATTATTTGTATGGACTGAAAAACAGCAGGAGAGCTTTGAAAAGCTGAAGGGAATCTTGACGGAAGCGCCAGTGTTAATTCAGCCAGAGGCTGGAAAGGAATTTACCGTCTACTGTGATGTGTCACACATAGGTTTAGGGTGTGTGTTAATGCAAGATTGAAAGGTTGTGTTAATTGTTGCATATGACTGCTCGATCGAATATCACCCGAGTAAGGCTAACGTGGTGGCAGATGCACTAAGTAGGAAGGCGATAGCGGATTTGAGGGCGATGTTCGCTTATCTCAGTCTGTATGAGGATTGCAGTTTGGTGGCTGAACTCTAAGTAAGACCTTTCTGGACAAGTCAGATTAAAGAAAAGCAACTTCTAGACGATGTTTTGAGTGCTCGACTCCAGCGAGTGCGAAGTGGGGAAGGAGAGGACTATAGTATGAATGGTGATGGAATTCTATGTTTTCGTAAGAAAGTTTGTATGCCAAAGGACGTGGAGTTAAGGCAGATGATTCTTTAGGAGGTGCATAGTAGCCCTTATGCTATGCATCCTAGAGGGGTTAAGATGTATCGGGACTTGCGAGAGCAATTTTGGTGGCCAGGTCTGAAGCGAGAAGTGACAGAGTTCGTGGGAAAGTGCTTGACGTGTCAGTAGGTGAAAGCGGAACACCAGTTGCCTTCGGGGTTGTTGCAACCGGTGAAGATTCCGCAGTGGAAATGGGAGAGAATCACGATGGATTTTGTTAGTGGGTTACCCCTTACGCCCACTAAGAAGGATTCAATTTGGGTGATTGTGGATCGACTAACGAAATCTGCTCACTTCATACTGATTCATGTTGACTACTCCCTGCAAAGGTTGGCTAAGTTGTACGTGGCTGAGGTGGTGAGATTACATGGTGTACCTGTGTCGATCATATCAGATAGGGACCCTAGGTTCACGTCACGATTCTGGAAGGCTCTGCATCAAGCAATGGGAACAAGGTTAGACTTTAGTACCGCTTTTCACCCACAGACTGATGGTCAGTCTGAGAGGGTAATTCAGATCTTGGAGGATATGCTAAGGGGTTGCATCATCGATTTTAGGGGTAGTTGGGAGGAGTATTTACCCTTGGCTAAATTCGCATACAATAATAGTTATCAAGATAGTATTCGAATGGCGCCGTATGAAGCATTATATGGAAGGAGATGTCGTACCCCTACTTGTTGGACGGAGTTGGGTGAACGTCAGGTGTTTGGTCCAGAGCTAGTTTCGGAAACGGAGGAGAAAGTTAAGTTAATATGGGCTCGATTGAAGGAAGCGTCTGATCGACAGAAGTCTTATGCGAATCTAAAGCGGAAGGAGATGGAATTTGCAGTAGGAGACCAAGTCTTTTTGAAGGTATCTCCATGGAAGAAGGTAATGAGGTTTGGACGAAAGGGTAAGCTAAGCCCTCGGTTTATTGGGCCTTATCGGGTATTGGAACGCGTGGGGCCAGTGGCTTATCGTTTGGAGTTGCCTTCAGAGTTGGAGCAGATACATGACGTGTTTCATGTCTCGATGCTAAGATGTTACTGCTCGGATCCATCGCATGTGGTGCCGGTGGAAGAGATTGAAGTAAGGCCAGATTTATCTTTTGAGGAGGAACCAGTGCAAATCTTGGATCGAGACGTAAAAGTATTGAGAAGGAAATCCATCCCTTTGGTCAAAGTTTTGTGGCAAAATCACAGCGCAGAAGAGGGGACGTGGGAGCCAGAGGATGTTATACGACAGCAGTATCCCCATCTCTTGTGATCAGGTAAATTTCAAGGACGAAATTTATTTTAAGGGGGTAGAACTGTAACATCCTGAATTTATGGGCTTGTGCATTTTGTGTAGTGTATGTTTAGAATATTAATTTAGGGATTTGAGGTGCAAATGGGGTTCAGGTTTGGACTGAGGCTTTGATTAAATATCTTGTTTAGACACTCTAGGGGCCTAAATTAAAGTTTTAATAGTTTAATTGACATATTGGGCCTGTGGCCCAGCAACTAGGGGCACAGTAAAGGGAAGCTATAAGTGGCGTCATTAGTGCATGAGGAAGGCCTAAATTGTGGCTGCTTGAAGCCCAAGTTATAGGGCAAAATTTCGGCACTTAAAAGAGTAAAGGGGGACGGCACAAGGCTATTATTTAGGGATTTATTTTATGTGGATAATAAGCAAGATAAAGGCTATTTTTAAGGAGATAATAGATCAAGATAAGGGAAAAGATGAGAGCTCATCCAGAAGGCTTGAGTTGGCCGAAAATCAAACTCTGTGAAGGGGAGAAATCGGTTTAGTATAGGCTATGTATGTGTCAAAATTTGCTGTCAAAGTTCTCATCATTCTTCTCTTTTCTCTGCTGAAATTCCTACTCCATTCTTCCTCTCTTCTCTTTTTCTTCAGTTGGTTGAATCCTGTAATAGATTCCTTTATCATCTCTTTCAAGACACTTAAGTCAAATCTTCAAGCCTCTCTTTGCTTTCTTTTCACTTTTCTTTTTAGCCGGAACCACATTAGTTCATTTTCTCCGGGATTTTCATAAAAGCCCAAATCGTGAGATCTCGTCTCCTGTGATTGCCGAAATCACTCTGGGGTGTCTGCTTATGCCGAAATCTGAAGGGAATTGAAGGTAAGTATTGATTCGTGGGATCCAAATCTTTTTCGGCTTTTCAAAGTCTCTGGCCGAATGGCTATTTAGTGACTAATCTATTGTTTTTCTCTTATTTTTGGCATTCCAGGATTTGAAGTGGGGCCAATCGCATAGATCTCTAAGTTATAGTTCGGTAACACTCGAATCGTGCTACTTTCGGGATTTCAAGGTAAAGAGATCTATTGATTTTAGTGTGTAAATTCGGGATTTACTAACCTTTGGCCGACTATAGGGGAGGCCAAATCTTCGCATCCTTCTGACTTTTGAGCAAGATTTTAGACTAAGGGTTGTAGATCCGGATAGCAAGGATATTGACTAAGAGTGTAGTACTACGCGATATCAGGTGTGTAACTTCTCACGCCATTAGATTGAATGCTAATATATATATGTGTAATAAATCTGTTATACTCTGTTAAATGTCGAAATCCCGGCATAACGTTTGAATACCTGAGGAGGGTAAAGGCTAAATATCAGGTTAGTGATTTTTGGCATTCCTCAGTGAATGTTTCTGTTAAAAACGATATGTTTTATATGACGATTTCTATGTATGCTTGGGGTTGGGTGATTGATGAAAGGGGAAGTGATCTGTTCTGGTGGCTTATGCCATTTCAGCCTGGTGACTCTGTCACAACTCTGTTTCTGGTGGCTTCTGCCATTTCAGCCTGGTGACTCTGTCACAACTTTGACGATGGGCAGCTAACTGCAGCATGACTGCCATCGATGGTGTGTAGCGGTGTGGGTTGATTGTAAAATCCCCAATGGTGTGATTGGCAGGAAAGGGTGGTGTGTTGCGGGTGGAAACCTAGGATTTGGGTTGGGCTTTGCATATTTTCTGATCTATTATTTTTTTGTTATTTGTTCTGTGGGGTTAAGGCCCAAATCTAATGGTGCATGAGGGTTGCACACTGAGCCTCGCGACTCACTCTATTATTTAACAATTTCAGGTAGCACCTAGTGCATCGGACCGGGATGGAGAGGAGCGCGAGGTGGCCATGCGAGAGAATACTTGATCCAACAGAAGATTTTACTTAAAATATTGGTTTTTATATATATATATATATATATTTGATTAAGGGATTTCAATTTCGTTGTAATAAGGCCTTGGGCCACTAGACTTTTATTTATGTTTCGGTTTTATGTTGGGCTTTTATTAAAGGGCCTTTAAATTTTATGTTTAAATTAAGTTAAGACATGTATAGAATTTTGGTTTTTATTTAAAAATTCACCAAGGTAATTTATAACTTTATATTTTATATAAACTTAATAAATTATTAAGTTTTCGGTATAAATACTTAAACCTGATAAATGTTTTTTTTTCCAAAGTGCTACATCTTTTTGTAAAATTTCCTTAGTGACATGCCAGATCCGGTTGTAGTGTTTGGGCCGGGTTTGGGGTGCTACAACGTAAATGCAAAATGAGTTGGTGTATTGAAGGTAATTATTTTGAAGGTCCGATACAAGCTGAGTCTAGTTTTTTTTGTATACATTTATCTATCTTTTACCTACCCATAGCCTAGCGACATTACAACCTATTTAAAAGACCTATTAATTCAACTTTCTATGCTACCTACATTAGTGGGGAGAAATTGCTATGTTAAACATATGAAGGCATAAATTAATCTTAATGATTGTAACTTAATCTTAAATAAGGGAATAAAATCAAATTGGTAGGGATTTAACATGTCTTTATTGAGAAAGTATTTAATCTATTTTTGCTATCATAATAATAATTGAGATTAATTTGAATGATATGTATACTTAAGTAGCATAAATCTCAAAATTTTTGTTCTTGGGCATAAATATACTAAATTCATAATTATGGGAAGAATGTTTTTTGATTGAACTTTTCAAAGGTGTTTCTAAGAAATTCTTTTCAATTTGTGTATTACTCAGGACAAGCAATGAATTAAGTTTGGGGGTGTGGAAACAAAAAAATATATATGCTTTTTTCAACACCTTTTGAGCCCTAATTCATGCAGTTTCATAGTAAATTTTGTTCGAAATTCATACTTTAATTATAAAATAATTAATTTTCACTTAAATTATTAACATATTGAATTTTAATTATTTTTATAATAAATTGTCACAAATTTGGTTTATTTGCGACAGTTTTGCACAAAAGGTGAAAATTGGCTTAGCAAACACCTTGAAAGGCTTGAACCGTAAGAGGAATTTTTGCATCGAGTGAACCAAGGCAAGACTAAATATTTTTCCTGCCAAGATCAGTCCAAATGATGGTCATTTTATATACTTTATATTTAATATTTATCCAAGATAAATTGGGTTAAAAATTAATATAAAGCCTGGAGGAGAAAGTGGCCTAGTGTGCTAAGCATTGAATATTGATCCAATAAGAAAATTTGCAGCCCAAAACCGACCCAAGTTTTTTTAAAATCCTATTCAAACCCCTCCACTTTATTACTTCTATCAATTGTATGTCTATACTATTATTTAAGTCTTTAACTAAGTTGGTGTCATGAGTCAGCCAGGCACCAACTTCGTTATAAAAATTATGAAAATGTTCTTTCGTATTTAAAATAAGTCATATTATTCGAGGGTAGTTTAATCTTTTAATTTATTTTTAAAAAACCAATAAAAAATTAACATATGTTTGCATTTGAAATTGTGGTATTCATTAATTTTAAACCTTATGATTTAATTACTATATATTATATTTAAACATACTTATATTCTAAATATAAGATTTTTGCACGCATAGGTATACTAATATATTTATACTATTATTTGAAGTCCTAACTAAATTAATATCACGAATCATTTAAGCACCAATTAGATTTAAAAATTTACGAAAATATCCTTTAGTAATTAAATTAAGGTGTATTATTTACATGCCTACTTGTATTTTAAATAAATCGTGTCACATATGATGGGAATACTAGAATATGTAATTAATCTCAATTTAGGGAAGCACAGTGGATGTAGGGGCGATGGCAGAAAATTCTTTTAGGGGGTGAAATTAAATTTTAAATTTTATGATAGTAAAAATACAATTTTATCATTTTAATATCCTATATATTTATAATTTTAAAGAATTAAATCAAAGTTTTAGGCTATTTACCCATCTAACCCAAAAAAATTATATCTACAAAAATGACCCTGGTTCAAAAACATTCACCCAAATGACCTGAAATGAACAGTAAATTTGGGTATGGGAACCCAATGGCTGACATCCCCTTGTATTTTGACCCCATGATTGCCTGGTGATTGTGTTAGCCTTAAAAAAAAATATTTTGGGACATCAATGATCGACATCAGGGTATTTTTTTGTAAACTGTATCATACTGGTATACTCAAATACCAATATTTGAAAAAAAATATTGGGTTCTGGCTAATAGATGGCTGACACCAACACCTTATTCGGGTCCCAAGAAGTTTTTTTTTTGTTTTGGGACACTGATGGCCGACACCACCTTTTTCGGGTCCAAAATTTATTTTTTTAGACCCTAATGGCTGGCACCAACTTTATTATATTAAAAAAATTTTGTTTTGGACACAGATGGTTGACACTAACCTTATCATATTTTTTTAAAAAAAATTGGTTCTGGGACCTTGATGGCCGGCATCAACTTTATCAGATATATATAGGTGTTTTGTCTTCCATTTGAGTTTTTGTTTGCTTTATTAATTGAAAATTGAGATTAAAAATATTAGTTTTTTCTTTGTTGAGAAGGAAGCAAAAATTTTTGAAGATTAGTTCCTAGATTTTGTTTTTATATGTTCATTTCGACGAAAACGATAAAAGGTTGTGTCTTTTAAAGTCGGAAAAAAATTGGAATGAGATTCAACAAGCGTGTTTCGCTGGCAGATTTAAAACAAAAGATCAATACAAAGATAGCTACCCGTTGCAGGAAGCAAATGTTTAGACTATTTTACAATTTTTTGTTTCAACAGATCCACTCAATTTCTCGAAAATGAAGCATGAAGATGATGATGATCTAGGGACAATGATAGTAATCTATTGCCCCCTGAGATAGATAATCCCAGCCCTGTTGAGTTGTTCGTGAAGATAGCTAAACTGGATCCCATTCAAGTTATAATCCCAGCAAGCCAACGTTCTAGAATTGATTTTGATCTTAACGTCTGCTGGAAAGATCAATCGGGTTGCGGAGGGTCAATGCAAACTCCCGAAAATCCAAACACCAGTGGATGTTCATATAACCTCCCAAACTCGTGTACTCGTCTAGAGATCCATCTAGAGGTGTTAGCCACCATAGAAGATGGTGATGAAGGGTCCGATAATGAAGATCAATCCCACTGTGATCGTAATAATGATTTCAGTGATCCCAATTTGGATGACATCCCTGAAGACATAAATGATAAGGGCCCAGTGGAGGGTGAAAATGTAAACCCCCATTCGGCCCGGAATACGGGCCCCGGTATAGTTATAAGGATAATCTAAGGTCCTTCATGACCGATGCGGCTCTTGCATGCGAGTTCCCCGAATATACAAACATAGTGTTGGCTCACCTAGTTGATGAAGAATTCAACAGTGAAGAGTTGGTCTTAGGACAACAATTCGATAACAAGAAAGAATGTTTACATGCAATAAAACAATATAGCTTGAAGTTAGGTGTGGACTATAAAGTGATGAAGTCGACGTAGTCTTTATACGTCAGAGAATGTTGGAAAGCCTGAAGTGGCTGTAACTGGCATGTTCGAGTCGTGTTAATGCAGTAGACTCAAATGTGGACGATAAGGAAAATAGAAGGTCCACACACATGCACGTCTTCTCGTATGTTGCAAGACCATCGAAAGTTAGATGCAAAAACCATATGCAACTACATCATTCCTTTTGTGAAAGAGTCGCCCACCATTCAAGTGCCGGTCCTTATTGTAGACATGCAAGCTCAATTCAAGTACAAAGTGTCGTACCGGAAGGCACAGTGGGTGAAGCAAATAGTGATGCGAAAGTTGGATGGTGACTGGGATGTGTCATACAACGAGCTTTAAGGGTGGGTAGTCGCGATGCGGGAGTATGTTCCGGGGACGGTGACTAATTTACAAACACTACCGTATAAAGTCCCAGACATCGAGATACAACCGGGGAAACGAGTTCTTCATCGATTGTTTTGGACATTCGAGTCGTGTGTTAGGGCCTTCTGGAACGACAGAAATGTGCAAGTGTACACAATCGTAACAAGTAATAAAGTGACAAGTAAATGTCGAGTTATCGTACCCACAGGACTGTGAAAAGAATTATTTATGAATGCAATTAAAAACACTTTGGTGAAGAAAAATATATTGATTTGAGGAGGTGATTAAAAACTAAGATTTTAACTAAGTAAAATAAATTAAAATAAAATAAAAGTTCCAATGTAAGATTTGAAAAGATGATTTGAATCAAGATAACATAATTGTGCTAGATTACTTACATCTCTTAACTTAGAATTATTGAACTCATGTTTATGTTGTTATGAATAAATTCACAGCAACTCGATAATTTGCTAACTTATGAACATACTTACCTACCAAAATCCATTTATCTCTTGACTATATCTCTATGTCAATTCAACCGATTAAACAAATTTTAATAAGCATCTTAATGCACATATATACCTATGAAATTAAAATAATCTCTTGTACATATATCTCTATGCCAATTCAAACATTTAATTCAATCTCATAAGCACATAAAAGATTACGTGAGGTAACAACGTATTTCTACCTTGAAACAGTTTAATCACCATAATCTTGTAAGTTATGCAAGGCTAATGTATCGTTAGATACCGTTGCTAATTTAACCCTCAGCTACCTTAGATGATTAAACATGCACTGGTTATCGTGTCAATTAATTACAATTTCAATCCATTTAAATAATTAATTCATTAGTTACCTTACAATTGTAATGCAAGAATAACTTAGTCATGGTTTTACTTAATCAAACATCTTACTGAGGCATATAACAACACAAACACAATTTTAATAAATTAAGTGGACAAAATGCAATCAACCTAACACAAATTAAATTAAAGCCATAACAACATCACAAATATTCATAGGCATGTTCATAACAAGAATCAAATCTGGTGTTTCTTCGAGGCTTGACTAGTTTGCTTCGCTCCTCTTATCCACTTGTTCTTGTTGAACTGAGGCTTCCACAAACACTTGAATTATGCTTCAAATGGTGGTTGAAGGACTCTTTTTCAAGAGGTGAAATCGGCAAGGGAATGAGGAAGAAATGAAGAACAATAAAGAGAAAAGTGAGAGAGAAATAAAGAATGAATAGTTTTGAGATGTGTTTGAAGTGAGTAGCCAAGGGGGTATTTATAGGTTGAGAAGGCTGCTAAAAATAGCCAAAATCAGCAGCCAAAGACTCCCCCCATGGCCGGCCACACATGTGGCATGTTTGAAGATTTCAAACATGCTATTTTTACGTAGGGGCAAATCTTGAAAGGCATGAATAGTGGAGGGGTTTAAATGGAAATTAAAGGAGTCTTCAAGGGCCATTTCCCAAGCCAAATAACAAGAAAAACAAGCTGATTAGGTCAGCATGTGGGATGGTTTTGGGCTGCCCAGTGCTCAGTTGGATCGGTTTTCTCGGTCCAGCTCAACTAGGCCCCTTTTCATAATTAATTAATAATAATTTATTTAATCCAACTTAAATTGGATTAAAATTAAAATTAATTATATTATGAATTAATAAACATAATTTGGACTGTCTTAGGCTGAAAAATTATTTCACCTTGTTGCTTCAAAATTGCTTTTCAATTTCGCGCTTCTAGCAGTGTCTGCCAAGCTGTTTTTCGCCCTTTGTGCAAATCTGTCGAAAATAATCAAAATTTGATATAAAATTAATTAAAATTTAACACGTTCATAATTTGAGTGCAATTTAATTATTTTATAATTATTATATATTTTTCGACAAGAATTTTACCGAAATTGCATGAATTTTAGTTAAAAAGGGCATGAAAAAATGTGTATATTTTCGTGTTTCCACCTTCCCTCACTGCAAGAGGATGGTTCAGGTGGACGGAACCTGGTTTTATGGAAAATACACGCAAATACTCCTGATTACTATTGTACAAAATGACAACCAAAATGTACTTCCGATTGCTTTCAGCATCGTGGAGCGAGAGTGCTTCGAGTCTTGAGAATTTTTTCCCAGAAATATGGGGAGGCAGTTGTTAGACAAGATAACATTTGCCTTTTGGATAGATCAAAGGGAGTACTTGCTGCGATAAGGCGATCGTGTAACAGTCTGAATTTGACCCTAGTCGGAACGGTGGTTTCGGGACCACGAATCCGAGTCTGAAATATTTTTAAATATTATATTTTGTGCTTATTATATGTGAATTAATGTGTGTGAAAGTTTCGTAGAAACCTTTAATCGTTTGTGTGCTTAATTAAATAAAAGGACTTAATCGCGTAAAGTGTAAAAGTTATAAACTATAGTGTAAAGTGCTAGAATGATGATGTTCTTTTAATATGGAGTATTAAAAGAGTAATTAACCCATTTTATGAGTTAGTGGGTGGCAAAGGTCAAGTGTAACCTTATATTATAAGTTGTTTTATTATTAATTAAAGGTTAAAATGGTAAAACATTAAAAATGTTATTATATGTTATATTATATGAAATTAAAAGCCATTTTAGTTCTTCTTCTTCTTCCATTGCTGTGAGTTAGCTAAGAAAAAGGGATTTAAAGGCTTAAAATATTCGGCCATCATCAAGCTCAATTAGGTATGAATTTTAGCTCGGTTCTTGATAATTTCTACGTTTTTGTGATCGTTGCTTCGTATATTATCCGACCCATGCTAAAATTTTTGAGATTAGTGTGTATGTGATATCCTACCATTGATATGTTCATGTAGTTTTTGATGTTTGACGATTTTAAATTAAAGATATGTTAAAGATTAGTATGTTTTGTATTGGGAATTATAGTGAATTTAACTATTTTGGGCTAAATTGAAAAAATAAATTTTTGAGGGGGCTAAAATGCAAAATAAATGAAAGAAATGGACTTTTATGGTCCTTATGAACATTCGACCCTAAGGTACTATTATGAAATTTTGTGTATTTTATGTTTTGTGCAAATAGGACTAAATTGTAAAAATGTGAAACATTAGGGGTATAATGGTAATTTGCCCATTTATGTGTTTTGGGACTAAATTGAGATGAAATGTGCTTGAATGAGCTAAATTTTAATGTGTTTAGATCAAGAACAAAGAAAAACAGATTTGGATCGGGGAAAGGCGAAAGTTATCGAGTAGCCAGTCTACGCTGTCCGTCGATAGTCGAGGTAAGTCTTTAAGCAAATGTATATTGAAAATTAGTTACGAAGCATAATAACTAATGAAATTTGGAAATTTTGAGAATATATTTATGATATTGCCGAATGTGAATGGTGCAATATTAGATTGAATCTAATTAATGTAATCTGATTAGGTTACTTAAGTTGATATTTGAATTATGAAATACTTGTGCTATATGTGCTTTTGGAAATAACAAGTGCATATGAAATGGTTATTATGTTGTTGTTCAGGCTTCGAGCCTAGCAGGCTTAATGCCAGTGTATATTTCGGGCTTATTGCCTAGCAGGCTTAATGCCGGTGTATATTTCGGGCTTAAATGCCTAGCAGGCTAAATGCCGGTGATAAGTGATAAATCGAGAAGTCATGAAGCCAACAAGGTAAGAAGTATTTAATGTAATATGCGAATAGTTCAGGTAAGTAATATCCTATTATATTACTAAGGAATGGATCAAGTAAGTATGACATCGAATGAGTTTTGCATGATGAGATTGAGTTGAAGCTTCAATAAGGATTTCATAATGTGCTATTGAGTTAATCACTGCAGGGTATGAATTTCATATCTATATTTCTTTGATGAATCGGATATATGTGATATTTCTAATGGATAAATGAATTTGAATGTGGTTGTAAATGTGTACAAAAGAAGAAAATGTGATTAATATGTATGATATGTTTGTTCGATTTGGAGTACAGGACACTTATGATAACTATGTAAGTTATTGATGTATATGTTCATAGAAGACAAGTGTAAATCCTCAAGCTAAGGTTATTGATGGTATTCGGCCATGTCATATTTTTTTTTTATATAATGTTTATATTTGTTTCCATGAATTGTTTGATTAAAGGTTAAATGTTCGGATATTAATTTGTAGTTGCTTGAGACTTACTAAGCCAATGTGCTTACTTTGTGTGTTTACATTGTTCTATTTTCTAGATTTTGAGTCAAGCTACGGGCTCGACGGATCGTTGAAGAAGTCAACCACACTATCACCCTTTTTGGTATATTCAAGCTAAATATTTAGAATCAAAGGCATCCATAGGCTAGTTAAATGTGTGAATGATGTTTTGTTTATATATAATATAGCCATGCGAAATTGGCTTGAATATGATGCTGGTTTAATATATGTATATAATCGGTCATGTTATAAGCTCTTTTGGTAACTATATTATATAGCAGATGTGTATAAAGCTTTGGGGTTTATGGCTTGATTGGGGAATGATGCGAATGGCTTATAATTAGCTCGTATTTGATAATTTTGATGCTTGGTATGATTTGGCTTGGAGTATGGTTATAAAATCACTTAGTAATAGGGTATAAGGTATATGAATATATTTGAATTTGTGTTAGTCGTCTAGATGCATTTGTAAGGAAAATGTATGCACGATTATATGCTTAAATGATTTGCGAATTTCGGTAAGGTTGATGAATGCACTAGTAATGAATAAGTTGTATAAGTAATTGTGGTTCTATTATGCGCAAGCAAAGAATTAAAGTGTGCATTTGTACTATTGCCTGTTGGATCTATTTGAATTTGGTATGAGCAATATACATATGATCTCATATATGTTAATTAAATGCTATGATTATTACATAGTTAAAAACTATTTATGAACAAATGTACTTTCGGTTAAGGTGATTCAAATTACACAATGAATAGAACCATTTTGTCAATCGTTGCAATGACTCATCTATGGTATATCTATGAACAAATTTATAATAGTTGGTCAATGAAATGAGGTATGTTTTAAATTTTATTTTACAGGTGTTGTTGGAATAGTAATTTGTTAGAATAGTTAATTGAGTACGTAGTAAATGATTAAAGATACAGTAACTGGGGGCTTATGTTAATTACAATGTTATGTGGTGTGGATAAAAGTTCATTGCATGTTCGATCTATGTTCTTTGATTACTATGCCGTATATGATTTAAGTTTAGTATGGTAAGTATGCTTTTAGAAATCGAATGTTCTACTCATTTGCATGCATATGTGATCGTTTAAAATTTAATTGTATTTTAATATAAGTAAGTTTATTTATGACTTGAGTGATTGATTGAAAGACATGACATAACTGGTAATGCCCGTAACCTTAATCCGGCGACGGATACGGGTTAGGGGTGTTACATTTGTTTGGTATAAGAACTTAAGGTTTAGTCGATTCTAGGATTACCGTAACATGTGTGAGTCTAGCTATACATGCCTTTATTGTATATATGATAGTATGGTGACTTTTGACATTTCAAACTGTGTTTTATATAGTAAATGGATTCTGATCCTGACAGAGCCGTAGCAGATGATGTAGAGAGTGTAGCGCCTGATCGCGCACTTGAGTCAGCGCCGGTAGACTCTCGACCTGTCTCGGGTAGCCATGAGGGGGAGGCTAAGCAAGCCTTCTACCAGATGATAAATGAATGGTTTACCCAATTTGTTCAGAATAACCCGGCTGTACAACAACCTCCACCCCCAAATAATCCAACTCCGGTACCTTCAGCACCTCCGATGATAGATCCGATGAGATCTAGTAGGCCTCCTGTTGATAAAATTAGGAAATTTGGGGCCGAAGAATTCAAAGCTAATGACGATGATAACACAGAGCGAGCTGAGATGTGGCTTGATAACACTATTCGGGTACTTGATGAGCTATCCTGTACTCTAGATGAATGCCTAAAGTGTGCTATATCTTTACTATGGGACACTGCATATCATTGGTGGAACACACTGGTTTCAGTGGTTCTGAAAGAAAAAGTGACGTGGGATTTCTTCCAAATCGAGTTTCGTAAGAAATATGTTAGCCAGAAGTTCATCGATCAGAAAAGGAAAGAATTTCTGGAGTTAAAACAGGGCCGCATGACTGTGATTGAATATGAGCGAATATTTGTCAGATTAAGCCGATATGCTCGAGAGTGTGTATCAACTGAAGCCATTATGTGCAAAAGGTTTGAAGACGATCTGAATGAAGACATAAAGTTGCTTGTGGGCATTCTTGAAATCAAAGAGTTCGTGGTACTTGTCGAACGAGCTTGCAAAGCTGAAGAGCTTGGGAAAGAGAAAAGAAAGGTTGAAATGGAAGCTAGAGACACTCGTAAGAGATCATCAAGTAAGGCTTTCCAATCTGTATCTAAAAAGTTTAGAGATGACTTTAGTGGACATAAAGCTACTTCAGACCTGTCTAGACGAGATCGACCTCCAGTGAGTTCCAAAGCCACTTCGATGGCTAGTGTTGGTAATGTTCAGCAGAATCGGACTGAGTGCAAGCATTATGGAAAATGGCATTCTGGGAGTTGTAGATTCCGTGATCGGTCCTGCTTTAAATATGGATCATCAGATCATTTTATTCGAGAGTGTTCGATGCTAGCCGACCAAAATACGGTTCAGAACATTAAACCGAGCAAAACGTCAGCACGAGGTAGACCACCCAGACATTCAGGCAATGTAGGTGGCAGTTAGAGATGGACGAAGGACACTGCAGTTCGATCAGAGGCCCGAGCACCAGCTAGAGCTTATGCTATACGAGCCAGAGAGGATGCTTCTTCCCCAGATGTCATTACCGGTACTTTCACACTTTATGATACTACTGTGATTGCATTGATTGATCTCGGTTCGACTCATTCATATGTGTGTGAAACGCTAGTATTCAGTAAGACTTTGCCTATTGAGTCTACTGAGTTTGTGATCCGTGTGTCCAACCCTTTGGGTAGATGTGTTTTCGTTGAAAAAATGTGTAAAGGTTGCCTGTTGATGATTCGAGATTCCTGCTTTCCAGCTGATTTAATGTTGTTGCCTTTTGACGAGTTCGACATAATTTTGGGAATGGACTTGTTAACTTTGCATGATGCTATGGTAAATTACAAAAGAAAGATTATTGATTTGAGATGTCAGAATGGAGAAATCATACGGGTTGAATCTAATGATCTGAGCGGGTTGCCTATCATAATATCCTCGATGTTAGCCCGAAAGTATGTGAGAAAAGGATGTAAAGCTTACTTGCCTTAGTGTTGGATAATAAAGTGTCCGGAAAGCAGATTGAATCCGTAATAGTTGTGTGTGAATACCCAGATGTGTTTCCCAAAGAATTATCAGGTTTACCGCCAGTACGAGAGATTGAGTTTGGCATTGAATTAGTACCGGGAACAACTCCGATTTCGATAGATCTGATTTGGATGGCACCTACTGAGTTAAAAGAGTTGAAAGCACAGTTGTAAGAGTTGACAGAAAGGGGCTTCGCACGACCGAGCTTCTCTCCTTGGGGTGCACCAGTTCTATTTGTGAAAAAGAAAGATGGAACTATGCGAATATGTATTGATTATCGGCAGCTGAATAAGGTGACTATAAAGAATAAATACCCGTTACCTCGGATTGATGACTTGTTTGATCAGTTAAAAGGGGCTTCAGTGTTTTCGAAGATAGATTTGAGATCGAGTTATTATCAGTTGCGAGTCAGAGATTCTGATGTGCCAAAGACTGCTTTCCGAACGAGGTACAGACATTTTGAGTTCTAAGTCATGCCTTTTGGACTTACTAATGCACCTGCTATCTGTATGGATTTGATGAATCGGGTTTTTAGATAGTATTTGGATCGGTTTGTGGTAGTGTTTATAGACGATATCCTGATCTACTCCAGAAATGAAACTGAACATGCCGAGCATTTGAGATTGGTGCTACAAACTTTGCGAGATCAACAGTTGTATGCAAAGTTTAATAAGTGTGAATTTTGGATGAAGGAAGTCAGCTTTTTGGGTCACGTCGTTTCAGCATCAGGTATTCGGGTTGATCCGAACAAAATATCGGCTATACTTGATTGGAAGCCACCAAAGAATGTTTCTGAAATTCAAAGCTTTCTGGGACTTGTGGGATACTATAGACGATTCGTCAAAGGTTTTTCCTTGATAGCTACACCTTTCACAAAGCTACTACAGAAAGATGTCAAGTTCGAGTGGTCGAAAAAGTGTCAGAAAAGTTTCGATCAGTTGAAAGCCCTATTGATCGAAGCTCCAGTGTTAGCTCAGCCTGAATCGGGTAAAGAATTTATTGTTTATAGTGATGCTTCTTTGAATGGTTTGGGTTGCGTTTTGATGCAGGAGGGCAAAGTCATAGCTTACGCTTCGAGACAATTGAAGCCACATGAAAGAAATTATCTGACTCATGATCTGGAATTAGCATCCATTGTGTTCGCATTGAAAATTTGGCGTCATTACTTATTCAGTGAGAAATGTCATGTTTATTCAG
The DNA here is from genome assembly GCA_005393395.2 of Gossypium australe. NCBI lineage: Eukaryota > Viridiplantae > Streptophyta > Magnoliopsida > Malvales > Malvaceae > Gossypium > Gossypium australe. The sequence continues at coordinate 52,512,318 of CM016619.1, read as the reverse complement.
ATCACAAAAGTTTGAAGTACTTGATGACTCAAAAAGATTTGAACTTGAGACAACGCAGATGGTTAGAGCTGTTGAAAGACTATGAATTAGTGATTGATACCATCCGGGGAAAGCTAATGTTGTTGCGGATGCCTTAAGTCAGAAATCATTGTTTGCTCTTCGTGCGTTGAACGCACATATGGTTATGACTGGTGATGGTTCGATCATAGCCGAGTTGAAGGCAAGACCGTTGTTTATTCAGCAAATTTGTGAGGCACAGAAAATTGACAAAGATATGATTGCTAAACGAGTTCAGTGTGAAAGTAATGAAGTGTCAGAGTTTCGAATTGATGAAAATGATTGCTTGAACTTCAAAAGCCAAATATGTGTTCCGAGGAATGTGGATTTGATTCAAATGATTTTGAAAGAGGCTCATAATAGCCGATTTTCGGTACATCCAGGAAGCACGAAGATGTATAATGATTTCAAACAGTTCTATTGGTGGCTTGGCATGAAACGGGATATATCTGAATTTGTTTCGAAGTGTTTAATTTGTCAGCAAGTAAAAGCCGAGCATCAAGTGCCTTCTAGGTTACTTCAGCCAATCATGATACCTGAATGGAAATGGGATAGAATCACTATGGATTTTGTATCCGATTTACCTATGACACCGAGCAAGAAAGACACAGTCTGGGTTATAGTAGATAGACTGACCAAATCAGCTCACTTTGTGTCAGTTCGTACAGATTATTCATTAGATAAACTTGTTGAATTGTATGTGTCACAGATTGTGAGGTTACATGGTGTGCCAAGTTCTATTGTTTCAGACAGAGACCCGAGGTTCACATCACGGTTTTGGAAGAAGTTGTAAGATGCTTTGGGTACTAAACTCCACTTTACTACAGCCTTTCATCCGCAGACAGACGGTCAGTCTGAACGAACCATACAGATACTTGAGGACATGTTAAGATGTTGCGTTCTTGAGTTTGAAGGTACGTGGGAAAGATACTTACCTTTGATTGAATTTGCTTATAATAACAGTTTTCAATCGAGTATCAAAATGGCACCTTCTGAAGCTCTATATGGCCGCAAGTGTCGTACACCATTGTACTGGACCGAACTCAGTGAAAATAAGATACACGGGGTTGATTTGATTAAACGGGCGGAATAGAAAGTGGCTATAATCAGAGATAGTTTGAAAGATGCCTTGGATCGTCAAAAGTCCTATGCTGATTCGAAGCGCAAAGAGATTGATTTTCAGATCGGAGATCGGGTATTCTTGAAAGTTTCTCCGTGGAGGAAGGTACTCTGATTTGGTCGGAAAGGCAAACTAAGTCCAAGGTTCATCGGACCGTACGAGATCATTGAACGTATTGGGCCTGTTGCTTATAGATTGAAGTTGCCCTCAAAATTAGAAAAGATACACAACGTATTTCACGTTTCAATGCTTCGTAGATATAGATCAGATCCGTCACATGTGATCACTCCGTCTGAGATTGAAATCCGATCCGATATGACATATGAGGAAGAACCGATCCGTATTTTAGCTCGGGAAATGAAAAAGTTGAGAAACAGGAGTATTCCAGTAGTGAAAGTACTATGGAATAGGCACGGAGTTGAAGAGGCTACGTGGGAGCCCGAGGATTCAATGAGGCAACAATATTCGACTTTGTTTAACGGTAAGATTTTTGGGGACGAAAATCCCTAAGGGGGAGAGAGTTGTAACAGTCCGAATTTGACCCTAATCGGAACGGTGGTTTCAGGACCACGAATCCGAGTTTAAAATATTTTTAAATATTATATTTTGTGCTTATTATATGTGAATTAATGTGTGTGAAAGTTTCGTAGAAAAATTTAATCGTTTGTGTGCTTAATTAAATAAAAGGACTTAATCGCGTAATGTGTAAAAGTTATAAACTATAGTGTAAAGTGCTAGAATGATGATGTTCTTTTAATATGGAGTATTAAAAGAGTAATTAACCCATTTTATGAGTTAGTGGGTGGCAAAAGTCAAGTGTAACCTTATATTATAAGTTTTTTTATTATTAATTAAAGGTTAAAATGGTAAAACATTAAAAATGTTATTATATGTTATATTATATGAAATTAAAAGCCATTTTAGCTGTTCTTCTTCTTCCATTGCTGTGAGTTAGCTAAGAAAAAGGGGTTTAAAGGCTTAAAAAATTCGGCCATCATCAAGCTCAATTAGGTATGAATTTTAGCTCGGTTTTTGATAATTTCTACGTTTTTGTGCTCGTTGCTTCGTATATTATCCGACCCATGCTAAACTTTTTGAGATTAGTGTGTATGTGATATTCGGCCATTGATATGTTCATGTAGTTTTTGATGTTTGATGCTTTTAAATTAAAGATATGTTAAAGTTTAGTATGTTTTGTATTGGGAATTATAGTGAATTTAAGTATTTTGGGCTAAATTGCAAAAATGAATTTTTGAGGAGGCTAAAATGCAAAATAAAAGAAGAAATGGACTTGTATGGTCCTTATGAACATTCGGCTCTAAGGTACTATTATAAAATTTTGTGTATTTTGTGTTTTGTGCAAATAGGACTAAATTGTAAAAATGTGAAACATTTTGGGTAAAATTGTAATTTGCCCATTTATGTGTTTTGGGACTAAATTGAGATGAAATATGCTTGAATGAGCTAAATTTTAATGTGTTTAGATCAAGAACAAAGAAAAATGGATCTGGATCGGGGAAAGGCGAAAGTTATCGAGTAGCCGGTCTACGCTGTCCGTCGGTAGTCGAGGTAAGTCTTTAAGCAATTGTATATTGAAAATTAGTTACGAAGCATAATAACTAATGAAATTTGGAAATTTTGAGAATATATTTATGATATTGCGGAATGTGAATGGTGCAATATTAGATTGAATCTAATTGATGTAATGTGATTAGGTTACTTAAGTTGATATTTGAATTATGAAATACTTGTGCTATATGTGCTTTTGGAAATAACAAGTGCATATGAAATGGTTATTATGTTGTTGTTCAGGCTTCGAGCCTAGCAGGCTTAATGCCAGTGTATATTTCGGGCTTATTGCCTAGCAGGCTTGATGCTGGTGTATATTTCGAGCTTATCACCTAGCAGGCTTAATGCCGGTGTATATTTCGGGCTTAAATGCCTAGCAGGCTAAATGCCGGTGATAAGTGATAAATCGAGAAGTCATGAATCCAACAAGGTAAGAAGTATTTAATGTAATATGCGAATAGTTCAGGTAAGTAATATCCTATTATATTACTAAGGAATGGATCAAGTAAGTATGACATCGAATGAGTTTTGCATGATGAGATTGAGTTGAAGCTTCAATAAGGATTTCATAATGTGCTATTGAGTTAATCACTGCAGGATATGAATTTCATATCTATATTTCTTTGATGAATCGGTTATATGTGATATTTCTAATGGATAAATGAATTTGAATGTGGTTGTAAATGTGTACAAAGGAAGAAAATGTGATTAATATGTATGATATGTTTATTCGATTTGGAGTAGAGGACACTTATGATAACTATGTAAGTTATTGATGTATATGTTCATAGAAGACAAGTGTAAATCCTCAAGCTAAGGTTATTGATGGTATTCGGCCATGTCATATTTTTTTTTTATATAATGTTTATATTCATTTCCATGAATTGTTTGATTAAAGGTTAAATGTTCGGATATTAATTTGTAGTTGCTTGAACCTTACTAAGCCAGTGTGCTTACTCTGTGTGTTTACGTTGTTCTGTTTTCTAGATTTTAAGTCAAGCTACAGGCTCGGCGGATCGTTGAAGAAGTCAACCACACTATCACCCTTTTTGGTATTTTCAAGCTAGTTATTTAGAATCAAAGGCATCTATAGGCTAGCTAAATGTGTGAATGATGTTTTGTTTATATATAATATAGCCATGCGAAATTGGCTTAATATGATGCTGGTTTAATATATGTATATAATCGGTCATGTTATAAGCTCTTTTGGTAACTATATTATATGGCATATGTGTATAAAGCTTTGGGGGCTTGATTGGGGAATGATGCGAATGGCTTATAATTAGCTCGTATTTGATAATTTTGATGCTTGGTATGATTTGGCTTGGAGTATGGTTATAAACTCACTTAGTAATAGGGTATAAGGTATATGAATATATTTGAATTTGTGTTAGTCGTCTAGATTCATTTGTAAGGAAAATGTATGCACGATTATATGCTTAAATGATTTGCGAATTTAGGTAAGGTTGATGAATGCACTAGTAATGAATAAGTTGTATAAGTAATTGTGGTTCTATTATGTGCAAGCAAAGAATTAAAGTGTGCATTAGTACTATTGCGTGTTGGATCTATTTGAATTTGGTATGAGCAATATACATGTGATCTCATATATGTTAATTAAATGCTATGATTATTACATAGTTAAAAACTATTTATGAACAAATGTACTTTCGGTTAAGGTGATTCAAATTACACAATGAATAGAACCATTTTGTCAATCGTTGCAATGACTCATCTATGGTATATCTGTGAACAAATTTATAATAGTTGGTCAATGAAATGAGGTATGTTTTAAATTTTATTTTACAGGCGTTGTTGGAATAGTAATTTGTTAGAATAGTTAATTGAGTACGTAGTAAATGATTAAAGATACAGTAATTGGGGGCTTATGTTAATTACAATGTTATGTGGTGTGGATAAAAGTTCATTGCATGTTCGATCTATGTTCTTTGATTACTAAGCCGTATATGATTTAAGTTTAGTATGGTAAGTATGCTTTTAGAAATCGAATGTTCTACTCATTTGCATGCATATGTGATCGTTTAAAATTTAATTGTATTTTAATATAAGTAAGTTTATTTATGACTTCAGTGATTGATTGAAAGACGTGACATAACTGGTAATGCCTGTAACCCTAATCCGGTGACGGATACGGGTTAGGGGTGTTACAGATCGGGGTTCCGTGGAGGTCTATTTAATGCATCTGGCACATCACGGCAAACTTCCACAGAGGTTATAGGAATAAATAATGGAAAAAGAACTCGTGAACATGGGTAAAAATATTATTTGTATTTTTTTCAAAAATTCCTTTTCAAATTTTATCAGTCTGTAATTTTTGAAAATACCGATTCTAAATTGCATATGCAGCTCATGAGTTAGAACTGCAGAGATTCAGCCTAAGGTTTATGAGGCTTGAATCTCAGTTGTCATCTTTACCAACAGATCTCTGAACATGGTTGGGTAGCATGGAGAACTGGAAATGGACTCAAAGTTACGATGAGGGGTTTCGATATGGCTAGATGACGACCAACCCCGTAAAAGTGGTTAACTCCATCTTGAGGCGCACACGTCATCTGCCAGTTTCTTCTGTTTTCTTGGCAACATTCTATAAGTTGACCACATTGATGCCTAAGATGGGGCTGAGACAAGCTAAATAGTCCGAGGCCGGGCACATGTATGTTGAGGCCGTCCGAAAGGCCTTGGCGATAAATAGTCGAATGGCGCAAACGATGAAAGCATAATTTTATTAACGTGACTTGGAGACTTTCCGAGTTCAAGAGTACATAAACTGTCACTCGGGACTTCTGCCTAGGTCGTACGTAGTTGATTTGGGAAAGAGGCGTTGCGAGTGCGGGATTCAAACTCTCCGATATCCGTGTGTGCATGTTCATGCAGCATGTGCAAGAGAAAACTTAAATATTGAACAATTTATAGATGAGATCTACACGTTGCAACGCACATTGCAAGATATACAAATTATAATACAATATACATACATATTTAAAAAATTCAAATCAAATTAAATTAAAATTCAAATGAAATTCAAATAACATGAGAACAAAAATTAAATTCAAATGAAATTTAAAAAGAAATTGAAATTAAAAAATAAAATTGACATGAGAAATAAAGTTTTAATTAAAAAAAAGTGAAATGAGGTGAAATTCAAATGACATGAGAAAAAAATGAAATTCAAATGAAATTTTAAATGAATATGAAATGAAATTAAAAATTAAATTGAAATGAAAAAAAAAAGCTAACAAGACATGGCATGACAGGCCTGCGCCTGTGTCAAGCCTGCGTCAAGCTTGTCAAAAAGGGTCATCCAATGGCCGGCACCAACATGCTATAGCCCAGGTGTCAGATGGCAAAACAATGGTCAGCACTAGAAAGCTAGGCATGCTTCATCGTGACCCAACAAGTCAGAGCCAGATTAATTTTTTTTCCTTTTTTTCCCTTTTAACCTCTGCTCAGCTACTATGGTCCCTCCCTATAAATGGCATGCTTCAACCCAAAACCCGATCATCATCGCCGATAATTGTTGTTCACCGCCGCTCACCGTCGATCACCGCCGATCACCTCCGATCCACACCGTTTACTGCCAATCACCACTGATCACTGTCGATCACTCGATGGATCCTAATCCTAATTTTCTTTTAAATGACGACAACCACATTGCTAAAGATGTGAATAAGGTAAATGAGAAAAAAATGACCCGTTTAATTTGAATTCCTATGATAAATGTTTTTTTAAATGAGAAATATAACTTTTATATTTACTATAAACACAGGATTGTGAGACCTCGATTGCGTGATCCCGGATATTTTCCCAATAGAAAGGTTTTGCCGTATTTGAACTTCACGAGTTTTGAGATAGCTACATACATTTAAATATCTGAGCTACGGGCCAATTTAATATCGGCCTTAGTTGAAAGATGATACCCGGAGACACACACGTTCCACCTCCCGTGTAGGGAGATCACTATTACACTGCAAGGCATAGCAGTCCAATTGGGGTTGTCTATTAACGACGAAGCAGTGACGAGGCTTAGAAAAGTGCTCGATCTGTAGGGGACTTGCAAGTGGTTACTTGGAAGAGTGCCCCCCAATGATGAGGAATGAATATTAACAAGTATTAAATTTACCTGGTTAAGAGCTTACTTCTAAAATCTATTGAGCAGTCCAACGTAGATGGACATTATCTACGCTGCAAGAGCGTTTATTCTGCAACTTATAGGAGGAGTACTATTCTCGGACGTGAATCAAAATAAAGTCCACATCATGTACCTCCCCTTACTAGAGGACATCGATCAAGCCGAGAAATTTAGTTGGGGCTCTGCAGTATTAACATGCTTATACCCTAGCTTTGTCAAGCAACAAAGTCGTCTACCAAGACCATGGGCAGTTGATGATAAACCATAATTTACACATATTTTAACCCTATGCTTGGCTTAATTTTGGATGATTTGCCATAGGATTTGTTGAATTCGATACTCCTAATATCTTAATTTCATGTTTTATACTCAGGAGAGCTTAGGGAGTCGAAAAGAACGAGAAACGGGCCAAAAAGGGACAAAATGGGCCAACATGGCCTGAACCACCGCACACGGGCAAAACCACACGGCCGTGTGGGACAAGCCAGATCGAACACGGCCTGGTCTATCGACCACAGGCGTGTCCTTGCCGAAACTAGGATGAATTTCATTCAGAATAGGATACTTGTGGGCCAAGAAAGGCATCTCAAAGCCTATATAAACACCCTAGGAGGCAACCTAAGAGTGTACATCGACTAGATGTCGAATAGAGTTCGACAGGACATCGAATAGATGCCGAGTAGAAGGAGAAAATATCCAAGACAACCATCGGGAATAGCTTAGGAGAAGGATCTCCATCAAGACTGAAGATCTCCCATCAAGTTCCTTAGGAGTTTTTGGGTTTTCTTATGTTTTGTTGTTTTTCCTCTTTTATGATGTTTCCCTCTTTAGTATGAACTAAATCCCTCAAATACTTGAGGGGATGAAACCTAAGACGGATCTTATTATTATTTGATTTATGAGATAAATATTTGTGCTTATTCTTAATTGTGAGTTCTTATTCTTGTTTTGATAATTCAGGTTATTGATTCAAGTCGAATGTGCTTATTCAGTGGAGTAAAAGTCCCTGTTTAAGGGTAGATCAACACAATTAAGCGGAGTTGATTGCAATCCAAGAGATAGGGCAACGAAAATCTACCGGATTAGGGTCAAACCTGATAAGGGAATCCATAGATCGAGTTAATGCGACAATAGGGGTTTTAATTAGAAAGCGATTTTAATTAATCAACCTAGAGTTAGTTGCTAGTAGCCTCGAGAGAGGTATTAATATAAATTATGGATTTCTACGGATTAAGCCAAGTGAATAAATCACATGAATCAAAAGTAATAAGTGAAGTCTAGGTGGATTCTCCCTTAGGTATTGCATATCTCATATAAGTTGTCCAAAAGTATTTTCCCAATTCACTCTCTGTCGCGTTCATAGTTAGTTAATTTAGTTAGTCAATTTTAGATTAAAAATAAATCCCTTTAATTATTAGGCTTAAAAAGATAGTTATTACTAGTAGTCTTGGTCCTTGAGGATACAATATTCCGGACTGACCACAGCTATACTATTGTTCGATAGGTGTGCTTGCCTTTGTCGAAATAATAGTTAGTTTTGAGCTCCATCAGTTGCTGCCTTCTACTGCAGTCTTGGGCATTATACTGAATGTGTAACACCCCTATACTCAGTTCAATCCAAGGAACCTGATATAGGAATATTACATTTTGTGCCAAAGTGATTTTGGCTAATCACTAATATATTTGAACATTTAAAAAAATTTTAAGTTTTCGTAAATTATATTTTTGTCCTTACTACTTGGAACACAATTGATCTTCCTAAGTACGTGCCATTCTATTCAAAATTTTGAAACATTCTCTCTTAGCGCTTGGAGATGTGATGAGATGGATGCTCACAACCTCAATTACAACTCTTCAAAATCACTGTACCTAATCTACGCACGAAAAATAAAACCTTATGCTGAGTTAAACTCAGTGGTATTTCTATAATCTGAATATTTAAAGACATGATAATATAATAAGCACAATTAAATTATAAGGACATATTAATGTCTAGTATCATGACTATCATTTTTTTTATTAAACAATATCCTATTCGCACAATTGCTATATAAATGGTTATTCACATATCAAACCATATTTATTCGTACAATGGCATTAGTCATGCAATACTCAATTCATGAATACATCATTATATACCATACTCAATTTTCATCACTTGCTAATAGCTTTCCATAATTTGTTCACATATCATTTAAACAGTGGCAGTATCTATTCCATATTCAATTCATGAGTATTTAACTCATGGATTCCATGTATTTACAACATATTTCACATTCTATTTTCAAATCACTATATCAATTTCATTTCTTATACCATGCCATTTAAATATCAATTATAAAACTTTATTATATGTTTACCCCTATTAGCACGACTCGGACTCGGACGGATACATGAATTCAAACAAAACAAACCAGTTTGGCACCTAGTGCCTTATCAGATAATTTGAAATAATAATTTGACACCCAGTGTCTCATCAGCTAAATCAAAGTAAATTGGCACCCAGTGTAACAGCCAGATTATGGGTCTAGTTGAAACAGTGGTTTCGGGATCACGAATCTGACATTGAAAGATTTGTTTATTATATTTTTATGGGCTACAGGTTCATGCATTTATTTTTTGAAAATTTCGTTCGAAAATTTTATCGATTGGGCACTCAATTTAGTTAAAAGGACTAAATTGCAATAATAGCAAAATGTGTGTTCTAGAAGCTAGAGGTGTCTAATTGCTATGAAATTTTAAATTGGAGGTCCTTAAATGGTAATTACACCATTATACTTTAGTATGGACAAAAATGGACATGGTTAGTGAAAATTTTCAAAGTTTAGGTGAAGGGCATTTTGGTAATCTAGTAAATAAAGCCAAAATAACTAAATAAAAGTCTTCATCTTCATCAATTTAGTCCCCCAAGACGAAATTCACAAGGGGAAGACATAGCTAGGGTTTATTCATTTACCAAGCTCGATTGTAAGTCCATTCTTGCCCCGTTTTTCATGATTTTTATGTTTTTAATTTCCTTGCAACCTAATCTAGCTATTTCAAGGACAAATTTGAAAAGATGTCAAAGTCTAAAATTTTTCCCATGTTAGATATTTGTGTCTTTTGATGTTTAATGGTGGAAAATGTATGTTCAGTGTTAGATAAACATTATTTACCAAGTGATTTTTTATGAAAATACCTAAAAGGACCTATTTGTGAAAGTTGTAAAATATGAAGTATAAGTGTGATTTAATGAAAAATGTGGGCTGTTATGAATGTCTAAATGGTTCGGCCAGGCTTAGTTTTGAAGAAATTGACTATATTTCATTTTACGAGCCTAGGGACTAAAGTGTAAAATGTTGAAAAGTTAGGGGCAAAAATGTAATTTTTTCATAATGTGATTTTTGGGCTAAATTGAATAATTTGAGTATTAAATGAGTTAAATTTGTTATTATAGATCAAGAAAAATGAGGTTCGAACCTAGATCAGGGGAAAACAAAGTGTTTGATGATTAGGTCCAATTCTACTATTTTTTGTACTGAGGTAAGCTCGTATTTAATTAATGCATTGTTATATTTCTATTTTAAATGCTTAAATATTGTCTGAATTGTGATTGACTCTTTGGACGTATTCGATAAAGTTTCAAAAAACGAGAAATCTCGGTTGAACCTTAGGAATAGAATAGGATACGAGTGACATGTCACTAGGAACCTATGTGTATATGCGATTATGTGATTCGGGTGCTGGTCCTGTAGGTCCTACCAGTGGCTGGGTAGTCCAGCATGTGTTGCGGATACTTGACAGCTTGTGTAAGCAGCACTGTGTAGCTACGTCCTGACTGATAGCATGTGTGAGCAGACCCGTGAATAGCTCGAAAGCGAGCTTATGTGTATTATAAGATATGAGGTAGCTTTAGCTACATATATGGCACTTATATGCAAGATTTTCGAGTATTAGTTAATATTCCGAGTGTTCAACAGGAATGTCAAGGTTGTGAAAGAATATGGCTATGATGCAAATCGGTACAGGTATGTACGTAAAACTCATAAATAATGAGCTCGATATGTGATGAACCCTTGGTAAGGTGGTGATTGAGTAAGTTATGATTATAAGATTTTAATAACATTCATGCTAATTTTTATCATGTAAATTGTATGTTAAATGTGTGGTTATGATGCTTATTTTTTGCATAGGAACTTCCTAAGCTATATAGCTTACTCCCCTATCGTTGGAGATCCATACACTGTAACACCCCAAACCCGACCTGGACGTTATTGCCGAATCGGGCATGTCACATCAAAAGGTTGTTTGAAACAACGCGATCATTTAAACCTTTCCTCAATTCAAAAACTTTGTATCATTTTAAAACCCCGAATTCCGTAGCTTATCAAAACAAAATTTGCTTAAAGTTATTTTTCCTTGCAAACATAATATTGTTTTCAAAACATTGTTTGTAGTAGAAGATGGACTTTAAAAGTTGCGGAAATTTGATATTTGAAAACGATAGTTATCGTTTTAAAAACCCGTGTTAAATTGTTTGCCAGTTCATAACTAAAAGAATTACCAATGAAAGTTAAAAGAAAGTCCCAAAGGTCATATTACATAAATTAATAACCCAAAATAAAATAATCTAAAATAATTTAAACCCAAACTGCTAAGTTCCGTTTATTATCAAATCCGGCGTATGGTCACCTTCGAGTCCTCCGCAGCCCAAATCCTCTAACGCTGGGGATTACCTACACAGTTAAAAGAAATGGGTGAGTTACAAGAACTCAGTGTGTAATCCCCTATAACGGTCATTATCTGTGCCTGAGCCCATCCAGTGTCGGTCTGGGCCTAATCCCTATTCGGTATCAAGTTGGGCCTAGGCCCCAAATCATCTCAATGCAAGTGGATATGTACCCACCCCAATCGTATCCAGCTAACTCTCCACCCGTACCAACCAACACACCATGTGGGGACCATGTCAACCCACCCAGCCAAAACTCTCCAATATTGCAGTCAAGCTACTAATTACGATATATGTGGCTGAGCCACTAAATCAGTATGTGGCGATGCCACTCGAACGGTATGTGGCAGAGCCACGAGAACGGTACTTCCTCCAGTCAACAAACCCAACCCAATTCAATATGTTATGAATGTAGTGTAATATGATCATATACAGATATAATAAATCGCATAAACAATATTTAAACTATCGCTAGGAGTATAACGATCATTTCATCCCTTGGGGCTATTTTGGTAACTTACCCATCGAGGGTATTTCGGTAACTTATCCAGTAAGGGTATTTTGGTAATTTTCCCACTGAGGGTATTTCGGTAATTTACCCAATAAGGGTATTTTGATAATTTACCCACTGAGAGTACTTGGGTAATTTGTCACCCAACAGCCTTTCTGGAGGCCCATTGTCGCCTCAAGCGACACAGGTTCCCTTTTGGGTCACTACGGTGTAATTGGGCCTAAAATCCAATTTCGGCCCAAACGGGCCAACCCGCTCGTGTGGCCCATTCAGCTCATTTTCGGTCTATGTTCTGCAGACTTCGCAGTCGCAGCAATCATCTGGTACTTACCATTGATTCCACTCATATGGGCCCGTTAACCCATTGGGCCCACTTAGCCCACTTCGGCTCAACAAGTCCCATTACGGCCTCAATTTCACGAGAGCGTTTGTGACACTCTCAACAGTCTATCGCCATCACTAGTGGCTCAGCTTATCACTACGAGTGATCGCACAGAAACATCGCGTATCAGATTAAGCAGTGGTGTGAGATTACACACCTTGTTATGAACGTAGGTTGAAGCTCCCAAGATAAAGCACCTATGAAATCAATAAATTCTTATCCATTAGTCTTAACCCTGATAAGACATCTCCAAAGATTGAAACCGATTAATCAACCAACACTACTTACCACCAAACAACAGATCAACTGTAAAGAAAGAGTGTTGAGTCGGCTCCTTGGTTAAGCAAGTCGAGTCCCTAGCAACGTTTAAACGGAGAGGAGATGTTAGCTACACAATACCCACAGCCATAATTGAAAGATAATAGCCTTTCGGCCTGAGAGAACCCAAAACGATAAGAAAAGAACTCGACCAACCCATATTCGGCCCTAGTCACACTTACCAACCACTGTCTGAGATTTGAAGTCTGAACGAACGGAGAGAAGGATATGCTTAGATCCTAATAGATTCGGCCCTACTCTAAAAGGGTCAAGGTTTTAAGTGTTTTGGCTTATGCTTTGAATGGAGAGGAAAAGAACAATAAGAGGAAAAGAAGGCATTGTATTCGGCCAGAGGAGAAACCGAAAGGGAATAAAGAATTCAGCCGCACATAAGCAGTAATCGCGAGGTGATGGAAAACAACAAAGAAGATGGGAGAGGAGAGGCTTGATCGTCTAGCAATTGATAAAAAGTGAAAGAAAATAGGAGATTTAGGAATGAAATGGTTCCGACAGGGATCAAAAGAAAGAAAAGAAGTAAAAGAAACGAACCCGAAATGTCCAAAATGCTAAAATGCAAGCATTTTCCCCAAGAAGATTCAGAGAAAATTCGAATATGCACTGACCGAATATGCACTTTCCAAAATGAAATGTCTTTGGCCGAAATTCCCTATTCACTTCCCCACATTCGGCCAACTCCCCCTCACTCATCCATACCCTTGATTTCCTCCACTTCCTTTTCCTTGAGTTACTCCTAGCCTCCCATTCAAATTATTTGACCAAGTCTCCAACTCCCCTTGCAGAGTTTTATCTGAACTCTACTTCCTCCACTCACCTGTCACAAAATAAAAGCCTCCAATTTGCCATCTGTGGGATTCAAACCCCTTCCCCCCTTGCTCTCTCCTTGACGCGACAGCCACCTTGGCACATGCTCAATTGTGTCTCCTAAATACACATAACTATACTTAAGCCCTACTGCCAACAGCCCTCTCCAATAAAGGGGACAAAAACTAAAATTTTTCTAAGGCTTGGACTCGAACCCAGGCCTCCCTAGAACCCCCAAATACACTCAAATAACCAGCTGAGCAATCACAACATGAAATTATGCAAAAATTTACAACCCCTAATTTTTGGGACGTTACAACTCTGCTCCCCTTAAAGAAATTTCGGCCTCGAAATTTACCTGATTAGAATAGGTGAGGGTACTGCTGTCGCATCGCCTTCTCAGACTCCCATGTGGCTTCCTCTGAACCATGATTACACCACAGCACTTTGACTAATGGAACAGATTTTATTTTTAGCACCTTAACATCACGATTCGAAATCTGCACCGGTTCTTCTTAAAATATCAGATCAGGTCTTACCTCGATCTCCTCCACCGGCACTATATGAGAAGGATCCGAACGGTAGCTCCTCAGCAGAGAAACATGGAATACATTATGTATATGATTTAACTCAGGAGGCAATTCCAGCTGGTAGGCGACCGATCCCACACGCTTTACTATCCAATAAGGTCCGATAAATCTAAGGCTCAACTTGCCCTTTCGCCCAAATCTCAAAATCTTCTTCCAAGGTGAAACTTTCAAAAAGAAAAAATCTCCCACTGAATATTCAATCTCTTTGCGCTTCAAATCGGTATATGACTTCTGCCTATCCGATGCTTCTTTTAACCGACCCTGTATCAACTTCACTTTCTCCTCAGTTTCTGAAATTAGCTCTGGACCCAACAATCGCCGCTCACCCAATTCTGTCCAACAAGTAAGGGTACGACACCTACTGTAACAGACCAATTTTGACCCTAATCGGAACGGTGGTTTCGGGACCACGAATCCGAGCCTAAAAGATATTATGATATTATGTATTGTGTTTGTTATGAGTGTTTTAGTGAGTGTGAAAATTTCGTAGAAAATTTTAGCTATTTGAGTGTTTAAATTGTTAAAAAGGTCTAAATTGCAAAAAGGACCAATGTAGTGGGCATTACTAAAAAGGGAGCTAAGTGAATTGTCTATAAAACATGGGGATTTGCATGTCAAATCCCCCATAATTAAATAAGGTGGACGGCAAGCATGCTAGAATAATATGCTTTCTATGCATTTTATATTTTTAAAGTATTATATTGTCATAAGCATGCTAAATGGATGAATATTGATTTAAACAAAAAGAAAATTTCTTTCTTCTTCCCTTAGTCAACATCCACCCGAAATCACCATCAAGAAGAGGGAAGAACTTTCATCTTCTTCAATCAGCCCTTGCATGTGTTAGTATAGGTAAGAGTTTGAACTTCACCTTAATAATTTATCTTGATGTGGCTTGATTTCTTGATTTATTCCCTTTGGAAACAAGCAAAGCTTGTTAAGTTTGGTAAGATGAGGTTCGGCCATGCATGTGGGAATCAAGGTAAGAGTTGAATCTTAGCTTGATAGCCTACCCTTAGATTTGAGTTGATTTCTTTGACCATTAGGGAAAAACAAGTAGAAAATGGTTGATCTCAAACATGAGGAATTCGGCCATGGATGAGAGTTTGTACTTTGTTGTATAAATGAACTTAGACAACTTGAGAAGAAGTATCTTGAGCATGTTTAAGAAGATTATGTTGATTGGCTTGAGGGTATCCTACTAGTTGGCCGAATAATGGGAGGAATATTTATGAAAATGTTTCTTCATGTGCTTTGTTGTTAGGTCATTCTCTTATAATGAAATTTACCATATAAGATTGTTATATGTGATGTTAAGTTATTGGGTGAACTAAGTTTAAAACTTGATTACTTGAAGTAAACTAGTGCAAGGGGGTAAATTTGATGGATGGAAGAGTTATAGAGAATCTTAGGCACCTAAGGGCCATTCGGCCATGGAGAAGAGACCCAAATGGATTGAAATTTTATTGTGGTGTTCAATAGGTTAAATTAGATTAGTTAAATGCTTGAATTAGATGTGGTTGTTAGCTTGTTTCTTGGTTGTATGTTGAAAGAAAATGCATGGGTATGGAACTAGTATATTCGGCCATAAGGGAAAATGAATTTGAGTTAATGTATTTGATTATATATATGTGTAATTATATAAAGTAAAGGTACGGCTAGATGAGAAGATAAGATGTAAGTTAAAATACATCAAGGAAATTACTACCGAAGTGCTCCATAATAATTTGAATGCACTTGAACAAAGTAGGGGATGTATGCCGAATGCACATTGTTATGTCTTGAAATTATGTATTTTATGATTTTGTTCTTGAATTGAATGGACGTGTGGTTAATTGGTTAAAATTGAACCAAATTAGATCGGGAACAAAAAGAGAAAGATCAAGATCGAGGAAAAACAAAGATTATCGAGTAGCCGATTTGCACGGCTTATCGACAACTGAGGTAAGTCCTTTAGTTAAATCATGTCAAAGAGTTAATTATGGTTATCTTGACTATTACAAATTTATGAATGCTAATGTCTAATTACATCATGGCCGAATGTATATTGACATATCGGTTGATGTTTTAAGTTGAGAATGTGATGGAAATTATTTTGGCTAATGCAAGGTGAATAAGTAAGTTTTTGAGCTACCTTATATCTAAAGATTCTTTACACATCTAGTGAATGATATAAATTGTATAAGCTTGGTACAAAACCATGAGTTGGTCGATTGTGATAGTGATGGGTTTGATTGATTTCTAATTTATTAAATGCAATGGTAATAAAGGTATATGATTCGATATGTATAGTGAAAATGTGAAAAGCATGTAAAGATATTTTGACAATCGGGCTTTTATGCCTAGCAGGCCTCGTGCCGGTGTTATCTATCGGGCTTTTATGCCTAGCAGGCCTCGTGCCGGTGTTATCTATCGGGCTTTTATGCCTAGCAGGCCTCGTGCCGGTGTTATCTATCGGGCTTTTATGCCTAGCAGGCCTCGTGCCGGTGTTACCTATCGGGCTTTACGCCTAGCAGGCCTTGCGCCGGTGTTACTTTTCAGGCTTTTACGCCTAGCAGGCTTGATGCCGGTGATGAAATTTACCTAAGAGGAGTTTAATCCTTGTCAAGACAATTAGAACTAAATTGTCAAGAATATAGTTCGGGTAAGTATGTGAGGTATGTTATGTTAAATATTACTTGTGCCAATTGTCATTGATGAATGTAATTTGACGGAAGACGAGCTTAGAACATGCTATTATGGGACAATTGATTTGCATGTATAACTGCTATGAAAGTAGGTTTCGAATTATTAATATTTGGCCTTGTGTAAACTATTTTCTTAGTTGTTTATGTAGAATGCCATATGTGGACTGCTTTATCTTCATAAATAATTAAATGTTCTAATTTAAATGAGTTAGGACTTACTAAGCTAGTAAGCTTACTCGTGTGAGACGTTTCCTCTGTTTTATAGATTAGGAGCAAGCCACAAGCTCACCGGGATCGTTGGAAAGTCGCTCACACTATCAACCTACATTTTGGGTACTCCTTCATTTTGGGTTGGTTTTTAAACGAAGGCATGTATAGGATAGGCTTGGTTCGTTTGAGGAAATTCTACGGTTCACGTGTAAACACTAAAAAGAATAGCCATGCGAAAATGGCTAAATTTTTGTTAAGTACGTTGGGTGTTTTGATGTAAGTTGGTTCATGATGGCAATGTCCATGCATTCCTAAACAAGTTAATCGTTTTACTAAGGAAATGTTTGAAAATAAATTGAATCCTTGTAATTTAGAAGTAAGGAGGTTCGGGTAGGAGCTAGTTATTTTTAAGAATGAAATAAAACAGCTTGTAGCAGCAGCAGTGACGCGAGTTAGGAAAATCGCCAAAAATAGGGTATATTGAATTTGGAGACGAGTAAGTTATGAATTTGAACCTTAGTGTGCCTATTTTTGTATAAAAGAAATAGAGTAGGAAAATGATTTATACCTTATGAGATAATTAAGTTTGAACGAAACCTGTTCTGAATGAATTCGTGAGTCACTGTCCTGTTTTGGAAAAATTGTCAAAAATTGTACAAAAATAATTAGGAATCATGGTTTATATGTGTAGAATTCTAAATGAGTCTATTTTTCATTGGTATAAATAAGAACACCATTGGAAAATTGTGCAATCAGATAACTGCATTTTTATATGGACAGGTCAGAACTGTCCAGCAGTGTAATAAGGGTAACTTTGAAGAATAAACTGTACTAATTGGCCACATGAAAAATTCTAGAAAAATTATGGTGAATATATATATGAGTCTACTTTCAAGGAAAATTTACGGATCTGAATTTCGAATTTTGTAACTCGAGTTATAGCCAAATTAGTCGGCACAACGCAGTTTGACAGCTTTAAGATTTTCATGTTTTAAATTTGTAGTCAAGTCTAGTAATGCCTCTTACTTAATTCCGGCGATGGTCTCGAGTAAGGGGTGTTACATTTGATTGGTATCAGAGCTTACGGTTTAGTCGATTCTAGGACTACCGTGGCGCGTGTGAGTCTAGCTATACATGCCTGTGGTTATATGTTGATAGTGTGGTGACTTCTGACAGCCTGAATTTTGTTTTGTATAGTAAATGGACTCTGAACCAGAAAGAGCTGTGGCTGATGATGTGGAGAGCGTGGCGCCTGACCGTACCCACGGATCAGCGCCGATAGACTCTCGACCTGTTTCGGGTAGCCACGAAGGAGAGACAAAGCAAGCCTTTTATCGGATGATGAATGATTGGTTTGCCCAATTTATCCAGAATAACCCGAATATACCCCAACCTCCACCCCCGAATAATCCAACTCCGGATCCTCTAGCTCCCCCAGTGATAGATCCAATGAGATCTAGTAGGCCCCCAGTTGACAAAATCTGAAAATATGGGGCCGAAGAATTTAAAGCCAATGACGATGATGATGCTGAGAGAGCCGAAATGTGGCTTGATAACACTATTCGGGTACTTGGTGAGCTGTCTTGTACTCCGGATGAATGCTTGAAGTGTACTATATCCTTACTATGGGACACTGCATATCACTGGTGGAATACACTAGTATCAGTGGTTCCGAAAGAAAAAGTGACATGGGATTTCTTCCAAACTGAATTCCGCAAGAAGTATATTAGCCAAAGATTTATTGATCAAAAGCGAAAAGAGTTCCTTGAGCTGAAACAAGGACGAATGACTGTAACGGAGTATGAAAGAAAATTTGTCAGGCTCAGCCGTTATGCTAGAGAGTGTGTCTCTACCGAAGCCATTATGTGTAAAAGATTCGAAGACGGCCTAAATGAAGATATAAAGATGTTTGTTGGCGTTCTTGAAATCCAAGAATTTGTAACTTTAGTTGAGAGAGCTTGCAAAGCTGAAGAGCTCGGGAAGGAGAAAAGAAAGGCCGATACCGAAGCCAGAGATATCCGGAAGAGGTCTTCGGGCAAAGTCTTCCATCCCACGAGCAAGAAGCCCAGAGATGACTACAGCCGACAGAGAACTACTACAGATCCGCCTAGATGGGATCGACCTCCTATGAGCTCCCGAGCTACCTCGATAGCCAGTGTTGGTAACATTCCACAAACTAGAGTTGAATGCAAGCACTGTGGGAAATGGCACTCAGGGAGTTGTAGATTCCATGATCGGACTTGCTATAAGTGTGGATCGTCAGGTCATTTTATCAGAGAGTGTCCGAAATTAGCTGAGCAGAATGCAGTTCAGAACACTACACCGAGCAACGTGCCAATGCGAGGTAGACCACCCAGACATTCAGGCAATGTAGGTGGTAGCCAGAAAGGAACGACGAATGCTACAGGTCGATCTGAGGCTAGAGCTCCGGCTAGAGCATATGCTGCGCGAGCTAGAGAGGATGCTTCCTCCCCCGACGTCATCACCGGTACTTTCACTCTTTTTGATATTACTGTGATTGCACTAATTGATCCTGGTTCGACCCATTCTTATGTGTGTGAAACTTTAAAATTTGGTAAGACTCTGCTAGTTGAGTCTACCGAGTTCGTAATTCGTGTGTCCAACCCTTTGGGTAGATGTGTGCTTGTAGATAAAGTGTGTAGAGGTTGCCCGTTGATGGTACGAGACTATTGCTTTCCAGCGGACTTAATGTTGTTGCCCTTCGATGAATTTGATATAATCTTGGGTATGGATTGGTTAACTTCACATGAGGCAGTGGTGGATTGCAAAAGAAAGCTTATTAATTTGAAATGCCGAAACGGTGAGACAATCAAAATAAAATCCGGTGACGTAAATGAGTTGCCTACAGTGATATCCTCGATGGTAGCCCGAAAGTATGTGAGAAAGGGGTGTGAGGCCTATTTGGCTTATGTACTGGATAATAAACTGTCCGAGAAACTAATGGAATCGGTACCAGTTGTATGTGAATACACCGATGTGTTTCCTGAAGAACTACCGGGCTTACCCCCAGTACGAGAGATTGAGTTCGGCATTGAATTAGTGCCGGATGCGACCCCAATTTCGATAGCTCCGTACCGAATGGCGCCTACTGAATTAAAAGAATTGAAAGCGCAGTTGCAAGAATTGACAGAGAGGGGTTTCGCACGACCGAGTTTTTCTCCGTGGGGAGCACCAGTCTTATTTGTGAAAAAGAAAGATGGGACAATGCGAATGTGTATCGACTACCGGCAACTAAATAAGGTGACCCTAAAGAATAAATACCCGTTACCTCGGATTGATGATTTATTTGATCAGTTGAAGGGAGCTTCAGTGTTTTCGAAAATAGATTTGAGATCGGGCTATTATCAATTACGAGTCAGAGATTCTGATGTGCCAAAGACGGCATTTCGAACGAGGTACGGGCACTATGAGTTTTTGGTTATGCCTTTCGGGCTTACCAATGCACCTGCCGTTTTTATGGATCTAATGAACCGGGTCTTCCGATGGTTTTTGGATCGATTTGTAGTAGTGTTTATCGATGATATATTGGTCTACTCCAAAAGTGAAGCGGAACACGTTGAGCACTTGAGAGAAGTACTACAAACCTTGAGAGATCATCGTTTATATGCAAAATTCAGTAAGTGTGAGTTTTGGTTGAACGAAGTCAGCTTCTTGGGTCATGTGGTTTCGGTGTCAGGAATTCGGGTGGATCCAAACAAAATAGCAGCCATACTCGAGTGGAAACCACCAAAGAATGTTTCTGAGATCCGAAGCTTCCTAGGCCTCGCGGGATATTATAGACGATTTGTAAAAGGTTTTTCCGTGATAGCTGCACCTTTGACGAGACTACTACAGAAGGATGTCAAATATGAGTGGTCAGAAAAATGCCAGAAGAGTTTCGAGCAGTTGAAAGCCCTTTTAACCGAGGCTCCAGTGTTGACTCAGCCTGAATCGGGTAAAGAATTTACTATTTTTAGTGATGCATCTTTAAGTGGGTTGGGTTGTGTTCTAATGCAAGAAGGCAAGGTGATAGCCTACGCTTCAAGACAATTGAAGCCACATGAAAAAAATTATCCAACTCACGATCTGGAGTTGGCAGCCATTGTGTTTGCATTGAAAATTTGGCGTCACTATTTATTCGGCGAAAAATGTCATGTTTATTCAGATCATAAAAGTCTAAAATATTAATGACTCAGAAAGATCTAAATTTGAGACAACGCCGATGGTTAGAATTACTGAAAGACTACGAATTAGTGATTGACTACCATCCAGGGAAGGCTAATGTTGTTGCGGATGCGTTGAGTCGAAAATCATTATTTACTCTGCGTGCATTAAACGCATGGATGACGATGTCTGAGGATGGTTCGATCATAGCCGAGCTACAAACAAGACCGATGTTTATTCAGCAAATTTGCGAGGCACAGAAAGTTGACGAAAAGTTAGTAGCTATTCGGGTTCAATGTGAGAATGCTACAGAATCAGACTTCCAGATAGATGCAAATGACTGTTTGAAGTATAAAAATCGATTGTGTGTTCCAATGAACTCAGATTTGATACAGATGATTCTGAGTGAGGCCCATAATGGCCGAATGTCGATACACCCGGGTAGCACAAAAATGTATAACGATTTGAAGCAGTTTTATTGGTGGCCCGGCATGAAACGGGACATATCTGAGTTTGTCTCCAAATGCTTAATCTGTCAACAAGTGAAAGCTGAGCACCAGGTACCTTCCGGATTACTTCAGCCGATTATGATACCCGAATGGAAATGGGATAGAATTACTATGGATTTTGTATCCGGTCTTCCTATGACACCGAGTAAGAAAGATGCCGTTTGGGTTATCGTTGATAGATTGACTAAATCAGCTCATTTTGTGCCGGTACGTACCGACTATTCACTTGACAAACTCGCCGAATTGTATGTGTCGCAGATTGTAAGATTGCACGGTGTACCGAGTTCCATTGTTTCAGATAGAGACCCAAGATTTACCTCGCGATTCTGGAAGAAGTTGCAAGAGGCATTAGGTACTAAACTACATTTTAGTACAGCCTTTCATCCGCAAACAGACGGTCAGTCTGAGCGAACTATTTGATACTTGAGGACATGTTGAGGTGTTGCGTTCTCGAGTTCGAAGGTACGTGGGAACGATACCTACCCCTGATTGAGTTTGCTTACAATAATAGCTTTCAATCTAGCATAAAAATGGCACCTTATGAAGCCTTATATGGTCGAAAATGTCGCACACCATTGTACTGGACGGAGCTCAGTGAGAATAAGATACACGGGGTTGATTGGATTAAAGAAACAGAACAGAAGGTGGTCGTTATTCGGAGTAATTTGAAAGCTGCTTCGGATCGTCAAAAGTCCTATGCCGATTTAAAACGTAAGGACATTGAATTTCAGGTCGGAGATTGGGTGTTCTTAAAAGTTTCTCCGTGGAAGAAAATACTCCGATTCGGTCAGAAAGGCAAGTTGAGCCCGAGATTTATCGGACCGTACGAAGTTATTGAACGTATTGGACCGGTTGCTTATAGATTAAGATTGCCCTCCGAGTTGGAAAAGATACACAACGTATTTCATGTTTCGATGCTTCGCAAATACAGATCGGATCCGTCCCATGTGATCACCCCGTCAGAGATTGAAATTCGATCTGACTTGACCTATGATGAGGAACCGATCCGTATCTTGGCTCGGGAAACCAAAGAGTTAAGAAATAAAAGAATTCCATTAGTAAAGATTCTATGGAATCGTCACGGAGTTGAAGAGGCTACGTGGGAGCCTGAAGAGTCAATGAAGCAACAATATCCGAACCTTTTTAACGGTAAGATTTTCGGGGACGAAAATCCTTAAGGGGGGGAGAGTTGTAACAGACCAATTTTGACCCTAATCGGAACGGTGGTTTCGGGACCACGAATCCGAGCCTAAAAGATATTATGATATTATGTATTGTGTTTGTTATGAGTGTTTTAGTGAGTGTGAAAATTTCGTAGAAAATTTTAGCTATTTGAGTGTTTAATTGTTAAAAAGGTCTAAATTGCAAAAAGGACCAATGTAGTGGGCATTACTAAAAAGGGAGCTAAGTGAATTGTCTATAAAACATGGGGATTTGCATGTCAAATCCCCCATAATTAAATAAGGTGGACGGCAAGCATGCTAGAATAATATGCTTTCTATGCATTTTATATTTTTAAAGTATTATATTGTCATAAGCATGCTAAATGGATGAATATTGATTTAAACAAAAAGAAAATTTCTTTCTTCTTCCCTTAGTCAACATCCACCCGAAATCACCATCAAGAAGAGGGAAGAACTTTCATCTTCTTCAATCGGCCCTTGCATGTGTTAGTATAGGTAAGAGTTTGAACTTCACCTTAATAATTTATCTTGATGTGGCTTGATTTCTTGATTTATTCCCTTTGGAAACAAGCAAAGCTTGTTAAGTTTGGTAAGATGAGGTTCGGCCATGCATGTGGGAATCAAGGTAAGAGTTGAATCTTAGCTTGATAGCCTACCCTTAGATTTGAGTTGATTTCTTTGACCATTAGGGAAAAACAAGTAGAAAATGGTTGATCTCAAACATGAGGAATTCGGCCATGGATGAGAGTTTGTACTTTGTTGTATAAATGAACTTAGACAACTTGAGAAGAAGTATCTTGAGCATGTTTAAGAAGATTATGTTGATTGGCTTGAGGGTATCCTACTAGTTGGCCGAATAATGGGAGGAATATTTATGAAAATGTTTCTTCATGTGCTTTGTTGTTAGGTCATTCTCTTATAATGAAATTTACCATATAAGATTGTTATATGTGATGTTAAGTTATTGGGTGAACTAAGTTTAAAACTTGATTACTTGAAGTAAACTAGTGCAAGGGGGTAAATTTGATGGATGGAAGAGTTATAGAGAATCTTAGGCACCTAAGGGCCATTCGGCCATGGAGAAGAGACCCAAATGGATTGAAATTTTATTGTGGTGTTCAATAGGTTAAATTAGATTAGTTAAATGCTTGAATTAGATGTGGTTGTTAGCTTGTTTCTTGGTTGTATGTTGAAAGAAAATGCATGGGTATGGAACTAGTATATTCGGCCATAAGGGAAAATGAATTTGAGTTAATGTATTTGATTATATATGTGTAATTATATAAAGTAAAGGTACGGCTAGATGAGAAGATAAGATGTAAGTTAAAATACATCAAGGAAATTACTACCGAAGTGCTCCATAATAATTTGAATGCACTTGAACAAAGTAGGGGATGTATGCCGAATGCACATTGTTATGTCTTGAAATTATGTATTTTATGATTTTGTTCTTGAATTGAATGGACGTGTGGTTAATTGGTTAAAATTGAACCAAATTAGATCGGGAACAAAAAGAGAAAGATCAAGATCGAGGAAAAACAAAGATTATCGAGTAGCCGATTTGCACGGCTTATCGACAACTGAGGTAAGTCCTTTAGTTAAATCATGTCAAAGAGTTAATTATGGTTATCTTGACTATTACAAATTTATGAATGCTAATGTCTAATTACATCATGGCCGAATGTATATTGACATATCGGTTGATGTTTTAAGTTGAGAATGTGATGGAAATTATTTTGGCTAATGCAAGGTGAATAAGTAAGTTTTTGAGCTACCTTATATCTAAAGATTCTTTACACATCTAGTGAATGATATAAATTGTATAAGCTTGGTACAAAACCATGAGTTGGTCGATTGTGATAGTGATGGGTTTGATTGATTTCTAATTTATTAAATGCAATGGTAATAAAGGTATATGATTCGATATGTATAGTGAAAATGTGAAAAGCATGTAAAGATATTTTGACAATCGGGCTTTTATGCCTAGCAGGCCTCGTGCCGGTGTTATCTATCGGGCTTTTATGCCTAGCAGGCCTCGTGCCGGTGTTATCTATCGGGCTTTTATGCCTAGCAGGCCTCGTGCCGGTGTTACTATCGGGCTTTACGCCTAGCAGGCCTTGCGCCGGTGTTACTTTTCAGGCTTTTACGCCTAGCAGGCTTGATGCCGGTGATGAAATTTACCTAAGAGGAGTTTAATCCTTGTCAAGACAATTAGAACTAAATTGTCAAGAATATAGTTCGGGTAAGTATGTGAGGTATGTTATGTTAAATATTACTTGTGCCAAATTGTCATTGATGAATGTAATTTGACGGAAGACGAGCTTAGAACATGCTATTATGGGACAATTGATTTGCATGTATAACTGCTATGAAAGTAGGTTTCGAATTATTAATATTTGGCCTTGTGTAAACTATTTTCTTAGTTGTTTATGTAGAATGCCATATGTGGACTGCTTTATCTTCATAAATAATTAAATGTTCTAATTTAAATGAGTTAGGACTTACTAAGCTAGTAAGCTTACTCGTGTGAGATGTTTCCTCTGTTTTATAGATTAGGAGCAAGCCACAAGCTCACCGGGATCGTTGGAAAGTCGCTCACACTATCAACCTACATTTTGGGTACTCCTTCATTTTGGGTTGGTTTTTAAACGAAGGCATGTATAGGATAGGCTTGGTTCGTTTGAGGAAATTCTACGGTTCACGTGTAAACACTAAAAAGAATAGCCATGCGAAAATGGCTAAATTTTTGTTAAGTACGTTGGGTGTTTTGATGTAAGTTGGTTCATGATGGCAATGTCCATGCATTCCTAAACAAGTTAATCGTTTTACTAAGGAAATGTTTGAAAATAAATTGAATCCTTGTAATTTAGAAGTAAGGAGGTTCGGGTAGGAGCTAGTTATTTTTAAGAATGAAATAAAACAGCTTGTAGCAGCAGCAGTGACGCGAGTTAGGAAAATCACCAAAAATAGGGTATATTGAATTTGGAGACGAGTAAGTTATGAATTTGAACCTTAGTGTGTCTATTTTTGTATAAAAGAAATAGAGTAGGAAAATGATTTATACCTTATGAGATAATTAAGTTTGAACGAAACCTGTTCTGAATGAATTCGTGAGTCACTGTCCTGTTTTGGAAAAATTGTCAAAAATTGTACAAAAATAATTAGGAATCATGGTTTATATGTGTAGAATCCTAAATGAGTCTATTTTTCATTGGTATAAATAAGAACACCATTGGAAAATTGTGCAATCAGATAACTGCATTTTAATTTGGACAGGTCAGAACTGTCCAGCAGTGTAATAAGGGTAACTTTGAAGAATAAACTGTACTAATTGGCCACATGAAAAATTCTAGAAAAATTATGGTGAATATATATATGAGTCTACTTTCAAGGAAAATTTACGGATCTGAATTTCGGATTTTGTAACTCGAGTTATAGCCAAATTAGTCGGCACAACGCAGTTTGACAGCTTTAAGATTTTCATGTTTTAAATTTGTAGTCAAGTCTAGTAATGCCTCTTACTTAATTCCGGCGATGGTCTCGAGTAAGGGGTGTTACACCTACGACCATATAATGCCTCATATGGTGCCATTCTGAATACTAGATTGGTAACTGTTGTTGTAAGCAAATTCTGCCAACGGCAAATAGTCTTCCCAACTACCTTTGAAATCAATCACACAGCTCCTTAACATATCTTCCAAAATCTGAATTACCCTTTCCGACTGACCATCAGTCTGCGAATGAAACGCTATGCTGAAATCCAACCTCGTACCCAAGGCTTCATGTAACACTCTTCAGAATCGCGATGTGAATCTGGGGTCCCTGTCCGAGATGATAGACACTGGTACCCCATGCAACCTCACAATTTTAGCCACATATAGCTTGGCCAACTTCTGCAACAAATAGTCAGTGCGAACTGGTATGAAGTGTAACAGTTCGGTTTATACCCTAGTCAGAACAGTGGTTTCGAGACCACAAACCTAAGTCAGTATAACATTTTAATATTATTTTCTGTGTCTTTGATGTGTGATTGAGCATGTGCTAAATTTTCGTAAGTTAATTTGCTCGTTTGTGTGTTTAATTTGATGAGAAGGATTGAATTGCATTAAAATGCAAATTTGCTTGTTTTATGAAAAGATGCCTAATTGTTAAGTCTTTGTAAGTGAGAGGACTTATGTGGCAATAAGCCAAAACTATTGTTAGTGGATGGAAACATGCAAACATTATGCTTTTATATGTTTATGTTATTATTTAAGTAATAATATTATATTATAAGATATTATAATAAAACAAATGCATGATAATAAAGCCATTTTCCATCCTATATTACCGAAATAACAAAGAAAAGAAAAAGAAAAAGAAGCTAGGTTTTCGGCAAGCTTTTAATTCAAATTCAACATCAAGAATCGAAGAAATCAGACTTAGATCGCGGAAGGGCAAAAGTAATTGAATAGCCGTATCCGTTTATGTTAAACCAAACTCGAGATCGTTGAAGCTACTGAAGGCTCGGGGATCGTCGAGGATCGTCATCACACTACTCAAACTCTTTTTGGTACTTTTATAATGTGAATATAGCTAGATATGGCATGTATAGGCTAGTCACTTTGTGTTATGCTTGAGATATGTATAATATAGCCATGAAATGTGGCTAGACTAGTGTTGGTAATATGCATGAGTATAAATGATACATGATGCAAGTTTGGTAGGGTTTAATAGCAAATGAAATGGTCAAACTAGGGCAAGTATATGAATGCACTATGAGTATGCATGTTTAATCAAAAGAATGTTCTATGAAGGGTAAGTGTGGTTAAACCATGCTTATAGATATATGTGATTTAGTTGTGCAAGTTGGCATAATTAGATATGAGATTGAATGTGGAGAATTGTTGAACATTTGATATGTTTTTGGTTGTTAATTGTACATGAAATGGATTGGTACACTGCTTGTAGGTATGACCCTATTGTGGGTGACAATTTGGCTTTACAAGTAGCCTATTTTGTCACACGGTTGTGGCACACGGGCGTGCCTAACGATAGTGGGATTAAGTCAGTAGCTAATTAGGCGTACACGGCCTTGGCACACGGGCATTCCTGCTAGCCGTGTGGCCAAGTCAGGATCGACCACTGCCAAGGTACACGGGCGTGCTTGGTGGCCGTGGAGTAAAGTCAGTTTCGACCACGGGAAAGACACACGGGTGTGTCTAGCAGCTGTAGGAGGCACACGGCCTACCCACACGGGCGTGTAGCCCATGAAACTTTGGAAAGTTCTAAATTTTCTAAGAATTTCTGTTGTGTTCGGTTTAGTCCCGACCTTACTTTAAAGCTTGATTTAGGTCTCGTTGACCAATATAAGGGACACTTTGGTTGTGTTTGATGAATGATTGTATGTAATGTTTAATAACAATTTTCATTCTATCCGGTAATGCCTTTAACCCTAATCCGATGTCGAAATTGGGTTAGGGGTGTTACATTTGATTGGTACCAGAGCTACGGTTTAGTCGATTCTCGGACTAATAGCGTGTCAGAGCTTAGCTATACATGCCATATATCTGAACTGTGATAGTATGATGAATCCTGACATAAAAATGTGATTTATGTATAGTAATGGATCCCAAAACAGCCGTGCCTGACGATGTAGAAAGTAATGCGCCTGCTCTCGCGCAAGGGACAACGCTCTCTGATTCGCGACCGGCTACGAGCGGTCAAGAGGGAGAAGCTAAACAAGCTTTCTTTAAGATGATGTGAATGGTTCACTCAAATTGTTAGAAATAACCCGACTGTTTCACAATCTCCGCCTCCATTTAATCCCTCTCAGACATTTACTATGTCTTCGATTATGAATTCAAACCTGTTAAATAAGCCTCCGATCGATAAAATCCGTAAGTATGAGGCTGAAGAGTTCATAGCTACCAATAATGACGATGCTGAGAAAGCTGAGTTTTGGTTGGAAAACACTATCCGAGTATTTGATGAAATGTCGTTGAGTTTTGAAGAACGTATTAAATGTGTTGTATCTTTGTTACGAGACGCGGCTTATCAGTGGTGGAAAAATTTGATTTCAGTTGTTTCTAAAGAACGAGTCACATGGGAATTCTTTCAATCTGAGTTTAGAAAGAAATACATTATGCAAAGATTCATTGATCAGAAACGAAAAGAATTTTTGGAATTGAAACAAGGCCACATGTCTATCACTGAATACAAACGAGAATTTGTGAGATTAAGTCAGTATGCTAGGGAATGCGTTTCGAATGAAGCGATAATGTGTAAAAGATTTGAAGATGGCCTAAATGAAGATATCCAATTGTTAGTTGGTACTCTGGAGATAAAAGAGTTCGTAGTGCTAGTTGACCGAGCATGCAAAGCTGAGTCTGGAGCCAGAGATAAGAAAAAGAGATTTCTGAGCATATCATTTCAGTCTGCCTCGAAGAAATTTCGAGATGAACATAGTTGTTCAAAGGTTAATGTAAGGCATTCGAGTAGAGATCGAGCTAGATCACAGTTGAGCTCCAAAGCTCCATCAACTTCAATGGCTAGTGTTGGAAATGTCAGATCCGAGTGACCTGAATGTAAACATTATGGTAAAAGACATCTTGGAAGTCGTAGATTAAATGATCAAGCTTGCTTCAGATGTTGATCATTAGATCATTTCATTCGTGATTGCCCGGAGTCTGTTGGTCCAGAAACTGTTCAGAATCTGAGATCTGATAATGCTCCAGTGAGAGGTAGACTTTCGAAAAATGTAAAAAATACTAGTGGTAGACAGAGAACTATAAGAGATACTGTTGCGAGATCTGAAGCTAGATTGCCTGTTAGAGCATATGCTATCCGAGCTCGAGAGGAAGCTTCACCTCCAAATGTTATAACGGGTACATTTATATTCTATGATACTTTTGTGATTACATTGATAGACCCTGGTTCTACACATTCATATATATGTATGAATTTAGTATTCAGTAAGACTTTGCATGTAGAGTTTACCGAGGTTGTTATAAAAGTATCGAACCCCTTAGGTAAAAGTGTCCTGGTTGACAAAGTATACAAGAATTGCCCGTTAATATTTCGATGTATTTGTTTCCCTGCTGATCTGATGCTATTACCATTTGATGAGTTTAATATCCTTTTGGGTATGGATTGGTTGACACTGCATGATGTTGTTGTAAACTTTAAGAGAAAGAATATTGATTTGAAATGTTCGAATGGTGAAATAGTCAGAGTTGAGTCTAGAGATTGAAATGAATTGTCAGCTGTGATATCTGTATTGAAAGCTCAAAGATATGTGAAAAAGGGGTTTGAGACATATTTTGCTTATGTGATTGATTCGAAAGTGTCCGAGAAAAAAGTTGAATCAGTGCCTATTGTATGTGAGTATTCTGATGTGTTCTCTGAAGTATTATCGGGATTGCCTCCGATATATGAAGTTGAATTTGGTATTGATCTATTGCCTGGTATGACACCTATTTCAATAGATCCGTATAGAATGGCACCATCAGAGTTGGAAAAGTTAAAGTCACAGTTGCAAGAGTTGACTGACAGAGGGTTTGCTAGACCGAGTTTCTCACCTTGGGGTGCTCCTGTTCTGTTTGTGAAAAAGAAAGATGGCACGATGAGAATGTGCATTGATTATCGTCAATTGAATAAAGTAACAATAAAGAATCAATATATGTTACCCAGGATTGACGATTTGTTTGATCAATTAAAAGGAGCTACTGTATTTTCTAAGATTGATCTGAGGTCAGGGTATTATCAGCTGCGAGTAAAAGACTCAAACATTTTAAAAACTGCTTTCAGAACGAGGTACGGGTATTATGAATTTATAGATACGCCATTTGGACTAACAAATGCTCCTATAGTGTTTATGGATCTGATGAACAGAATTTTCAGACCGTACCTAGATCGATGTGTTGTCGTTTTCATTGATGACATTTTGATTTATTCACATGATGAGATTGAAAATGCTGAAAATTTGAGAATTATATTGCAAACTCTGAGAGAAAAGAAATTGTATGCGAAATTTAGCAAATGTGAATTCTGGTTGCATGAAATTAGTTTTCTAGGATATATTGTATCGGCCACTGGCATACGAGTTGATCCGAGCAAGATTTCTTCTATTCATGATTCGAAACCCCCGGATGTGTCTAAAGTCCATAGCTTTCTAGGACTTGTTGGTTATTATCGAAGAATCGTAAAAGGCTTTTCGATTATTGCAACTCCGTTGATTAGACTACTTCAGAAAGATGTTAGATTTGAATGGTCTGATAAATGTCAGAAAAGTTTTGATCAGTTAAAAACTCTGTTAACCGAAGCTCCAGTGTTAGTATAACAGAAACCGGGTAAAGAATTTGTGGTATACAGTAATGCTCAAAAGTTAATAATGAAATAATAGCGAAATGAGCTCAGTGTGAATTTCAAGTAGATGTTGATGATTGTTTGAGATTTCGAGATAGAATCTGTATACCGAGGAATTCAGAGTTGAATCAATTAATTTTGAATAAAGCTTATAACAGTTTTTAGTTGAGCATTAAAAAGGCGTAATGTGAGACTTTGTACGGATGTAAATGTAGAACACCATTGTATTGGACTGAGCTTAGTGAAAATAAGCTACACGGGGTTGATTTGATAAAAGACACTGAACAGAAAGTGAAAGTAATCTGTGATAGTCTGAAATCAGCATCTGATCGTCAGAAGTATTATGCGGACTCAAAATGAAAAGATATAGAATTTGAGATCTGTGACAAAGTATTTCTGAAAGAGTCTCCGTGAAAGAAAGTGCTTCGATTCGGACGCAAAGGCAAGTTGAGTCCGAGGTTCAGTGGACCGTATAAAATTATTGAGCGTATTAGACCAGTTGCATACAGATTGTTGTTGCCACCTGAACTAGAAAAGATACAAAATGTATTTCATATTTCGGTGCTCCATAGATATCGATCTGATTTGTCGCATGTGATTGCTCCTTCTGAGATTGGAATTCGATCTGATATGACATATGGGGAAGAACCTATTCGTATCCTAGCTCGTGAAGTGAAAGACTTGAGAAACAAGAAAATTCCATTAGTGAAAGTACTGTGAAATCGAACTGAATAGGAGAGGCTACGTGGGAGCCTGAAGATTCAATGAGATAGCAATATTCGAATCTGTTTAATGGTAAGATTTTCGGGGACGAAAATCCCTAAGGGGGAAGAATTGTAATAGTCTGATTTATAACCTAGTCGGAACAGTGGTTTCAAGACCACAAACCTGAGTCAGTATAATATTTTAATATTTTTTCTGTGTCTTTGATGTGTGATTGAGCATGTGCTAAATTTTCGTAAGTTAATTTGCTCATTTGTGTGTTTAACTTGATGAAAAGGATTGAATTGCATTGAAATGCAAATTTGCATGTTAATGAAAAGATGCCTAATTGTTAAGTCTTTGTAAGTGTGAGAACTTATGTGGCAATTAAGCCAAAACTATTGTTACTGGGGACGGCAACATGCATACATTATGCTTTTTATGTTTATGTTATTATTTAAGTAATAATATTATATTATAAGATATTATAATAAAAACAAATGCATGATAATAAAGCCATTTTCCATCCTATATTCCCGAAATAACAAAGAAAAGAAAAAGAAAAAGAAGCTAGGTTTTCGGCAAGCTTTTAATTCAACTTCAAGATCAAGAACCGAAAAAATCAATCTTAGATCACGGGAAGGTGAAAGTAATTGACTAGCCATATCCATTTTTGTTAAACCGAACTCGAGATCGTTGAAGCTACTGAAGGCTCGGGGACCGTCGAGGATTGTCATCACACTACTCAAACTCTTTTTGGTACTTTTGTAATGTGAATATAGCTTGATATGGCATGTATAGGCTAGTCACTTTGTGTTATGCTTGAGATGTGTATAATATAGCCATGAGATGTGGCTAGACTAGTGTTGGTAATATGCATGAGTATAAATGATACATGATGCAAGTTTGGTAGGGTTTAATAGCAAATGAAATGGTCAAACTAGGGTAAGTATATGAATCACTATGAGTATGCATGTTTAATCAAAAGAATGTTCTATGAAGGGTAAGTGTGGTTAAACCATGCTTATAGATATATGTGATTTAGTTGTGCAAGTTGGCATAACTAGATATGAGATTGAATGTGGAGAATTGTGGAACATTTGATATGTTTTTTGATTGTTAATTGTACATGAAATGGATTGGTACATTGCTTGTAGGTATGACCCTACTGTGGGTGACAATTTGGCTTTACAAGTAGCCTATTTTGTCACACGGTTGTGGAACACGGGCGTGCCTAATGACTGTGGGACTAAGTCAGTAGCTAATTAGGTGTACACGGCCTTGGCACACGAGCATGCCTAGCCGTGTGGCCAAGTCAGGATCGACCACTGCCAAGGTACACGGGCGTGCTTGGTGGCCGTGGAGTAAAGTCAGTTTCGACCACGGGAAAGACACACGGGTGTGTCTAGCAGCTGTAGAAGGCACACGGCCTACCCACACGGGTGTGTAACCCATGAAACTTTGGAAAGTTCTAAATTTTCTAAGAATTTCTGTTGTGTTCGGTTTAGTCCCCCCTACTTTAAAGCATGATTTAGGTCTCGCTGACCAATATAAGGGACACTTTGGTTTTGTTTGATGAATGATTGTATGTAATGTTTAGTAACAGTTTCTGCTCTGTCCAGTAATGCCTTTAACCCTAATCCGACGTCAAAATCGAGTTAGGGGTGTTACATGAAGTGGGCGGACTTAGTCAGTCGATCAACAATAACACATATCGAATCCTTCTTTGTAGGCGTCAGGGGTAGCCCACTAACAAAATCCATTGTTATCCTTTCCCACTTCTAGAGTGGAATTTTCACAGGTTGCAGTAATCCAGAAGGTAGTTGATGCTTAGCCTTCACTTGCTGGCATGTCAAACACGTACCTACAAAGTCGGTAATCTCACGTTAAGCCCTGGCCACCAGTACAGTTTACGTAAATCTCAATATAACTTGTTTCCACCAGGATGCATAGCGTATGGCTACTATGCGCCTCCCAGAATCGACTGTCTTATCTCAGAGTCCCTCGGTACACAAACTCTTCCATGGAAACATAATACTCCTTCACTATTCAGCTCAAAATCCACAGTCTCTCCCTTCTTCAGCTGCTGGAAATGAGAAACCAACGACTCATCCAATAACTGATTCTCTTTAATTTGATTAATCCAAGTCAGTTTTACTTGCAGTTCCGCCAACAAACTACCATCCTCCAATAGACTGAGACGATCAAACATTGCTCTTAGATCAGACACAACTTTACGGCTCAGTGCATCCACTACCACATTAGCTTTTCCCGAATGGTACTCAATCGAGCAATCATAATCCTTAAGCACCTCTATCCATCTTCGTTGCCTAAGATTCAGCTCTTTCTGGGTAAGGAGATACTTAAGACTCTTATGGTCAGTGTAGCTGATCGACTTTTCCCCATACAAATAATGTCTCCAAATCTTAGTGCGAACACTATCGCAGCTAATTCCAGATCATGAGTGGGCTAGTTCACCTCGTGCGGCCTAAGCTGACGAGATGCATACGCCACCACCTTTCCCTCCTGCATCAACACACAACCCAAACCCGTGTGCGACGCATCACAATAGACAACGAATTTTTTTCCAGCCTCTGGCTGTATCAATACCGGGGCTTCAGTTAGAATCTTTTTCAACTTCTCAAAACTCTCCTGCTGTTTATCAGTCCAAACAAACTGTACTCCCTTACGCAATAACTTAGTTAGGGCTGCAGCAATCAATGAAAACCCCTCAACGAATCGTCTGTAGTACCCGGCCAGACCTAGAAAACTTTAAATCTCAAACACCGACTTTGGTGGCTTCCAATCCAATACAGCCTCAACTTTCCGAGGGTGAACCCTAATCCCTTCGGTAGACACGACATGACCCAAAAATGTCACCTCCTTTAGCCAGAACTCGCACTTGATGAATTTGGCATAGAGTTACTTTTCTCTCAATATTTGCAGAACAACCCGGTGATGTGAATCATGCTCCTCCTCAGTTCTTGAATACACGAGAATATCATCTATAAACACCAGCACAAACCGGTCTAGGTAGGGTTGGAAGACCCGGTTCATCATATCCATGAAAGCAGCTGGTGTATTCGTTAACCCAAATGGCATGACCAGGAACTCGTAGTGTCCATAACGAGTCCTAAATGCTGTCTTGAACACATCTACCTCCTTAACCCTTAACTGATGGTACCCCGATCTTAGATCTATCTTGGAGAAAACTGAAGCTCCTCGCAGCTGATCAAACAGATCATCTATCCTTGGTAGCGGATACTTGTTCTTAATCGTTAGCTTGTTTAACTGACGGAAGTCAATACACATGCGCATTGACCCATCCTTCTTCCTCACAAACAGTACTGGTGCTCCCATGGAGACACACTCGGTCGGATAAATCCTCGATCTAGCAGCTCTTAGATTTGAGCCTTTAATTCAACCAGCTCCCTCGGTGCCATCCTGTAAGGGGCGATGGACACCGGAGTCGTTCCCTGTAAAAGCTCAATACCGAATTCGACCTCGTGGTTTGGAGGCAACCCCGGAATCTCTTTAGGAAATACATCCGGAAATTCCTTTATGGTCCTGACATACCCAACAGACAAAGCCTTAGCATCAGACGTGCTGATATAAGCTAGGAACGCCTCACAACCTTTACGAACCAGCTTCTCAGCCTTTAATGCTGAGATTACATTAGCTAGATAATCCCTTCGCTCTCCTATCACAATCACTTCCTCATCCTCTGAAGACTTCAATACCATATGCTTAGCAGCGCAATCCAAATTCGCATGGTGTTTCAGTAACCAATCTATGCCTAGAATGAGATCAAACTCACCAAACGGCAGTTCCATCAAATCTGCCAGAAAGAAACCCCTTGAACCTCTAGAGGCACATCTCTAAACAACTTATTCATCATAACCGACTGTCCTAAAGGACTAATCACCGACATTTCTCTATCTGCAAGTTCAAACTGTATACCCAAAGTTCAAGACACAGTACATGCAACTTACGAGTGCGTCGACCCAATATCAATTAAAGCATACATGGTACATCTTGAATGAGGAACGTACCAGTTATGATGTCAGGTGCATCGCCATCTTCTCGACGCCAAGCAGCATAAACCAACACTGGCTGTCTCGCCTCTGTACTACCAGCACCTCTGCCTGGTGCTCCACGACCTCGTCCTAACCCATTTCCCCCTCTGGGTGGACCACGACCTCTCGGTGGCTGCTGACCACCTCTCCCAGGCTACACATAGCCCTAACCGGCTGCTTGCGTTCTGAACTGATGATCCTTGGACCCACACCTGAAACACCCCCACTTCTTCTCCAACACTCTCTCGAATGTGGTCTTCTACACTAAACGCAAGGTTGCAGTTGCCTAGCAACAACTGGAACCCTAACTCGGGCTGGCCCATCAAACCTAGGCCTCTTATTAAACCCACCTGAAGAACTTGAGGGCCAAACGTCCCTCTTATTTCTGCCCCTTTCCTTCCCCCGATTTTGACGCTCGGAGCGTTTCACATCCTCGGTAATCTTTGCCTTTTCAATCAAAGCAGCAAAACCCCTCTCCATTTGCGGGGCTATCAGCACTCGCAACTCATCTCAAAGACCATCCTCAAACTGTACGCAGCACTCGTACTCAGTCAGACTATCCCCCGAGCATACCGACTCAACCGCAGAAATTCTGCCTCATATTTCGCTACCGACTTGTTCCCCTGTACCAGATTCAAAAATTCCTTTCTACGGGCGTCCATATAACTTGCCTCGACATATTTTCCCTGGAAGGCTGCCTTATAGAAATCCCATGTCAATTGACCGGCCTGCGTGCCTTCTCTCACAGTAAGCCACCATTGGTATGCCTCATCTCGTAGCAAAGACACTGCTCCCTTCAGCTTTTGTTCCACTGTGCAGTCAAGGTCATCCATGATCCACTCAACCACCTCGAACCAATACTCTGCTACATTCGGGGCTACACCAGAGATGCCCCTGAAAATTTCCGCTCTGTTTGACCGGAGTCACTCAGAAATTAACCCTCGGGCCACCGACCCAATACTCCCTCCAGCAACCCTTTCCAGAACCCGTAGCAT
The DNA here is from genome assembly GCA_005393395.2 of Gossypium australe. Classification (NCBI taxonomy): domain Eukaryota; kingdom Viridiplantae; phylum Streptophyta; class Magnoliopsida; order Malvales; family Malvaceae; genus Gossypium; species Gossypium australe. The sequence continues at coordinate 52,475,218 of CM016619.1, read as the reverse complement.
CACTTGAGACAGAGCATCATCCCCACTAGTTCGATCATGAGACCCTGTTTCAGTCACCGGTGATGTCAGCGCCTCCCTTTCGGGCATATGTCCTGATGCTGAGGACCCGCCCTCGCACCCCGGCCTCTACCATGGCCACGTGTACCCCTTCTATGACCTCTTGAACTCATATCGGTGTATCGTATTAATCTGTTTAAGAGTTTTTGAATCAGATTATAGTTCTCATGATTATTAACAGATGTTTTATGAAAAACAGTAATAAGAGTGGTTTTCGCAGATCGAGTTTACTAAAGTTTCAGTCTCACTTCTACAACTAAGGAGTTCAGTATACTACTACTATCCCTAGCAGTTTCTTTGTACGGTCATACAGCATATAACAAAGTATAAGGTCAGGAAACTTACAGATTTTGTGCCGGAGACTCGGTGTACCATACTTTCAGGAACACTAACTTTCCCAAGTTAAAAATTTAAACAGAATAGAAAAATTTTCGAACCCAGTCCACAATCGAGTTTTGCAACCTGGCTCTGATACCATTAAATGTAACACCCCCAAACCCAGCCTGGATTTTATGGCCGAATCGGCCATGTCACATCAAAAGGTTGTTTGAAACTACGCGATCATTTAAATGTTTACTCAATTCAAAAAATTTGTATCATTTTAAAACCCCAAATTCCATAGCTTATCAAAACAAAATTTGCTTACAGTTATTTTTCCTTGCAAACATAATATTGTTTTCAAAACATAGTTTGTAGTAGAAGATTGACTTTAAAAGTTGCGGAAATGTGATATTTGAAAACGATAGTTATCGTTTTAAAAACCCGTGTTAAATTGTTTTTCGGTTCATAACTAAAAGAATTACCAAAGAAAGTTACAAGAAAATCCCAAAGGCCATATTACATAAATTAATAACCCAAAATAAAATAATCTAAAATAATTTAAACCCAAACTGCTAAGTTCCGTTTATTATCAAATCCGGCGTATGGTCACCTTCGAGTCCTCCGCAGCTCCAAATCCTCTAACTCTGGGGATTACCTGAATAGTTAAAAGAAAGGGGTGAGTTACAAGAACTCAGTCTGTAATCCCTATAACGGTCATTATCTAGGCCCTAGCCCATCCGATGTCGGTCTGGGCCTAAGCCCTATTCGGTATCAAGCTAGGTCTAAGCCCCAAATCATCTCAATGCAAAGTGGATATGTACCCACCCCAATCCTATCCAGCCAACTAACTCACCACCCGTACCAACCAACACACCATGTGGGGAGCATGTCAACCCACTCAGCCAAAACTCTCCAATATTGCAGTCAAGCTGCTAATTATGGTATATGTGGCTGAGCCACTAAATCAGTATGTGGCGATGCCACTCGAGCGGTATGTGGCAAAGCCACTAGAACGGTACTTCCTCCAGTCAACAAACCCAACCCAATGCAATATGTTATGAATGTAGTGTAATATGATCATATACAGATATATTAAATCACATAAACAATCTTTAAACTATCGCTAGGAGCATAACGGTCATTTCACCCCTTGGGGGTATTTTGGTAACTTAACCACTGAGGGTATTTCGGTAATTTACCCACTAAGGATATTTCGGTAATTTTCCCACCGAGGGTATTTTGGTAATTTACCCAATAAGGGTATTTCGATAATTTACCCCATAAAGGTATTCCAGTAATTTACCCACTAAGGGTATTTTAGTAATTTGTCACCCAACAACTATTCTGGAGACCCACTATCGCCTCGAACGACACAGGTTCCCTTTTGGGTCACTAAGGTGTAATTGGGCCTAAAATCCAATTTCGGCCCAAACGGGCCCACACGCTCGTGTGGCCTATTCAGCTCATTTTCGGCCTCGATTCTACAGACTTTACAGTCCCAGCAATCATCCGGTACTCACCATCGGTTCCACTCATGTGGGCCCGTAAACCCATTGGGCCCACTTAGCCCACTTTGGCTCAAAAAGGCCCATTACGGCCTCAGTTTCACGAGAGCGTTCGTGACACTCTCAACAGTCTATCGCCATCACTAGTGGCTCGGTTTATCACTACGAGCGCTCGCATGCTCGAGTAACCTTGGCTGCCGGTACTCTGGCTTTCCAGTATTTCGGCTTTTAGTTGATACATAGAAACATCGCGTATCAAATTAAGCAGTGGTGTGAGATTACACACCTTGTTATGAACGTAGGTTGAAGCTCATAAGATAAAGCACCTATTAAATCAATAAATTCTTATCCATTAGTCTTAACCCAGATAAGAGATCTCCAAAGATTGAAACCGGTTAATCAACCAATACTACTTACCACAAAACAAGAGATCCACTACAAAGAAAGAGTGTTCAGTCGGCTCCTTGGTTAAGCAAGTCGAGTCCCTAGCAACATTTAAACGGAGAGGAGATGTTAGCTACACTACCCACGGCCATAATTGAAAGCAAAACAGCCTTTCGGCTTGAGAGAACCCAAAAAGATAATAAAAGAACTCGACCAACCCATATTTGGCCCTAGGCACACTTACCAACCACTGTCCGAGATTCGAAGTCTGAATGAACAGAGAGAAGGATATGCCTAGATCCTAATAGATTCGGCCCTACTCTAAAAGGTTCAAGGTTTTAAGTGTTTCGGCTTATGCTTTTAATGGAGAGGGAAAGACCAATAAAAGGAAAAGAAGGTGTTGTATTCGGCCAGAGGAGAAACCGAAAGGGAATAAGAATTCAGCAGCACACGAGCAGTAATCGCAATGTGATGGAAAAAAGAAAGAAGATGTGAGAGGAGAGGCTTGATCGTCAAGCAATTGTCAAAAAGTGAAAGAAAATAGGAGATTTTGGAATGAAATGGTTTCGGCGAGGATCAAAAGAAAGAAAAGAAGTAAAAGAAACGAACCCGAAATGTCCAAAACGCTAAAATGTAAACATTTTCTCCAAGATTCAGAGAAAATTTGGCACTTCCCTTACACTGACCGACCGAATGCACTTTCCAAAACGAAAAGTCTTTGGCCGAAATTCCCTATTCACTTCCCCACATTCGGCCAACTCCCCCACACTCATCCATCCCCTTGATTTCCTCCACTTCCTTCTCCTTGAATTACTCCTAACCTCCCATTCAAATTATTTGACCAAGTCTCCAACTCCCCTTGCAGAGTTTTATCTGAACTCTGCTTCCTCCACTCACCTGTCACAAAATAAAAACCTCCAATTTGCCATCTGTGGGATTCGAACCCTTTCCCCCCTTGCTCTCTCCTTGACGCCACAGCCACCTTGCCACATGCTCAACTTGTCTCTCCTAAATGCATATATCTATACTTAAGCCCTACTGCCAATAGCCCACTCCACTAAAGGGGCCGAAAACTAAAATTTTTCCAAGGCTTGGACTCGAACCCAAGCCTCCCTAGGACCCCCAAATACACTCAAATAACTAGCTGAGCAATCACAACATGAAATTACGCAAAAATTTACAACCCCTAATTTTTGGGATGTTACATACACACTATCAACAATTATTTTGGTATTAATAAATTCAACATTGTGAGTTATGGCATGTATAGAGACTTGGTCATTTTGTTATATGTGTCATTATGATTTGGCCAAAGGTATTAGCCTATAATGGTTAATGATTACATTTTGTATATGGCCATAAATGATGGCTTATGTTGGTGGAAGTATATTTATATGTTGATACCATTCATGAATGTGGAAACTTGCAAGATTTGTGTTGATATATTATGATGTTAAAGCATGATAGATGTTTGCATGTGGTTGAGATGTTAATATCTTGGTTGTGATTGTTTTGGTTGCTTGCATATGCTTGAATTCGTATTATATGATGTTATGTAGCTATATGCATGAAAGGTTGGCAAAAAGGCTTGGTAAATAGCCATATTTTGTCCACACGGGCGTGTGTCTAGGCCGTGTGCGACACACGGCTTGCCCTATGGGCGTATGTATTGGCCGTGTGTCCCCTGCACCTTAATTTTGAAAAATAGATGTTTAGAATATAGCACATGGGCAGAGACATGGGCGTGTGTGCTACACGGCCTAGAACACTGACGTGTGTCTTGGCCGTGTGAAACTTGCAGTTAATTTGAATTAAATTAAATAACCACACGGCCTAGCACACGGACGTGTGGCATGACCGTGTGGCACAAGTCAGAGAGCACTCTATTTTGAACACGGTCTAAAGCACGGGCGTGTCGCAGGGTCACACGGGCGTGCCCCTTGGACCACACAGGCCTGTGAGCCCTGCTTCTAGCAAAAATTTTCTAAGTTTTGTAAAAATTTCCTGAGTCTTTGGTTTCCCGAACCACTTCCAACGCATGTTTTAGGCCTCGTAGGCTCGTATTAGGGACTTTATGATTGAATTTGGATGGTTTTAATTTGGACACAACTTTTATGTCTTAGACTTGCGAGAATGCTTGTGTGGTAAGTCCAGTAATGTAACACCCCTAACCCGAGACCGTTGCCAAAATAGGGTTAAGAGGTGTTACCGAACAATCACAATAATTCATATCCATTCCATGACACATAGTCTATCATCAATCATACATACTCAAATACGAACATACAGTCCCTCATCTAGGTCTACGAGACCTAAATCAAGTGTTAGAAAAGGGACGAAACTAAACTGAACACTAATGAAAGTTTTCAAAGTGTCAATATTCTTCAATACTGTTGAGGTCACACGCCCATCCAATCAGGCCGTGTGTCTCACACGATCACCAGACACACCCGTGTGTCCAGGCCGTGCCAAAACAGTGCATGTATTTTGACTTCTTCACACGACCACCAGGCACGCCCTTGTGCTAAGGCCGTGTACTCTTAGGCAATATACTGACTTATTCACACGGCTACTAGGCACGTCCGTGTACCATGGCCGTGCATACTTAAGCTAGCTACTGAATTTATCCCACGGTCACTAGGCACGCCCGTGTGCCATAACTGTGTAGGCAAAACAGGCCAATTGCAAGGCCAATTTGCCACCTACACAAGGGTTTACCAACAAGCTTTAAAACAATACCAACCCATGCTTTTAAATGCACTCAAACATACCATTTCATGCACTCAATAACCATCAACATTACCATCTACTTCCATGCCTAATATCCTCACAATAAATCTACTCAAACTAACAATGGTATATCTCAAAATACATATATCAACAATAGGTAATTCATGCTATAATCATCTTTAAACCACACCTTTCATCAACCACAAAGCCTTGAAATATACCACAATCATAATTTATTCATAAAATTCTACATCATTCAACTTCCTAGCCAATTCACATGGTAAGGATTAAACATCTCAAGATATCTTAACTTCTAGCCTATACATGTCATATTTCAACGATATACATCTTTTCAAAGGTACCAAAATAGATTGCCAATAGTGTGATAAAGATGCTGACGATTCCCGGATTCGAGCTAGCTTTATTGACACTGTAAAATAGAGAAACAATCACACAGTAAGTTTTCAATAGCTTAGTAAGTATGTAACATAATACAATATACCAAAACAAGTTATCACATAGATTAATTCGCAATCACGTATATATACCATACCAATCACAGATAACATGTTCAATCAACCTTCCATAACTCATTCATAGTTTCATCAACCACATAGGTTCCGAACGTACCTTAGCCAACACTTAGTTGTCGATTACAATTGCTACTCGACACTCACTATTTCATTTCAATTAACTTTCATCCTTCTTCAATTCATTCGCACACTTAATGCCCAAATAGTTAGCCAAAGCTAAATTAGCATCGCACACATAGTGCATTCATATCAAACCAATCTTAAATCGGTATCGCACACACAATGCCAACCACAAAGCCGAAGCTTGTATTATTCCGCACACACAATGCTAACCATTTCGGTCTCATTTCCAAACACACACTTAGTGTCACATAACCCGAGCCTCACATAGCATTCACATTTTAATATTATCGTACCATTCATTTCACAACATAAAACATAACTAGATACATGTATTATGTCCGAACTTACCTCGAACGTCGAACTATCGAAATGGTCGATTAATTGAGCACTTTATCTTGCCTCGATCTCGATCCGAACCTCTCATTTCTTGGTCTATACACATTCAAATTCAATCCATCCAATCACCAAATCATTCATTTTAGTCCAAACACACATATTTAGGGCATTTTATAACATAGCCCTCACATTTTCACATTTCGACACTTTAGTCCTTAATTCACAAAATCATCAAATCCACATAATTTCCTTTTACATAAGCTTAGCCTAATTTCCCTTGTGTTCATACAAGCCCACACATTTCATTTATTTCAAATTTTAGTCCCTAAATTTACATTTTCTCAATTTAGCCCAAAAACACACAAATTCATCAAATCTCCAAAGATAAACTATCTTAATTAAACGCATATCTTTCATATTTCACTATCAACTAACACATAGCTCAAGCATTCATCAATGGCACATCACAAAAACATCATCAATTCACAAATTATGACATGGGCTTGATAGTAGACTAAGCAACAATCTGAAAAACATAAAAATCATCAAAAACCAATCAAAAACATACCTTAAATTAAGCTTGGAACTAGCCAAAACTTAGAAAACCATGGATGCTTTCTTTTCTTCAACACATTCGGGCAACAAAGATGAATAATTGCCTATGTCCATGCTTTTTTGTTTTATGAAATTATGACTTAATTATTCATTTCCCATTTTACCCATTATCATCTAAGACAAAATAACAATAAGGTTATTAAGTCATTTAACCATCCACTAACTTAATAATGGGTTATTTGCCTCATAAGGCCTCCACATTACAAGACAACAACAATTTAAACAATCAACAATCAGCACACAGCATTTACACTTTATGAAATTAGGTCCTTTTCTGTAATTTAACACAGTCGGTAAAATTACCACACAGAATTTTCACACAGACTATATCACATAG